>JACVBY030000457.1:0-600000 GCA_017589505.3 Metroxylon sagu
TGCCATCCATATCTAAATACAAAACTCGAATAAAGAAAAATATTTATAAAATTTTGCAAGTATTTGGTAAAATTAATTGTTTGAGAAATGTAGGAAGAATCAATACTTCATGTGTAAATTGGTCCCTTCCAAAGTAGCTAAGGATGCCAATCAAACAAAGTCAAACATTTGTTGGAGCATTTATCAGAAACTATTATAACAAATCCTAGTCTACATATATTTAATATTGCTTTAATTCTGTTTTGCAAGCGGGAAGTTGGAAGATCAAAAGCCATCGAAAAGAAGATGGAAGAAAAGAAGAGAAAGAACAACTATGTTTACAAGATCATGGAAAAACTTGTTACCGGTCCACAGTTTTATCATTTTAATGTAGATGGTTGAAGCTGGAGAAAAGTATCAAACTAGAACCCGGATATTGAGCCAATCGGCACGACAAAAAAGAAAAGGCATAGTATATCCAAACGAGCCAGCTAATTATTGCATATTTCAATTAATATACTAGCAGCACTATAATTTCACCAATCCACCATTTTAGAACTTTAGGGGAGAATTTGATTCTTTAAAACTTATCAAAGTTTTCATAATAATTAGCCAAACCCAATCCTCTTAACCTATGCATAAGCTTTGGTTAGCTAAAGTACTAAAGGCCTATTTATTGCATGTGATCTTAATATCAATCAACTTGTTGCAAATTAAACACCTATTGGCTTTCCACCTGGAAAATTTAGATACACGTTGTGTGATCACGTAACGACACGACTTAACTATGCATGGGAAGAATCGGATTCAATCAAGCTTAGATTTTGATAATAGGGTCTTATATCAATGATTTAAGCAATTAGATGTGATCTATCATATTTAGAATATTTATACATAAAAAATCATATGATTTAAAGATTCACAATCTATGCATCAAGAGATTCAAAGAAATATATTATTTTATATTATTTAGGCTATACTATTTTGAACTCTTGATATATATGTTAAGAGTCTTTAAATCACATGATTTTGATATGAATATTTTAAAGACAGTATATTATATCAATGACTCAAATTATTGGTATAAGATACTCATCATCAAATTAAACCTTTCCAAAATCCAAAGTGAAGATCTTCTTCACTTAGTACATATATGTATGTATTGTATAAATACATGCGAGATCTAACGAGGGTTCGAGGGTATCTCTATTCAGATTTGATTATAGATAAGATTTAGATGACAAAGGTCATTAATGATCTAAGTCATTAAATATGATTTATTATATCTAAAATACTATCACATATCAGAAATCATATGACGAGAAGATCCTTAGCCCATGTATATTCAAGTGATTAAAAAATCAAAACAATTTAAACAACGCATGCAAAACTACATATCTATTTTGATCTTTTCATACATGAGCTAGAAGTCTTCAAATTATATGATTTTTGAGTATGGAAACTTCTTTAGATGTCATAGGTCATATCCAAATTTAGATCTAATCAAATTTGAATAGAGATCATTAATCCAAACTCATGATTGCTCTTTCTATATATATATAAAGAGAGAAAAGGGTTGAACTTGGCTATCATTTGGCGTATAGCCAAGCTGATAATACGATCGTTACACATACAATTAGATCCGCATGAATCCAATAAAATATAATAAATAATGTAAGGTAAAAAATAAATATACAAATATGATGGAAGCTAAACATTAATGTCTTTTGGGAATGATAAGCAAAACTCTTATCTCCTGAGAATAAATACTAACATATTCAAATAAAATAATCGAATGTCAGTAAAATTTTGGAGACGAATAAACACATAATTTATATGGTAAACAAAAACATTACAAAAATAAATGAAAACCTATAACAAGGATCAAGATGTGATAATACAGTGTATTGTGTGCTATATGGAATGAAGCATATAGATGCTAGACACATGTTGTGCGGGTGTTGATCCCTCTTTATCCTATCTCCATAAATACACTTTATTTTTGGGATCCAATAGTTTTTATTTACCACTCGGACTAAGATGGTATGTTTACCGATTCACGTTAGCTTTATTTATTGTAAATATATTAGTGTTTATTTTATGGAATAAGTGTATGTTATTGCTTCAAAAGAGTTAACATTTTTTCTTTCACATAGTATTTGTGTTTTATTGTTTCTCACATTTTTATTTATTTTGATGGATTTCTTCTTAAAGCAACTATGCAACAAGGTGGCTAGCCAATAGATTTTATCTTTAAAATCATCATAGAATCTAATAGTAGGGATCAGTTACCAAATTTGGACTTGGCTACGTATATCGAATGCGGCCAAACCGGTCTAACTATCTATATATGTACGTGTACATGGGTGCATGCAAAAAGCTATTGCTAAAAGATCATCTCATTCAAAAGCTGAATAGATTGCCCGAGACCAAGTTCGTGTTACAGAAATGCGATAAATCGACAAATGTTTTGAGTCAAAGAGAAGCATAAATTTAGACTAAAGGGTCTAATTTCCAATCAAACTAGATAGGTTCCATTGGTCTCGTTCGATCTCCTTTTTTTTCCTTTCTTTTTTTTTTTGTTTTTTGATAGGCACTTATTTGTATAAGGTTTAAAAAAAAAAAGTGTGAGTTCTGCAGACATGTCCAGAAAAAAATAGAACTGATTAGGTAGAGTAGAACAAGCTGCATAGTTGAGGGAAGATTCCCTGCATATAATGCTAGAATAAGAAGTGATAAATCCATTTGAGCATAGGGTAGCCTAGGAATTCTCCATTTGAAAAGAGTTAACGTTCTCTTTTACATCACTTGTTGCCCTCGGAATTCACTGGGAGTAATGCTAGGGCATAAGATAACATTAAAAAAATAATTAAATTGCATGTGTGCATATATTTGAATTCGATCCATCTTTTTGGAAATCGCTTATGTCCACAAAATTTATGAATCTTAATGATGAAAAAAGTGAAAATTAGAATTCATATGAATTTAAAAATGAAGAAGATGATCGAATATCGAATGAAGCTAAGTCTATCTATACATATATTATTTTTTTTATTTTTTATAGGTATAACTAATTCTTTATAATAAATAACAATGGAGATAGCCTTATCTGCAGGCCAAGAAAAGGTCATGAATCTGCAAAGGTCTCCTATCATCCAAATGCCAAAACAAAATAGTATATGCAAGAATTTTAAGGCTGGAGAAGTTAGATAGTCATGTTCTATATAAGCAATAATAGGGGACTCGTAAAATATCCAACAATATAGAGATTGTTTTAAAAAAAATATTTATGAAATATAAAAATAAATTTAGATAACTCAATTGATTAAACTTCAGGGCAACGAACACCTCATGGCCCAACTTCATTTTCCATTTTTCTACTATCATTTACTTAAAAATAATCTTGAACATCAAACAATAATAGAGTTCTCTAAAGTTTTAGAATTTTTAACTTTTTCTCCATGTCAGGGTGACTATATTGCGGATGCATGATATACAATCCAAGCACTCTAAACGCATCTTTTGAAGTGATTTTAATATTTAATGTAAGAACCCATGCTAATATATTTTTAGTTTTGCACCAATAATGTACCAAAAAAAAAAAGTTTGAAGGAGCTTTCCGTATAAAGGCTAAGAAGTACAAACAATACCTTCCAGTAGGCTTTTAGACATGGTTTTTGATATAAATTGTATTAAAGAAATTCCAATCTATAACACACGCAAAGTAGGATTGTAAATGGACCTATGATATTTATAATTGCATTTGAATTTGGACCCTTAATTTTAAAAAAAATACTAAAAATTAAATGAGAGAAACATATAAGAATCCATGCTAGTGTGTATTTATTCTCATATCAATCATGTATAAAGTACTTATGATTATATTTAATATGGCAATAAATCTAATAGCCAATTAAACATAAATTCTAGTTAGGATTATTTCACCTAAAACAAAAAACAAATAATGGACTTTTTGGTGATAAGATGAATTCTTTTCTTTCTTTTGATTTGTTTATAATTTTGTTCCTTTTTGGAGACAAAATTTTCACCTTCAATCCATTTAATGGGTATGAAGAAGAAATAATACTCTCCACGCACATATGCACTTGGATAAACGGATATTAATTTAGAATATACCAGTGTTTGCAGAGGTCCAATATTCACCTTTCTAAAGCATAAGAATGTGCAGTAAGAGTAAAATCCTAGGCACGCATTTCCTAATTCCCTCTCCTAACCAGATCACTTCAGTAAGCTAAAAAATATAACTCAAGAGAGTCCACTTGGTTGTTGCATTATTCTCATTGTTCCCTTTGGAGCAACGTGAACGGTGCAAGCGGTACGCTGAAGCGCGACTTTGTAATGAAAACTCCCAAGACTAGGATTTATATGGTTTCTCAAGTCGTCTGTGTCAGCATTAATCATTCTGTCTTCGTATTTATTTTATTTTTCTTTTCAAGTCGACGATGCGCCAGTGCCATTCCTAATGCCATCATCAAAAGCGCGAGCACTAATTTCCTTAAAATTTTGAGCAGCGAATCCATTTCTAGCGGCAGCGAGGAGAGGAATCACAGAGGTGGTGGCGAAAATTCTAGAGCATTATCCAGATGTGATTTTCGATGCAGATTCCGACGGTAGGAACGCCGTACTACTAGCAGCAATGTATCGGCAACCCCAAGTGTATGAATTTATGTTCAAAAATAAGCTAATGAGGCGGAGCTTATTTAGAAAAGTTGACAAATATGGGAACAACGCACTGCATCTAGCTGCTCAGCTCAGTGACAGGCAGCCTCGGACCGTTGCTGGAGCGGCTCTCAGACTGCAATGGGAGGTCAAGTGGTACAAGGTCTCTCACAACACCCCCCCCCCCCCCCCCCCCCTTCACACACACACGCACACACCCCCACTGGCATACGGTCACGCCCATGCAGTCCTTTGTGTGCCGTGCATGCAAGTGGCCAGCATGACTCTACTTGCAGCCTGACTATTTTATTTTTAGGAAACGGCTCGCCATGCTTTACCACCTATTGATGGTTCTACCTTATGGTCGTCTGTGCTTGCATGGAAACCTTTCTATCGTTTAAATTATATAAATAATACAATAAAAAATAAAAACTAGTGCAAAAAAGTATATTTATTGCGTACACTGAATCACAAAATACTCTAGTATAAAGATCTAGTATAATATCAGTAACTATAGTTGCCATTTGCAGGTTGGAAAGTATATAGAAATGTAATTTTGCTGGCAATGGTTGTGCAAATCAGGTCAACTTATGGAACTCATGTATAAAACCTAGAGCTACCGCGTAATTTAGCTGATTATGATACACAATTTGGTGTCACAACTCTATCATCTTCAGGCTTAATGAATGTTTGGAATGCCATCCCTAAAAAGATGAATTTTAATGAAGATGATGTGATCTCTCACAACTTAGTGACCATAACAATATAAGAAAAAAATGGAATTAAGAACATCCACCAATTCCACCCCATTTATTTTTTTGACAAGGAAAATGGAAGTCAGGAACTTACCCATAGTTTATTTGTTAGATTATCAATATATATGCAAGTGTACACCAATTCCACCCCATGGTGCTCCTACATTTTTCACATGACTATAAGCATCTTGCTTGCTGATAGAATAATATTCATCCGTCAATTATCTCTCTGGTACGTGAAAATCATGAATTTCGTCAGTGCTAAATATACAATATTGTCTGCATCCATGTCCCCTTCCAATTTCTCAGTATGTGATGAACTCCATGCCCCCGGGATTCTTCGAAAATCAGAACCAAAAAGGCAGAGACCCCCGAGTCTATATTCACCAACAGAAAGCACTGCAAGGAGCTGGTTGAAGAAGGCATAGGAAAATGGCTCACCAAGACCTCGGAATCATAGCTTGATTGTCGCCGCCCTCATCGCCACCCGTGGCCTTCACCACCGCCACCGCCCTGCCCGGAGGTGTCGACCAGAACTCGGGCTTCCCCTCTCCTCGATGGCCAGCCAGGCTTCAAGGTCTTTGCCATCTCTCGGCGCTTGTGGCCAGCTCTGCTTCTCGGTGACGTCCCTCGTGATGTTTCCTCTCCTTACGTCACTTCCCGCTACAGGCAGGGAGGAGGTTTTTGGAGATCAGCCTCCCGGCGAGGCTGATGCTCAGCTTCCCTGACCTCGCTATTCTTGTCCATTGCCGCGATGCTCGTCGCCTTCTGTGCTGGCCATTTTCTTCCCTCATCGACAAGCAGATCGAAGCGAGTAGCGTATGTCTACCTCATATACGCTGTCGTGTGCTTGCCTGTCACTCTTTTTGCCCTTGTTGCAGTTCCCGCTTTACTTCAGGCTCTTCAAGGCCACCGCCTTTGCCCGAGTGCCCGAGCGTGGTGAGTAGCTCTGGTTTATCTAAAGTTAAGGATTGGCTTTTAGCTCGCCTTGCTTGCTAAGTGTGTATTCGTGTTTTCCCCGATGCTTCGGTGGGACTGTTTGCTTGTGTGGGAGGCTTTAAACTGATTTAAATTAAAATAAACCCCAATTAATTAATCCAAAACCAGATGGTTAAACTTCTGCTAACAACACAAGTTCTTAACTGCATTTCATCAAACACCTTCCACTTCCCTGTCTTTCATTCTTAGAAAAATTCTAGAACAATAATCCTAACTAACTTATTACAATGATGGCATCAGGATAGCAGTGGGGTTGGGGATCAAATCCTCTATAAAAGAGTTCAGAAAATTCGAATTAGAAAACCAGAATTCTTCTTCTTCTTTTTCATTCTTCTTCCTCCTCTCCTTCTCCTACTCTTCTCTTTCTCTGATCTAGGAATTTAGCCGGACTACTAGCTGCTCTTTAGCCAAAAGTCGGAAATCAACGCCGACCGCCGGATTCACAACCGCATCCAATCCTCTCTTTTGATTCCAGAACCTTTGTTCCTTCTAATTGTTGGGAAATTTCAGCCATCAAGGTTACAATCGATTCAATTGAAGACTTAGGAAGGCTCGCCGGAGGAATGGAGCTTCACCTGCAGATGTCAGTCGTCGCCGTTAATCCAACGGTGGGTCAAGAAACCTTGATGCTTGTTTGAAAGTTATATAGATTCCGTGTTTAAATGTTGATCTAAGATGTTGGATTAGTGGCTGGGTTTGTTTATGTAAATCAAGAAGTGAGAAAGGAAGAGGTTTCTAAAGCCTTTATTGTTGTTTCTCAACGGTAGAATCGAACCGATCCAGTGATTCGCTGATCCATCTTCTTGAAGTATTGACTCCGTTGAAGCCAAATACTTATGAGTGGTCGTTGTCGATGTTGGCGCTGGAAATGATGTTAGAGCCATTGGTGACTGGTGTTTAGCAAACACCAGGTACCAAGGCTCTTACGACGAAATCATGGAGGTCGGCTCTACAACGTGTCTTCGATCAGCGACCCAGAAGTTTCCAATGGGTTTCAACCCCATTTGATTCGAACCAAATTCTTTGGTTCAGTCGAGATAAAGTTCGATGAAAATTAGTTAGTTCATCGGTACTGTATAAAATCAGAATTACTATTAGAATTGGTTTCAGTCAAGGAATAGACTGGGCTTAATCGTTACCGGATCAAATTGGTTTAGGCTAGATGGACACAATCGGTTTATACAGTTAATTTGAACCAGGTTTGGATCTGGTTCAACTATAGAAAACCAGAAATAAGATTAAACTAGAATCAAATAACCAAGTCTTTAAATGTGGTTCAATTAGTAAACCAGTATTCAACTAAAAGCAGTGAACCAGACTTTTGAAATTGGTTCAATTTCAGTAAACCAAATGATGAATTATAATTAACTAATGTAGAATAGAACAAATTGCTTTGTGACTTAGTCTATTTAAATCTTAGCTAAGCCAAGTAAACCCAGTTCAAGCTGGTTCAATAAACCAAATTTCAAATGGAGTTTAACCCAAGAATTGAAACTAATCTATTCATCCAAATTTAATTGATTTATATCAATTAATAAGAAAAGGTAAGAAATAATAATTTTTTAAAAATATAGGCCTAAAGAACATAAATGATAATTTTTTAAATTATAAATTTTAGTAAATTAATTATTTATTTATATTTAATTTTAGGTGATCGATGGCTTGAGCTTAATTTTGATTGGGAAGATTAATTTAAATTAGCGATTTAAAGTCTGAGTTCTACACCAAAGCTTACTTTGTTATGCAATACGTTTCATATCTTTACATGCTTGCATACAATATGAATTTAATATCAAATTTCTTAGCATATTTTTAATTGTGCACAATAGTTTATTTTAGAAGTTGTTATATATGTTATGGTATATTGTTCATTTTGATTATAAAAATGATTTTGGCTTTTATTAGAGATATATGAGAGTACGATATATTGAGATAATGTTGTTTTAACGTTATGATATGGTTATAGATTGGATGGATACATAATATGATGATATGAGCATGTAAACTAGCCAGCACATGATATGGTAATGGCGGCATCGGGGAGAGATTTCATTTGAAGGCTGAGTGAGGATACGAAAAGGAAATTTGAAGAGCCAATATAGAACTTGGTAATAGATTGTTGAAGTGAGTTTCCAATATGTTGGAGCATTAGTATGTAGATCTAATAATGTTATCTTTGTTCGATATGTGATGTGGACTTAGTTACGATAGGATTGGCACAGGCAAGTAGTACCGAGAAAGGGGTGGGAAGGTCGAATAAGAGCCAATGAGACCTAAGAGTACGATTGTAAAAATTAGTCATGGGTGACTATTGGTGAGCTTAATGCGCTAGGCACTGAAGTATGTGGATCTCATATTACTTTATTGCTACGATGGTACTAGTTCTTGCAAATTGGCATAAACAAGCACCATCAAAAAAGAGAGGGACCGAAGGCCGAGTAAGGGCCAAAGGTTGAAAGCCCTTGGAATTGTAAAATCAATCAATGGAGTGTTGATTGGAGTTTAAATATGCCATAGCTGAAATTAAGTATAGGAACCAAGCACGAAAGGTGTATGTATCGCTATGAGTTAAGTGGTTAGACACATACTACCCTAACATGAGGTCACTATGTATCTTCAATATATGGATGATTACTGGTACGAATATAGATATGTAGGTAATTTTTAGTATTCAATGTGGTTTATATTAGTATTTATTTGGTTTTATGGTTTTAAACATTAGTTTCAATGAGATATGTAATGTTACTTTCTATAAAAGTTATTTAATTATATAATTTTATTCTAAATTTTTTTGACATATTTATAATAGTATATATAAAATTTTTATTAGGCTTTTAACTCATTATTTTTTCATTACTATATTTCAGAGGATGATGACAACGCTTATCTACTAGATCCAGATTTGGGCATTGGACATCGGGAGAGATTAGGAGAGATTAAGTATATAGTTTTTATTTATCTTTTGATCTTGTAAATACCTAATGTATGTAGTAGGTGATTGATATTTTGAATTCTTATATGTCATTAGTAAGATAGGCTCTATAATAATATTTTGAGGTATATTTTAAAAGTGCACTTGACTGTATTGTGAGTAATTTTTCTGAATCGAATACTGGATCGAAGGTCGCAACAGATTGATGACCGTTGTTGCAGCTCCTTCGGTTGTAATTTTTTTGCTTCTGGTGAGCGAGATCGTATGCTATAGGCTTGAAGTCTACTGTGACCTGTTTGGAGGTGCGCTGTTTGGAGAGATTCGTATTGCATGTTTTCAAGAGCAATTCATGAGTACACCTAGCCTGACTCATGGTTACTAGATCGTCGTCAAACCTAATAATCAGATTGACTGGCACGTCTTTTCCCTTCGATGTGGCATTTCAATGTTGGAAAAACTTTATATAGGATAAGTCTCTTTTGATTATTATAGTATTAGCTTAAACTCACTCCTGATATATGCACGTTCTAGGTAAAGCATATTACAGTAAAAGATCCTGATCTCTTGTCATCTTTGCCAACTATCCTTCTAACCTTCCATTATGGCCCTGCTATAGAACATTTTTATGATCGTTATTAATGTATACTCACCGATTAATTTGATTTATTAGCTATATGGTATATCAAACCTATTCAAAAATAACTTGCATTCGATGTAGTGGGCCAATCTTTATTTATTTTATTTTTGTTTCATCTACGATCACTTAGCAATTAATGTATCGATGATCGTGATCAATCAAATCTTGCTCCCATATCTGAAGTGATAGAGTTAGCGGTTAAAAATTGAGCTCTGTCGAATTTTGGTAGTTTCACTTAACGTTTTTTTGCCTAATAAATAATACATATATCATCATTTTATTAAAATAATATATTTATTAAATTTTATAAAAATATTAATAAATTTATTAAAAATTAATAACTGAGTTATAGATTATTTTTTTAAAGTAAGATGATAACATAATGTGTTGTTTGTTAAACAAGCGAGAAAAATACGCAACTAATGACAAAGTATCGCGGGCTTTATTTTCTTGTATTTTTTACATTTAATTTTTTTTAACCATGAAATTCATGTCAACCATTTATTTCAGTGGCTAATTTATGTTTAATCCCAAGCCTATAGTTATTTTTTTAATAAATTAAGTCTAATTAATTAGAGCTAACTGTGTGAAAATATGGGCCTAGCCGTTGACGTGGACTGACGGCTCTGTTTGAGGATAAGTAGCTTTTGACCTAAAAGCTATTTTTAGTTAAAATTACCTTTGATGGTTAAAAAATATTTATTTAAATGAGTACGCAGTCTCAATCGCTACGTTGGCAATAATGATTTTAATTCTTTTGATATAGTTGTCAACCCTGGCAATAATGATTTTAATTCTATCACTTAATTTATATTTAGGCATTCGACTGGTCAAGTTATCATCTACTCTCCTACAACTGCAATTACATGGCTTATGATGTTTTGTGGTGACATGGTTGAGTTTGGTCGAAGCATCTCATTTGGATCCGTAGTATGTGAGTGGACTACCACCTTCAGATTGAGGGAGGCACGATAAGCAAGTTTGATATTTTCAAAATATTGGTAACTTTTCATAAACGCAATTTCTAACTTGTGAGTTCACATTTGCAGAAACCGGGAGGAGGCCAGCTCTCTCCCGTGGCTCGCTTTTTAAGGAGGTCCGCTAATGCGGCTCTGGAACTACCCTTAAAACTTTTTTTTTTTTTTTTTAAAGGTCCAAAATAATTTTTTGCACTTGCTGCCAAACGCACACAAATATAAAAATGCTTATCATGTAATAATTAAAGAGAGAGAATCCACATCAAAGCATGCTTTGTACGATGAACAAATATGCCGCCATATAAATATGGGCAGTTACTGATTATATTTAGGAATTGATGAAGAAATTATATATGCACATAGATTGGAGATGAATAAATATAAGACGAAACATGACGGCCATTGCGTTATAAAACTTATACTGTACATAATCCCATCTCCTATAATTAAGCCTAAGATAATAGTTAAACACCAAATTAAAAGGAATGCTAAATTTTTTCTATACCCAAAGTAGTCCTGTATCGTGGCCATTTCACTCTACATGAGAAGAGTTAATATTAGTCAGCCTGGTCAGATTGAATCTAGCTAACTGGCTCGTATATGTCCCATGTGGAGTGATCTCGTGTTTTGGATCTGAAGCAGTAGCATCCCAATTATATATTCCTCAAAATAGCTTATCCACTACGTCTAAAATTCACAATTGATAATCATTAATAACTATTTCATTGCCCAACCCAAATCCTAAATGGATAAAGCATGATTTTATAAGATTACACCTGATCAAACCACAGTGGCCTGGTTAGACCTGACAAAGACGAATTCAACTGGTTGATTCAAGCCCTTAATTTATTCTAGAGATGGATAGATCAAGAAAGCAAAGAGATTTAATTCAAGTTAGCCCATTAAGCAGATCTTTCTTTCAATATCTAATCAAGCTAAATTCAACAGCCATTGGGGCAAACACACTTCCAGCCCTATGTCACAAAATGGCAACCGTTAGCTCAGGTATTTGGTATTTTCATCTCAAAGGTCTTGGATTCAAACTCGAGAAGCTATAGCCATTTATTCTACACCAAATGATCAGAAACTATCCGGCAATTGAATAGAGATGGTTCAAACAATTTGAACGATCAAATTGTCCATTTTAGATTTTACTTTTCATATAAATTAATTAATTAATTAAATTAATCTAGAGCAAATATTTTAGCTTGTTCGGTTAAAATTCTCTGGCGTCCTAATTAAATTAATTAATCTTTTTGCTGGACACGCCAATCGGCCAGGCCGCTTTTAGAAAGCCCAAGGTAGGCAACCAAGGCTTGAATTTGGACAAGATGGAGCCTTAACTGCTCCCTACGGCAACTATAGATGAATTCAAGATGTTCCTGTCCTGGTCATGAATAATGTTGATTTCAGCCCCGACAATGGCTCGGCTCAGCCTGAATACAGGCCAGCTCATGGCTCCAAATAAAATTAGCCACTGCTACATCAATGAGCGTAAAATCACTCGAGGCTTCTGACGGGCTCGCATGAAAGAAAGTGGTGGATCTCTTCTATGTGACAAGTTCGCACTTTTCCGGTACGATGAGAAGGCAACGGAGACCTTCCTTAACCTTATGCCAACTTTCATTATGAAGTAATAAGTCGATGGATTCACCCTAGTTTCTTTCACCGGCGGCAAAGACCAAATATTATAATTTTTTACACCTATTTTGCTAGGAGAGCTTGTTGAAGGCGTATAAGTTCTTTAATTCTCAAACCATTCTCTTTTTCACAAACTTACAAACCACTGCTTGCCAATTCATTAAACAATTGAAGCCACTTATAATTATCCTTTCAAAATTTTCAAAGAAAAAAGCTCTCTCCAATTAATCAATTCTAGAGTAAACTCATCTAAATAATTCAAATACAGACATAAAATAAAATGGCGAGCAACGAAAGAAAGGATGAAGTTAACAAGTATAGATCTTCTACCCCATAGAGAGAAATTTATCTTTCCAAAAGGCTAATCGAGATTGGATTCTTTCTGAAAGAGGAGTCTATGCATGTTCGGGCAGCTTAAGTTCATTAAGAGGAAGACCGAGATAGGAGAAGGGGAGGGATCCTCTTTTACGGTTCAAAATAGAAGCAAACCTCTTTTCTTCCACGTTGCTAGAGTTGAGGTTGACGATAAAGCTTTTATGAAAATTTACATTAAGGCCCCAAGCCCTCCTAAAACCAATATAATAGCCTTAAGGGCTACTAGAAAAATCTCTTTTGTAGCAAAGAATAGAAGAGCATTATCAGCAAAATAAAGATTGGATATACATTTAAAGCTAGGTGAAGCTTGATCCCGCTTGATGAGATCATGGGAGAAATGCCCCTTTCATTAGTTTAGATCGAACATCGATTTACCAAAATGAAAGAGAGAGAGAAGAAAAGAGGATCCCCCTATCGAAGACTTTTCTTGCATACGATCCATTTTATTCGGAGGAAGTCATTAATCAAAGGAGCAATAGAGGATGAAGATAGAAGAACCCAAATCCATCCAATCCAACTTTGTAAGAAATCTCTTGCCATTAGAAGAGAGATAAAGAAATGTCGGCTTACATTATTAAAAGCTTGCAATGAGCGACAATTTCATATGCGGACAAAAAAAGTTTTTTATAATCGGGTTGCCTTTATTAGGGGCTCCCTTTTCGACGGTATGATGGCTTATGAAAATTGAGTAGAGATTTGCCAGTCTTTATGCTAAATACCATAAAGCCCAAGCGATCCCTATTCAATTACCATAAATTATAGCATAAAAATACTTAATATGTTAGAAACTTTGACCAGCTCATTTAATTCATATTATTTACAAGATAACATCACAATTTATTTGCTCCTATACCACCTTAGAGATAAAAATAAAGTTTCCACACTTTTCATCACATGATTCTAAGCAATATAAGTTATACACATCCATCCATATCCATTTCAAATACATATACAACCCAAATAATATAAATCTATGACATCAATCAATTTATCCAACATCTAGCAACCCACATCAATTTCATGCTTCCAAGGGCCAACCTGCTATCTTTGATCTAAAATCCAAAAAATTTAACAGTAGAGATGTGAGACCTAAGTCCCAGTGACTGAATAGCCATCTAACAATGGAAAAACTAAGAACCGCACTATAAAACCGATAAATATACCAATACACATATCGCAAATAAATACAGAAACCTTTTTAAATGAGATAAGAAAACTTATAAGTTAGCTTATGCTTCCAATAATATAACTTAAATAAAGTAATGCCACTTTTACAAAATCTCATGATGATGGGCTGGGTGTGCTACTACTAAGGTACATCCCTATAGTCACCCTCCTGCAAGTGTACTCTCAGTGGATGAGTGTACTGAGCGCCGAGGATTTTCGCACCACATGGCACCCCTCACATGTGCGGTTCATTCCAGGTGTGAGCTTGCTCCTTTTCTTTGAGCCTCCTGCTTGCCCCCTCCATAGACCAATATCTCTGTGCCCTCTTGGGCTATATAGTAATCTAACTCTTTACCAAGCTGTGATTCTTACCCCACTGGGCTGCTTGCAATCTGCTCCATTGGGCTGATATAGCTTGTACTTTCCTTGGCCTTGGGATCATAGTACGATCGAATCACAAGAAGGTGCCGGCTGTAAATAGTGTGTGCAATGCTCATGCTATGGCACAGTCTACTGGGTGATTAACCCTATAGATGACCCAATGCTCTTTATGCTATATGCTATATAAATACTCAGATATAGGTTTATAATTCAATATACAAATCAACTATATTTTCTTTGAAACATTGCTACTCATATATACCCATACTTCACTTGAAACATATACTGAAAAATAAGTTCTATGCTTTACTCAGACATATGTTTTTATCCAAACAATACTTTTCATGAAATTCTATACTTTACTTTGAAACATGCTATAGCTCATGTTTTCTTAAACTCATACTTTGCTGCAAACTCTTACTTTTTCTAAAACTCATACTTTGCTTTAAAAACATGCTATAAACTCATGTTTGTTCTTTAACTCATGTTTTGCTTTAAAACATACTTTAAAAATAAAATACATCATAATTGGGTTCTCATTTCCCATATTTAACTACTTGAAATACTATACTTAACATACTCTGATTTGTAGCAAAATATCAACATGCTATCATAAAGCAATTCACAAAGCTAGATGAGAAACCCACTCACCTTAGCTGTTAACACACTGTTATGGCTACTATCTCTCATATTCTGGCTCCTGAAAACCAATCTCTTGGCCTAAGTCATCATACATGTATTATTAGGGTCATATGCACTAAAGGTTTCATGAAACTATGCATACATGCTCTATACCTTAATATCTTAGCATAATATTCTTCAATCCCTAACATACTCAAAGATTCACAATATACATATGCTATTACCTCATTTTCCTCTAAATCATGAGATTTTAATATTATTCTCTAGCTTAGGAAGGTTTGGACTTACCTTAGAAAAGATAGCTAAACCACCAAGTCTTTTTCCCTTCCTTCTCTTCCTCTTTTTCTCTTCTCCTTCTTTTCTTCTTTTCTTTTTCTTCTTCTATTCTTCTTTCCCATAGCTAAAATCCTTCTCCTTTTTCTTTCCTTTCTTCCTATTTTTCTTCCCTTTTCTCCTCCCTTTTTTTTCTTTTCATGTGGTGGCTTAAGGGCTAAGGAAGAGCAGTGGGTTTTAAATGCCTTAAGAAATCTTTATTTTGCCCCTCTTCACTCTTAAGTTATACTTTTCAAAGTCTACATGGCTCTCTTCTTCACCAAGTATTTTTGCTTTTCAATTTTCTTTCATATCTTGCCCTTAATCAAACTCTCAAATAACTTTTGATCAAATTTCACCAATGCCCTTGATAAATTTCCGTTCTCAAATGAATAACAGAAGTTATTCATCCATTAGTCGCATGGATGCCAGCTAATAAGAGTAAAATTGGTCTCAGACCAATTTCACAGAAGAATGTCCATCAGAACCCACAGTTAAGCGTGCTTGGGTGCATCCGTTAATCGGCATGAATGCCGGCTAATGAGAATGAAATTGATCTGAATGGATGCCGGCTAATGAGAGTGAAATTGGTCTCAAACCTATTTCACAGAGAATTGTTGCCCATTAGCTGACATGATAGTTGACTACTGTGAGTAAAATTGGTCTGAGACCAATTTTACAGAAAACTGCTGCCCATTAGTCGACTGGGAGTATGATTAGAAACTAAGCTCATTAGAGCACTTTGAGAGGAAGTAGAGAATAAGCAATCTCACTCTAAAAAGATAAGGAATCTGTCTAATCTGGCTAGGAAAGAGGAATCTCTTTCATTTCTCTATGTAAAATCTCTCCTTTTTAGATTTGGATCCACTAGTTAGAGGCTAAAGATAAAGTCATAAAAAGAAAGATTATCAATAGAAGCAGAGGGTAGATTATTCAGTTTGAAACTCATATGATACTCTTTTAATGCACTTCTTAAACTTTTTTGAAACTTTTCTAAAACTCTTCTAAAACACTTTTAAAACTATTCAGAAGTATATCAAAAGAGTTTTAGAAGAGTTTCAAATGTGTTTTAGAAGAGTTTCAGAAGAGTTTCAAAGAGTTTCAAATGTGTTTTAGAAGAGTTTTAGAAGAGTTTCAGAAGAGTTTCAGAAGAGTTTCAAAGAGTTCCAAATATATTTTAGAAGAGTTTCAGAAGAGTTTTAGAGAGTTTCAAATGTGTTTCAGAAGAGTTTCAGAGAGTTTTAAATGTATTTCAGAAGAGTTTCAGAGAGTTCCAAATGTGTTTCAGAAGAGTTTCAGAAGAATTTCACTTGATCCATCTTGTACTTAATTTTGTATACTTTGTCCATCTTAATCTGAATTGCATAGGCTGCAACTTTTTGTACTTTATTCTGTTCACTTGGTCCATCTTGATCGCCCTCATTCTATAATTTTCAGTATTATTTCACTGTTTGCTAGTAACCTAATTGCATTTTAAACATCAATTAATTTTCAAAGGAGTTTTAGTTGTAAGTCACCTGCAAGCAGCCTTATGATGTTTCTACTTGCAATAGCAAATTCTATAGGCAAGGGAAATTGCAAGCAACTAAACAGCCTCTGAGTGCAAGGATTCATCATCTGCAACAATGCCTGCCAATATATAAGTTGGTGTTCCAATTGAAGTAATCCGATAGTGGCAGCCATTCCAAGCATCCCATCTATTGAACATAATTCTTACAGAAAGTATAGAATCAATAAGCAATGCATTTGCATAGCAATTCTCTTCAATCTAGGACAAATGTCCATCTAAAATTACTAGCGAGAAATGCAAAACTTTTAACAACAACAACAACCATTGTCTCAACAGATGAAACATATTTAATACATTAAACAAAAAAAGTCTTTACAATAATTAGTTTATTTACATAGCTTAAGTACCACAGCCCTGTCTAGGAGGTCATCAAACTCGTCTAAAGCATCGCGCATATGTCGCGATTGGTCGAGGGCCTTCATCAACCACATGGGAGACCCCCTCCTGCGCGGGGATCATATTTGTCATATCAATGTCGCTCAAATAGTGGGAGACATCATCGCCGACCTTGGTGATATCCGTATCAGCAATGTCAGTAATCAGCAACGCCCTCTTATCATGACTACCAGATGTACCCTCACCTGCATGCCCCATGTGTGAAAAATCATGTGCATATGGCGACGGCATGTAAGAAGGCGATGGTGTATAACGAAATCTACTCGTCCCAGGATCCTCATATGCGTGTGCCATCGCCGGTTCCTTATGAACTCGTGCCACAGCAGGTGTACTCCTCATATGCTGATGGCCAATTATAGAAAAAGTGTTATCTAAAATCGCCCTCATGTTCAAATGAATCCTTTGCCGCTCGGCCTTCGATGTCAAATGCATAACTCGATCCAAGTTCAAGGACAACTCTTGAAACCTCTCATACTGCATGTTTATGACAATATAATATCAAAAAATAAAAAATAATAACTCAAAAATAAATGATATTAAATAATTATTTTATAATAATACCATGAATTCAAATGAAGCTTCTTCTCCTTCGTAGCCCGCAGTATGATACTCGGAATGGCTAATGCATATACGTGTTATACTCCTAAACCATTCCATGTACTCAGGAGTAAATAGGACTCCCTCAGCGATAGGCTCCCCAATAATGATGTTTTCACGCTGCTCATTCCATGTAGCAATATGTGTGGCGTGTATGACATCCCACGTGGCATGTGCCCTCCCTCGTCGATCTATCTGATGAAGCTGAAGTGACGTATCGCATGGTGATGGTATCGACTGGTGGCAACCAAATTGTTGAAGCACTCGGTCCGAAAAATGCCACTCCACTAAATCAAAACAAATAAGAGGGGTCCGTGCCATCCAAATATCTGAACCGAACAAGCAGCTTGGTGGCAAAATAGAGATAATCTCGGGCGTATACGGACACCATATGAACTGCATGTAAAAAAATCATCAATCCACAACCTACCTACATAAAATAAAAAAATAACATTGAAAAATGATTTGAAATTTAATAATGTCATACCCGTTGGGAACTATCATCCAATACGTC
Organism: Metroxylon sagu; assembly: GCA_017589505.3. Taxonomy (NCBI): domain Eukaryota; kingdom Viridiplantae; phylum Streptophyta; class Magnoliopsida; order Arecales; family Arecaceae; genus Metroxylon; species Metroxylon sagu. Next base: position 18,555 of record JACVBY030000457.1, read on the forward strand.
GAACTAGTCCCTATAGGCACGCAGTGTATGAGTTCGGACATTCTTTTGGTTCAATCTCACATTCCATCTATGCCTCCACGGTGCACCTAAGTGCCAAGCATCATCTGCATCAGCTGGTCTAGCCTCCGGAGTCTCAAGTCTGATGGAACAAAAAATAGGTAGTCGTTCTCATGCCCATATCTGAATGTTCCAATAATGCTCAATATTAGTAAACAATACAAAAGAAAAAAATCCATACTCATTCGATTAAATTAACTGTTTACATGTAGCAAGGGCAAGTATCCTCCTATCTCTGTCTGAGTAGGGTTCGTTCTGCGATAGAGTGTCCAATACAAACCGGCAAGTGTAGCAGAACCCCAACTATATGCAGCAAATGCCCCCAGGTCTTCTAAAAGAGGCACATACATCAACTTCACTAAATATCCGGATGTATCTGGAAGGATGACTCCACCTATAATTCGAAGAAGTTGCCCCCTCACAAACTGTTGGACAACCTTATCATCTGCATCATCATCCAAGTGGAAGTCTCGGTAGAACTGATCGAAGAATGATAAGCGGAAACGGCCTTTAGAAAATGCCTCAGCAGGGGGTTCAACCCCAAACAACCTCACAAATATATCCTGCCACTGCTCTAATATATAACGCGGATCAAGCCCAGTAACCACTAACCCATCAATCCGTAGACTACTTAGAATACCGACATCCTGTAGTGTGACTGTCGCCTCGCCAAATGGAAGATGAAATGTGTGGGTCTCCTGCCGCCACCTCTCAACAAGTGTAGAAATAAGGCCGACATCGAGTCGAATCTGGCCTATCCGATATATGTCATACATGCCAACCTACTCCAAATAATATTGCACTCGTGGGTGTGCTATGCCCGGTGTCTCCTTCCATATCTACGTGTCATGTCGACGGCATCTAAACACCGGTAATTCCTACAACAAATTCATTGCAATAATAAATATCAATAATATAAACGCATGCTAACTAATTAAGAATCATCGATCAATAATGCATACCTCGCCCTCAAATATTTTGATTGATCTATGCGAGGCTTGCAGAGTGAGAACACTAGGATCGCGAGGCCTTGGATGTAAAACATTATGAGCCATCTCGTACTACTCTATCAAAACAAGTAAAAACATCGCATAAGAAAAATTTTTATGTTCACTGATAATAACAAGTAAAAACAAGTTTGATTTATTTGTACAAAAAAAAGCATAACTACAATGATAATAAGATAGAAACCATGATGATGTACAATGAAATTTTTAATAAAATATTCAATAAAATTATTCCAATGAATGTTAATCCAACAGTAGTAAACAACCAAGGCAATAGCTCAAATATGATTTAATTTTAAAATAAATTATATTTGCCTGAAACTGAGAATGTATTTACATAAGTAATTTATGATTCAAGTAATTTTACAAAAATACCATGTATTTTAAAAAAAGAACGGTCTTAGTAGTCTAGAAAATCTAAGATTTTTTAAAGGCGATGTTACAAGATAAAGATTTTTTTAACTGATATTCTTTAACAAAAAATATCATTGTTTCAGTTATCAATTTCTTTATCATAAAGATGAATGTAAAGTAGTTAGTAACAAAGCATATTTAAATTTTTATAATTTAATTAAATTAAAAAAAATTACCTTGGGGAACCACCGGCCCGATAGAGGGAAGGGGACGGGTCGCAAGACGGGCCGCGAGAGAGAGGGAGCAGGGGGGACTGCTCGGGTGCGGGAGAGAGGGAGAGGGGGACCGGGTGGGTTCGCACGTGAAAGAGGGAGCAGGGGGGATCGGGTGCTTGGGTGCGCGCGAGAGAGAGGGAGCAGGGGGGCTCGGGCGCGCACGAGAGAGAGGGAGCAGGGGGGACCGGTGGGCTCGGGTGGGGACCGAGGGGGACCGGGGGGTCGGGGTGGGGTGCGTGCGGTCTCGGGTGGGCTCGGGGGCGGGGGGCGGCTCGGGGGAAGGGCGACGAGGAGGGGGGTGCGGACGGGGAGTCAAGGGAGGGCTCGGGCGACGGGGAGGGGGGTGCGGACCGGGGGGGACCGGGGGGTCGGGGAGGGCTCGGGGGGGACGGGGGGGGTCGGGGTGGGGGGGGTGGTGGTCGCTCACGCTCGGGGAGGGTGGTGCGGCTCGCGCTCGGGGGGCGGAGGTGGGGGGGGACCGGGGGCGGCTCGGGGGAAGGGCGACGGCGGGGAGGGGGGTGCGAGCCGGGGGGCCGGGAGTCGGGGGAGGGCTCGAGCAACGGGGAGGGGGTGCGGACGGGGGGGGACCGGGGGGGTCGGGGGAGGGCTCGGGGGGGACCGGGGGTCGGGGAGGTCTCGGGGGCGGCCGGGGGGGTCGGGGTGGGGGGGTGGTTGCTTGCGCTCGGGGGGGAGCGGTGGGGCTCGCGCTCGGGGGGCCGGAGGTGGGGAGGACCGAGGGGCGGCTCGGGGGGGGGGGGCTCGGGGGGAGGGCGATGCGGGGGGGGTGATGCGGGGGGTTGGTTGAATGAAAACGCCACACCATGTGGCGTTTTCAGAAACGCCACTCAATGTGGTGTTTTCAAGGAAAATGCCACACCGTGTGGCGTTTTCAAGAAAAATGCCACACCGTGTGGCGTTTTCAGAAACGCCTCACCGTGTGGTGTTTCTAAAAATGCCACACGATGCAGCGTTTTCAGAATGCCCCATCGCCCTTCACTCTGGCACCGACGGGGCAAGATTTTGGCTTAAAAAATATCATTTCAAATAGCATTTTTTGCTTTAATACGATTCTTGCAAAATGTTTTATTTTCGCTTTGATTTTGTTAAAAAAAAAATTTTTACCTCTTTAATAAAAACAGCTCCCCTAAACCCTCTTTTCCTGTCACGTGTAGCTAGCTGTTAACCTTGCAGCGGAATCAGAGAATCAACCTTTAGGTTTGGCTCGAAGTTCTAGCTCCCTCTCTTTCAAGTTATCCTGATTACGACGTGTTAGGGCGTCACAGACAATCTCGCCCGATGTGACCTGGCACTCAACATTGGCCAGGCCTTGGCCTCGCGTTGATACTCGTCGCTCATTTCACGAGAATTTGTTAAAATCATCAAGCCTTGAACTTCGTAGGAGCACGTATCCAAAAAAATAAAGAAAAAGCAAAAGCTTACAAGGAAGCTTGATATTTTTGTGGTGACCGAAGAAGCATAACTTCAAAGTTACATAAATCCTCCCCACTGTTCAACATAAATCAAGTACTTCTATAGCATCTCAAAAATAATTTAATGTTAAATAAAAAAAATATTATATACTTATAATTTAAGTCTTTTTTTTATTCATTAACTTTCATTCAAATTTTTAGAACACATAGTTTTAGCCAGCTAACGAAATTAATTAAACCATCAGATAAGCTTAGATCAGAGTCAAACCGAATGTGCAAAAATTGATAAATATGAAGAAAAAACTACCCATAAAATGATAGTAAAGTTTTGCCACAATGTAAAATCATTCTTGCAGCACCAATGACCCGATTTAAGATATATTCTGACTAGTTTATCGCATTATAAGAGAAAAAATTATGATACCTCAAAATAGTTCTACATTAGATAGAAAAGAAATGTATTATATGCTTATATTCAAGTCCATCTATTACCCATTAACTTTCACTTAAGTTTTTGGACCATGTGGTTTCGGTCTGCTAATAAAATTAATTGAATCAACAGGTGAACTATTGAATCGGCAGATGAATTTGAAACGTTACAATTTCTCTAGCCAAACACGATCAAATTCTCTTTTTACACTTTTTCTTCTCCATTGTGCCATTGAGATGCCGATGGTCCAGGCTTGCCTTTGATCTTCAACTTCTTGTTGAAGTGAGCAGTCAAGGAAGCTATAATTTGGAGCAATTATAACCTTTAGGTTTGGCTTGAAGTTTAACCCTATTTTCCTGTAGCTGTTCATCTTGCAGCGGAATCAGAGTATCAACCTTTAGGTTTGGCTCGATGTTCTAGCTCCCTCTGTTTCTGAGTTATCCTGATTACGACGTGTTAGGGCGTGACAGACAGTCTCGCCCGGTGTGACCTGGCACTCCACATTGGCCAGGCCTTGGCCTCATGGTTGATACTCGTCGCTCATTTCACGAGAATTTGTTAAAATTTCGTAGGAGCACGTATCCAAAAAGAAAAAGAAAAAGCAAAAGCTTACAAGGAAGCTTGTTATTTTTTTTTTTGGTGACAAAAGAAGCATAACTTCAAAAGTTACATAAATCCTCCCCAGTGTTGAACATAGATCAAGTACTTCTCTAGTCTTGCTGGATCCAGGGAAGCTCAACTTTTACTTAGCAAGAAGAATTAATTTCTCGTTCCGTATGAGTCATCGACAGTTGATTCTTAAAATTGAAATATTGCCTTGTCCGTTTATCCGGTCATTGGTACTTTGTTGTAAGTAGCAAACACGATCATACTCGAAATTCCCTTTTTACTCTTTTTCTTCTCCACTGTAGCAGTGAGATGCTGACGATCCAGGCTTGCCTTTGATCTTCAACTTGTTCTTAAAGTGAGCAGTCAAGGAAGTTATAATTGGGAACAATTAGTTGTTTCACAAGGTCCCTAAGTACTCTTTCACTGTCACCAGTTGTTAGCTGTAATAATCCAACAATAGATGAAAAAAAAAAATTTGAAGAATTTATAAAGTTCATCCATCACCTATTAATTTGAGCTTGAATTTTTAAAGTCTTATAAATTCAGTCCCCTCACAAATTAATTAGATAAGTATATGAGTTAGGACCATAGCTAACCTAACGTACGAATGTTGATAGGTAAAAGAAAAAAGCATACTCATAAAGTTCCGATAGAGAGTTTTATCATGGTTAACTTGCAGCATGCGATGAGTTCCATATCAGATGTTTAATCTTATAGCAGAATCAAAGTATCAACCTTAGTTTAACTCGAAGTTCTAGCTCCCTCCGTTAAATTATTCTTATTCCATTGGAATATTATCCTCTTACTCCCTGTACTGCTCTCTCTCTCTCTCTCTCTCTCTCTCTCTCTCTCTCTCTCTCTCTCTTCCTCCCTCCCTCTCTAATTCTCTAAATAGAGTGACTGGAGGGGCAAATGAACTGAGCCAATCTCAGAAGTAGGCGACCAGACCATGCTCGCTGTAAGAAAGGGTTGATTAAGTTTGAGCTAGCCAGGACAGTGTGTTCAAGCTTGATTTATTTATTATTTGAACCCATCTTGAAGAAGCTATTTTTTATTGAATCAAACTGAATTTATATATATATATATATATATATATATATAAATAAGTAGATTTGACGATATTCAAATGTAGCTAAGTTCAGAATCTAATCATCTTTCTCACCCGTAAATTCATACGGATGAATCATTCCATCTTTTTCATTTTTTTTATCTTTGAGATTCATGAACCGTGTGGATCCAAAAGTGGAGGAGATGACTGGATCTACGCTTAGCTATATTTGAATGTAGTCAAGTCTACCTTTCTCTCTCTCTCTATATATATATATAATGATATGAGGCATTTGGCTCGGCTCATTGATGAGCCAAGCTTTAAAAGTTGCTCAAATTTATCCTGTAGATTAATTAATATTGAGCTTCAACCGATCATTGCCGAATCATGTTGGATCTTTAGATAGCTTGGTTAATTTGCAACCCTAGTAATGACTTGAGGGTGCCTATGAAAGTGGTATATAGTTGGCAGATAGAGTTCAGGTTAGATCTTTCGTATAAAAAAATGCTAGATGTTCTTTCGCATGAATAATCCTTCAATTTGCTTTAAAGTCCAAATAGATTGATACAAAAAGATGTTTGTTTGATAGACATCAAACAGATCCAAAAGAATTCAATTTAAAGGATTTTAATATTTTTCATGTCCATCCAAACCATAGAAATAATAAGAAATGAGTTATATTCCTATCTTTTTACTAAAAAAATAGGGATATAAGTAATATCCGTATTCTACCATCATTTTACTTTTTCATTGAAAAATAAGGATACGAGCCATATTCATATTCTTTTACTTTTATACTTAAGAATAGGGATATGGGACCTATTCTTTTAACTAAAAAATAGAGATATGAGCCATTCTTTTATTCTCATATTTTCTCACTAAAGAAGGAATATGAATCATATCCTTATTTTTTTTACTCCTGTGAGCAATCCAAGACTTTTCTTATTTTCTTTTTCGAATCTGTCCGACGTACATTAAATGAATATCTTTCCGCATTACTTTGTTCAAATTTTTAAAAAAAAAATTAAGCTATTGAAGGGTTAGTCATGCTAAAACATTTAACATTCTTTCACACGAAAAAACCTAACTCAAATCTAGCATGTAGTGTTGCAGTGTACAAAATCTAGCAATAAATCCTCCCCGCGTAAGTATGGATGTTTTGCGTGCAAGGGACGTGCAAGATCTAGCCTTTGCATGGTCACCTTGTTCTTAGAGGAATCCTATGCTGCAAACCGTCACTTTAGAAAAAGCACCCAAGGATGAATCGGCATTGGTACAATCACCAAGGTGATTTCGGCGATGCCTCTGCTATTATAAAATCCGCTACCCGGGCCTGCCGGCTGTGACGTGCTACTTGCAATCATTCTTGTCCGTGAGGGAAGACATGGGAGGGGTAGCCACTAGGAGCGGTGGAGAAGCAAGGATAGAGGAGGCTGATGTTGGTAGCGGTGAAGGAGCAGTTGAGCTCCAGAGTAAGATCGCGAAAGAATTATTCGGAGCTGCCATAAAGAGAAAGTGGAAAGAACAAGTGAAAATCTTCGAGAAACATAGACTTGCTCCGATCCCTATCAACCGTGGGGGAGACACCATTCTGCACCTTGCCATCTCCATAGGCAAGCAAGATGGTGTGATCAAGCTCATGAAATGCATGGAGGCGGCCGGCTGCTTGCTTGAGATACTGGAGACGAAGAACGAGATGGGGGACGCGCCAATCCACGAAGCTGCATTCTTGGGGATGGACAAGGTATGCTGGTTCTTGGCCGACCGCTACCCGGAGCAGGCGCTGCAGGCCCGCAACGGGCAGGGCGAGACGCCACTACATGTGGCGGTGCTCCACGGCCAGAAGAAAGCCTTCTTCGCCCTTCAAGCAGTCATTGATGAAAAATGCCCGCAACAGGGAACGGATACGACGACGAACAAAGGTGGCGACACCATCCTCCACACTGCCATTTCAAGAGAACATTTTGGTGAGTGCTTTTTAACCGCCTTAATTTCTCTTTCTGTTTTATATACAAAGAAACGACCAAAGCCGCAGTGTTATAATAGACAATGGGCGCGCCTACCGCCTACCGTGCTGCTCTCTTAGGACAAGGTGCCGGTAAAACAAGAACATTGTGGACAAATGTCTAGGTAATTGTTTCTTTTCCCATTAACAGAGCAAATGTCACAACGTTACTGCCATCCCGGGTGGATCACTGCTCGCAGCCCACCTAGTTTTTAAACCATTTGGATAGCTTCCCAGTTTCTACCAACCTGTGACTCTCATTTGCCAGCTGAGAGAAATTAATTTTTATTTTCACTTATCTAATGTATTTTTTAGAGATTTTAAAAAAAAAAGCCATTTTGAGAAAAGAAAATTAAAAAATATTTTTTAAAATCAAACAGAAACTAATTTTTTTTTTTTTTTTCAATACGCAAGGCTCAAAAAATGGAATCTAGCCACAGAAATATCTCGAACTTCCCCCGGTCACTAAAATGATGATCATGCTTATGAGCTTTCTTTTATTTTTTTATTTTTCTAAGAGAACCACCACATGTTTTTTTGGGAAGTGTTTATATTTAGGCATGCTACAAAATATGCATCTATGTATGTTTATTTGTATGTAATGGGGAACATAATCATGACCATTTATTGCAATAATGTATCGTTTACAAAAGTAAAGCATATTTTATTTGACATTTTCATTGTCCCATTTATAAAGTAATTTTTGAAAATTTCTTCTTTTTTTTTTTTTTTTTCTCTACAAGAAAGTTGCACCACCTAAAAAATATATTTCTATTGAATCAGTAATGGTTCCAATGGGGTTTTGTATGGGAAAATAAAGTTGTTTTTGGAAAAGGTGGCTGAGAGATATTTGATTTATGGTGTTTTAAGGTCTTTTCTAATTGAGGATTGAATTGAAGAGATTCAGTCTTGACTATAACAAGATTGATATACATTATTGATCATTTTCTAATAAAGTATTGGGGTCAAACGGTTAATTAACTTCATATCGAAATTTAGGTCCGTTAGAGGTTATCTGTTTATCAAGTTCTTGTGCATTACTGATTCTTTTCTTATTAGATTATGCTTTTGTGATTAATAGGTTAGTTAATATATTATGAGCTTAAATGCCTGTTTATTATGGGACAGCTAATGACTAAAAGGGACTCATGAGGAGTTTAACTCATGCTATCCTGACCTGCTCAATAACCAAATGTCCCATCTTACACATGCAACTAATGATAAGGAATTGGATGTCCCCAATTGAATCCCAACAAACAGGAGAGTCATTTATTGCTGGAAAAGGCTTTGCTCTGATACTAGGCTTGTCCCCGAACCTAAAGTTCAGGAAGGCATTAGTCAGCGGCTACTTCAAGATGCTTGCGAGCCATTAGCAAACCCTTTTTGGTAATCCTACCAGTGCTTGAGATCCAATCCCACTTTTAACAGGGTAAGCAATGCGATAGGGCTGTGGTGATGTGCTGTACAATGGTGGAACCAAGAATGCGATTGAGAGAGGGCAATTTACATAACTTATCATCGTCCATATATTTTAAATAGTTATTGGAGTAGCCCATAAAAAAAGAAATTTTATTATAAATTTGATGTGTTCACGGCGGGGATGGTCTAGGGAGGATCAGAGAATCTAAAAACAAGTTAAGATCAGACAACGAATTAGAAAATGGCAAGCTGTTAACATTTATCTTTTATAGTTTCCACTTCTTTTGCACGAGAAATCTCTCATGCTTCTTCCAATGTAAATCCTATAGGTTCTTTTATTAAAAATTAAATTTTATTATCATATCCCAATTCGTCACTTGACTAAACATATGACACAACTGTGCATCTGTTATGTGTGATTCCAGAGTTCTATACAACACTTGATTATGTTAATAGTTCATAACAAAAAATTTATTATCAAAAGAAAACCATAGTTTCCAATTCAACTATAGTAAATTATTTATTTATTAAATTAAAGATTTGTTGTTAACATATTTCTAAATATTTTTTTCTTCCTCATTCTAGTCTCAATTTATATTTTGATCCTACGTTTTGTGTGACTCTAAAAGGAAAAAAGAAAGCATAAGTAAAGATGACATTGGCTACAACTTAGTAAGAAATTCCGCTTATGCATCCACATAAGCATCACAATCATAAATAGACGGTTGATAATTATAATAATAAAATTATATATTATACTTATCAACATATCTAATATTAGAATTTGATTAAAATAATACTTTTTAGTTAAAATAAATTCAAAATCAATACTTTCAAGAATAGAAATATTCAAAGTCATATCATTCAAGGTCAAATCCATCATTTTTTTTGAGTGCAAATTAACATTATCTCTTAGGTTTGGCATTGGACTAGTTATATATGCACTTCAGTCATGACTGACATTCCTAAGTAATATTGGTCACATTTCAGCTCGAGATTGGCATTCTGTGCTTTATCCCATGATGCTAAGCTATAATAACCATGTTTCAGCCTATGATATCAAATTATAATAACCATGCTTTAGATTATTGCTAGCAAACTAAGAAAATAAAATAGTCTAATACCTTTCATCAACCATATTGTTCGCCATTTTTAATTTATTGATTAATCATAATCATACCAACTAATTAATATCAAATTTATCATACTGTAATATCAAATTTATGTTTTACTATAATATATATGTATATAACACATTACAAAACCATCTTGTAATATCAAATTTATGTTTTACTAGAACATATTTATATACGACACATGTGTTGTGAGACTCAGCTCTTTTGACTAGTTTACTTTAGATTAAAATGTAATTTAATTGGATTGAATTAAAAAATTATAAAAAAATATAATTAAAAATTTTGATTAAATCTATATTCATGATGTTTGGTATTGAGTTAGCTTTCTAACGCATCATGAATCACTCAAATCAAAGGTCAATTGAGAAAGTTAGAAGTAATTTTATAAACACATTTCATTATTGATAAATTTCTAATAAATATGAAAATGTCATTGTCGGTGATTAAGGATAATTTTTTACATTTTTATCTAATTTTTTATATTTCAAAATTATATTGGATGAGTTAAAAGTTAGTTTTGAATCAAGAATCTATTTTTAAATATTTAATAGATATTTATCTCTTCTGTTTTCTTAAAGAAATAAGTATCCTACAAGAATTAAGAAGCTTATTGGTTTTAGAAGATTAGAATATTAAGAAGAGTGAGAACCTAAGAAATCTCTCTAAAAACAAAGCTCAATTAAGATCTTTTGATAATAAATCAATAATTCAGAAGGATAAAAAAGGTGAAAATTGAAGGATCAAAAAGATTAAGAAAATTGATGGAGCCCTTGAGCATGAGAAATTGAGGATTAGTTTCTAATAATTTTATCTAGAGAAACCTAATTATAAGTTAAAATATTTTATAAATTATTCATAATTATTAAAAAGATTTTAAACTTTGGTAGATAACTTAATCATAAGTTAGAGTATTTTATAAATTTTTTATAATTATTAAAAGGATTTTAAACTTTGGTAAGTAATTTGACTATGAATTAGGATTTTTATAATATTGCAAAATTACCAAAAATTTATTTTATAGTTAATTAATGATTATTTAAATTTAAATAATTACTAAACTTTCATATAATTAGTTGATTTGAAATAAAGAGATTTTGCAATTATTTTTAAAATATTATTAAAGATTTAAATTTTGCATTACATGTTTATTACAAATCTAGATCAAGTAATTAGGCTAATTATAAATTAAAGGATTTGTGTAAATTGCTTAAATACAAATATCTATTCAAGAATTTATAAATTACTGGTTAAATATTACTATTCTATTTTCTTATGTGCTATTAATATTTTAACACCTATTGTTATATAGTTATTTTTGCATAACTATTTACTGCAAATACTAAAGAATTATTGTTATTATGAGAATTTTATGATATGAATAAGTAAATAATGATGAATATAGAATTATTGATAATAAAATATTTTCGATCCATTATGTAATGATATGATGACAGATACCGAAACCCATCTTTGCAGGGGATATATGCAGAGAACTAACCTTCATTTATAAGGTTAAATGTGGTATTTTAGACCTATTTATAGGGTTAAATATGGTATTTTGACCCTCATTCATGGTATAAAATATGGTGTTCTAGTCCTATTAAAGATATATATATGACCGTAGTTTGTGACCATAGAATATTAGTAATATGATGATATAAAAATTATTAATGATAGATCATTTGAAAAATTTGAATATGATGGCATGAAAAATATTATATAAAAAGTTTTGAGTACTAGTTAAAGATACTATAAAATTTATAAGTATTAGTTTATCATGATATGTCAAGTTGTGAACTGAAGTTTTCAGTTTTTCATTAATGATATACGTTGTTTCATAAAAAGTTTAATAAATCTTCACTTGTTTGATCCATTAATTTATGCTTAGTGTCACTTACCAAGCGAAAACTCATAAAACTCTATTATTATATTTTTGTTATAGTGATCAACATGCAAGCAGATTCTTATATCCTTTATTAGTGAATTTTTATCTAGATAATCAATTACAATTCAAAATTACACCTATTAAATCTTATTATTTATTACAATAGTTACTAACTTATTTGCATCCAATACTTTTATTTATTTGTAACTTTTCCAACTCAATGGTTGGACTCCAAACCCAAAGCTTAGGCCCATGTCTAGGTTAGTGACCGTATAGTAACTATATATTCTGATTTAAAATAAAGGTTATGGTCTTATCCTAATTAAATGGTAAGGATAAGTAGCTTTAGGCTGCATTTGATTTTTTAGAACATTTTGTGTTTCTATTTTTAGTTTTTATTTTTTATTTTCTAATCTCTAAAAAAATATATTTGGTAAGTAAAAATAGAAATTATTTTTTACTTTTTATTTCATTATAAATAATATCTTTTAAAAGAGAAAGTAAAAAATTAATGATAAAACTATCAACTCCTATCTTTTTTAAGTTCTCTAATTTTTGATAATTTTTATTGAATAGACCCTACATAAGATTAATCAAGTTTTACCTAAGAACAAGTGTACCTTTGCCTTAATCGTGAATAAGAGGCTTCAGCATTGAATTCTTCTCTTCCCTTTCGTCCTCTTCTTTCTTGGAGCTTAGCTGCCAAAGACCGATGGTAAAAGAGTACAGCACTCAAGGAGTCAATTAAATTTTGAAGTTAGGGACAAAAATACTAAAAAGATATGAAAACATCATTAGGAAATAAAGGCAGCATACTTTGTCCTCATTTATTTTTACCTAAGCAGTGTATCAGCAATAAATTACAAGATTATAAGACAAATATAACTATAGAAATAACAGGGATTGATATGCAAATAAGATTATTACCACTTTCCAGGGATTAATCTTTGAAAAAACCTCTCAAATAAACAATGGGAGTGCCTTTAGGTTACACGATTAATGACTATTATACAATAGGAATGATGGATTTTTTTAACAATAATCTGATTACAACAATACTAATTCAAAATCAAAATGCCATGCTAATTCAAAAATGAATTGGTGCCAAACATTATTTTATTTTTATTATACTCTATTTTTTCTTGTAACAAGGAAGAATATTGACCCTTGTAACTACAATTACCTTATTCAAAATAATATCAATTGGACAAGCAACGGTCGCTACGTATGCCTGTGTGATTGTTATAATGACAAAGGTATCAGAAGGTTTTTTGTTATAAATTAGATACACTAGCTGTTAATGACTTAGTCCTGACCAACTCATCGCATGGAGCACAGATCTAGCATGGGAGATCATTCATATGAACTCTAACCTGAAAGACTCAGTGAACCTAAAGGGAGAGTCGGCTCTCCATATCCTAGCTACCAAGCCTTCTGCTTTCAAAAGTGGGACTCATCTTGGCATAATTGAAACCTTGATCTACAACGGTGAGTTTCTCTTTATCGTTCTCTCAAAATCTATCTACTTGTACTTTTTTTATGTTCATAACATAATGTTGCCATCATGCAGTTATCCATTCTCTTCAAAAACAATCGCAGTTATTCCTTAGAAATCTCTCTAGAAAAGTTGATAAGTTTTATGCATATCATGCTTTTTATATCAACTAGCATCGAGTACATTATACGTACACATATAAGGATAAACTTAACTGAATATAGCCAAGTCCATGATCTAATCACCTTCCTCATCCTTGGATCCATGCGAATTCTAAAACCACCTCACCTTTATCGCTTTTTCTATCTTTGAGATTCATAAACTGTGTAGATTTAAGATATTTAAATAAATCAATAATTCACCTTTTATGTTTCACATATATAGATTACTTACATAATTGTATCTTTAATCTTATTAAATTATATGCGTTAGTGTATTATTAAAATTAATGAATTATTGAATAAATATTAATTCAATAAAAATATCTCAAATATTTTTTTATCTTAAAATTTTTATTTGATCTTATTTAATATGATTAAGAAACTGTTAACCCAACTCAACCTCGCTAGTATGACCCACCCAAGATCCAACCCAAATTTATATTATAATAAACTTAGGTTAGGATTGGTTAGAGAAATTCCAAACTAGGACTAGGTTGGATTGAATTAGGGTTAAGAGATTTAGAAAATAGGTTGGATTAAGGTTTTCCTCTACTAACCCACCCACTTTACTTGTAGACCTATTTGCTTAAGAATAACTTATGCCATTTGTAGCTCTGATAATTATCTCGTCACATCTACTTGGAGATGTACCATCATGACTTTGGAGTCTCTAGTTGCTAAAAAGAAATGTGTCGTCATCGTGATAAATTTTAATTCAACCTTGAGTTTTTAGTCAAAAAAATATTAAATTATACCTGTTGCAAAGCAATGTTCATACAAAACCAAGACTTTCTTGAAAGAATAATATAAAATAACTAATTTCTTCAATTTGTAGAGTTACAGACGACGTGTAGACAAAAATTTACCAACTCAATATGCATGACTGTACTTATATTAAGCCTTATGACAATGGGAGGGCCGCAATGGTCTATTAGTCCACAAATGACCGATACTAAATTATAGTTCTTGGTGTGATTTACAAAATGATTATGACACATGTAATTTGAAAGATACGACAGAGTCATCAATAAAAGTTTATGCTATGTAAAATTTGATCCTTGCTTGCATGGTTAAATATTTTGAAATCTAAATTAACATTTGTTCTTACCCCTGATGATAAAAGTTGGCATTTATGCCATAAATCTTTTGTGTTACAACCTAAAGTTTTAAATATCTCTTTTGTCTTTGTTTCTAGGTCTGCCTTCGTTTCAACCACAACTTGAGTATCCAACCTACAAGAAAGAAATTGATCGTGACTTAGGTATTTAGTTTCCTATCAAAATTGTAGTGGATAAATCTTTTGTGTTACAACCTAAAGTTCTAAATATCTTTTCCGTCTTTGTTTCTAGGTCTGCCTTCATTTCAACCACAACTTGAGTATCCAACCTACAAGAAAGAAATTGATCGTGAGTTAGGTATTTAGTTTCCTATCAAAATTGTAGTGGATAAATCTTTTGTGTTACAACCTAAAGTTCTAAATATCTTTTCCGTCTTTGTTTCTAGGTCTGCCTTCGTTTCAACCACAGCTTGAGCATCCAACCTACAGGAAAGAAATTCGTCTTGATTCAGGTATTTAGTTTCATATCAAAATTATAGTGGATAAATTTTTGGTACTTATATAGTGTCAACGAACCTAAATAACATTTTTCTAGCTTATCTTTTGAGTATTTTAGGTAAGATTTTGGATCATTACAAATGGTATTAGAGCTGACCATATCCATAACTTATATAGACTAGAGAACTATGTAGATAAAGTTATAATGTTTATAATTAATTAAAATTAGATTTGGATTTGTATCTACAGTCAGTCGAGGATGTCAGGACTTAAATAAAGAAGTATGTGAAAGCTTGTGCAAGTATATTTTTAGTCCTACATTAGTATACATCAAGTAAATCTTGAGTACTTATATAAAATCAAAGAACCAAAATAATATCTTTTAGTTAGTTTTTCTGAATGAAGTTTTGAGTTACCACAAATGGTATAAGGATCAACCCATCTATAGCCCATGTTAACTAGGGGATATTGTAGACATGCTAATGGATTTAATTAGATTTCGATTTGAACTTTTCGCTTGACAAAGATGCTAGGGCTTTAACAAAGTATAAATCCATATCAATTATGCAATAAATAGGTGTTAAATAATTATAAGTCAAGAAATCTAAAGAATATGATTTTCGTTTGCTTTTTTGGATGAGATCTCTAGTTATAACAAATGATATTAGAACTACCTTGATTTATGGCCTACATAAACTTGGAGACGCTATAGAAAGACTTATAGTATTTGTAAATGAATATGATAAGTTTTAGATTTAGACCCATATTTCGGTAAAAATGCTTAAGCTTAAACTAAAGAGAATAGGTGAGAGCCCGTCATTGTTACAAATACAAGAAACATTATTAAAAAAATATACAAATATTGCAAAAAATATAGAAAAAAAAAAAAGATAAGCAAGCCTTACAAGACTATCAAAAAGAATGTGATGTAATTTTTTCAAGATTATTGCAAGATTATACGTGGCTGAAAATGTAAATAATAGACATGTATAATTTTTCTCTATCTACCACTTCTATTATAGCATGAAACACCAATTTCAGATTTGCTTGTTCAAAATTTTGCAGAAAATATCATGCTTTCTATTATTAAACGACCAATGGGGGAAAAAAAAGGAAAAAAGAACCAGCACTGCTTGGGTCCTTTCATTCTTCTATATACTTAGTGGACGCACAAAGAAAGATTTTCTAACGTTCAGACCTAAAAAAATAAATTTAGCAAAATTTCTCAAAAAATACTAATAAATAAGAATGAAAAGAAAAGTACCCTATCTTCTTCTAACAACTTTCAACTAATCCAGGTTAATAGCGAATGTCCTTCGGTTCTTTTTAAGTAATATCAGGCTAATGAGCAGATGACATGAAGGTTTAGGCATGCAGCAAAAAAGTTCTGCCTATAAAGGGGTTTCCGCCTTGGTTAAAGTCAGCAACGTACAAAACCAATTCCCTGTGGGTCGCCCGTAAAAGTTGTTCATAGCTTTTGACAATTTCCCATTTGTTTATAATTATAATTTTATTTTAGGTAAACCTTGCTAGTGTGATGGGAATGAAACCTATTTTTTCGTCCCTTTCTATTTCATCGAGCTTTTTTAATGGTACATCAGATGCCGACAGATGAACTAACATGTTCTTATTTTATTCTTGCAATGAAATTTCGACGACTATCTAAAGTTTTGCTCTGAATGAACGGGCTGAAAAAAACGAACGTCCGGATAGAAGACTGGAGAAATTTTAAAAAGGAACCGAAATATTGTGACACCTCAAATATTTTTTTTAGGATCAAAATGCAAAACATCCGCTAGCGGACTAAACTCATGGTACATGAGGCAAACAAATCCCCATAAGGCATCCGTAACTCAGGATATGTCCGTAATATAGGGCATGTTTGGCAACGAAAATGAGATCCTGATGATCTGATTGTATATCATCTTTAATGATTTAATATCATTGTATTTAATATGTTATATCCTAATAATTAAAAATACATAGATATCTATGGTTAACTCATCGGATATACTATAAGAATTCAAAATTATCCATTATGTAATACCAAATCTAGCCTGATGTATTTTATAATTACTATAATATTTTATTATATTTTTATATTTTTTATTATTGCAAGATTTAAACTTAATTAAAATTTTATTTTTATATTATTATGCTATAATTATAATATTGATATTATATTTTAAATTATGTTATATTATATAGTATTATAATATATATCATATTATATTATATCATATTATTAGAGTATTTATCATTATAGTATTATAATAATATAATGTTATTATAATATAAATCTATAGTATTAAATTATATTGCATCAAAATAAAAGTAATACTAGGTGTTTTTTTTATATAGAGGAAAGCATTTGCATCTTTAAATCTTAATCCAAAATCACTATAAGCTAGTAATGTTTGTTACTTATTATCCAGTAAGGGTATAAGATCACTGAATTAGTCGGTGATGATAGAAATAGAGAAGATTTAGGATCATTACTATATAGGATCATCAAGATATAATGAGATCCAATGGTACCATCATCTTCATTTAACTTATTAGTGACTTTAGTTGGATTATTCCTTACGGACATACTGTATAATGTATTAGAGACGCTGTGGTGCATAAGGTATTAGAGACATTATGGTAGATCGAATCAATGTTAGGGTGACTTTGGATCTCCTAGGTGCCTGAAGGTGTCATTGTTAATTAGATTTTTTTTATTTTTTTTTTAATCATCATCCAAGATGGTTCATCATTTTTCATTTTTTTTAAGAAAATGACTGATGTATAAAGAAACTAATTTATTCCTTAAGAGAATCAAAATAGAATCAGGATTGAATATATTTTTCACAACTGTTCCTGGCGTGGGGCATATTAATTAATGCTCCGACATACGAGATGCATAAAAAGCTACAACGTTGTACATGAACCCGACTGAACTTTGTACCACAAAAATAACGGATGATAATGATCGAGGCCGGTCAAGGGTACCTCCATCTAGGAATTTACATGGAGCAGCCAAGCTTTGCTGGCAGCTTGCCGCACCGGCAATTTCTTTGCCCTAGCGAACAGGAATGGGACCAGGGCCCAGTGAACTGGTCGTCATGTCCTTAACCATCAGGGCCACTTCTCGATTCTGAAAACCTGCCAATTTGCCGTTTGGATAAAGTCTAACACTGTTAATTAGAACCCTTTATAAAGCTGCTCCATGGATTCAATAACATCACTGCTCTTGCTATTTATCATTTTCGTAAAGCATCAAAAGAATTGTTGCCTCAGGCGCCCGCATGCACACACGTCACACGCACAAAACGACTGAAGAACCGTTGGCTCACCTTCACCAGCCCGTGGAAAAGACGGTAAGGAGGGAACCAAGAAGGGCTTCATTTATATGAAACTTCTCCTTTTGTTACATTTCCAGAATATGGTAATGAAAGAAACAAGGACTGACGACACCACTATGACTACTGCGAGTCTTGTCATGGTAGAAGATTATTTTGTAGAACAAGCTAGGAAAGTAAATAATTCTTGTTTGGATTGCTAAAACAAATTCCTTTTAAACATTTAATTAACCAACTCATATAGTTCAATTAGAATTATTGAATAGATTCCTACTAATTGAGATGATGAGTTCCTTTTTTTTTTTTTTTTTTTTTTCTTGTAGGTTTTCGAACTGATGATGATGTTGAGATTCCAATATTCAATAAGGATGATGTGTTCGATATTCCAGTATTCGGTGATGATGATGATGATGATGATGATGATGATGATGATGATGATGATGATGATGATGATGATGATGATGCGGCCAAGGTTGCAATATCCAAAGGGAAAGGTATATCAAGAGTTATAAGCTGACCATTTGTTCTCATTTCAAAGCTTGGGGCTTAGAGTGTCATATGTTCTATCCCTAACTTTGAAACTGTTCATGGGCAATGGCCATTGACAGTCCTATGTTTACTAATTTCAGCTTAATTACTTTTTTTTTATCTTATTTTTAAAATATAAAATAAAAAATAAAATAAATCAAAGAATATGTTTAATGACTTTTTTTAATTTTTAAATTTATAGATAAAGTTTTTAAAGTTATAAAGAGCAAAGATTTATTACTTTCAAAAAAGAGTTAAAAACAAGGAATTAGTTGTAGAAGTTAAATCTAAATTCAACATTAATCTTTCTGTAGTATTTCACTAAATTGTATGGAAGCAAAAACATAAAAAAGTCTTGGATGCCTGTTAGAACCTTAATTAAACTCATGGCATTTTTATTGTCTTTTGAATTTGGCAGAGGGAGGAGACCAAGCAGATCAAGGTCACACTGTTAAACAAAACCAACGCACCATTCCTGGATCAAAATGTCACAATTTATTCTCCAACAACCTCGTCTTCACTCGGATTCTTGAAGCAGTTATGCTGTGCTTTGGAGTTAACCCGGGTAAGATAATTTTTTTATGGTTTAGCCAAGCCTCGCATAAAATTACATCACATGTTTTTCTTTCATCAGCCTACCCTCGCCCAAAACTATACATTCCACAGGTAGTAAGCCCATCCGAAATGAACTCATAACTTGGATTGAAGTTAGGAGACATAAACTTATCTTCCGAATACAATGGATTCCTTATTGCACCAGTATCAGAAGAGGGAAGAACAACAACAGCAACCAATCCCAGCGAGTATAAGAACCTAAGTATATAGCCACGTATATCAAGATTGGAAACGAAATCGGTCCAAGTGATAGACTTAGTGGTCCGGAAAGAGAAGCGGAAAATAAGGGATAATCTTGTACTGCACATGCAAACAACTCTGATCAATAACAAAGACGCCTGTGAAACACCATCCGACCAAAACTGTGATGTAGAGGACGATGATGACAACTTTCTGGATTGAATCATTGAATATTAAACACCATATAGAAAGACAGGTTCCAATCCCTACCTCATCTCAATTTTCATTGGAATTCCACTAGTACAATATTAAAACTCTCAACCTACTTTATGATAACTATAACAATTAAACTAACTAAAACAAAGCTGGTGTAAGCTAAATAAAACATGACTTCTGTCTGGTCTAAAATAGGATAACTAAGAATAAATACTACGTCTCTTTCGGGAGAGGCCGATCCACTTGCACCAAATTACCCCAGTGATTTTTTGGGAATGTGCCATTCAAGAATAGAACTTATAACCTGACCTACTCTTGTTTGGAATAAATTATTCCACTCTACAAAATAACTTTTAGATTTTAGATTCAATGCAAAAGCAGCTTTACTAATATTTCGAAATATTCTTTTCAGTTTAAAAATCTTTTCTTTAAGAGGAAAAACTTTTTTTCCCGTGTTTGTTATATTAAGTAAAGAGATCTTTACTCCATTTAACCTTCTTATATTCCACAACTAAAATATGCAACCATAAAGTATAATTCATAAGATTTGAAACAGTCTTGAAAACGACTACTAGAACATAATAATAATATAAAAAAAATCATGTATATACCTCTGAGAAGGCAATGGACTCATAAGATATGAATATGATAAAAATTTTAATTATAGTATGCATCATTATTTGCAACTAGATTTAATCTCTTTAATAAAAACTTGGTTTTAGTTGCTACCTGACTCCGTTATTTGATTTCATTTACTGGTTCCAAGCACTGAAACTCTTTTTCCCCCCTCAATCCTACTTCTTTAGGATGATGAGCTTGTTTCGTTTACTCCTAATAAATGAAATAAATAGGTTTTCACTTTCTTGGTATAGAATGACAACCTCTATGAGATGCCCATTAAAAATTCAATGGACACCCAGGTGCGATCCCATGAGTTTCCAAATAAGAGGGAAAGAAAATCAGAAGTTTAGAAGCATTGTTTTAAATAAATTCTATTTCTTATGTAAATTTTTGATGCAGCAGAATGGAAGAGAGAAAATGAAAGGGGGAAAAAAAAAGGTCAAATTGATTGGGAAGCCTATAAATAGGTCTATTTTTGGACCCTTTTTTTTCATAAATTAGAACTCAAATGAAGGTTAACCCATACCTTATAAATAGATTCAAGAAAAATTCTTTTGATGATAAATAATTGTTAATAAATTTTTTTGAAGTTTTCCAATTTCTTACTTGAAATGACTCTTTGTTTATCATGATGTAAGACCATGATTTTATAAGAAATGACATATGTAAAGCTAAAAACTTCAAATATATCTCAAAGAAGTTGGAGATTTAAGGTTGAAAGCCCTCAAGGAATTGGAATGAAGTCATTAGTTATCCTATCTTCTATGGATTTCATATATTCATATGGGCTTATTTGCATCAAATTTAGTATCAAAGTCGGCCTTTCATGATTATGAAATGCTAACAAACAAAAGAAAAAAAAAATAGAGAGATAAAGATGCACCTCGATTGATCGTCGCTCTTTCTAAGTTAAGAAAAAAATGAAAGAAAAGGAATCACTAAGACCTCTCCACCCCTTTCTTTAGCCCCTTCCCCTTTCCAATAGTGAAAAAAAGGCAGAGAAAAAATGAGAAAATTTTGCTTCAAATTTTCTTGTTCACTTTTTCCTCCTTCCCTTTCATTCGAGTCCTCAAGCCTAAAGCATGGCTTCCCACCTCCCAAAATTTATCTTTACCTTAGCCTCAATCTCCAAGTTCCTCTTCCTCGAATGCACCACCTCTCCTAGCTCTAGGCTCTGCTTAGAGCTTGAGATCATGGCTTTGAGCATGGTGATGCTCTCGATGTGATGCAGCACCGAGAATAGGTCTTTCCTGGTATCAACCATAATTTTACTCTCAATGCTCCTCTACACGATCAGCCATCCCTTATCCCTCTCCTCATACTCTCTTGCTTCTGATTTGTTTCTCCCTAGATCTCTTCTTTTCACCTATTCCTCGAGCTCTAGTTGCTAGCATCCCTATCAAGGGACCCATGTTCACCAATTGCCTTGACTTTGCTTAGCATCAACTAGTTCCTTCTTCTTACTTTAATCAAGAGCCTCCTCTATCTCAAATTTAGGAAGATCTACCTAGCTTCTCTTCTTCAAGCCATGACCATTTTAACAAAATCCCCTCCTTCAACTTCGGCTCCTCTTTTTCTTTGCAAGGGCATTGTCATCACTAGAATTGTTGAATATTTGCTGTTGTTGCACTAATCCTTCCTCCTCTTAGATTTCTTATGGTGATCTCAATATTTGCTCAAGGAGGGTTCATTACCTTGACCATCATCATCCTCCTCTTCAACTTGTATCTTCAACCAGTCTTTGCCACTAGCTTGTACTTCTCATATAGCTTTTGGGTCAATAGTTCATAGTTCTTGTATACTACCATTGCCAAATTGTCCATCATTACCTTCAACCCATATTACTAGACCTTGCCGATTATAGATCATACTACCTTAACAACTTTTCACACCATTGGTATGCCTGGGCCGATGTTAACCTCATTAGTAATGGCATATATGTGCCTCTAGCTCTTACAAGGAGTTGGCAAGAGCTCCCTCCTAACAATCCTTAATTTAAGTAGCCATAATTATGGAGCAAGACCCAAGATCAACTCTCTTTAGAGTAGGAGAATCGAACTAATGGTCTTTTTCCATCCACTTTAAAAACTCCTCATTTAAAAAAAAAAGAAAAGAAAAACCACACACTCCACCACCCCACAATACTCTTCAAGAGAACAATCTCTCTTTCAGATGATAGTCCTACATTGTCCAATATTGAGGCCTAATCCAAATCAGTTAGAAGTAGAATTCAGAAGGCATACCTATCCAATCATTTTTTTGCATTGCTTGATGCTTGGATCCATGACTTCAAGTCGAACTTAGATTCTTTGAGTATGTTTGACTTAGAGATTCCTAGGTTGGACCAAAACCAACTCTAAATGTGACCTGATGGCTTAGCTATAGCTATTTGACACTCCTACATCTAGGCCCTTGTATGTAGCAGCATAGTGGATGTGTTTTGCCAAATATGTCAACTCAAAACCCTAATTAGTGGTAATACTAACATTCTACTAGCTTTTGATACTTGTGCTACTTAAGTAGAGTATTGATTTAAGGATGTAATGGACACCTTATGCATCCTAATGGCACAAGTATTTGCCATAACACATGAAACTCCAACCCCAGTATAGCAACACAATAAAACTAAAGAGGCTAATTAGCATCTATATGCCAATCAAAGAGTTCATGACCCTGATAAAGATATTATAGAAGGGTTCGACTCAAGGTAGTTGAGGTTCAAGACAAACTAGATCTAGATATTTTTGTTCATCGGCTTACATCTAGTGAAGGCTCTCAATTGCTATAAGCTTATAAATAGACCAAAAGGTGTTGAGCTTGGTAAAAATAACCTCAAAAGACAAGCCAAAATTTGATGGAAGATAACCATAATGAAACTATTAATATTTGAAATGTGATATACAGCAGGTTAAAAGAGAAATGCCTATTCTATAATTATCATAATCATATTTATAAATAGCTTCTACAACCTAAGTAGGATATATTGAGCAGTTCAATGCATTGACTGCAAGAGTTGAGATCATTGATTATAATGAACATTATATGACAAGATACTAGTATGGCCTATAAATTGATATAAAAGTTGAGTTGATATTATTTCGACTAGAGACCCCTAATAAGGCATTCCATTTAGCTTTAAAATTAGAGATGGCTATTGCCTTATGGGCTAAATGTCCAATTCTCTTAGTGAAGGGTTGACTAGTACTTCCAATATTGCTACCCCACGACCTAATTAACCTATTTCTACAATACCATCTCGAACACTGAATAAGAAGATAGAAACACCTACAATAGTACTTTCCAAGTATGATAATGATCAAGTTCAATATTTCAAATGTCATGTCATGCCTTAAAGCTACTACTCGAGCTGATACGCGATACAACCATTAGAAACCCTAGCCCTCTCCTCCCTCTCCCTCCTCTCTCCATAAATCACCATTGCCACTGCATCCTTCATCATCTCTAGCTCTCACTCACTCTTTGCCTCATCCTACTCTTGATAGTTGCTATTTTCATCTTTGTCAAAATCCGACGCTCAATCAATGCTAATCTCAAGCTCTATGTTTCTTAGTTCACCATCACTTGACCCAAATCCCCTATTTTAGATGCAACCACTTAAATCCCAATATCCCTCAGTTTATATGAGCCATGGGCTAAGTTTGCTCTAGTGCTATTTGTAACTAGCTAGGATCTTACCTAGAAAGATTAATTTAAAGATGTTATTTGGGTTTCTCAACCTTACATATGTACCTAAGATCTATTCGATGCATAACTAGTGTACAACTAAATATGCACCTACACGGGTCCTCACATGTCACAAACAGAGTCATTTTGTAAATAAATGCCCACTCATAGCTTGAAGACCAATTTTTTCGAAAAGGTCAACATGATATGACTAATAATATTGAATCTAAGCAGAATGGGAATTATACCTCTGGATGATCGAAAACCAATAGAGATGTCAGTATAATATGAGGTTAGCTGCCGTTCGTCAGTGTTTTAACTACTCAAGAGGTCCTCTATATTAGGTTCGCACTCAAAATATATTTGTTGGGAATTTTTTCTATAATGGACTACCAGCCAAGTACATGTGATCAGATAATGATTGGTCCAATTGTCTAAAGGTACATAAACTAGTTGAATGAAAGTTATAGATCCTCTTTGGTAGGGGTAATTCTTTTTTGCAAAGAACCTAAGAGGTTGTTGGCCTGTGAGAAGCTCAAACAGACTCTTGTTTGAGGAAGAGCTCTTTTGTAAGTTAAAGTAGAATTGAGCAACATCTAGCAAGTGACTAATAGCGAAGTAATACCATGAGGGAAAGGTGAAAAGAACCCTTATCATGGAGTGAAACAAAACATAAAATCATGAGCTCCCAAGCAGTGGGAGAGGAATGTGATCTCTAACCGTGTGCTTGTTGAAGCATGAGCCAGCAATTCATAGGAAGTGGCCAATGACAAGTAGCACTTTAGCTACCAATGACGATTTTGAATTACTACAGTATGGAGGAGCCTATTTATGAGATATCTAATGTTTTTCCTAAAAAGTAACTTACCAAAAAATCTATTAAACCTGTAGCCTCAATTAATCAACTAGCCTTTGATGAAGATGTAAAGGCTCAAGTCTTGTCCTGCTTGCTGCCTCAATAGACTCTTCCATTGAAAAGAACTACTCTTTTGTTTAGGAAATTGACAAGTAGCTTTAATGACTTAACCTTTCAAGAATTACTAGATAATCTACCTAATAGGATAACTAACATGCAATCGAACTAATGCTAGATTCTACACTTTATGACTTGCCTTATTATCATATAAGCCCAGCTAAACTTAAAGAGATAAAAAAATAAGTAGATGAATGGAAAACTTGCATAAGCTCAACCTAGGCCTCTATGAAGAGTATATGAAAAGTATTTCATCAAGAACTGATTTTTCAAGTTGGAAAGAGTTAATGCAATATGGAAGAAGAAGAAAAAAATCCAAATTGAACTTGGAAGGCTATAAATAGGCCTCTACTAGGACTCTTTTTTTAGAATTATTATAGGATTCTTTTTCTTTTTTGATTGGAATTCGTATAATCCTTGACCCTACTTATAATTTTTTGATGACTCTTTCTCTTCTTTGATTGGAACTCGAACAAGGGCCAACCTATACCCTATAAATAAGTCTTACTTGTACTCTTTTAATATCAAAAAATTATCAATAAAGGATTCTAAAGTTTTTCTTCAATTTCTTATTTGTTGTGGTGTAAGATCATAATCTCATGAGAGATGATGAGTGTGAGTTGAAAACTTTAAGCATTTGCTAGAGAGGTTGGAGATGTGAGGTTAAATACCCTCAAGGAGTTAGCGTGAAGTCATTTGTTATGCCGTATTATTTAGGTTTACTTCTATGATTTTCGTACATTTATGCTAGCTTTCTACATCAATTTTAAATACAAAAAGGTTTTAATGAAGAAAAAAAAAAAGAAAAAAAACCAAGCCACATGCCTTTGATATCCATCTTATATTTACCTTTGCCCTCATTTTTTTCCTCCTTTCAAACTTCTCTCCACAAACCAAATTAGAGTCATATGCCAAACACTAGTTTGCATGAGAAGAAAAGATCTATTCTAATCTTTTTGCTAAAATAATTGATCATAAGAATTGTCACTAAAGCCACCATAACATGCAAGCCATAGTTAGCATCCACTTTGTGTAGTATATGAAAGAATTTTAAGGTAGGATCCAAAGGTCTTCAAAACGACCCATCTCCCATGTTAAATCCTTGATTCCTTAGTATTGGTCCATCAAACTTGGCTACTCATGTTTATTTTTTAATTCTCAGCAAGAAAATTGGTTGCTCATCCATGTTTGAGAAAACCTTCAATAGTAAGTTGGTTTCATGATGATTAAAGAGGGGAGATTTGGAACATACTCAAGTTTAAGGATGTCACGACACCTCCAGTCTAAATGAGTCGACCCTGGCAAGATGCTTAGGTCAACATAATTAACTATGTCAAAATTGCCATCCATATCTAAATACAAAACTCGAATCAAGAAAAATATTTATAAAATTTTGCAAGTATTTGGTAAAATTAATTTTTTTGAGAAATGCAGGAAGAATTAATGCCAGCACCATGTGTAAATTGGTCCCTTCCAAAGTAGCTAGGGATGCCAACCAAACAAAGTCAAACATTTGTTGGAGCATTTATCAGAAAATATTATAACAAATCTAGTCTCATATATTTAGTATTGCTTTAATTCTGTTTTGCAAGCAGGAGATTGGAAGATCAAAGAAATCAGAAAGAAGATGGAAGAAAAGAAGAGAAAGAACAACTATGCTTACAGGATCATGGAAAAACTTGTTACCGAATCCACAGTTTTATTGTTTAATGTCGATGGCAGGAAACCGAAGAAAAGTATCAAACTAGAACCAGATATTGATAATCAGCATGACAAAAAAGAAAAGACTGTAGTATATCCAAACGAGCCAGCTGAAGGTATTGCATATTTCAATTAATATGCTAACCCTTTTATAATTTCACCAATCCACCATTTTAGAACTTCAGGGGAGAATTTGATTCTTTAAAACTTATCAAAGCTTTCATAATAATTGGCCAAGCCAATCCTCTTGACCTATGCACAAGCTTTGGTTAGCTAAGTACTAAAGGCCT
Organism: Metroxylon sagu; assembly: GCA_017589505.3. Taxonomy (NCBI): domain Eukaryota; kingdom Viridiplantae; phylum Streptophyta; class Magnoliopsida; order Arecales; family Arecaceae; genus Metroxylon; species Metroxylon sagu. The sequence continues at coordinate 45,573 of JACVBY030000457.1, forward strand.
ATTTATTGCATGTGATCTTAATATCAATCAACTTGTTGCAAATTAGCTTACCTATTGGCTTTCCACCTGGAAAATTTGGATACATTTATGTAATCACATGCACAACTTGACTTAACTATGCATGAGAGAATCAGATTCAATCAAGCTTAGATTTTGATAATAGGGTCTTATATCAATGATTTAAGCAATTAGATGTGATCTATCATATTTAGAATACTTATACATAAAAAATCATATGATTTAAAGATTCACAATCTATGCATCAAGAGATTCAAAGAAATATATTATTTTATATTATTTAGGCTATACTATTTTGAACTCTTGATATATATGTTAAGAGTCTTTAAATCACATGATTTTGATATGTGAACATTTTAAAGACAGTATATTATATCCAATGACTCAAATTATTGGTATAAGATCTCATCATCCAAATTAAACCTTTCCAAATCAAAGTGAAGATCTTCTTCACTTAGTACATGTATGTATGTATTGTATATATACATGCAGATCTTGAGGGTTGAGGGTATCTCTATTCAGATTTGATTAAGATAAGATTTGGATGACAAAGGTCATTAATGATCCGAGTCATTAAATATGATTTATTATATCTAAAATACTATCATATCAGAAATCATATGACCAGAAGATCCTTAGCCCATGTATTAAGTGATTAAAAAATCAAAACAATTTAAACAGCATGAAACTACATATCTATTTTGATCTTTTCATACATGAGCCAGAAGTCTTCAAATTATATGATTTTTGGCATGGAAACATTTTAGATGTCATAGGTCATATCCAAATTTAGATCTAATCAAATTTGAATAGAGATCCTTTCAAACTCATGATTGCTCTTTCTCTATATATATAAAGAGAGAAAGAGTTGAACTTGGCTATATTTGCGTATAGCCAAGCCCAAATCTGATCGTTACGCATACAATTAGATCCGCATGAATCCAATAAAATAAATAAAAATGGGTAAAAAATAAATATAAATATGATGGAAGTAAACATTAATTCTTTTGGGAATGATAATAAACTCTTATCTCACAGAATAAATATTAACATATTCAAAATAAAACAATCAGCTGGAACGAATAAACACATAATTTATATGGTAAACAAAAACATTACAAAAATAAATGAAAACTATTGGATCAAGATGTAGTGTATTGTGCGCTATATGGAATGAAGCATATAGATGCTAGACGCGTGGTGTGCAGGTGTTGATCCTACTGTCCTATCTCCATAAATACACTTTATTTTTTGGGATCCAATACTTTCTATTTACCACTCAGACTAAGTGTTTACCGATTCACGTTAGCTATTTATTGTAAATATATTAGTGTTTATTTTATGAAATAAGTGTATATTATTGCTTCGAAAGAGTTAACATTTTCTTTCATAGTATTTGTGTTTATTGTTTACTCATTTTTATTTATTTTGATGGATTTCTTCTTAAAGCAACTAACAGTGGCTAGCCAATAGATTTTATCTTTAAAATCTGTGCGAATCTAATAGTAGGGATAGTTACCAAATTTGGACTTGGCTACATATACGAATGCAGCCAGTCTAACTATCTATATATGTGTGTGTACATGGGTGCATGCAAGCTATGCTAAAAGATCATCTCATTCAAGCTGAATAGATTGCCCAGACCAAGTTCGTGTTACAAGTAAATCAGCAAATGTTTTGAGTCCAAGAGTGTAAATTTAGACTAAAAGGTCCAATTTCTAGTCAAACTAGATAGGTTCCATTGGTCTGGCCCGATCTCCTTTTTTTTCCTTTCTTTTTTTTTTTGTTTTTTGATAATCACTTTATTTGTATAAGGTTTAAAAAAAAAAGAGCGTGTGAGTTCTGCAGACATGTCCGAAAAAAAACTAAACATTAGGTAGGTAGAACAACTGCATAGTTGAGGGAAGATTCCTGCATATAATGCTAGAATAAGTGCATAAATCCATTTGAGCATAGGGTAGCCTAGAATTTTCCATTTGAAAAAGTTACGTCCTCTTTTACATCACTTGTTGCCCTCAAATTCACTAGAAGTAATGCCAAGGCATAAGATAATATTGAAAAAATAATTAAATTGTATGTGTGCATATATTTGAATCCGATCATCTTTTTCATCCTTAGATCCACATAATTTATGAATCTTAATGATGAAAAAAGTGAAAATTAGAATTCATATGAATTTAAGAATGAAGAAGATGATAGAATATCGAATGAAGAAGATGATCGAATATCGAATGAAGCTAAGTCTATCTATACATATATTTATTCTTTTTATTTTTTATAGGTATAACTAATTCTTTATAATAAATAACAATGGAGATAGCCTGATCTGCAGGCCAAGAAAAGGTCATGAATCTGCAAAGGTCTCCTGTCATCCAAATGCCAAAACAAAATATTATATGCAAGAATTTTAAGGCTGGAGAAGTTAGATAGTCATGTTCCATATAGGCAATAATAGGGGACTCATAAAATACCCAACAATGTAAAAATTTAAAAAAAAAAATTGATGGACTGTAAAATAAATTTAGATAACCCAACTGATTAAACTTCAGGGCAACGAATACCTCATGGCCCAACTTCATTTTCCATTTTTTCTACTATCATTTTCTTAAAAATAATCTTGAACATCAAACAATAATAGAATTCTCTAAAGTTTTAGAATTTTTAACTTTTTGCCCATGTGTTAAGTCAGGGTGAATATATTGCGGATTCATGATATACAATCAACGCACCTTGAACGCATCTTTTGAAGTGATCTTAATATTTAATGTAAGTGCCCATACTAGAATATATTTAGTCTTGCACCAATAATGTACCAAAAAAAAAAAAGTTTGAGCTCATATAAAGGCTAAAAAGTTCAAACAATACCTTCCAATAGGCTTTTGGACATGGTTTTTGATATAAATTGTATTAAAGAAATTCCAATCTATAACACACGCAAAGTAGGATTGTAAATGGACCTATGATATTTATAATTGCATTTGAATTTGGACCCTTAATTTTAAAAAAAATGCTAAAAATTAAATGAGAGAAACATATAAGAATCCGTGCTAGTGTGTATTTATTCTCATATCAATCATGTATAAAGTACTTATGATTATATTTAATACGGTAATAAATCTAATAGCCAATTAAACATAAATTCTAGTTAGGATTATTTCACCTAAAACAAAAAACAAATAATGGACTTTTTGGTGATCAGATGGATTCTTTTCTTTCTTTGATTTGTTTATAATTTTGTTCCTTTTTGGAGACAAAATTTTCACCTTCCAATCCATTTAATGGGTATGAAGAAGAAATAATACTCTCCGCACATATGCACTTGGATAAACGGATATTAATTTAGAATATACCAGTGTTTTGAGGTCAATATTCACCTTTCTAAAACATAAGAATGTGCAGTAAGAGTAAATCCTAGGCACGCATTTCTAATTCCCTCCCTAACCAGATCACTTAGTAAGCTAAAAATATAACTCAGAGAGTCACTTGGTTGTTGCATTATTCTCATTGTTCCCTTTGGAGCAACGTGAACGGTGCAAGCGGTACGCTGAAGCGACTTTGTAATGAACGCGCTAGACTAGGTTGATATGGTTTCTCAAGTCGTCTGTGTCAGCATTAATCATTCTGTCTTCGTATTTATTTTATTTTTCTTTTCAAGTCGACGATGCGCCAGTGCCATTCCTAATGCCATCATCAAAAGCGCGAGCACTAATTTCCTTCAAATTTTGAGCAGCAAAACCATTTCTAGCGGCAGCGAGGAGTGGAATCGTAGAGGTGGTGGCGAAAATTCTTGAGTATTTTCCAGAGGCGATTTTCGATGCAGATTCGAAAGGTAGGAACGTCGTACTACTAGCAGTAAAGTATCGGCAACCCCAAGTGTACGAACTTATGTTAAAACATAAGGCAATGAAGCGGAGCTTATTTAGAAGAGTTGACAACGATGGGAACAGCGCACTGCATCTAGCTGCTCGGCTTAGTAACAGCCAGCCTCGGACCATTACTGCAGCGGCTCTAAGAATGCAATGGGAGGTCAAGTGGTACAAGGTCTCTCGCAACACCCCCCCCCCCCCCCCCCCCTTCACACACACACGCACACACCCCCACTGGCATACGGTCACGCCCATGCAGTCCTTTGTGTGCCGTGCATGCAAGTGGCCAGCATGACTCTACTTGCAGCCTGACTATTTTATTTTTAGGAAACGGCTCGCCATGCTTTACCACCTATTGATGGTTCTACCTTACGGTTGCCTGTGCTTGCATGGAAACTTTTCTATCGTTTAAATTATATAAATAATATAATAAAAAATAAAAACTAGTGCAAAAAAGTATATTTATTGCGTACACTAAAAGACAAAATACTCTAATATAAAGATCTAGTATAATATCAGTAACTATAGTTGCCATTTGCAGGTTGGAAAGTATATAGAAATGTAATTTTGCTGGCAATGGTTGGCAAATCAGGTCAACTTATGGAACTCGTATAAAACCCTAGAGCTACCGCGTGTTAGCTGATTATGATACACAATTTGGTGTCACAACTCTATCATCTTCGTATGAATGTTTGGAATGCCATCCCTAAAAAGATGAATTTAATGAAGATGATGTGATCTCCACAACAGTGACCATAACAATATAAGAAAAAAATGGAATTAAGAACATCCACCAATTCCACCCCATTTATTTTTTTGACAGGAAAATGGAAGTCAGGAACTTACCCATAGTTTATTTGTTAGATTATCAATATATATGCAAGTGTACACCAATTCCACCCCATGGTGCTCCTACATTTCACATGACTATAAGCATCTTGCTTGCTGATAGAATAATATTCATCCGTCAATTATCTCTCTGGTATGAAAATCATGAATTTCGTCAGTGCTAAATATACAATATTGTCTGCATCCATGTCCCCTTCCAATTTCTCAGTATGTGATGAACTCCATGCCCCCGGGATTCTTCGAAAATCAGAACCAAAAAGGCGAGACCCCCGAGTCTATATTCACCAACAGAAAGCACAAGGAGCTGGTTGAAGAAGGCATGAAATGGCTCACCAAGACCTCGGAATCATGCTTGATTGTCGCCGCCCTCATCGCCACCGTGGCCTTCACCACCGCCACCGCCCTGCCCGGAGGTGTCGACCAGAGCTCGGGCTTCCCTCTCCTCGATGGCCAGCCAGGCTTCAAGGTCTTTGCCATCTCGGCGCTCGTGGCCCTCTGCTTCTCGGTGACGTCCCTCGTGATGTTCCTCTCCTTCGTCACTTCCCGCTACAGGCAGGAGGAGTTTGAGATCAGCCTCCCGGCGAGGCTGATGCTCAACCTGACCTCGCTATTCTTGTCCATTGCCGCGATGCTCGTCTCCTTCTGTGCTGGCCATTTCTTCGTCATCGACAAGCAGATCAAGCGAGTAGCGTATGTCTACCCCATATACGCTGTCGTGTGCTTGCCTGTCACTCTTTTTGCCTTGTTGCAGTTCCCGCTTTACTTCAGGCTCTTCAAGGCCACCTTTGCCCGAGTGCCCGAGCGTGGTGAGTAGCTCTGGTTTATCTAAAGTTAAGGATTGGCTTTTTAGCTCGCCTTGCTTGCTAAGTGTGTATTCGTGTTTTCCCCGATGCTTCGGTGGGACTGTTTGCTTGTGTGAGGCTTTAAACTGATTTAAATTAAAATAAACCCCAATTAATTAATCCAAAACCAGATGGTTAAACTTCTAACAACAAGTTCTTAGCTGCATTTCATCAAACACCTTCCACCTCCCATCAAATTCGTCTTCCATTCTTAGAAAAATTCTAGAACAATAATCATAACTAACTTATTACAATGATGGCATCAGATCGCAGTGGGTTTGAAGATCAAATCCTCTGTAAAAGAGTTCAGAGAATTCGAATGAGAAAACTAGAATTCTTCTTCTTCTTTTTCTTCTTCTTCCTCCTCTCCTTCTCCTACTCTTCTCTTTCTCTGATCTGGAGTTAGCCGGACCTAGCTGCTCTTTGCCAAAAGTCGGAAATCAACGCCGACCGCCGGATTCACAACCGCATCCAATCCTCTGTTTTGATTCCAGAACCTCTGTTTCTTCTAATTCTTGGGAAATTTCAGCCATGCAATCTATTCGATTGAAGACTTAGGAAGGCTCGCCGGAGAATGGAGCTTCACCTGCAGATGTCAGTCGTCGCCGTTAATCCAACGGTGGGTCAAGAAACCTTGATGCTTGTTTGAAGTTATATAGATTCCGTGTTTAAATGTTGATCTAAGATGTTGGATTAGTGGCTGGGTTTGTTGTAAATCAAGAAGTGAGAAAGGAAGGTTCTAAACCTTTATTGTTGTTTCTCAACGGTAGAATCGAACCGATCAGTGATTCGCTGATCCATCTTCTTGAAGTATTGACTCTCCGTTAAAGCCAAATACTTATGAGTGGTCGTTGTCTAATTGGGATGTTGATGTTGGCGCTGGAAATGATGTTACAGCCATTGGTGACGGGTGTTTGGCAAAGACCAGCCACTAAGGCTCTTGCAAGGAGGAACCATGGAGGTCGGCTCAGGAAAGAAGAAGACAACGTGCCTTCTATCAGTGACCCAGAAGTTTCCAATGGGTTCAACCCCATTTGATTCGAACCAAATTCTTTGGTTCAGTCGAGATAAAGTTCGATGAAAATTAGTTAGTTCATCGGTACTGTATAAAATCAGAATTACTATTAGAATTGGTTTCAGTCTAGGAATAGACTGGGCTTAATCGTTACCGGATCAAATTGGTTTAGGCTAGATGGACACAATCGGTTTATACAGTTAATTTGAACCAGGTTTGGATCTGGTTCAACAACAGAAAACCAGAAATAAAATTAAATTAGAATTAAATAAGTCTTTAAATGTGGTTCAATTAGTAAACCAGTATGCAACTAAAAGTAGTGAACCATACTTTTGAAATTGGTTCAATTTCAGTAAACCTAATGACGAGTTATAATTAACTAATGTAAAATAGTACAAATTGCTTTGTGATTGAGTCTATTTAAATCTTAGCTAAGCCAAGTAAACCCAGTTCAAGCTGGTTCAATAAACCAAATTTCAAATGGAGTTTAACCCAAGAATTGAAACTAATCTATTCATCCAAATTTAATTGATTTATATCAATTAATAAGAAAAGGTAAAATAATAATTTTTAAAAATATAGGCTAAAAGAACATAATGATAATTTTTAAATTATAAATTTTAGTAAATTAATTATTTATTTATATTTAATTTTAGGTGATCAGTAACTGACTTAATTTGATTGGGAAGATTAATTTAAATTAGCGATTTAAGGTACGAGTTCTACACTTACTGTTATGCAATACGTTTCATATCTTACATGCTTGCATACAATATGAATTTAATATCAAATTTCTTAGCATATTTTAATTGTGCACAATAGTTTATTTTAGAAGTTGTTATATATGTTATGGTATATTATTTTGATTATAAAATGATTTTGGCTTTTATTAGAGATATATGAGAGTACGATATATTGAGATATGTTGTTTTCGTTATGATATGGTTATAGATTGGATGGATACATAATATGATGATATGAGCATGTAAACTAGCCACTGTGATATGGTAATGGCGGCATCAGGAGAGAGCTGAAGGCTGAGTGAGGATCGAAGGCTGAAGAGCCAATATAGAACCAGTTATAGATTGTTGACTGAGTTTAATATGTTGGGCATTAGTATGTAGATCTAATGTTACTGTTGATATGTGGTACTAGTTCTGACAGGATTGGCCTAGACCGATGGTACCGAGAGAGGGCTGAAGGTCGAATAAGAGCCAAAGACCAAGAGTCAGTGTAAAATTAGTCATGGACTATTGACTGAGCTTAATACGCTAGGCACTAGTATGTGGATCTCATGTTACTGTTACTACGTGGTACTAGTTCTTGCAAATTGGCATAAACCAGCACCATCAAAAGAGGACCGAAGGCCGAGTGAGGGCCAAAGGTTGAAAGCCGGTGTAAAATCAATCATGGAGTGTTGATTGAGTTTAATATGCCAAGCACAAGTATAGGAACCAACCTGAGTGTATGTATCGCTAGGTTAAGTGGTTAGACACATACTACTAACATGAGGTCACTATGTATCTTCAATATATGGATGATTATGATACGAATATAGATATGTAGGTAATTTTAGTATTCAATGTGGTTTATATTAGTATTTATTTGGTTTTATGGTTTTGCAGCTAGTTTCATGAATATGTAATGTTACTTTCTATAAAAGTTATTTAATTATATAATTTTATTCTAAATTTTTTTGACATATTTATAATAGTATATATAAAATTTTTATTAGGCTTTTAACTCATTATTTTTTCATTACTATATTTCAGAGGATGATGACAACGCTTATCTACTAGATCCAGATTTGGGCATTGGACATCAGGAGAGATTAGGAGAGATTAGTATATAGTTTTTATTTATCTTTTGATCTTGTAAATACCTAATATGTAGTAGGTGATTGATATTTTGAATTCTTATATATTAGTAAGATGGCTCTATAATAATATTTTGAGGTATATTTTAAAAGTGCATGACTGTATTGTGATATTTCTGAATCGAATACTGGATCGAAGGTCGCAACAGATTGATGACCGTTGTTGCGGCTCCTTCGGTTGTAATTTTTTTTTTTTTTTGTGTTTGGTGACTGAGATCATATGCTATAGGCTTGAGTACTGTGACCTGTTTGAGGTCGCTGTTTGGAAAGATTCGTATTGCATGTTTTTCAGAGCAATTTCTGAGTACCCCTAGCCTGACACGTGGTTACTAGATCGTCGTCAAACCTGATAACCAGATCGACCGGCACGTCTTTTCTCTTCGATAAGGCATTTCAATGTGGGAAAAACTTTATATATGGTAAGACTTTTTTGATTATTACAATATTAGCTTAAACTCCTCCTGATATATGCACGTTCTAGGTAAAGCATATTGTAAAGATCCTGATCTCTTGTCATCTTTGCCAACTATCCTTCTAACCTTCCATTATGGCCCTGCTAGAACATTTTTATGATCGTTATTAATGTATACTCACCGATTAATTTGATTTATTAGCTATATGGTATATCAAACCTATTCAAAAATAACTTGCATTCGATGTAGTGGGCCAATCTTTACTTATTTTATTTTTGTTTCATCTTTGATCACTTAGCAATTATCAGTGATCATGATCAATCAAATATTGCTCCAATATCAAGTGATAGAGTTAGCGGTTAAAAATTGAGCTCTGTCAATTTGGTAGTTTCATACGTTTTTTTGCCTAATAAATAATACACATATTATTATTTTTATTTAAAAAATAATATATTTATTAAATTTTATTAAAAATATTAAAAAATTTATTAAAAAATAATAATAGTTATAGATTATTTTTTTAAAGTAAGATGATAGCATATGTGTTGTTTGTTAAACAAACGAAAAATCGCAACTAATGAAGTATACGCGGGCTTTATTTTCTTGTATTTTACATTTAATTTTTTTTAACCATGAAATTCATGTCAACCATTTATTTCAGTGGCTAATTTATGTTTAATCCTAAGCCTATAGTTATTTTTTTAATAAATTAAGTCTAATTAATTAGAGCTAACTGTGTGAAAATATGGGCCTAGCCGTTGACATGGACTGACGGCTCTATTCGAGGATAAGTAGCTTTTGGCCTAAAAGCCATTTTTAGTTAAAATTACCTTTCGTGGTTAAAAAATATTTATTTAAATGAGTACGCAGTCTCAATCGCTACGTTGGCAATAATGATTTTAATTCTTTTGATATAGTTGTCAACCCTGGCAATAATGATTTTAATTCTATCACTTAATTTATATTTAGGCATTCGACTGGTCAAGTCCATCTACTCTCCTAAACTGCAATTACATGGCTTATGATGTTTTGTGGTGACATGTGAGTTTGGTCGAGCATCTCATTTGGATCCCATGTGAGTGGACTACCACCTTCAGATTGAGGGCACGATAAGCAAGTTTGATATTTTCAAAATATTGGTAACTTTTCATAAACGCAATTTCTAACTTGTGAGTTCACATTTGCAGAAACGGGAGGAGGCCAGCTCTCCGTGGCTCGCTTTTTAAGGAGGTCGTAATGCGGCTCTGGAACTACCTTAAAACTTTTTTTTTTTTTTTTAAGGTCAAAATAATTTTTTGTTGCTGCCAAACGCACACAAATATAAAAATGCTTATCATGTAATAATTAAAGAGAGAGAATCCACATCAAAGCATGCTTTGTACGATGAACAAATATGCCGCCATATAAATATGGGCGGTTATGATTATATTTAGGAATTGATGAAGAAATTATATATGCACATAGATTGGAGATGAATAATAAGACATATGAGGGCCGTTGCGTTATAAAACTTATACCGTACATAATCCCATCTCATAATTAAGCCTAAGATAATAGTTAAACACCAAATTAAAAGTGCTAAATTTTCTATACCCAAGTGTCCTGTATCGTGGCCATTTCACTCTACATGAGAGAGTTAATATTAGTCAGTCCCATCAGATTGAATCTAGCTAACTGGCTCGTATGTCCCATGTGGAGTGATCTCGTGTTTGGATCGAAGCAGTAGCATCCCAATTATACATTCCTCAAAATAGCATCTACGTCTAAAATTCACAATTCACAATCATATATAACTATTGCATTGTCTGAGCCAAATCCCCAATGGATCAAGCAAGATTTTACAAGATTATACCTGCTCAAACCCCAGTGGCCTGGTTAGACCTGACAAAGACGAATTCAAATGGTTGATTCAAGCCCTTAATTTATTCTAGAGATGGATAGATCAAAAACATGATTTAGTTCAAGTTAGGCCATTAAGCAGATCTTTCTTTCAATATCTAATCAAGCTAAATTCAACAGCCATTGGGGCAAACACACTTCCAGCCCTATGTCACCAGATGAGAAACGGACCGACAACCGTTAGCTCAGGTATTTGGCAGTGTCATCTCAAAGGTCTTGGATTCAAACTCGAGAAGCTATAGCCATTTATTCTACACCAAATGATCAGAAACTATCCGGCAGTTGAATGGAGATGGTTCAAACAATTTGAACGATCAAATTGTCCATTTCAGATTTTACTTTTCATATAAATTAATTAATTAATTAAATTAATCTAGAGCAAATACATTAGCTTGTTCGGTTCAAATCCTCTGGTATCCTAATTAAATTAATTAATCTTTTTGCTGGACATGCCAATCGGCCAGGCCGCTTTTAGAAAGCCCAGGGTAGGCAACCAAGGCTTGAATTTGGACAAGATGGAGCCTTAACTGCTCCCTACGGCAAGTATAGATGAATTCAAGATGTTTCCGACCTGGTCATGAATAATGTTGATTTCAGCCCTAACAATGGCTTGGCTCAGCCTGAATACAGCCCAGCTCATGGCCTCCAAATAAAATTAGCCACTGTCACATCAGTGAGCGTAAAATCACTCGAAGCTTCTGAGAGGCTCGCATGAAAGAAAGTGGTGGATCTCTTCTATGTGACAAGTTCGCCTTTTCCAGCTGATGAGAAGGCAACGGAGACCTTCCTTAACCTTATGCCAACTTTCATTATGAAGTAATAAGTCTGATTCACTAGGTTCTTTCACCGGTGGCAAAGACCAAATATTATAATTTTTACACCTATTTTGCTAGGAGTGCTTGTTGAAGGCGTATAAGTTCTTTATTCTCAAACCATTCTCTTTTCTAGGCTTACAAACCACTCTGCAATTCATTAAACAATTGAAGCCACTTATATTATCCTTTCATTTTCAAAGAAAAAGCTCTCTCCAATTAATCAATTCTAAAGTAAACACATCTAAATAATTTGAATACAGATATAAAATAAAATGGCAGAACGAAAAGGATGAAGTTAACAAGTATAGATCTTCTACCCATAGAGAGAAATTTATCTTTCCAAAAGGCTAATCGAGATTGGATTCTTTCTGAAAGAGGAGTCTATGCATGTTTGAGCAACTTAAGTTCATTAAGAAGAAGACCAAGATAGGAGAAGGAAAGGAATCCTCCTTTACAGCTCAAAATGAAAGCAAACCTCTTTTCTTCCATATTACTAGAGTTGAGGTTGACGACAAAGTTTTTATTCACCTTAAGGCCCCAAGCCCTCCTAAAACCAATATAATAGCCTTAAGGGCTACTAGAAAAATCTCTTTTGTAGCAAAGAATAGAAGAGCATTATCAGCAAAATAAAGATTGGATATACATTTAAAGCTAGGTGAAGCTTGATCCCTTCAATGAGATCATGGGAAAACGCCCCTTTCATTAGTTTAGATCGAACATCAGTTACCAAAATGAAGAGAGAGAAGGAAAAGAGGATCCCCTATCGAAGACTTTTCTTGCATCTGATCCATTTATTCGGAAAGTCATTAATCAAAGGAGCAATAGAGGATGAAGACAGAAGAACCCAAATCCATCCAATCCAACTTTGTAAGAAATCTCTTGCCATTAGAAGAGAGATAAAGAAATGTCGGCTTACATTATTAAAAGCTTGCAATGAGCGAGAATTTCATATGCAGACAAAAAGTTTTTTATGATCAGTTTGCCTTTGTGGGGCTTCCTTTTCGACGGTATGATTTCTTATGAAAATTGAGTAGAGATTTGCCAGTCTTTATGTTAAATACCATAAAGCCCAAGCGATCCCTATTCAATTACCATAAATTATAGCATAAAAATACTTAATCTATTAGAAACTTTGACCAACTCATTTAATTCATATTATTTACAAGATAACATCACAATTTATTTAACCCTGCTCAGATAAAAATAAAGTTTCCACACTTTTCATCACATGATTCTAAGCAATATAAGTTATACACATCCATCCATATCCATTTCAAATACATATACAACCCAAATAATATAAATCTATGACATCAATCAATTTATCCAACATCTAGCAACCCACATCAATTTCATGCTTCCAAGGGCCAACCTGCTATCTTTGATCTAAAATCCAAAAATTTAACAGTAGAGATGTGAGACCTAAGTCCCAGTGACTGAATAACCATCTAACAATGAAAAAACTAAGAACCGCACTATAAAACCGATAAATATACCAATACACATATCGCAAATAAATACAGAAACCTTTTTAAATGAGATAAGAAAACTTATAAGTTAGCTTATGCTTCCAATAATATAACTTAAATAAAGTAATGCTACTTTTACAAAATCTCATGATGATGGGCTGGGTGTGCTACTACTAAGGTACATCCCTATAGTCACCCTCCTGCAAGTGTACTCTCAGTGGATGAGTGTACTGAGCGCCGAGGATTTTCGCACCACATGGCACCCCTCACATGTGCGGTTCATTCCAGGTGTGAGCTTGCTCCTTTTCTTTGAGCCTCCTGCTTGCCCCCTCCATAGACCAATATCTCTGTGCCCTCTTGGGCTATATAGTAATCTAGCTCTTTACCGAGCTGTGATTCTTACCCCATTGGGCTACTTGCAATCTGCTCCATTGGGCTGATATAGCTTGTACTTTCCTTGGCCTTGGGATCATAGTACGATCGAATCACAAGAAGGTGCTGGCTGTAAATAGTATGTGCAATGCTCATGCTATGGCACAGTCTACTAGGTGATTAACCCTATAAATGACCCAATGCTCTTTATGCTATATGCTATATAAATACTCAGATATAGGTCTATAATTCAATATACAAATCAACTATATTTTCTTTGAAACATTGCTACTCATATATGCCCATGCTTCACTTGAAACATATACTGAAAAATAAGTTCCATGCTTTACTCAGACATATGTTTTTATCCAAACAATACTTTTCATGAAATTCTATACTTTACTTTGAAACATGCTATAGCTCATATTTTCTTAAACTCATACTTTGCTGCAAACTCTTACTTTTTCTAAAACTCATACTTTGCTTTAAAAACATGCTATAAACTCATGTTTGTTCTTTAACTCATGCTTTGCTTTAAAACATACTTTAAAAATAAAATACATCATAATTGGGTTCTTATTTTCCATATTTAACTACTTGAGATACTATACTTAACATACTCTGATTTGTAGCAAAATATCAACATGCTATCATAAAGCAATTCACAAAGCTAGATGAGAAACCCACTCACCTTAGCTGTTAACACACTGTTATGGCTACTATCTCTCATATTCTGGCTCCTCGAAACTAATCTCTTGGCCTAAGTCATCATACATGTATTATTAGGGTCATATGCACTAAGGGTTTCATGAAACTATGCATACATGCTCTATACCTTAATATCTTAGCATAATATTCTTCAATCCCTAACATACTCAAAGATTCACAATATACATATGCTATTACCTCATTTGCCTCTAAATCATGAGATTTTAATATTATTCTCTAGCTTATGAAGGTTTGGACTTACCTTAGAAAAGATAGCTAAACCATCAAGTCTTTTTCCCTTCCTTCTCTTCATCTTTTTCTCTTCTCCTTCTTTTCTTCTTTTCTTTTTCTTCTTCTATTCTTCTTTCCCACAGCTGAAATCCTTCTCCTTTTTCTTTCCTTTCTTCCTATTTTTCTTCCCTTTTCTCCTCCCTTTTTTTTCTTTTCATGTGGTGGCTTAAGGGCTAAGGAAGAGCAGTGGGTTTTAAATGCCTTAAGAAATCTCTATTTTGCTCCTCTCCACTCTTAAGTTATACTTTTCAAAGTCCACATGGCTCTCTTCTTTACCAAGTATTTTTGCTTTTCAATTTTCTTTCCTATCTTGCCCTTAATCAAACTCTCAAATGACTTTTGATCAAATTTCACCAATGCCCTTGATAAATTTTTGTTCTCAAATGAATAACAGAAGTTATTCATCCATTAGTCGCATGGATGCCAGCTAATAAGAGTAAAATTGGTCTCAGACCAATTTCACAGAAGAATGTCCATCAGAACCCACAGTTAAGCGTTCTTGGGTGCATCCGTTAATCGGCATGAATGCCGGCTAATGAGAATGAAATTGATCTGAATGGATGCCGGCTAATGAGAGTGAAATTGGTCTCAAACCTATTTCACAGAGAATTGTTGCCCATTAGCTGACATGATAGTTGACTACTGTGAGTAAAATTGGTCTGAGACCAATTTTACAGAAAACTACTGCCCATTAGTCGACTGGGAGTATGATTAGAAACTAAGCTCATTAGAGCACTTTGAGAGGAAGTAGAGAATAAGCAATCTCACTCTAAAAAGATAAGGAATCTGTCTAATCTGGCTAGGAAAGAGGAATCTCTTTCATTACTCTATGTAAAATCTCTCCTTTTTAGATTTGGATCCACTAGTTAGAGGCTAAAGATAAAGTCATAAAAAGAAAGATTATCAATAGAAGCAGAGGGTAGATTATCAATAGAAGCAGAGGGTTATTTTTTCTATTAGGAGTAGATTTACTGGCATTATAATCTCCACAAATAGCCCACAAACTAGGGAAGGCTAACCAAGCTTCCTCAATTTCCTTAAAAAAAGAGTGATGAAGAGCTCTATTGTTTGGGCCCTAAACAGCAATAAGAGCGACTTCTTTCTTGGATGCATAGTAATGAAGCTTACTAGAGATAGAAAATGAGCCAAATTTCTTTAGTTGGAGATCAAAAAATTTAGATTTATAACCGACCAAGATACCTCCAATGGAACCAACTACATCTAATACAACCCGCTCATCAATCTAACATCCGCCTATCAATTTTAGAATTGCTAGAGAAAGGGTAGATAGTTTAGACTCCTAAATGAAACTAACATCACACTTAAATGAGTAAAAAAAATCCCTCATAGTCTCCTCTTCAAGGGCAGCCCTACACCTTTAACATTCCAAGTAACTACTCTCATAACCAGGTTCCAAAAACCCTCCACAAAGAAGTCCAAAATTGAGCAAAAGGTGAAATGGAGCCCAAAAAATATGCTACTTCTTAACGAGATAAAAAAAATCCAGGAAAGAAACCTACAAGACTAAGAGGATATTTAGGCACACCTAGGCTTTAAAGTTAGCAAAGATTGGACTCAATTAGGCTCCCAAGTTACTAGCCTTCAAAATTAAATGAGGAAACTAGAACCAAGAAGGGAATAGAGAATCGACATGGTAGGATCAATCCTGAAAAAAGAGAATCTAGGCTTGAGCTTAGAACAGCTGGCCTGGATCTAACCAGTTTCCATCTAAAACCAAACCTGAATCCCTAAGGTATTGGAAAGAGGTTGAATTTTGCTGAGGCAAGGGAAAAGCACCTGAGAGACTACCTAAAAGGAGGCCAAGAATAAGAGGAAGGGGCAAGACAAACTCCAACCTAAGGGGATCGCAAAAGCTGATCAAGCTTTTTTAGAAGTAAAGCGAAACTTCTCGAAGAGATGGAGAGCAAGCAGAACCAACTTATGATCGCAAATGTCCCCTGCAGCACTAGAGAAGGGATTTCATCCCCAACCAACTCGTTGACCATCAAATCTATCGTTGAAGCATGATTGAAATGGCCGGCTCAACAGGAAGAACCACTCACTTGGAGATCAGTACCTACTAAAGTGACACCTACCAAATTACCGCTAGAATCGCCAAAATCTAAGAGGAATCACTTCACTGTGCTTCCCAATCATTTCTAGGAGCCAGATTGAAGGGTGGAGTTATTTGGACCACTTCTATGATGTCCATGAATATTGAGTAGAGACCATCTCCCATAGTAATTCGAACTATCCAAGGAATGTGTTCTAGAACTTTGTAGAAAATCAATACTTCATAAAACAAAAAAATCCCACCTGACTAGGCTTCTAAGGGAAACTCAATCTAGAAGCCAAAGCCTGGCTACTATCCTTCTAATCGACTTCATATTTGATAGGTGGAGGGAGATACCTAAAAGATGGATTGTGGCCTTGAACTACAATCAATGAGGATAACCTTTCTTTGTAGTAGGTGAAGGCAAAATTGAAAGGAATAATGCTTGCCCACTTCACTTCTTCTCTAAAAGCCCTTAATAGACTATCTCTGGAAAGGAAACTTACTAGGATAAAGCATGGCTTGATTAGCCAAGGATCCTAAATGATTTCCTAGTTAACTTTGAAAAAATAGTGCCTTTAAGCTTGCTTGGCTTTAGTAGCATCCGATTTAGGAACATAGCTCCCCATTAAGCAAAGCTCCAAAATGCCTACAGTTTTCAATTCCACAGTGGTACCAGTGAGCATCCTCCTCCAAGATGAAGGCATCCTTAGTTTCGGCTCAACCCAACACCAAAAGGGAGATTGTCAAGCACCTTCAAATGCAAACCAAACCTTTGAGCCTCGGCAAATTGTTGGATCTTCCTTAAACGATCCATAAAGCCCAAAAAGCAATAACTTGACCAACAGTTTTTTGAACAATGGCTGATTCCTCTACATCAGAGGTAGACCAAAGCATTCTGCTATCCTTTATAGAGGTAGCTAAGCTTGCCATAATAGAAATAAGCTCCTCACTTGAAGGAAAAAGAAAAAGACCGATGGATTTGCACCAAGAAGGAAGGGACCCTGAATTTAAAGCCGCTTAAGGGGGGTGTTGCCCCTCTTAATGGCTTCTCTCTCCGCTCACATGTTAATGGAAGATGAAGGATAGTTGTTGCTTTGAATGCCTAGCTCTTTGAATGGGACAAAATGCACAAACAAAGGCAATAAAATGACCGAAGTGAGTACAAAACTAGACTAATGCTAGCATCTCCACCCTCTAATGGGATAACATTAGTTCTAGGAGCAACTATTGTGCGAGGCATTCAGATCTAAGATAACCGGATTGGGAGAGCATCTCAAATTATGCAAAAGATAGCCAAAGAGGCTACCATGAGTTGGACCGCAAGATCAACCTCTTGAGCAATCGGCTTTATCTCTTTGTGTTCTTTAATTGGCACTAACCCCTCTCCTTCTATGCTACCAGCCATTTCTTCATCATCAAGAAGAAGCTTAAGTATGGGGAGCACCCCTTCCATGTGTTTTTGTGAATCTCATTAGGATCATACTTCTAGGGTTGTTGGAAAGCATTAAAATGCTAAAACCCTTTTAAATTATTTGGTTTGTTCTATTTTTATCCTATTTAATTCATTTGGTGTAGATTTGTCTAGGTCTACTCTAACAACTAAGAGCCTAAATTCATCTACTTCTCTGGGTGTGATTTTTGCAGAGGTAGCTCTTTTGTAATCTCTTTGAGATATTAATTTAGCAAATTAGTTTTATTTTCTAATATTATTTTATAAGAGGAGTTCCAAGCATCCTTTTCTCTTATTTTTCTCCTGTAATCAATTTTAGATAACTTGAGCTTAAAAGCCACAATTGGATTAGATGGGACTAGCTATGGGTTGGATGGAATGCAAGTTAAATCAAAAATTTATCAATCCAAAACCAATATATTTATTAAATAGATGAAAATTTTAGTTTTAAACTTAATTATTTTATTAAATAAGCCAAGCATTATCATTTCTACCTAAGATGCATTAGTACCATTCAATTAAATAATCAAAGTCAGCTAATCAAATCACAATCGATTTATACCTTAACGAAAAAGATATCAAATATCTAATGAACTTATGAGCCCACAAGTAATTTAAGATAATAATGATAAAATTCAAATAAAAAAATAAACAATAAAACAAGGAATGCGCAATTTTATTTTATTATGAAAAATAATTTAAGATTGTATTAATATTAAAGATTTATTCTTGCAATTAAAAAATTGATTCTAATTAATTTCAAATAATTATTTTTGGATGGACCTGCCTTCCTTCCTCCTGAAAAGGTTCATCGATTCGATTTGATAGCGAAAAACCTCCATTTCGTGCGCGGGAATCATGGGCGATTTGGGCGTCCGCTCCGTTGATGGCGGGAGACCACTTCGCGATGGGCCCATTTCGTCTGCAAGTTCCGCTGTCCCCTCGTTTGTTCTCTAAATGTCTGACATGTTCGGGACATTTAGCAAATGCGATGTCTGACAGAGAGCATGCTATGTCGCTTCCTCCAACCCTCCGCACTGTGATTGACATCGACGATGCAGCGCAACCACTCCGAGCGATGGACGCTTGACGGTCCACCATCCCATAACTCTCTGTATAACAAAACCACGTAATAAACTCTTATAATTCATTGCCTAGAGTCAATCCTCTAGATATCTTTATCATGCCATTATATTCTATCATTTAATTCATTTTCATGTGCTGGCGCATGGCAGCTTCTGGGGTAAACAAGCTTCTGAGGTTAAACTACCATGAAAGGTTAGCTATTAGTGGTGTTCTCTTAGATAATGACCAGATACTAGTCTCTGTCTCATGTAATTCACGAGACATGTATGTTATGCTTCTCAGACAATGTGGAAAAGAATCCTCTAGAGAGAGAGAGAAGACAGATTGCATATTTTTTCTAGGTTGAAGCACGCAACTTCATTAACACATTGCTGACTTCAAACTATTTCTTTTTACGAACCACCTTTATAAAAAATACGTAAGCTATCCAGGCATGGTCCTAAGGAATGGAATCCAACTGCGAACTGAAGCCATAACAGGGGCTGAGATTGTAGGAGACGACAGCGGCACTCTGTTTTTAAGCCTAGCCAGATAGCCCAAATGGGCAACAGGTCAATAGCCTATTGGGGCCAGGCAAGTTCAGGGCTGACAAGGTTAGCCAATTGGTAAGGCCTAAGCCCAGCCATAGCAGTGTCAGCGTGATGCCCAGCTTGAGGAGACCTCACCCTGAACCCCGCTCTTCATTCCACTACGACAGGCAATAATTGCTCAAATGCTGTCAGCACAAACACCATTGAATGATACTGAATAGCTTTTGTTGATTTTTCTTTTTATGACGATTTTATGCAGATCATCATAAAGAGAAGAGATGCGTCCATCTAATGCATTGATGAGAAGAAATCTCTGGATGGTACCCGCAGCCATCCTAATCTCTTAAAACCAGTTTCATTGCATTCAGATAAAGCCTGATCATGTCCGGCCGGATTCACCGGTTTCTATTACTGTATCTTTAATTTGATATTGTAGGGTCTATAAACCAACCTTTAAGTTCAAAGGGATGAAAAGTTTAATTATATATATATATAGTTTTAGCTATATCAAATATAAATAACTTTAAAATTTAATCATGTTCATTCTTAGATTTACATGAATTATGTGTATGTAGGAATGCACATACGGATACTTATGTGTGTGTATGTGTATGTGTTTATATATATATATATTTGTGTGTTTATGTGTATTTAAAAAATTTTTAACTAAAAAAAATTTGATTTTTGAAGCCACACTATCTAAGAAAAAGTAGAGAGTCCAAATTTATTACAAAATTACTTATCATCTCATTTTGGAGCTTGACAAGTGCTAATCTAATTCCACATGAATTATGATAAAGCACATAAGTTGTACCAATCCTTTCATGCCATGTTACGATAGAAAAAAGACGGGATAAAATCTAGCCATATCATCTTTACACCCAACAAAGGTCAGCTTGGAATAGAAATGGTAGTATTTGATCGGATTAGGATACAAATTTGAACTCCTACTAGTAGATCTTATTGGATCAAGTTCTGAATTTGGTTTTTAAAGATTTTTCATATATAGAGATAATTGTAAAGGATCATTTTATATGAAAAATCACCAAGCTAGAATATTCATTTTTATTTTATACAAGTAGTTTATTTCATTTATTCGCATGATGTTCGAGTCATCAAATAATCTTTTATTTTAATGTATATTATGGTATTATATATTTTAATATTTTTATTTTTTTATAAAAGTAAATATTTTTGATGAAATATAAAAAATATTTTATTGTATTCTTAATGATGTTTTCAAAATTTTGTGGTTAAAATTGTATAAAAATATTAATAACACCTTTGCAAGCTCTCTAAAAATAGGTAATTTGTGATATTTCTTTATTTATGTTGTAATTAAAGAATAATTATAGTATTCAATGAAAAAATATTAATAAGTTATATTGAATTTTAATTTAAAAAATAATTTTAATGTTTTATATTTTAATAAATATATTCAAATCGGTGACATGGATTCTTGGCAAAGTTAGTTTTCTTATAAATTTAATGAATTGTGCCTTAGTTTTTTTAAATTATCAATGTGTTGCATATCATCTTAATAATGAGATCCATTTCCATTTCCATCACGGAAGATTATATTTAATCTTTTGGGTTTAGTTATAGTATTTTTTTCTTTTAAAATTTTTTTTAGAACCAGACTTTAATCTCATTATTTAAAGCCCTTAGCCTCTTATACTATACCCTTATAATCTTTTATTTTTTTTTTATTTATGATATCATCCACGTATGATCAGAAACATTATAGTAAAAGCTCAATCTTTACCGTTGTATTTTTGCTAAACACAATTTATATTCATATAATATCCAAATTATAATTATTTATATATTAAAAAAAAATATTGTCGCTAACATCTAGCTTCCATTCATATTCGCTCGAAACAAACATCGATCGGCTCGATATTCGATTATATCTATATCGATGTACAATAACCATGGATTCTAATTACAGTATCCATTTAAAATTCATACCTATATTTCTATGTATTGTCAATGCTTGACATGCGTTTGGTGAAGGCTCTGTTGCCACGCTGCCGAGGAAGCGGTTTGGTAACTAGCTTGGGTTGTGCAGTGATATTTTCCTAGTTGTTTAGGCTAGACCCAATTAATGAAGGGATCGATCATGGGCCGACAAAACCGGGGGGGGGCGGGGGGGTCCACTGAATACATGGTTGTGATAATTAATTTCGCACGCAGTGTTCTTTTCAATAGTTCCATTAATGACGTGATTGGCGGATTGCACCGCGTTCGCTGCAGAGAGGGCATACTTTAATGCTGCATCACCGTACGTTCGCTGCAGCAACCCAGCCTTGTATACGCTAACAATCTACGGCCACAATTCACCTTGGTCAACGGTGAAACACGATGATGATTGGACCACGGCTTGGTCCAGTAGTAGAGTGACATTGGTACGGTAGATTAGCTTGATACCACCACCGTCCATTTGGTAGACCGTGGCATCAAAACCAAAGCCTTGAGAATGACGGATCACGGACCGTTCAAATCTGCTAGGTCGTTTCGTACATCATTTAATGATGGTGAGCCTTGCATGATTTTCTTCTTTACGTCGGAATATTTTGGAATAAAGACTTCTGGTGGTATTGATGTAGGGGTACCTTTAGAAGTACCAAGTACCAAGCTTGTATCTAAGTCCTGCTTTTAAGGTTTAAATAAACTTATCCAGCACCTTTTTATCCTTTAATGAAATCATGGAGATCAATCATAGACTCCTTAAAATAAAATTCGATGTGAGATGCATGAAACACATAGAAATAAATATCACATATTTTTTAATCTTTAAACATTGAAAAAAAAAGCCGCTTGATACATATTTCTAATTGATATATGGATTAAGAGCATCTAATTAGCTGAATTTTGATCTATAAATGTTCTCAAATTTTAAATTAAAAAAAAATATTTTGAATTTACAAATTATTCAAGATTGCTATCCATCTTATCATCTTTTATTTTATTTTAAAATATTTGATCTAATAGTCATACTTCTACCATGTATGAAGATAACTTCTTTTATTTTAGCCGTGTTTTAACTTTCTTACATAGAAAAATATAAGGAATAGTATGATCAAGGCATGTGTAACATTATTTCTTGTGATCCTTTAGTATAATTATTTGCTATGGCTACAAACAAATCATTAATATAACATATTATCAAGCCCAATCTTGATTCAATCCGTATTTTGAAAATCCATAGATTAGGTCAAAAATTGAACATTATTTACAAAGATGACTCAAGTTTAGATTTTATAATTTATAATTCCACTTGATCAAAATAATATATAAGCTTAATTTGAGCCAATAAACAATAAACCCGATTTGATATGGCATGATCTAGCTTGATCCATAAATTTGAATTATATACAACTTCACTTTCGTAATTTTACCCCTAATAATTTTTAAATTTATTAAAATAATTTTATTTAAACTAATCTCTCTTTATTCACCTCAATAATTTCATTTCCTCTCACATACTTTCACTTGTTTTTATCTATACATTCATTGTTTATTTTGATAGATCTTATTTATGATATTCTCAAACATTTTATATTTATTTTCAAATTTATAGTTTTTAAACTTATCCATTAAGAATGACCACTCTCTTAGATTTTTTTTAAAAAAAGAATAAAAATTCATGTTTAAGTTAGATTTTATAAATTTTATTTTTAAAATTAATTATTTAATAGTTAATCATTAATAATATATTTTTAATTATAAAAAAATATTAAATATTTGACTTAGAACTATATATATAAAGCGATTTGATCTTTACCCAAAACTGAATATTTCATGTTGAATTTAAGTCGTATTTGACTCCGATACAATCTTAATAATTTATTAGATCTAAAATCATTTCCACATATCCAATTTAACCTAACTCAATCAACATATTAAATGTAATTCTAAAATCAATATACGAATACGATAGTAGACTAGGTTAGGGCCATATATTTTAGTTTAATCAAACTTGCTTATAGCTTTATAATTCATTATTTGAAAGTTTAATGGGCCCTATCCTAATGACTTAACATGTTTATGCTTTTCATTTTTTTGTCCCTTCAATGGCCCCTTCCCCTTAGTAATCTCCTCTCCTTCTGGTGTCATTTGTTAATATATATTTCTCAATTTGGCACCTTTTAAAAAGAGCAAAGAAAATACAAGAAACATTGTCTTTTTTTATAATATTTGATTATTAGATAATATTTTTGAGATATTTCCTCCAAGTTTATGCCTTTCAACTGTATAACTAATTAGTATGTTAGAAACGAGGGCTTAACAAGTAAAAATATTATTTTATTTCATCTTTATGACAATTTATTGAAGGAAAAAAGAGAAAAATGTCTTAATTTTTTTTAAAAAAAAATTATTTAAAATAATGAATATTTGCAAATAAAAATCTTAAAATGTAAAGACATTCTGGAGGAGAGGAATTGAAAAGAGAGAGAGAGAGAGAGAATGAGAGAAATAGCAAAAGAAAAGAGGGAGGAACGAGAGGAAATTATTGTTGCTTCCTTTTAAATTATTATTCATCATCCATCCAAATGAATTGCACAGATTAGTAGTATAGAAACTAATTATAAATATAAGATTCAGGAAACTTAGCTTTCTATTTAGAATTTAGTATTATTTATCAAAAGGCACATTCGTTCTTTACAGGTAATTATCACTAGCTGGTTGGTTTGAGTTATGAAAATGATATTTGATTAGTTTTTGATTGTGTAGCAGATAATGTTTAATATAATATTTTATATGATTATATTATTATTATTAGTGGGAATGTCGGGATTTCAAATGGTTATAGGTTGGGTCATCGATGGCATGACATGACTTAAAAACTAACCTGAACTCATGAAACGACACCCAAGCTCTTAAATTTATATTTTTTCTTGAATGGGACTTGGAATCGTTAACCTTCAACGGCTCCGAAACTTGCATGATATTCTTGCATGAGTTCCAGGCCTCAGTCAGGACTACATAACAAATATAAATTATATATTTTTTCTAATTTAAAGATTTTGAATTTTTTAAATATAATAAAATATATTCAATATCTTATGATAATTAGCTGGATGACAATGCTATTCGGTTAGGCGTGAAATATGAAGTAGATTGGGAAGAACTGCTTTGGAGTTGAAACGGAAGGATTTTTTTAATATCTTTTTCAGAAATCAAAGATTTGGTTACCAAATACAATGCTTTTTATGGCTTTGAATTTTTTATTAATTACGGCTGCATGCAATCGAAAGTATTTTAGAAAAAAAGTGAAAACAAAAATATTCACAGGTCCAATTTTATCGGTACAATCAAACCTGACTTTTTTTTTTTTTTTTTTTGGGTATACGGTCCCTCTACCGCCGATACTCGTACTCCTATACTCCATCGGCCACTCCTCTTCTGTCTCTCTCTCTCTCTCTCTGTCTCCTCTCTCACTCGCAAGGCGCTTTCTCGCGTTTCACCCAGCAGCGAAAGAGGCGATCAGATCATATAGATTCCGACGCATTTTTTTGGCTTCGGATTCCTCCCTCCTTGATCCCATCCCCTGCGCGCTCTCCAATCCCTGACGCAGGTGTGGGCTCTGGGAGCTCGTGGGTGCGTCCTCGAATGCTGCAGAACCCAACAAGCTTGGTGGGGCTCTCCTGCCGTGTTTGCTTCCTGTCTCTCTCTCCATCGGGTTTCAATTGATCTCTGTTTGCGTTTGTTAGTTCTCGCTGTAGAGATCTCGTGGGTTCTTAGATTGGGTTCTCTTTGGAGGCTGGGCCGAAAGGGACCCCTTCCATTATTTAATTCGTTCTCCTCCCCCCGCCCCCCCCCCACGGCCGTGTTAATCTGTTGTTATAAGGGTTTCGATAGAGGAAAGGACGCTCCTTTCTTTGTTTTTTTTGTGCGTTTTCTTGTTTATTCCTTAGGATTTTAGGATATAGATTTGGTATTGGCCCATGGGGTAGGCAAAAAGCTTTTTCTATTTGATTTCTCTTCAATTTATCTCGTTGACTGTAAATTTTAATCTATCTGTTATCTTTTCGTTGATTTGTGACTAGGCTTTGTAGTTTTGTGTTGGAAACCCCATTTTGAATTCATCGGCGAACGCTTAATCCGTGAACCCTAATTTATTATGTTCTGAGTGCTTGGAGAAGAACCCATTTGAGAGAGGTTGTGATTTGTGGGACAAAGGAGTCGCCTTTATCTCTTTCAGTTTTCTTTTTTTTTTTTTTTCCAATCAATAATTGCTGAGTTTTTTGGGAAAGTACCTATTTGGAGAGTGTGGAGATTTGGGAATTCCGTTCCCTCATATGCACTATGAGGAACTTCTTCCTTACTGATTCCTGCAAAGAGACACAACTTCATGCCCTCAATCCCCTGTCCCTCATTTGCACCATGTGGAACTTCTTCCTTACCGATTCCTGCAAAGAGACACAACTCCATGCCCTCAATCCCCAGTCATGGCTTCAAGTTGAGCGAGGCAAGCTCTCAAAATCCTCCTTGCACTCCACTTCTTCCATGTAAGTCATCTCACCTCTGTCTTGCTAGTTCTTTTAGTTAATTTTTTTGCGGTATTATTTTGTTCTCTTGAATGATGATAAGATGCTTGTTTTTTTTTCTTGCCAATATAATGCATATGTAGCGAATCTTTTATCAAGGTCGCGGAACCTCCCATTCTCCCACTATTTAAGCCTGTTGACTATGTGGAAGTCTTAGCTCAGATCCATGAAGAGCTCGAATCATGCCGGCCCCATGAAAGGTCAAACCTTTACTTGCTCCAGTTTCAGGTATTTAGGGGCCTTGGGGAGGTCAAATTGCTCCAGAGGAGCCTCCAATCTGCTTGGCTGAATGGCAGCTCGGTCTATGAGAAACTTGTATATGGAGCATGGTTGAGGTATGAGAAAAAAGGGGAAGAACTTATCTCTGACCTTCTTGCCTCCTGCGGGAAATGCTCTCAAGAACTTGGGTTTCTGGATGTTGCTTCTCAGATTCCACTTGAGAACTCGACTGTCAAGTTGATGGGTGAATGTATTTGTGGTCCTCAAGTTCCCGCTACTGTCTTCTTCCAAATTAGAGAAGAAAAGATAGCCTGTGAGAGACAGAAGATTGCTGCATTATCCACTCCATTCCACGCCATGCTTAACGGGTCCTTCACAGAATCACGTCTAGATATCATCGATTTGTCCAAGAATGGTATATCGCCTATAGGAATGAGGGCAGTCTCTGAGTTCAGTCTTACCGGCAGTTTAAGTGATTTGTCTGTGGAAATTTTATTGGAAATCTTGGTATTTGCAAATAAGTTTTGTTGTGAGAGGCTTAAAGATTCTTGCGACAGGAAATTGGCATCTCTGGTTTCCTCAAGGCAAGATGCAATTGACCTTATGGAGTGTGCGCTGGAGGAAAATGCTCCAGTCCTTGCAGCATCGTGCTTGCAAGTGTTCTTACATGAACTTCCTGGGTGTTTGAAGGATGAGCAAGTTGTGAGGATTTTTTCAAATGCCAATAAACAGCAGAGATCGATCATGGTTGGCCAAACCTCATTCTCACTGTATTGTTTGCTAAGTGAAGTTGCCATGGATATGGATCCAAGGTCAGATATCACAGCATGCTTTTTAGAGAAGTTGGTGGAGTCAGCAATGGATATTAGACAAAAGCAAGTGGCTTTTCATCAGCTGGGATGTGTGAGGTTTTTGAGAAAAGAGTACAGTGAAGCTGAGCATCATTTTGATGCTGCTTTTGCTGCTGGTCATGTCTATTCAATTGCTGGATTGGCTAGACTGGCTTGTATTAAAGGTGATAAGCTTTCATCTTATGAGAAGCTCAGCTCTGTGATATCTGCTTATGCTCCTCTTGGATGGATGTATCAAGAGAGATCTCTGTATTCTGAAGGAGATAGAAAGTGGGAGGACCTTGATAAGGCAACTGAGCTGGACCCCACTCTTATTTATCCTTACATGTATCGAGCAGCATCTTTCATGAGAAAGCAAGATGCCAAACTTGCCCTAGGGGAGATCAACCGTGTTCTAGGTTTTAAGCTGGCTTTAGAATGCTTGGAGCTCCGGTTTTGTTTCTATTTGGCTCTGGAAGATTACAGAGCTGCTCTTTGTGATGTCCAAGCAATTCTTACACTGTCTCCAGAGTATCGAATGTTTGAAGGGCGTGTTGCTGCTTCCCAGCTGCGTACTCTTGTTAGAGAGCATGTTGAACAGTGGACTACTGCAGATTGTTGGATGCAACTCTATGAGACGTGGTCATCTGTAGATGATATTGGTTCTCTTTCAGTTATCTATCAGATGCTTGAGTCAGATGCTGCAAAAGGGGTCTTATACTTCAGGCAGTCTTTACTTCTTCTGAGGTAAATTTTCAATACATCATGACATCATGCTCTTCTTATGATGGAATTTGAGTATCTTGCTTTTATTATTATTTATTTACATTTGGACTGCTGCAAATAGAGATTTGTGTTTTTGGTCGAACAGATTGAATTGTCCTGAAGCAGCAATGCGTAGCCTACAGCTTGCACGACAGCATGCAGCGAGTGAACATGAACGTCTTGTCTATGAGGGTTGGATTCTATATGATGCTGGTCACTGTGAGGAAGGACTACGTAAAGCAGAGGAGTCAATCTCCATTCAAAGATCATTTGAGGCTTTCTTTTTGAAAGCCTATGCTTTGGCTGATTCAAGCCTTGATCCTTCATGCTCTGATACTGTTGTTTCACTTCTTCAAGATGCACTGAAGTGTCCTTCAGATAGGCTTCGAAAGGGTCAGGCAAGTGTTAGCTATTCACCTTCTCGATCATTGTTTTGACAAGTACATGTTGTCAGCACATAATGAAAAATATTGATCCTCCTTATCGCTACAGGCTTGTTCTAACTCATTTATATACTATTTAGTCATGAGATTCTTCTTTTTATTTTAAGTTGTCAAGGTGGGTTGTCAGCGTCTCACTACTTATTTCTGTCAAAATTGTCGAGTATCAGCTTCCATCAGAGCTTATCAATTTGGTGCATAAAAGACAACTGATGTCAGGCAAATAATAATACAGACCATTATGCTTCGGGAGTGACATTAGAATCCAGGCTGGCAATGGTTAGAGCCATTCTGTTGAGAATATCATGATTTGGACTAGCCTGATCAATCCCTAGCCTAGGAATAGAGAATCGCAACCAGGCATGATCATTATTCCTAAGTCTTAGAGATTTTTGTTAATTTACTTCCTTCATAATAAGAATAAACCTATTGGGAGAGCAAAAATCCTGGTCACCTGATAAGGTTGAGTCCCTCTCTCTCTCTCTCTCTCTCACACACACACACACACGCACGCACGCACGCACGCACACACACACACACATTAAAGAAAGACCTATCATGTAATACCTTTGTTTTGCTTGATTCAAAATTTTTAATTTTCTTTTTTGGTTAAACCAGATTGAGTCAAAGTCCAATCACAGGGTCAACATAACAATTTGAGTCATCATAAAGAAGGAATCTTTTAGTGAATAATATGCTTAGCTTACTTGATTTGTTCATCTTTGCAGAGATAAAATATATTTCTATCATATTTCAACAGTTTAAGAGTTGATTATGAATAGATTTAGTGGCTTTTTTAGGAGTTCTAGTGATGTAAAAGAATGCTTCAACTTAGAGGGCTATGTCTTGTCATCTCATCAATGCATATTTTTGAATTTGCCATATGAAGCAAATATTTTGACTTATTACTGATTATTTTTATAGGTTTAATTTGAGTCCAATCAGGAATCTTTGAGTTTTGTTTTGTCTTGCAAAAAAATCTTGAATTCAGAGATGATTGATTTAATATTCTCATGTGTACTTATCCTTGAACTTTGTTGGTTCAGAATGTGATTCATATATCATTTTTTTTTACCATTTTATGTCTTGCAATAGCTTGATGGGAGGAATGTTCTGGTGGTGTTTATCCTACAGGTAAATTGTTATGGTTGAGTTTACAAACCTTGAACGCATGATGAAACTGTAAATTATATGCCGCTTTCTTATGTGTTATGCAACTGGCTGGTTTGCTTTAGACAGTTATTGTTTATATTAGGTAGGATTCAATTTGTTAGAGACAGTTGATGCTTGCATGATTTAGTCTTTGCCAAACACTATTGAGAAGAAAGCTTATGCGACATTTAGTCACCATTTAGTTGCCAACAGAAAAGGTCAAAAGTTCCACCATGATGTTGGCATAGCAGTAGACGTAGGAACTTATTTCAGAAAAAAAAGCCCTATACTTGCTCGCCTGTGACATCACAAAAATTGGGGGGCATTCTTGCCTGTTTGTGGTCAGATATACTGAGATGTTACACTTGTAGTACATGCAACCATGGAGGACATGTCATGAGGGTTTACACAGAACGTGGCTTGTCCACCATCCTTTATTTTGGTTGTATCCCTCTTTCACTATCTTATTGTGTCTATTGTTTAACTGCAGCTATAATATTGCAGTCCAGGTCACAACTAGTGTAGCTACTCCTTAATTCTACAGTGCATGATATTCCTTTTTTTTTTTTGAATTGTTATCTTAATTTTCACTTCGTAAAACTTGTGAAGACCAGAACTCATCTTCTTTGGATACTTTAGAATACTTAATTTTAAGTCAAACCATATATCATATTGCTGTAAAACTATC
Organism: Metroxylon sagu; assembly: GCA_017589505.3. NCBI lineage: Eukaryota > Viridiplantae > Streptophyta > Magnoliopsida > Arecales > Arecaceae > Metroxylon > Metroxylon sagu. The sequence continues at coordinate 75,776 of JACVBY030000457.1, forward strand.
CAAAGTTGAGACACTGATGCATTATTTTTGTAAATACTGTCTGTTCATACAATATATTATTATGCGCATGGGTGATTTGGATATTGTAACACTTACATTTTGGGCTGTCTTCTGTTGAATTATAAAACTATGGTAAACTTCTAATCCTGCCCCTTTCCATGATTTGGGCGTTGGAAATCAACTTTCAAGATATATTTGTGGTAACTTTGCTGACTTTGTTGTGAGAAGCTTATGTGCCTTTCTGAGATTTACATTCTTCTATCTGACCACCTCAGTGACCTATACAAGGCGATACTGTCATTGGAAATTCCAATAAATAGCTTTGAATCCAGAAATTTGAATGCATGATGTTTAGTGATAATCTGGAGACATAAACGTGTTTATCAGGATGTTCTATTGAGTCATGACATTTATCTATCTGGTACATGGATGCATTGTCTATTCATGTATAGGCAATGATATTTCATATATTTTTAGCTAATGTTTTATAAAATTTTATAGATTTTTTTTTTATTACCTTATGTTGACAAGCAGCTCTGATTCAGAAAGATATTCAAGATTTTTCATCAGAGCAACATTAAGAAAAAGTGACCAACTGAAATTAAATTGTTATTACTAGATCTCAGGCCAACCTGTTGGGTAAATTGCAAGTGCACACAAACTTGAAGTTGTCTGAAATCACTCTCAGTTCCAATCTTATCATTTTTCTAATGATGAGGAAAAACTCAAAACTTGAATTGCCAGTATGTTTTACCATGTATACGCATGATGCAATGTAAAGCTTTAGTTGGATTGCTGACATCTTTGTTCATGATAAAACTCCATCTTGCAGGCTTTGAACAACCTTGGCAGTGTATATGTTGACTGTGGGAAGTTAGATTTGGCAGCTGATTGTTACATTAATGCTCTCAAGATCCGGCACACACGGGCTCATCAGGGTCTTGCTCGAGTCCATTTCCTTAAGAATGAAAGAAGTGCTGCATATGAGGAAATGACCAAATTAATAGAGAAGGCGAGAAACAATGCATCAGCATATGAGAAGAGGTCTGAATACTGTGATCGTGACCTTACGAAGGAAGATTTGCAGATGGTGACCCGATTGGACCCATTGCGAGTTTATCCTTACAGATACCGAGCTGCAGGTGAGATCCTTTCTCTTCCTGTCTCTACATTTTTGGCACAACGAATCTGTATGGGTGAATACTTGCATCATCCTAATATATTGTAATTTAGGTGTACCTTTGAATTAGCTGATTATCAGAACTGCTTGCAATTTTGCATTGTTTTTCAAACATTTGCCAAGTTACAAAAGAAAATTTGAATGTGTGCCAAATCTCTGGATAGAGTTTTTGAAGTGTCAAATAGGAAATTCTCCTACAAGCAAAGTATTCAGATTGCATGATTATTTTCTGTTTTCACTTCTTTTTTTGTACTTTTAAATGTCAAACCAATTATCAATCAAGAATCCGTCTTATGGTTTTAAGAAGATTTCAAAATTTTTAATGATGAAATAAGGCTAAGATGCATGGTTTTTGCAAAGACAGTCCCTTTCTGCTCAACCTGTTCTTTTGCAAGTTCTTGTTCCTATGCCGCACCTTTTCAGTGTCATAACCTTTGGCATCTAAACCCATTTAGCTGATGCAGGCTCTTCCATTGGAAGAGTCCTCATTTTGATCCATGATAAATGATTGATTTTCCATTTGCCCATCTCTCTTAAAATCCTTTGATAGTTTTTTTTCATTTTGCTGATACGGAACTGGTTGCAAACAGTGCTTATGGATAACCACGAGGAGAAAGAGGCAATTGCAGAGCTGACAAGGGCGATAGCATTCAAAGCTGACCTTCACCTCCTGCACCTCCGTGCTGCTTTCCATGAGCACATTGGGGATGTCTCCAATGCTCTTCGAGACTGCCGGGCTGCCCTTTCTTTGGACCCTAATCACCTGGAGATGCTTGAGCTCCGCAGAAGAGTAAACAGCCAAGAACCATGAGTGCATTTCATACTGTTCTGTACATTACACCAGATCCATACAGCGGCACCTCATTATCGCCTGGCTTGGTTCTGTATTCTTTCTCCCCCTCCCCCACTTCCACCTTTCTGTTGTGTAGTGTATTCCAATCACAGTTTAATTTAATTGCTGCATTCTTCAATTCTTAAATGCCTGCCTAGAAATTTAGTTTCTCTGAATTATATGAAAAGCTTAAAGGCAATCGTAGCAAGAATTTGAAGAAGATGCGATTCATGTGATTGGATGAACTTGCATCTCAATGTTCAAGACCGTAAACTTTTCCACTAATGTTTCTCTTTGTGCTAAACTGTAGTAGAGCTAGCATGTTTTTGTAACATGAGGGGGCAAACATCATCCTCCATTTGAAATTAGAGGATTGTCACAGGTCTTTGCTAGACTAAGCTAAGAGCAGATGTGTCCTATCCTACTAATTATATCTTGCTTCAACGGTTCTCTTTTATTTCCTCATCTACTGGTGCGGCTGGTTAAATGAAATACCTCCGTTGCAATTTCCAGGCTATAGATGATGTGTACGCTTAGCTTTGAGAAAGGGACATCCAGCTTATTGCTTGTCAGTCAAACCATTGTTTTATTATTACACGCAAGGTTCATCACCAGCTTGGTATTGTTTTCTTTTATAAAACTTGAGATAATTTCCGGGACTTCTTCTCTGGCTTTTTGTGGTCAATCAATATATTAAAACTTGTTTCTTCTTAATGAGCCCCATTCTTTCCTTAAGAGTCTGTATTCTTGCATTTCTTATCAAGAAAAGCAATGCATCTCTAGCAAGGTAAGGGCGCATGACTTAGGAAAAAAAATAATCTCATTGTTTGCCTCGGAAAAACTTTTGACCGAGGGAAGCGTTGGTCCAGTGTTATAATGTTGCTTCCAAGTAGGGTACTACCTTGTCAGAGTTTTGTATTGAAATTATTCCTCTGGACTTAGGTGTCATCCCCTCTGGGGACTTTTCTTGATTGAAATTTCTCATCTTGGGAGCAATGGCATCCAAATTTTCTATTGCCTAAGCGAGCAGGGGCCTATTAAGAAGGATGTGAAGTCGGGGAAGAGAGGTGCCATGTGGCATGAGCATAAGCCTACGCCTCTCCACCACAGCAAAGATTTTATATGTTTATCAAACAGAGCCAACATGAAGGTGGCTCATGTTGCTAAGCGTGTAGATCGTGCTATGAGCCACACCGAAGGGAACCTAAGTTATCGTTATTATTACTTATATTATCATATAATAGCCATTATTTTAGCAATAATTAAAAAATAATATAATAGCCATTATCTTATTTTTGTTATCAGATAAAATAATATATATTTTTCGGACCGTGCAATAATTTTTAGAGAAATTTTTGAGGCAGAAATTTCATATTTAAAATAAATTTTATTTTGTTGAAAAGAAAGTATAAGAAAAAAAAAAAAAAAAAAAAACGTCATTATTTCTCTTAGGTTATACACTTATAACAAGAAACAATAAAAAATAATAAAATTAATTATTATAATATTCAAGTTATCTATCTCAATAACGTAACGAAAGGTTCTGCAACCGCCCTTAGAGATAAATTTATTTGAGGAGATAAAATCTCGTATTAATTAATATAGTCGGATATTAAAAATCAACGTCCTAATATCAAATCATTCAAGCTGTGCGTGGGGTGGGCCTTGCGCCGCCTGTGCTCGACGAGGTGAGGCCTCCACCGAAAGAAAAAAAAGAGAGGACGTGACCCGAGCCCTTTCCGAAAGCTCTCCTCCCCCAATCCTTCACCGCTTCCCTGGTTCCAGAACCTTCCACCGTTTCCGGCTCCCGACAGTACCACCCATCCCCCTCACCCGCTCTAGAACTTTCCATCACGAAACGGAGCCGCTTCTCGTTTCCGTTCTCCCCTCCCTCTTCCCCATCTAACGCCGTACGCCCCTCGCCCCGTATCCTTCGCCCGAGTTATGCCTCTCCTCGACCGAATCGGAGCCCCACCGGAGCCACACGAATAGAATATCTCGCCCAGCTCTGCTGTTCTCTCTTCCAGCGATCGCTCTGAATCCAGTCGTAACCGTCTGGTAGTTGGTTTCTGCTTTGTTCTCCCCCTCACTTCCACTCGCAGTTGCCGTTTCTGCTTCCTCTGTGCTACTTTTTAGCGAATTAGACTCCTTTTTGTCTTACAAAAATCACTCCTATGCTGCTTCTCCTCTCGGTTTCTACTTGTGCTTTGGTATTAGCTGTAGTTTCCTCTGTTCTGAATCGAATCCAATTCTGAATTTCCATTGAAACGCAGTTCTGTTTCGTCGTCTGAATTTCCATTGAAACGCAGTTCTGTTTCGTCGTCTGGAATAAAAGTCCCAGCTTTATCTGTTGGTTGAATCAATTTTGCCTTCGTGGATTCTCTCCTTCGTCCATGAAACCTCTTCCAAGTTGCTGTTTCTTCTGTTCTGCATTATCTGCTTTAATTCTATATTTCCACTGAAATCCAGTTCTATTTTGTCAGTTAGATCGCCTTATAAACACAGTTCTATTTTGTATCGCCTTGTACATATTAAATTTCGAAATTTATTTGTTTGATTGGATCAAAATATAAACTTTTTCGATGAATCCGGTCTTAAATCCAGTGAAAGAGGAGAACCCAGGAGCGGGGTCGTCTGGTTCTGATGATAGTATAGTGGTTCCTCCGAGGCCTATGGAGGGGCTGCATGACACGGGGCCGCCACCTTTCCTCACCAAGACATATGACATGGTTGATGACCCGAGCACCGATCAGGTGGTCTCGTGGAGCCGGACGAACAATAGCTTCGTGGTCTGGGATCCCCACACCTTCGCAATGTTTCTGCTTCCAAGATACTTCAAGCACAACAACTTCTCCAGCTTTGTCAGGCAGCTAAACACATATGTAAGTATTTGCAATGTCGCTCATTCAGATTACTTTTAGTCTATCTACTGTATTCGAAGCTGTTAGGTAGGTGCTTCAAACGTCTTTTATTTATCCGCTTGTCAGTGTGAGGGTGTGTTAGAAGGAATGATTTATTTATGTTACACAAATGTTGAGTTGGTGTCATGATTTTTGTTGGTTCTATTGGATTGGAGGCTCTGACAATGTTTGTCGTCCATTTGTTCTCCATTTTTTTTACTAATTTGGCTTTCTGGAAATGGACAATGGAATTGGCTAAACATGAAAGTAATGTCTTAGTGAGCCTGAGTTATAGTTTGATCAACTAGATTGTCATATCAGTTGGACTGATTGTTTTAATTCTTCTACTATTCTTCAGTAAAGCTTCATAAGGGTAGAGTTAAAAATTTGGGAATATGTGAACCAACAAACGTATTAGAGAGATGGAAGAAGGAAAAAATGAGTGCAGAAAGATGGACACCATTGCAAGTGAAATAACTTGTCATATGAATCAGACTGAGGGGTATGTGGTGAAGTTTTCGCCTTGTCTTTGTGCTTTTGAATGGCTCAACGTCTTCTGCTATTCACATTTTTCATTTTAATTCGGCTGTTAAAGATCCTTCTTCCTTTGTGTTTTCGTCTGCAATTGTTGAATCTTCTATTCAGTGAGAGTTCATTTGCTTCAGAGAATGAGATTTCTGTTTTTTAAATGCTGAGTTTTTATCACTAATATCCATTCTGATGGAGAAAATGCAATATAAATTTAGTTGTTTGAATCCGTGGTCTTCAGTAAATCATATGATTGTAATTTTTTTATTTTTACTCTGGGAAATTGGATTCTTGAATGAGAAAACCACTGATAGATTATCTATTGACCAATTGGCTAGTTAGATTTTTTGTATTTAAAAGCTTCCTTGGTCTTAAAAAAAAAAAAAAAAAAATACTGCTAAAGGACAGAAAAAAAAAAAAAAGAATGGAAAGAACAAAAAGGAAAGAAAGTTGCATACTCTTGCATATTACAATGTGAATTACAGTGTGGTTAAATTAGAGCCATCTACCGAACGCTTTTCCGTGCCCTTCTGCTCCTGATATTTTATGGCCTTCCACTAGTTACTGCATCAATCAGAACCGTCTTTTATATGCTTACTACATTAGTTCTTATTGGTTTTCTGCTGTTTTCACTCTGTTGTTATTGATATTGTATTTCGTCTCATGAGTATGATTTACTATTAAAATAACATTTCTACTTCATATGTTGGGTTCAACATTAGTACCTTTTTGAATTGATCATAATTTGCAAAGGGTGTTAATTTAACTCTCTTAATTTGGATCTTCCACTACAGTCTATAACGTTGATCATATCTTCACAAATTTTCTGTTTTCACCCTGAGAAAATAGGCACTAAAATGGGAAACTACAAAGTTGCCTATTTAATGAGCCTTATTTTATCAGTTGACATTTTTGTGCGGTGATTGTCTGTAATTTTTAACATTTCTTGTCGATAAGTTTTTGTTGGTAAGAAAAACTGAAAAATAATTTGAGGAAATAATCTGTTTGTTATTTGTGTATACAAAATAATTATAGAAGAAGATGAAGAAGAAAAGGAAAGAAGAAGAAGAAGAAAAGAGAAGAAACATATGGACCTTTGCAAAATGAAATGAGTGGCTGTGTGAATTACACTGAAAGGTAAACAAAAAACTGGTCTACTCGTTTATAGCTTCGTCTATGTGCTTCTGTATGTCGCCTTTAGCAACCCGTGATAAATCCATTTTTTTTAACGTGTATACAAAATAATTATAGAAGATGAAGAAGAAGAAAGAAGAAAAGAGAAGCAATATATGGACCCTTACAAATGAAATGACTTGCTGTATGAACCACAATGAAAGGTAAAAAGTAAACTGGTCTACTCGTATATGCTCTGTGCTCCTGTATGTTGCCTTTCAACAACTGGTGATACATTATTCTTAAATGTTACTTCTTTGTGGTTACTTCAATATAAGTTGTTAATGGTACATTTATTCTGGCTTCTGTCAGTCTCAATTTATGTTTACGAATTCTTGTCTGAATTAAACATTTAGAAGAGACTGACATTAGTTTTATGGTTCCATCAATGTACTATTTTGGAAGTGGTTTTCTTGCTATGCATTTCCTCACCAGTCCTAACTTGGAATCTGGTTCATGCAGGGCTTCAGAAAGATGGATCCAGATAGATGGGAATTTGCCAATGAGGGATTCCTCAGAGGCCAGAAGCATCTCCTTAAGACCATAAAAAGGAGAAGGCCACCCTCTCATCCTCCATCACAACAGCAAACTCTTGGTCCATATCTTGAAGTTGGACAGTTTGGATTGGAAGGAGAAATCAACAGGTTAAAGCGTGATAAGCAATTGTTAATGGCAGAAATCATGAAGCTAAGGCACGAGCAGCAGAACACCAAAGCCCATCTTAAAGCCATGGAAGAGAGGATAAGAGGGACAGAACAGAAACAGCAACAGATGATGGCATTCTTGGCTCGAGTTATGCAGAGCCCCAACTTCATCCAGCAATTGGTCCATGAGAATGAGAGGCGAAGGGAGCTTGAGGAAGCCATTTCTAAGAAAAGAAGAAGACTTATTGACAGATCACATGAGCATGATGTTGTTGGAACGAGTGGAAATCAGGAACTTGGGATGCCAGTTAAGATTGAAGTACTAGAATCACCACAAAACCTTTACTGGGATGATGTCCAAGATTTGGCGAGTGTAGCAATTCAGGGAGTGGGGAGAAGTGGCATCAATAGCTTAGAACACATAGAAGAACAAGAAGACAAGTCAGATGGGGAGCTGAATGAGGATTTTTGGGAGGAGTTGCTGAATGAAGGGCTTGGTGATGAGAAAGGTAGATATGATATTGAGGCAAGAAATAATGAGGATGCCAACGGCTTGGCTGAGTGATTGGGTTTTCTGAATTCCAACTGTCCAAGATAGATAGTGAAACCTGTAGGGTTAGGATACTTGGCTTGTCACTGGCTCAGTTGCATTTGATTCAACTGACCCTCATGCTTATTCTTATATTGTATATTCTCCACTGTGGTAACATGGCTTCCTATTATCATAACCCACATGAAAGTAATGTTCCTTGATTTTTTTTGGCAGGACCATAGAGATAGTGGTAGAATAGGCAATTGTCCGGTAGTTTAATATGCAGGTCTTCCCTTCATTTATATCCTCACTGTTCCTTGTGTTTCTTCACTTTTGCTCTCTGCAGAATGAAGGAATATGAAAGCCAGTTTTCTCAAGGAGCTTCAGAGACTTATTTTTCAACATGATCTTGTAATCTCAGTAATCAAGAATATACCTAGGTTGGAGATCTGGCAAGGCTTCCTCAGGGGGATGGTTTTAAGAGACTGTATAGCCCTCTGCTAAGATGAGTTCTTGAATTCTATCGCAGTATGGGTTCTACTGGAAGACATCTGGCAGTTATGCAGTGTCAAGATTAGGGGCAATGATCAAGCTATTACTCTGTAAATGCTTTTATATGTGGTTGTAGTATGATCATTGTTTTGTGTAGTTTGAGTTGGTTGCAGTGTAAAGAGTGATCACCAATGTACAAGTTAAATCACTTTATTCCTTATATTTTTTGTAGTGCAGTATTATCAGTACAATATCATATTCACATATTTCATGTATTTCTCCTCCAGACTGTTTTATATATAAAGAAAAACACAGGCTGTGCAAAGTTAATGCTTTAATGACTGAATTCTGAAGTTTGAACTCCTTTCTGTAGATTGAACGGGATCAAGAACATGCAAGCTTACTATTTCCTTTGCGGACAAAACGATGTATTAGAAACCTTAAGCTTCAAGATATATCAAGGAAGATTGATAGCTATCCAGTCTGGGTAAAACTCTAAAATGCTTGCGATTGAAAAATCACATGTTCATGAGGCCTTCTATGCATCAAATTATTTTAATTTTAACACAGCAATAGAACTATTTTCCTGAAAATAATGTAAGTAAGGTGTGATGAAAATTCAGCCAAGATTCATTCCATCATAGAACTATGAAAACATGAAAAATGAAATTTCGTATACTTTAGCAGCTTCCAACGCATAGATTTAGTAAAATACATCATCAGGCAACTAAAATTGTAAATTTAAAATTTTTTGTTGGACACTTGGTGAAAGAGCAAGAGTTGACTACGGGTACCTTCAAGACTTGTATATATATAAATGTAGATGCAAAGCAAATCATTGGAGGCACGCAAAGTAAATCATAGGAGATATCTGATGTGCATGTTACCATAATTTAGGACAATTTGATGCATGGAGCAGTGTACATATCACAAGTTATCATCCTAGGAGATAAATATTATAAGAACATATGGATTCAATGATATCTAATGTTCTATAATTATATTAAAAAATATATTTAGAAAAGGAAACAAGCAGACTCCTTTCACTCGACTCCGTTTTTAATATCAAACGGCCGTTATTGCCGCTCATGTTAGATCACATAGCGCAATCGCGGAATATTTAGTCAAAGCGTGTCCATCGGTCAACCTATTCGGCAACCGTGACAGCTCAATACCTTCTACATCGAGAATGTGGTAGCAGTCCTAACCTACTAATCAAAAGCATAAAGTCATCAGAACCGTCCGTCTGATATGCTTCCTTGAGTCTATTGAATCAACGGTCCAAATTCTCTTGATCTGAGTCCAAATAAGCCAAAAAAAAAAAAAAAAAACCGGGACGCCTCAACGTCTAAATCCAGATTGATTCAAAACCGCGGCGAGTACAAACAAAACCTGACCCTGGCCGAAGCGGAATCCGCCCACCGAAAAAGACGAAAATACCCTCTCCGCTTGGGCAAGCACCGCACCAATATAGGGGCATTTTTGTGATTGTGCGTCCTACGCTAACGTCACTTAAGCACCGTTGGTACTCGGCACATCTAAATGAGACGGAGCGAAAGAAAAATTCATTTTTCATTTTTCATTTTTCATTTTTTTTTTCCTCCGCTCTGTCCGACTTCTTCTCGTTCTTATCCCCCATCCTTCTCTCTCCAAGAACCCTCGCGTTCCATCTCGTCTCGATCTCATCGACGATGGGTTTGTGGCTCTCGTCAGTGATCTGAGGAGGCGGCTAGGGTTTGGGATTTGTCGCGTCGATCCATGGGAGCCGTGCCGTCGACGCCGCGGAGGCGCTCGCGGCCGCGCGACACGGCGGAGAATCTGATCGGAGCGTTCGTCGGGGAGACGCCGTACCCTCTGTCGTCGGAGTTCTGGCAGCAGCTGCTCGAGCTCCCCCTCACCCTCCAATGGCCGCAGAACCGGGTCCTCCAGGCCTGCCAGACCTTAGGTCAGTCATTCGATCCGCATCCCCATTTTTCTTACATGTTTCTTTCTGAAAGGAAAATTGGTTCTTGAAGTAGGAGCTCTTGAAAAATTTGGTACGCGTGGTTTTTAGTACTTTATAATGGCAATATTTTAGTTAGTAATTGTTGATTTATGATGAAGTTTTGAGATTTTTGGAGACCAATGCGGTAGCCTTTGCTCGTTACTTTTTTTTGGTTGGTTAGGCTGTGAAAAGATTGATTTTTGATAGATCTGGTACCCTATATGATGTAATTGTTTACCGATGTAACATATAAATTGTAAGAATGTAGTAGTAGCCATTTTCTGTCACTATTAACAAGTCATCACTAGAGGTGATTGTGCTGGCGTATTGCTTGGTTGGATTACGAAAAGACTGGTTGTTGAAATATACGGCATGGCCGTTGTTTATAGATCGGTGCAGGTCTGTAATCTTGGTGTTGTGTACCATACTGGTATGTTATCAGTTGGTACGATATGTTTGATATGGTGAGGTACAGATCTCGTATCAAGACAGTTTCCAAGTACTATTTATGACTGTTTGACAGAAATTGGACAGTACTGGTTTCCGTTCTACTCGATTCAAATCAGTGCGGGTTAGTATGGACCAATTTGCATACCAAATCAACAAACCAAACCGGTTCTATTCTAAACCACCCTTTGGATCAATTTCGTAGTTCTGGGTTCAGATGTTCATTGTTTTATGATGGAGTATCCAACTTATACTAATGTACTTGTAGTCATCATTTGTGAGTATCCATAATTTGTGGTTCTTGGGGAGTGTGACTACTATCCAGAACTCATTATTGGTGCAGAGTGGTGAGCCGTATGGTGACCCGTTGCTTTGTTAGATTGTGAAAAGAATCTTTCTTTGAAAGAGCTGGTAGCTTTCTTCTATAATTCTACTGATGGGAGATTTTTTTGGTTGATGCTTATTTTGTGTAATGATTAATGTTCATAGGATATGATTGTAGTCATATGTGGGCCGTCAGCCATTGCAACCTTCTCCTTTATCTGAATTTGGGACCGGCTATGAACAAAACTTATTATATTGTTGTTATTGTTGCTCATTATATTTAATGATGTATCATCAAACTTGTGGGAATGTAGATGATTATTCATATTGCACTCTTTTAAACCTCTATATGTAATCGAAGTGGTGCAGGAGATCTCGAAAATCCAACCAAGAAACAGGCCACCACACTGCTCGCCACTCTGTACCAAAAACAAAAACAAGTTCCGAATGGGAGATTTTGGTTAATGCTCATTATGTTTAATGATGAAACATCAAGCTTGTAGGAATATAAATTTTTTTTAATTGCATTATTAAGATATTCATGCTTGATGAGTGAGCGCAGGCTTTACTAGTTATATTGCTCATTTATCATTGGGTATGGGGACAAATATTTCTTCTTTCAAAAAGTTGAAATCAGCATTCATTAATTTCTCTCTTTGTATATATGTTTGTTTATTTATCATTTTGGGTCTTCTATTGTGAAGCAGTGATTCAAATTGCATCAATGAATGCATGGGGATGTTGAACTTTGATAATTATAATGGTTGAAGGGTAAAGGTTGAGTTAACCATGTTTGTGAAACATTCTACTTAAAGGTTGAGTTAGCCATGTTTGTGAAACATTCTACTTGATGATAAAACTACAAAATATTTTGGCTGTTCACTGAGAGATTTGTTAGGTGCATATTTTGGATTTTATCTTTCAGACTCAGCAAAGTCATTATCTGCTGCAATGTCTGGTTTTTATTTAATGATTACAGCAGTACTTATTTTATGTGCTTTTATTTGCATATGCAGCACAGAACAACTACCAGACGAGACATCTTGCAAAGATTTTAATTCATCTGGTCTGGTGCTTGCAAGATTGCATGCCAATTTCTGCTGGTTCCCCTGCAGTATATAGAAAGGCCGTCAATGCTGCATACATATCATTTGTATTTCTCAAGTTCATGATTGAAAATGCGAAAAGCGATAATTTTGAAGAACTATGTCTTGACCTTGATAAAGATGAGAAGTGCAAGCATGATTTGCCAGTTGGTAATTGATCCACTCTTAGTTGATTTTTCATAATTATCCAGTAGTATTATTGCTTGGATATTACTTAAGTTTCAATAATAAGCCTTAATTAGTTTTTAGTTTATATTAACTCTGTAACTGGTTCATATATATCATTAACACCTAGGTAGTTTCATGTTTCTCAGAAACTATTAATACAGCATTACTGCCTCAATCTTCCATCGAGTGCTCCATTTTTTTTCAGAAGAATCTACTTTAACTCCTTGTGCACTTTTTTCCCACACTAAGATTCCTGAGTGATTGTCCGGACTTATGTTGTCAAATTTAACTTTGATTCTTATAGTTTGGCTTGTATGATGTAGAACAAAGTGTCGAAGCTTTTGTCATGCGAGGCATGCTCTCTTTTATTGGTTCATCAGATGTAAGGTACAATTTTGGCTTCTTTTCAAGATGTGGTTATAAACCATATTTGCTTGTTGTGCTTCTAAAATCTAGTTATACTTCATTGCAAGTCCTCACTCATGCCTACTCCATCATGAACTGCTGAACTTGATGTTGGTGGCTATGTCGACTCAGCTTTGTTCTGGACCATCCCCAGGGCCAAAAGATGTGCATCCATTCATAGATGCAGCAATGCTTCAGGTTGCAGCAGATGGACATAATCTTGTTTAATCAAGGTGCAAAATGTGTGCATGAGCATTTAAATTTTCCTTTTGTTTTCCTTTTTGCAGGATAGTGCTGTGGTAGCTTCTGTGGTTCGCAGACTGCTGTTGAATTTTATAACCCGACCACGCATTCCTTTTAATGGTTCAGCTTACCCCATTATTTCTGAAGGAAGCCAGCTTGGTGTTCTGCAAAGAGTTGGTTCTGTAGCTGGTATGATGATTACATACTTCTGAACTTTACTATTCTAAAATTTTATTCTTGATCCCTTTATTCTGTTAGCCGTCAAGTGCCTTCATCCCTTATCTACCTAATTTTGAATATAATTTGTTGTACCACTTACTGTATGATGTGATCCATGCTATTGTACCATAACAATTATCAGTAATAGTGTCTTTAATGTCAACGTTGTGCATTGTGAAAGGTGGAATTAGATATATTCACTCTGGATTTCCTGCATTAACAATTTCATTCTTTATTATGTTAGGAAAAGGATAGAGGTGTTGAAGAACATTCTATCTAGACAGCAGTTTTGCGTAATTATGGTCTTCAAGGATTATAGTTAAAATACAAGATTTTAGGGTTAAATATGAGCCATGAGGTCAATCAGTTATTGTGCCAAAGTTACTAATAAGTGACTAGCTATATAAAGCACAGACACAGATGCAAGATAACACAGATGCAAGTATATGACATGGTACAGATACATTGACATGGCAGATCATGAAAAAGTAAGATATGATATGTCTATGACATGTCAGTGAATATATGTGCACAATATGTACGTGTGTGAAAATATGGATGTGTGTATTTTATACATACAAATATTCACACAAATACATGTGTAAGGACAAAAAGCATCCATGTAGCATAGTAGGTTATACAAATATACTGTTCATACTTTAGATGCCAGCATTGACTTTTATAAGATCATCATTAATCATTATTCCATAGACTGTAATCTATGCTTTTTTTTTTCATATTAATATCAATAAACTATAAAATTGACCTTCTCCCACATTTTTGGAGATGTTGGGGAAGAATCTGAAGTTTACCCAGCAAGTATCTAGAGTTTTCTTTTTTTTTTTTAAAAAAAATAAGATACTTAGCACAAGTATCAGGTATGTATCCAAGAAGTACCCAATGAGTATTGTTATATTATATGGATATGATTATGGACATGGCATGCAGTTTGAAGTATCCATGCTTCTTAGGTGGCTTGCACTTATTCTTTTATTAGATAAGGTCTCCTCAAGGAAGAAAATTGAAAGGAATCTTTTTTGGAAGGTATTCATGATATAAGTTGGCACATTTCGCTGATTGGTAGTTCCATACATCAATTGTTTCTGATATTAAACAACTTGAAATCTTGTAAGTAGAGTTTGTTAACCAAGTGGCTAGAAATACTTCGAGTGAAAAAGTGTATGATGCAAAGAGCCATCCAAGCTAGACATAAGAAGAACATGGGAACGTGAATTGCTAAAGTATTCTCACAGGATACACTGCAATAATGCAATGATACCTCTAATGGTTGTCAAAAGCTTGGTGTATGTATTAGTTATAATTGGCCTGAAACCATGTAACACTTGTATAACATAATTTGATTCCTATGCACATGGTAGAATAACATCCCATTTTTCTAGTTGGGCTCTTGTGGATAATTTCTGTGTCTTTTTGGGAAAGATTCTCATCTAAATACATATGATATTTGGTTTTGCAGCAAATTTTGTGCTACTGCCATATTACACTTTCAATTACCTGGTTAGTTCGGGTGGTGAAGGCTCGAGAAGTCCATTGGCCAATAATAGCCTGCTTGTTTTGCTTATTCTCATACACTATAGAAAGTGTGTTGTTGTGGATGAGTCTTTTGCAAAAAATGATGTGGAGCATGCTGATACTGGTACCTATTTGAAGGGGAACTCATTTTTTTACGACAACCCTTACTGCAAGGCGCTAGAAAATGCTAGAGATATTGAATGTAAGATGTATCTGTTTTATTTGCATGTATTCAGTTTTCTCAGATCATTGCTATATTGCTAAAGATGTGCTTATGTGCATGCAGTTGATCGTGTTGATGTTGAGGGGAATGCACAGAATGGTCCACTTGTGCGACTGCCTTTTGCCTCCTTGTTTGACACTCTTGGAATGTAAGTATGAGTCTTTTTTTTTTTTTTTCTAAAAACTATCTCAGACCCTGCAATGACAGAAGCTTTGTGCACTGGCCACCACTTTTTCCAATTTCTAAAAACTATTGCATGCTTGAGACCTTGAGTTTCTATTTTAGCCCTAATATTCATGTGCTGTTTGTCTATTTGGTCTTCACTCTTGTTTAATGGCAGATGCGGTTATAATACCTAAATAATATTGTTAGTCCATATTACCATCATGTTTGGTTTGACTATAACTATAAGAGAGATGCCACCTTGTAACTTTTGTATGAGTGCATTTATTTTCCAAACATCATCGATAACTTTAAGTGGGATGATGTCAAAGAGTTGAAATTGCAGAAAGGTGCTTAATCTAGGCTTTGGACTACCTGATGCCTTAAAATGCCCTCTTAGGCTTTAAAATTTTCTTTTCAGTGTTTTCTTTTTTTGACTTTTTTATCGTGCTGGAACCTAATCTTAGAATGTTTGATACAATCCACCTGTCTGCTGTTGATTTGCTGAGAATTTATATTAGTATATAAAATGTGCTTATTTAAACAACTTATGAGTTCATCAGTGGTAGTGCTTGCATTATAGTTATATTTGACCTCCATACTCAGAATATGGAATTTAAGATGGTCCTTAATATCCTTTATGATTAATTTATTCATAGTTTATCCAGTAGTTGTTAAATTTCATCCATTTTATTTATGAAATTTAAATATTCAATGGCCTCAATAGTTCTTGGATTTTTTTTTTTTAATTGCTGCCTATAACATACATCTTAATTTGCATGCCTTTGTATATGACAGTTCACAATTCCTTTGCCTTTTACCTTTTTCTGAAATATTTCTTGTTATTTTTTCTAAACTTCCCTAGTTTCTAACAAACTTGATGCCATTCCTTAAGCAAATTTGATGTTCATTTCCCACCATATTATTTCTTGACTCTGAACTTGGAGCTTCACATATTATATACTGGAAGTTGTGGAAAAGCAGTCCTGTCATGTATTTCCTTGAAGATGAGTTTGAAGAAAGTCAGTCATATTTTAGCATTTACCATGTTTCATTTATATATCTTGTAAATTTTGATATTATAGGTGCTTGGCTGATGAAAGCTCTGTTCTGTTGCTCTATTCTTTGGTGCATGGCAACTCTGACTTTTTGGAGTACGTTTTGGTGCGAACTGATTTGGATACACTGGTATGCTTTCAGCAAGCTTGCCGCCATATGATTGATTGTGAATTGTTACATCCATTATGCTGAATTTTTTTAACAGTTAGTACTAGGATAACCCTAAAGCAGTAATTTTCCAAACTTTCCCTTTTAGTTGATTGAATAAGATTGATGATTGTTTGTTGATGGACTTCTATAGGCTTGATTTTTAAGAGATGGATATTTCTGATTAAACATAGTTCTCATTAAAACCACTAACCTTAAGCTCTTGTGTATCCGTAGCATGTAATAATTGTATTGTGAAGTTTTGAGCTTTGTCAAATTCATGTTATTCTATACTGGTGGAAATGCATTTACGGCTGACTGTGATCCACAGCTGATGCCAATTCTGGAAATGCTTTACAATGCTTCAAGGAGGACATCCAATCAAATCTATATGATGTTGATCATCCTTCTCATACTTAGTCAAGATTCATCCTTTAATGCCAGCATACATAAATTGGTAAGACTTTGTTTACTATTTTGTTTTTAATTTCTGCATAAATTGGTACTAACTTATTTTGCATCTGCAGATACTTCCTAATGTTCCATGGTACCAAGAACGCCTTCTCCATAACACTTCTCTTGGCTCTTTGATGGTTGTAATACTAATAAGGACTGTGAAGTACAACCTCTCCAAGCTGCGGGTAAGGCATAAGATGCTCTGTTTACTTTCCCACGTGGCCTCTTTCTGCTCCATTATTCTTGTAAAGATAGTGGCAAACTGTTGATGATGGCAACTTGTTAACTTTAAGATATCCAGTAAAAAATGTTACTTCAAGTCTTATACACTGAGAGAAATATCACTTTTTTGAGTACCTGGACACAAAAATATTTGCAACTACCTCAGTACGTGAGATTATCTAGTCTAAAATATTCTAGTAGGTCAAATTCATGATACAGTTTGTGGCACCTGGTCCTTTTTTGTGTTCTTTGTTCTATGTAGTTCTGGTACTTATGGATGTTTGAACAGAAACTGCACGACAATCCTTGATGCTCTAGAAGTGAAATGTCATGTTTTGTTAGCAATATGCCAACTCTACTTACAGGTACATGAGTGTCTGATCAGGGGATACTGGAGGTGCAACTTTTGGCCCTACAACTGTCAATCTTGCAAAATGTGAAACAATTTTTGTTTAGAGTGTGCAGAAACTTTTTTTCTCATTATAAAATTCTTCTCTATTATACTGTAACATAAAATAGTCATATAACAAATGGCACCACAGAACAGTCAATTTATCTGATAGTTGCATCTCTCTGCATGCTTGCTTGGTATAATATGCTTGTGTCCCAGTGCCCCTTCTCATAGGCTGACGCATTTTGCTCTGAATATCCAGGCCAAAAATCTTTTGTTCTTGTTATAAAATTCTTCTCTATTATATTGTAACATAAAATAGTCGTATAACAAATGGCACGGCAAAACAGTCAATTTATCTGATAGTTGTATCTCTCTGCATGCTTGCTTGGTATAATATGCTTGTGTCCCAGTGGCCCTCTGCCATGGATCTCATAGGCTGACGCATTATTGTTTGAACATCCAGGCCAAAAATCTGGTTAAACTGCTAGCAAACTTTACTTACCTGAACTATGTCTATTAATTTCATGTAACTCTTCTATGCAAATTTGTTTTTTATTGAAACTCCCAGACTAACTAAATTGGAAACCTTAATTCATTATTCTAACTTGATAACCCGTGGAATATAAACAGGATATCTACCTGCATACAAATTGTCTTGCAATATTGGCAAATATGGCTCCTCATGTTCATAGGTTAAGTGCTTATGCTTCACAGAGGCTGGTTAGCCTTTTTGACATGCTCGCTCGCAAGTATGTTCCTTTCTTTTAGCCTTCATTTAAGACAGCTTATTTAGGAATTTTAAGTGGCTAAGATTCTTCATTTTTGCTTAATGGTTTCACTTTTTGTGTAAGAAGTAATTAATTTTTCATTTCGCTTTCCGTTCCTTTATAGGTATACCAAGTTAGCTGAGTTAAAAAATGACAAAGTTCAAATATTTGCTACCAATCAAGTTGATGGGGGCAGCATAGCAGAAGATATGGTACTTTTCTTGGTCCTATCCTTATCAATTTCTTAGTATGTAAGCCAGAGTAATGTTGCCACAATTTGCATACTTGTGTATTGATAGGAGTTACATTTATTGCAGTCAACAGAGCTTCAAATTTATACTGATTTCCTAAGAATTGTACTGGAGATTCTTAATGCAATTCTGACATATGCATTGCCTCGAAATCCCGAGGTATCTTCTTATACAGTTATTTGCTTTGCCTTTTTTCAAATGGCAGAACTTTTAAAATAAGTTACTTTTGTGGTAATAGGTTTGCTGTGTTTGAAACAGGTAGTATATGCAGTTATGCATCGACAGGAGGTCTTTCAACCATTCAAAAATCATCCACGGTTTAATGAGCTGCTTGAAAATATATATACTGTATGTTATCTATGTTTTATGTTGTCATTTTGCTGATTATTTATTTTAAGATTAGTCATTTCATTTTTGTTGCTGTTAGTTCCTCCGTGGCTGATATTGATATTATCATACAGGTTTTAGATTTCTTCAACAGTCGCATGGATATGCAACAAATGGATGGTGAATGGTCTGTGGACAAGGTTCTTCAAGTCATCAACATTAACTGCCGTTCATGGCGTGGTGATGGGATGAAGGTAAAATGCAATTCAATGTTTTGTTATTAAGCATGAACTGAGAAAACCAGTCTATTATATAGGTACTTAAAAAATATGAAGTTTCATTAAAATTTAGATGCTCTTTTAAAATGTTTGGATCTTTATTCACAAACTTGGAATTTGGCAGATGTTTAATCAATTACGATTCACTTATGAGCAAGAGAATCATCCCGAAGAATTCTTTATTCCATATGTATGGCGGCTAGTTCTGTCCTGCGGGTGAGTATTTCTGGACATTTTTTTTTTTTGATAATTAGTTTAGGTTGAAATCTGTTTATTCCCTTTCTTGAAGTATTTAAAATGTAAGAGCATACATAGCCTAGCAGCTTAGTCTCTTTTACACTGTATTAAGGGACTCAAAAGGTTGGATGCACAATAAAGCCATGAGATTTTGTGAAAGCCCTAAAAATCATGGGAATAACATTTACTATTTTGAGTTGAATTTTCTAGATTCTTGCTTTTCTCTATGATCATTTTATATTTTCCGTTTTTGACTTTCTTTTTCTAAGAACCAGAAAACTTTCTATCTTGCGTTATCTCTCAAAATCTCAAAAGATTTAAAAATAGGATAAGGCGGGATCATTATTTTGGAATTCAAAAACTCTTAGACTTAGCCTTTGATTGCTATGAAATCGTAATGAGTTGATTTTTGAAGCCTTCTAGCCTCTAAGTTACAAGATGTGCTTTCCCCCCTGTTTTGTAAGTACATGGAAAGAAATCAAACAGTTTGACTTTCTGCTTTGTAGTTTCATTGCCTTTATGTGAAACATTTTACCATGTTCATTTGTAAACCCATGTCCTATTGCCAATTCTTGTTTTTCCTTGATCGTGATCTAAAATACAACTGTAAACTCGCAGGTATATGATTTTCAAAAATTTAGCTGGATCCTGTTCTAGCTTTGAGCTATGCTCTTACATCAATTGGACTCGTTAATCCAGTCTCAAGACCTTATCATACTACCACTCAATATATGGACTTCTTGAGATCTATAACTGACTTATCCAATGTTCACCATACCAGTATGTATCACCCTGTACTGTGTGTACCGTACTTTACTATTACCAAATTGAAACTTGTTACGGAGGGGATGGGCGTACCATCACTGGATACTATACCATTATTGTGTCAGTATGGGGACTGGAAATGAGGTTGTGGAACTTGGAGTTGTCATCTCAATATTGTGCCTAAAAGAATGGGATCCTTTTCTTTGTTTGAGAGTCTCCTCCTTTCTTCCACTCTGTCTAGAAGAGTAACTAAGACCAATTCAGTCGTGTTTTTATGTTCCAATTGAACACTGCCCATTTATGATCATAGGAGAAGACTATTCTTTTTACCAAACATATGTGGATCAAATTACAATTTTATAATAAGAACAAGAAATCTTTCTTGATCAATCCTTTTGCCTTCATTCTTCGAGAATTAGAAAGATGTCTTTCAAGTTTGAATTTGTTCTTTCAGAATCCAGTCTCTTTTATCTTATACTTATTTTTTTCTATGGCATCTGGTGTTGCCCTCTCAATCATTTTACTTTCTCTTCTAATTAGACTCTTTTCATCCATTTTAATAACTTGAGAAGCAGCTTTTGTTTTGAGAATAAGGCTGACCATTTTTTAAATCTAGAATGCACCCCCAACGCCTTCTTTATTGCTTTAAAGGATGATGGATGAGACATAGGGACTTCACTCTTGTTGATGCATGACCTTACCATTGTCTTCCAAGTTGGGATGGAAACAAGAACTTGCTGTCCTTAGACACATATTAAGAGTGGAAAGTTCCAAACTTTGATCATAATACAGAGCTGCAGCTAGACATCTTCATTGCTCTGAAGGGTGATGGATGAAAAAAAAAGTGTGGCTTCTCTCTTGTTGAGATGTAACGTTACCCTCATCTTCCATGTCAGGCCTTTGTCCTTAATCACATGAGCGTGTAGGGCTTGTGACTTTGGTCATGTCATGCTTCTCCAATAAATGTACATTTTCTCAATGTGCTCTATGATAGCTTTGAGTTTTATGTTTGTTGCTTGGTGAGCTCTCTCAAACCAACATCCAAGATTGGACAGGATATGATTCTTTCATGTGAACTGATGTACTGAATGATGACAAATAAGAAGAATTTGTGAATGAGAGAGGTTATATTGACTATACTTTCTTCAAACGAGATCTGATCTGGTCTGTTGTTTTTTTTTTTTATTTATTTAAAATAAGGCTGTTCAGGAAAGGCTGAAGAGAAGGCAGAAGAAATCCACCATCATTAAAAAAAAAAAGAAGGTAGAAATGTTATGGGAAATTCTCAACTATCATTAAAAAAATATGTGATAGAAATGTTATGGGAAATTATTTTTTATGGGTTAGTGACAGGTTTTTGCTGGGGGAAAAATCAACATCTGGACAAAGAGTTCAGATCTGCATGCAATAGGATAGTTTAAATTTTCCTGTGGCAGGGCAGCAAGCCTGCAGCAGGTAAAATCTGAGAATTTTGATTTTTGTAATTGGTTAGATCAAATCTCTTCTCAGTGAATAAGAGTAAAAAAAGTATTGGTGGAAGAATGAAGGAAAATGGAAACAAAAGTGGAGTGAAGTGGTACTACTTTCTGAAGTAGCCTAGCCACCTACTTAGTAACCTGAGTCATTTCAGAACTTTTCCTATTATGAAATAAACAGAAGCAAAGCCAGGATTTTACCAATGGATGGGCCATGGCTATGCTGCCAAGTCATAAATTGTCGTGTTGTAGTGATGTTTTTTACTCAAATGGTAATGGGTGCAATGTGAATTTGATGAAATCCAAATTCAATTGCGCCACAACTAAATATCTTAGTTTAACATGTTGATGCTACGATGAGGGTTGTAATTTTGTGATGGTTTGAACAATTGAATTTTAGAGCAGAAGTTAATTGAATGTACCCAAATGGAATATTGTTAAGCTATTAAACTTTATTGATAGTATCACTGTTTTCTTGAACTTATTTAAAATGACGATTAAAAGGTGTTCTTGTTTGTTTGCCAATAGATCAGGTCTTTTATTGAAAGCAAAGCAATACTATTAGTATTACGAACATGACTGTTAATATTTATCATCATGATTGAACTGAATAGTCTTCATGACTTGACCAAATTTTATGGGACTCCTTCATAGTGCTCGGAACAAAAATCCCCTTCCAGCAAAATGCACAAATTAAGATCAAAATCAATCTGCTTGAAAAAGGAGGTAAAAGCAGTCCAAAGAAAATCAACCTGCTTGAAAAAGGAGGTAAAAGAATTCCAAGGAATTATGTTTTTACTGCTTAAGCAATTGTTTATATTTGTTGCATCCAAAAGGTAAGTTAAAAAGAAAAATAAAAGATGTGAGGACTCATTGAGCATGTGTTTAGTCTCACATCTGTTGTGTATTCGGGAGTTCTTGAGTACTTGTATAGAGCTAAGGAACCCAAGCAATACTTTATGGCTAGTCTTTATGGATAAGATCCTTGGTCATTATAAATGGTATTTGGGTGGATCCGACCCATGATACTCTTGGACTGGAGGACACTATAACACAGACCCTTTTGGAGCTAACCATTGGCTGATCATGGTGCATGTGATTGGATTTGGATGGTGTATGTGATTGGATTTGGACCGTTGGTTTAGCAAGGATGCCAAGGCTTAAACGGAAGGAGTATGCGAGTGCCAGTTTGGACATTTGTTACATTCCATATTGGTTGTGCACTAAGGAGATCTTAGGCACTTATATATGGCTAAGGAATCTACATAATACTTTATGGCTAACATTTTTGTGTAGGTGTGAGTTCCTAGATCATTACAAAGCATATAAAGTTTTTATAGATACTTGCACATTTTATGTCATTTTTTCTTATGCTATATGGCATAGGATCGAGGGAATGGAGGTGTGGTTGAGGTGTTTTAGTGATAGGTTTGCTGCCTATATAACTGTTTTTTAAAGGAATGAGGGGAAAGGTGAAAAAAATTTTAAAAAGATTTACTAATCCTAATAAAGGGCCATTGCTTGGCCCAGTGATAAAACAAGAATAATGGCATGGGTTTGAGTCTTGAGGCAGTTACCTAGTGCAAAAAAGAAATTGCCAAAAGTTATGCCTTTCCCTAGTCCACCCATCCTAGGACCCCAAATTGCTGGTACCATACCTTTGGTAATAATTGTTTGTTTACTAATCATAGTTAGAGATTTTCGAAGGGTTAAATAAGCCTATTTGAATTTTAGTTTATGAAGTATACTAAAAAGTTTGGGGTGTCAAATTAGTTGAGTTTTTAGAGAGCAGGATGAAGAATGGGTGGCCGATGAGAATGATTGATAGTGATGCATTTCTTTTGGTGAGTAATTTTAGGAAGAGAAGGTTCTTTTTTTTTAAACAAAAAGAAAATTTGGTGGAGGGGGCTGGAAGATTTGGTGAAATTTAGAGAGCAGGATGAAGAATGGGTGGCAGATGAGAATGATTGATAGTGATGCATTTCTTTTGGTGAGTAATTTTAGGAAGAGAAGGTTCTTTTTTTTTTAAAAAAAAGAAAATTTGGTGGAGGGGGCTGGAAGATTTGGGAAAATTTATGAATAATGAAGGTGCCTTTAGCTATTTTCCAACCAATGGGGAGGGGGAGGGAGGGGAGGGGTGCTGTAGGGCCCCTGTGGGCTCTCCCTTGGATCTATCCATGGAAATAAAGAAAATAAAGTTTACAACTTGTATAATTTTCCATCTTCTTAAACAGAGAAAAGGAAAATAAAGTGAAATAAAGTTTATATGGATAGTTATAACAATCCCTTTTTCTCCCCTAAAAGAAAATAAAATACATGACCAAAATGCATCTGTTGTTACAAGGACAGTCAGATGACATGAGATTGCATTTTTATCCCATTTTGATTTCTTGATATCTTTGGATTGATGTGGGGAAAAAGGCTTCAAGCATCTGTCAGTAAATGACTTAAAATTCCTTTATTGAAGGTCAGACAAATTGTTTTTATCTTGATGACAACTTCCAAGGAACTCTGGTATATGATGTGTTAATATGACAAGAAACTGTTTTTGGTTGCGATAAAGATCTTTATCTTATCGAGATTGAACTTACCTTTTAAACTTATCTAGTTTTTGAATTCGGCATCTCAAGTCTGTGATCCCTGTTAGCACGTGGACTCACTGAGGAAAATGTCTATTCCACTTCTTCCCCCCACACCCCTCTCACTCCTTTTGGACCTCATAGGCATGTTTGACTTAAGTTTGACAGATATACAGTGTGGCTCTTCAAAATGTAAAGTTGTTTGAATATATAGATGTGCACATTCCTACAAATTGTTTATTTCAATATTGTCAATTGGTTGACAATGCACATTCTTATTCTTATGCTGCTAACCATTCTAGTTTGTATGATGCAAAACTTAATGTGAAGGACGCAGTAAGAATTAACTGGTAACCCTGATTGCCCTAGATTCCCCTTTTGTTTATTCCATCTTTATCTTCCTTCTTGTAATGCAAACATATTCACAATAAATTATAGTGGTTGTCCAGAAGGTAAAGTTGTTTGAACAGATCTGTGCAGTCCCATAAGTAATATTCATTACTTCAGTATTGTGTGTTGGTTGACAGTGTGTGTTCTTGTTTTTGGGTGTTTGCTAAAAATGAGTTTGATTGATAGGGGTCAGACTTATATGAAGGGTGTGAAAAGTATCAATAGCTCATGATTGCCCTACTTTCTATTTTGTTCATCCCATACTTTAATATTCTTCCATCTTATAATTACTCTAATGTGAACTTGTTGGTTCATATTTCATGCACAAGTGCAGTTTCATTCTTATAATATGATTTTATATGATTTCAAACTGCAAACTGACTTGTTAATTTCCATTTTCTCTTTGTGATGCAGTTTCTCTTTCAATTATAACGCCATAAACTTGTTTCATGTGGATTTACCTGCAGATGTAAGTACTATTTAAAGCTGGAAATTATTATTTTTTAACATCATTTCTATTTTCTAGAACTACAGTGGCAAACCAGATTAGAGACTTGACAAGGCTTTTGATGGAATCAATGGTGAAGCAGGAATTTTAAGTTCAGCTCTTAAGAAGTTTTATGGCTATTGTCTAAATTTATACTCTTCTTTATTGGTGGTTGGACTGTTGGTATGTGGTAATTTATAATGGGCTATGATATAGTAGTATTTAGTATTTACTTTGTCCTATTGATCTCTCTCTCTCTCTCTCTCAAAAGCAATCTAGCTTATGCAGCTTAAAATGTTCCCCCTTTTAGTTGATCTGACTGTCTTTTCTTATATCTACAGATTGTAAAGAAGCTAGCTTTTGGTCTTTAATTTTGAATTTGTGTAAAGTCATCATTCTTGTATAAGCTAGACTGCTAGAGAGAGATCAAGAGGGAAAAAAAGGAGGGAGAGAAGGCGAGAGATGCATTAGGAGAAGGGAACAAAGAAAAAGGTGAAATGTGTTGGGTAAATAGCAGAAACATAGGAGAAAAAGCAAAGATCACAAAAGACTGGAGGAATGAAAAGAAGGGACAAAAGGCAAGACACAGGTTTCAGGCTGCTAAGTCCTGTGCTGCTGCTTAGTCAAATGATAATTAAATCATCCCTTCCTAGGTGTCTAAAAGGCCAAGCTAGACCCTCCGATGGCCACTGTCCTGGCTGTTTTAACAAGTCTTAAACCATGATTGAAGATTAAAATTAAAAAATGTGTGTTTGTGATCTGGCTCATATGATCAGTTGCTTTTAACAAGACATTCATTGTTAAATGTCATTTTCTAGTAGATTTAATTTTGTGCTTCCAGACCACTTGTTTTTAAAATTTGTTGATTAGCCATGTTTAGATTCTATTTTTCTTGTCATAGATAGGTTCTTATTACCGTGTAAGAAAAGGCAATAAAAAGAAGTAATTGAAGTATTTGTATCAACACTTATAAGAGCAGACAGTGATGTCTTGATCTTCAAAATTGGACTTGGTTTGGTCTATCAATTGTTGGTTTGAAGGCTTCTGCTTTTGTGGAAGTTGCCGATTCTGATAAAATTCTGAAAGGGAGGTAGGATATGGGCAACCATTGGTTTTGTGGTCATGAAAATAGATTTTTCATACATTTACTGTTTGTGTGCTCGGGTGGACAGGGAAATCAGTTTGCTGAACTTTAAAATCAATGATAGACTATCCAAATTTAGGATCCAAGCCATAGAACATGATCTACACTAAAAAAGGCCTAAAAATCAATATTCATATATTTTGGTTGTCTTTAATTTAGCATCAAGTTGGTACAAAAATAAACAATGTCAATCACATTTTAGTGTAGGAAAATATGTTTTAGGGCATATAAATTGAAAATCTGCTTTATAATCATGACCTAGGCATCTTAAAACATGGATAGATTTACATTTATGGATAGATTTACCTAGGCATAACCATTCATTTTGACACCTACTTGATAATCAGATTAGAGATCTTGCCAAAACACATAAATTTGGGTTTCGAGGCCTTTCTTATGTGTAAATCATGTTCTGCAACATTGACATTGTCTTTCTTCCTGTTCTGATCTAATTCAAGTTGCAAGTTCGAGTTAGACAGTTAATTTATTTAAGTAAATAGCATTTGATGTGGGGGCAGGCCTTGGTACAACGCTAAAGGTGCTTCATTGTGACCTGAGTGTCATGGGTTTGAAATAGTAGAAATGGTCTCTTCACAAATGGTGGTAATGTTATGCATATCTGACCCTCTTCAGACCTTGTAATAGGGAGAGCCTTGTGCTCCAGATGCCCTTTTTTTTAAGTAACATTTGATGCATAAAGCTAGCAACCATAATGTTCTTTTCAACTTTATATCAGTACACAATCTAACTATTTCCTTAAATATTTTACCTTAGAGGATGATTAAATTAATGTACTTGAACATTAGTATGTAAATATCTTTGCTATATAAAATGATGTTTGTTCCATTAGACATGCTGTATGAATAGCCTTATGGCAGTGGAGAGTAGAGCTCTTCTTTCGATATGTCATAACATGGCATATAGGTATTGCGGAGATTTTGCATCTGTTGTTAGATTGGATATGGGTTTTGATCCAAGGAAGCTTTGGGCAATGGAGGTCTTTGAAGTCTGTTGCGTGGATGATCTAACCTTGATAGCAAAATGATAGCAGAGGAGGATTAGGAAGATAATCAATACCTGATATTATTTGATATGGAAACAATTTCTTTAGTTCCCTTTTTTAATTAATGTAGACAAATTTTACTGAGATCTGACATCGTATGAAAACTAGGTTGTCATTATATTGGGTCTTCTTTTTTCATTTCCATCCATCTTCCCTGCTGTTGCTTTCTTCAGACCTTTTGCTGACTATTGTGGTACCACTGGGGGAATATTGTTTGTCTAAAGACTGGATTATCAGAGAATGATGCAAATTTTAACAATTAATGGGAAATAAGACTCTTGTGAAGATACATCCATATAGGGAGTGATTTATAAGAATGCCTCATTTTGTCTTCCAGAAAGTCCAATAATATCAAATGTCAAATGAGATAATTCAGGGGGAGAATGTTCTAGGCTGTTATCAGTATCTGAAACTAAGATCATTGTGCATATGGATACACACATAGGGGGTGATTTAAAACAATGCCTCACATTCTTTCTTGGAGTAGCCTTAACAAATATTTATGTTGATATTTCCGGATGAGATGCATGCCTGTGCTATGTTTACCTTGGAATCCAGAATACCTGACATGATCTTCTTAACAGGATGCTCTTGCTGATGAACCAAACGTGTAAGATGCTTGCTTGTCTTCATGAAAAAAATGCGAGGAAACAAGGTGTTTACTGTCCCCAGCATGGCCCAGTTGGTGTAACATCTCAGAAGTCTGGCATGCGATGTAAATATTATAGTAGAAAGCATTCTTGGCATTCTTTTTGTTAATATCACTTTCATTTCATGGTGTAATTTTCAGAGCATGGGGATATACATATAACATATCGGCAATTTAAATAAAAGAGCAAAGTTGTTATATTCATAAAGAACCAAAATCTGGCAGCACCAGGCTATTTTAGCTCCACGTATGACATTTTCTTTTGCAACCCTAGTTCAACAGCTTTTAAGTGGCATCAAGCCTCCTTCCTTGCTAGTCTGATTGGAGAAGACTTGAGTTTTGTTATTGATAGGGAAACCAAAAATGATGCTGATCTTGTATGTACAGTACATAATTGATCTCTTTTGTGTGTGCTGTTTGTTTGCTCGCGGGGATATTTTCTGAATGGCTCTTCATAGCTTGCATGGATGTTTACCGTAGTAATTTGCGCAGTCTTTTGTAATCCAATCTAGGAGCGAAGAAGGAAAAATTGACTAGTGCCGTACAAATTGCCACCGGAGCAGCGTGGACGATGCCAGTTGATAGTTTCTTGGGGGGTGATCTAGTAATCTTTTGTAAGTTTTGACTGCTTTTGCATTGCATCGCATCATTGAAGTCTAAACTTGAATCATTGTATCTTTATGCTACTCTGAGGTCCTATTTGATAGGAGTTCTTGGAGCGTCCAAAAGTGCCTTTGACGGGTTAAATCATTTTTTTCATTTTTGTGACGATATTGGATGGAAATTTTAAAGTGCTATTAATACAAAGTAAAAGCTCATGCTTTATTTCAAAAAGCTCTAACTTAAAAAGCTTTTTTAAGCAGCTATGTTTGAAAAAGTTATTTTTATTAAACCTAAAACCATATATTTAAACTACGAGGATGGTTATACTTAATATTATAACATAACAATAATATAAAATAATTGTAACAAAATATGTAATGCAATGTAACATGGTAAAATAGAAATTATTATTATATTATTATTATAACATTATATTATATTATGTAAAAATATAATTATAATTATAATATAATTATGTAATATGAAATAAGATAATATAATAATATTACAATATGGCATAATACTAGCTATCTTAGTATGTTGGCATGGTTGAGTGGTTATGCTGATCGAAAAGTTATGGTGAAAATTAGATATGATGTGGCTAACTAGATTGGCAGGCATGTTTGATTTAGAAAGAAAAGTTCTGATTAAGAAAGCATTCATTGAGATAGTTGAGGTATATAAGATCCTTCTTTATACAAGATGTAAATCAATTTTAGTAAAAGTTTGCAATCCAATTAGGAAAGGACTACTCCATGACCGTCATCCATTGATAAATGATCAACTCCAAAAGAACCATTGTAAATGTTTATAAAAGAAGTTTTAAATTTAACAAATTTTTAGTATTAATATTTAAGCTTAGATTGCTCGGCCAAAGAGCTCTAGGACTTTTTTTATTGATGTTAGATTGGCTTGAGCGTTAGGCATCCCTTAATAATCTTTCTTTGTTTCTCTTATAAAGGAACATTAATTGATTAAAGTGTTCTGCTAGCCTGGGTTGTAAGTTGATTCTATGATTGACTTAGATGTTAACATTAATATAGTATTATTATATTATATTATATTATGTTACAAATTTATAATAATATTATAATAATATATCATAATATAGCAATATTATAGTATTAGATAATTACAATGCTTTTAATAATATATTAAAACATAATTCTTAAATAAATAGTAAAATATTATATTATAATTATTATTATATTTTCTTATACTATATTAGAATACTACAATATGATATATGTTAACATTATTATAAGATGATATTATTATATTATAACATTATTATAATAATTTATAATAATAGTTTTTAATAATATAAATGGTTATATAGTAGAAAGTACTATGTAATGCTTTTTATTATTTTTTATTTTAAAAATACTTTTTTATCTAGGTCCCTAAACAGGCATTAAAGTTCCATAGTTTTTTTTAGAAGTATAGTTATCACCTGTGATACTCGTGGATTCAAAGAGCAGAAAGTCCTCTCTCTTCGGACCTTCGCCTCTGTTTTGGGTGGTGAATCCCACAAGCATCCTTCCAGGGTTTCAAGGGTCGATCGTCTTTTCCAGCCACAAGAGGCCAGGGACTCAAGGCCGCTGTAGCATCCCATCCTGGGAGATTCCTTCATGAGAGGGTGGCGAGAGGCCGGCTATTACATTATACACCTAGAACTTATTCACATGACCATCGTAATTGTATGAACTCTTCGTTTCTCTCAATTTCAAAATTGGAGCCAGTTGCCAGAATTTAACGTACATTCAGTATTTCCTTCGCAAGTAAAGGAATCTAAATGAAAAATATACGAGGATTGTTTATGTTGGATTTAGAGAATCATGATAATAGAATTATAACAATAATATTACCAAAATCACTTAGTTGACTGGTTGACCAATACAACAAGGATCCCACCATTTATTTTTCTAAATTACAAAATACAGCCATTAGGAATGCTGCCATGCTTATGCTGACTCTCTAACCAGACTGTTGAAGTATGACAATATTTCTGCAGTCACCTCTTCAGCTTTCTCTTGTTGAATAAAATGATGCCCATCAATGACAACCACTTCAAGGTTCGGAACATAACCTTTAAAAGTTCCCCCATGATGTAGTCCTTCGTTCCATAAGATTGAAATCCGATGTCTTTGTCACCAACTATAAGTTTTGTTGGAACAGAGATTCTTCCTCCTTGCCAAGGTGCAAGAAGACTCCAATTGCTGTGTTCAACAAAATCAGCTGTGATCAATTAATTCGACAAAAGTACAATATCTGTTCAGATAAGTGTGACGAAGTAAAAATATTTCAAAAGGGTGGCATAATTTATAATTATTGGAACTATTGTGGTTTTGTTTTGTTTTTTTTTTTGTGCACAAATTGATAATTGTTATTATTGAGAAATTAAACCATCTAAATGGATTGTTAATTACATGTTCTCAGTTGCATCTTCCAACAATTTACAACTCACATAAATGAACTTCAGCAACTGTAGCAAACATCTTAAAAGAGAGCTGAAATTATAATGACATGAATTAACTACAAAATGTGTTAATTGATAAAAGAATAGGTTTTTGCTTCACAATCTAGGCAACATGTAAGACCCATGTTGGGAACATTTTATAAGTGGAATTAATAATAATGCAGTACATCATCCATATTAATTAGAACCATGTAATCCTTTAACAATCTCAACATTAATTAGAGTCATGTAATCCTTTAATAATCCCAATAGCGACAAATGGGAGAGTAGGAATTTGAAAGTTCAAAGGATAACCAGGCTATATTATTATGCATTGATTTAGGCTATATTATTATGCATTGATTTTAAGAATTTGAAAGCAAGAAAACTTACGTATCCATCATGCGGTAATAGTTCAAGGGTCCAGTGAAGCCAGATTTTTCAAACTTGCTAGCAAAATATCTTAGTTCTTCTTCATTAATCCATGGAGGCAGTGAAGATGGAGTATCCAGAAAATCTATGATCTCCATTCCCGGAGGAGCAATAAGAAGATCTTGTGATGTGATTGACAAAAACTTCTTCATAACCGTTGAAACATCATAACGAGCAAACGCTTTTTCTGCTCTTCCAGGCTCCTTCATTTACCATCAAACTTCAAAAAATTAAACCAAGCTGCAGCATATTCCACGATAGGAGTAACAAATTTCTATCTAAAACCTGAATGTGACATTGTGAGCTATCTTAGACACAAAAATCAACTATAAATGAAAATAAAATTTAATTTCTCCATGAAATTTTGGATGTAGCTTCTTAGAATCGATCCAGTCTTGGTGAATGAATCTATAAGAGATTAAAAAATTGAATTTTGAATCTGAATCTGAATCATATGAGCGTTTTACACACACCCAAAAAAAAAAAAAAAAAGCTAAAGATGGTGGAAGATAGAAAGAAAAGAAAGAAAAGCAGAGAATTGAAGGATGAGAGATGATGGCAAGCAAGAAAAACCTGGAACTGAGAGATGTAGAAGCCTTCGCCGTAACTTTTAAGGGCGTCGGTGACTTTGATAGCCGGGGAGCGGGGATAGTAGGGGATGGCCAAGCTGACGAGGGCCCTCACTCGGTCCGGCCGGAAGAGGCAGAGGTACCACGCCAGCTGCGCCCCCCAGTCATGCCCCACCACAAACACCTGCCGTGCATTCGAATAAACATCACTTGACCCTTAAATTAACAAAGGAGAGGACTAGTAAGATTTTTTTTCAATACTTGAGGTAGCTGGAGGTGGTCGAGGAGGGCGATGATATCGCCGACGAGGTGGAAAACGGTGTAGGCGTGGGGTTCGTGGGGAGCGTCGGAGTCGCCGTAGCCACGGAGGTCAGGGGCGAGGGCGCGGAAGCCGCGGCGGGCGAGGCCGGCCATCTGGTGACGCCAGGAGAACCAGAGCTCCGGGAAACCGTGGAGGAGGAGAACCGGAGGGCCGGCGGGGCTGCCTTGCTCGGCCACGTGCATCCATATGCCGTTGGTGTTTGCTCGCCAGTGCCGAACCTCGCCCTCCTCCACTGCCATTTCTTTCTCCATCTCCTCCTCTGCGTACCGGCGTGGATTTTAAAATGTGGACTTTTATTTGGTCACATTAGTGTCACGACTCGGGAAGCGTTTTTATCCTCGTCTTAGCTTTCA
Organism: Metroxylon sagu; assembly: GCA_017589505.3. Lineage (NCBI taxonomy): Eukaryota > Viridiplantae > Streptophyta > Magnoliopsida > Arecales > Arecaceae > Metroxylon > Metroxylon sagu. Next base: position 108,298 of record JACVBY030000457.1, read on the forward strand.
AATGGAAGCTGATGGCTTCCATTTTGTATAATTTAAGAGAGAAGTTGACGCCACGAACATGGCTGTGAAAGAGACTAGCTTTTTTCGCAGCCAGGGTGGGTGGAAGATCTGGGATGGATCGAGACCAAGTCACACAGCCAGGGTAGGTGGAAGATCTCGGATGGATCGAGACTAAGTCACACACACACAAGTCACACACACACATACTAGCACATTTTTTTTTTTTTTTTTGACAATTTTTTAAGCTGTAAAGTTGACAAAATTGACCAGAAAAGATCTATAAAAAATTTTAAATAAATTATTTTAGATAATTATTTTACTAAGATTATAAATTTTATTTCATCTTTTATAAAATCAATCTATACAAAGTTATATTTTATAATTATCTGGTTTAACATCTTTATAAATTTTATTTCATCTCTTATAAAATCAATTTATATAAAATTATATTTTATAATTATCTAGTTTAGAAAATTTCATAGGCAGCCAGCCATGGCATATTTGAATTATTAAACATCAACGTGTCAAGAGTAGCAACCAGCAACCGAAGGAAAGGTGTTTAAAATAAAACGAATGCAGAGTTTTCCCAGAGAAGGTGTTCGCTCTGAAAAACTTCCGAGTTCTGTCACGCCCCGAACCCAGCTGGGCTGGTGGTGGCCCAGGGGTGACAGCCCGCCGCATGCCAAGCATGCAAGGCATCCAGTACAATATCAATTATAAACAAGAAGGGTTAACAACTATATAATATACAAAGTTTAATCCTTCATATATAAATTATGTAATGTTGGGCAACAAACCAAAGTTCCAAAATAATTCCAAATGGGGTTACATATAACAAAATAAAATCAATTTACATCAAGAAACTCCTAATTACCCCTGTTGTTACCCCTGATAATTCTGTGGCTCTGGAAAAACATTGTAAGATTTAATGCGTTTACACTCAGTAAGTAAGCCTACTATTACATAATATAACCAAATAAGAATTTTTATCAAGTCAAATACATGTTATGCTTCCAAATTTAAAAACATTTCATCATATTATAGAATTGTATAAATCTCATATTCGAATAAATTGGAAGCAATTAATATGAAATAATATTTCAAAATACCATTTCAATTTCAAATCACTGTAAATCTCATTTCATACTAATGTCCCACGTCCACGTAATAACATCCAAGGATGTAACCTCTCTGTACGCCCCCAGTGGAGGAAGGGTGCCAAGTCAATTAGCATCTAATGCTATATCCTGTCACAGCACATCCCTAGAATGTGTGTTCTCCACATATTTCCCCTGTGGAGGTGGGTCCCGGAGTCATGTAACATGTAGTGTAGACCGTGACGATATATAATATTACAATCACAAATAGCATTTATTTGCATAATAGCAAACATGTATCAATTTACTTTTCATGTTTTACCAAAATTTGGTAATTTTTCATAATCATGTAATAACCAGATGCATGTATCAAATGCCAATTTAATTTACCAAAATTAACAATAATCAAGTCAAATATTCATTTACAAAAATGTGGTACCACAACTATCATTTTTTCAAATAATACTATAAATCAATTCATTATTTCAATAATGGCATAATTTAATAATGATTTAAGAAAAATCATTATAACTGGCTTACTTACCTCACAACGCTAATCCAAAAGTATAAATCAACTGTAGGGATCTCTGGATACCTACAACATAATTTTCTAGATTTTTAAATTTTAATTTTAGGATGTCAAACTGACTCCTACACTTAACCCAATCTAATCCTGGGCTCAACTTGGGGCTTGAATATCTCCAAATATAGAAGCCCAAATGGGGAAATAAAAATTCCCCGACAAACTAGGATCCACGCTGATCCCGACCATATTTTTCTTTTATTGGGCCGAGCCCAAATTGGGGCCCGAAAATTCAGCCCAAAGGGGCTAACTGGACTGGGCCGAACCCGGCCCAATCCCGATTTTTCCCTTTTTCCCCTGCTTCACCCCTGGTTCACCCGAACTAGGGGTGGCTGGTGGCCGGCAGCCTAGGGCCGCCGCCGGCCCTCCCCGGGGTCGGCTAGCCGCAAACGACTGGCCTCAGGCCGGCCGCACTCCTCTTCTCTTTCCTCTTCCTTCTCTTCTTCTTCTTCCTTTTCTTCTCCTCTTTCGTCACTATGCCGGCGGCACGGCCGGCCACCGTCTGGTCGGCCGGGACCTCACCGAACGCCGCCCGGCCGGCCGACGGGGCCGCCGCCGAGGCCGGGCCCGGCTTTTCCTTTTCTTCTCCTCTTTCACCGTCGGCGGCACGGCCGGCCACCGGCTGGGATTGGTGGGACCAACGCGGGACGCCGCCCCGTGCGTGAGGGCCGCCGACAGCTGGGCCGGCGCGAGCCGGGCGAGCACGCCGCCGGGCCGGGACCAACGCGGGAGCCAAACCGGCTCCCGCGACATGGAGGGCCATTCGGCCCTCTCCCTTCGTTTCATCCACTACCGGCGACCCGGCCGGGACCCCGCCGGGACGCCGCCCGGCGCCGGCGGGGTCGCCGACCAAGGCTCGGGCCGGCGGGCGGCGGACGCCGCCGGGCCCGAACCCACAAGGAAGGGAGGGCCGTGCCCACGTTGAAGGCGGCAGGGTCGTTCCACGGCCCTCCCCCCCCCACTTCTTGCCGGCCCCGGCGCCGGCGGCCACCTCGCCCGAGGACCGGGCCCGGCGACCGACGCCGTCGGGCCCGAACCAAGCGCGGGAGCCCGCTTGGCTCCCGCGTCAGGGGAGGGCCTCCTGCGGCCCTCTCCCTCTCTCTCCACGCTCTCTCTCTCCCTCTCCTCGCCGGTGAAGGGGGGCTTACCGGACGGCGGCGAGGTGTCGGGGACGAGCGGAGGGCGGCACGGTGGCAGGAGCTTGCAAAGAGCAGGAGGGAGGAAGAAGACAGGGGGAGGGGGCTTCAGTCCTCTCCCCAGCTATTTTTCTTTTTTTTTAGCGAGGGGAGGGCTGAGCCCTCCCCTGCACCCCCATGTGCGCGCGCGTGGGCGTGCGCGCGTTGGCGCGCATGCAGCGCGCCGCGTGTCGCGCACCCATGCCGCTTAAATTATAAAAAAAAATTGCTTGACGGGGGGTTTACATCCTCCCCTCCTTATAAAAATTTCGGCCTCGAAATTAATGTACAACACGAATAAAATTTTTGAGGCCCGAAATAAAAATTACTAGCTGTATTTATCTATCTTTCTGTTCAAAATACAACAGTAATTACACTTTTGTGCTTATATACAAATATCTATTCAGATACAAATAGATGAGGATATTTCTTTTTCACCTCCTTTTCAAGTTCCCACGTAACCTCCCGTTCAGAATGATTACTCCACTGAACCTTAACATAGGGAATGCTACGCCGTCTTAGAACTTGGTCTTTATGGTTCACAATACGTATCGGATGCTCTTCGTATGTCAAATTCTTCTTTAGCAAAATGGGCTCCGCTTCTATGATATGACTGGGGTCAGAAATGTATTTCCTCAACATAGAGACATGGAATACATTATGTAACCCAGAGAGTGCAGGAGGTAGTGCGAGGCTATAAGCCACTTCCCCCACTCTGCTCAAGATCTCAAATGGACCAACGTATCGTGGACTCAATTTTCCTTTTAAGCCCAAACCTCATCACATCTTTGGTTGGTGAAACCCTTAAAAAGACATGGTCCTCAACCTGAAATTCCAGCTCCCTTCTTCTTCTTCTAACATCAGCATAACTTTTCTGTCGGCTCTGAGCTACTCGGAGTCTTTCCTTAATCAGCTGCACTTTTTCTACTGTCTGTTGAATCAGCTTAGGGCCCAACAATTTTCTTTCCCCCACATCATTCCAACACAAGGGAGATCTGCATTTTCTACCATACAGAGCTTCAAATGGAACCATTTTGATGCTGGCTTGGTAACTGTTATTGTAAGCAAACTCCACCAGAAATTTTCTCGTAGGTCTCTGTACATTTTGGTGCCTCCTGGGTGAACAGTATAGGGAGAATAATGAGCCTCCCTCAAAATTTCAGCCCTTAGATCTTCCACATTTGGCACACAGAGCCTAGTATTAAATCTCAGGGATCCATCCTCATTTATTCTGAATTCATTCTGAACCCCTGATTGCACAGCTGCCTTTATCTTTTGTAGTTCCAAGTCTTCTTTCTGGGAAGACTTAATCCTGTCAATCAGGGTTGGCTGAAGTACAAGTGTTGCAAGAAGCCCATCAGATCGCTGTACTCGCAAACCAACCTCCAATTTTTCAAGGTCTCTGCGAATGTGAGGCTGAGAAGTAATTATGGAAGCTAACTCTGAGGAGGACTTTCTGCTTAAGGCATCAGCTACCACATTGGCCTTCCCTGGATGATAATGCAGGTTCAGGTCATAATCCTTTAATAGCTCCAGCCACCTCCTCTGCCTCAAGTTTAGCTCCTTTTGGGTGAAAATGTATTTCAGACTTTGATGGTCTGTATACACATCACAAGTCTCCCCATACAGATAATGCCGCCAAATTTTCAGTGCAAAGATTACGGCGGCTAACTCCAGGTCATGAGTAGGATAGTTCTGCCCATAAGGCTTCAGCTGCCTGGAGGCATAGGCTATCACCTTCCCTTCCTGCATCAGAACACCTCCCAATCCCTTTCGAGAGGCGTCAGTGAATAAAGTATATCCTCTAGATATAGATGGAAGAGTAAGGATAGGGGCTGACACCAGGCGCTGCTTGAGTTCCTGGAAACTTCCCTCACACTCCTCTGACCAAACAAACTTTGCTCGCTTTTGAGTTAAGCGAGTCAGAGGCAAAGCAATGCGAGAGAAGCCTTCCACGAATCTGCGATAATAACCAGCCAGCCCCAAGAAGCTTCTGACTTCTGATACATTGGAAGGCCGACACCAGTTCACGACGGCCTCAATCTTCTTAGGGTCTACTGATATACCGTCTTTGGATACGATATGACCCAAGAAGGATATTTGGCTCATCCAGAAGTCACATTTCTGCAGCTTGGCATAAAGTTTCTTTTCCCGAAGAGTCTGCAGAACAATCCTTAAGTGGTCTTCATGCTCCATATGACTTTTAGAATAAATCAAGATATCATCAATAAAGACCACTATAAACTGATCCAGGTATGGTTTGAAGATTCTGTGCATCAAGTCCATGAATGCTGCCGGGCATTAGTCAACCCAAACGGCATCACCAAGAACTCATAATGGCCGTACCTGGTTCTGAATGCAGTCTTAGAAACATCCTCAGCCTTTATCTTGAGCTGATGGTACCCTGATCGAAGATCAATTTTTGAGAATACCTGAGCTCCTTGAAGCTGATCAAATAGATCATCAATCCTCGGCAAAGGGTACTTGTTCCGCACTGTTACCTTATTAATTTCTCGGTAATCAATGCAGAGCCGAAGACTGCCATCCTTCATTTTTAACAAATAATACTGGAGCACCCCAAGGAGAGACACTAGGTCTGATAAATCCTCGATCCAGAAGCTCCTGCAACTGATATTTTAACTCTTTTAACTCAGCTGGAGCCATACGGTAAGGAGCTTTGGATATAGGTCCAAAGGCCGTGGGCTAAATCAACAAAGATGCTGAACTCGACTTCACGATCCGAGTAATTCCGAGTCAATTCCTCCTGGAAAGACATCGGGAAACTCTCGAGCTAATCGGAATATCTTCCAACCGGTGTTCATCCCGCTGAAGGTCCCTAACCATAGCAAGAAACCCCTGACCACCTTTTCTCAAGTATTTCCCAGCTTGCAGAGTTGACACTAATACCGAAGCCAGATGTTCCTGACTCCCACTAAAACTGAATTCAGGAAGATTAGGAATTTTAAAGATTACCCTTTTCCTGAAATAATCAATAGAAGCATGATAGGAGGCCAACCACTCCATCCCTAGGATTACATCAAAGAATTTCGGTGGGAGGACTATCGATCGCCGTTCAACCTCCTATCTTCCATGTCAATCGTGCAAGATTTACACACCGAGTCTACCATCATGACATCTCCATTAGGAAATGCAATATGCAACTCTTGCTCTAGAGGAACGGGTGTCAATGATGCATTCTTGGCAAGAAAACTATCAGATATAAATGAATGTGTGGCACCCGGATCAATTAAAGTTTGAGCATAAGTGTTGCCTACTTTAAACATACCGTCATAAAGATTAACTTAACTTAAATGTCATGCAGCATCATATGTTTTTCCTCTATCTACTACCATAATCCATGCATTATACCAGGTATGAATGCAATAATTTTTAAAGAAATAATTTAATTTAACGTACATACTGTCACCACAGTGTTAGGGGAGGCAAGAACGGCCCCCGCCGAGTGAGGGTAAAGACCCTCCCTTGGGTCCGGGGCTGCTGCTGGCTCTTCCCCTGATCAGGAGGGGGCTGCGGATCCTTCCGAAGGGGACAGGTGGCCATTTTGTGGTCCATCTTCCCACAAATAAAGCGAGGCACCGGCCCCCGCGGCATCGCTTGCCCCGATGGGCCTTCCCACAATGAGGACAACGGGTCTCCTTATCCTTCGTCCCGAGGGAGCCCGAAGGAAACCCTTCTTCTTCTTAGCACACTTGCCCGAAGACCGGCGGAAGGAGGTCCTCTCTCCTCTTCATCTCTCGCTGCTCTCTCTCATCCGCCGAATGGCGCTCATGTCCCTCTCACGATGACCGGAGCCTTGCTCACCACTTCACCGTAAGTGGGGAGCTCAAATGCATTGACCGCCCGCCTCGGCTTTGAGGGTGCGGTCCTCGGTGAATTTGGTGATCTTGGCTCTCTCGGTCATAACAAAATTTGGGGCAACCGCCATTGTCGTCCGAACTCGGCTTCATACCGGGCCACGTAAAGGTTCCTCTCGCTCTAACCTCCATAAACTCGTACTCCATCCGTCTCTCGAACACTCTCCCGGAAAAATACCGGCGATAAAAGGCCTCCTTAAATTGTTCCCAAGAGATGGCCCGACCTCCGCAGTGCTACTCCAACATCGCCCACCAATCGTATGCCTCCCCCCGGAGGAGGTAGGCGGCAAATACGATCCGCTCCTCCTCCGGCTACCAAGGGTCGTAAAGGCCTTCTCAATCTCTCTTATCCACCTCTCCGCATCAAGTGGGTTGGTGGATCCGCAGAAAGGAGGAGGGGCCAAGCTCTTAAACTCGGAGAGAAGCTACGACCCCACTCACGCCGCCGGAGGCCGAGATGGAGCGGGTCGAGCAGAGTAGGCCCCGATCGGGCCGGGGGGTGGGCCGGGTGCGAGGAGTAGGAGGGGCGGACGGAGTCGCGGACAGTAAGGGCCGGATATAACGACGTGCTGCGCTATTTGAATGCCGCTGTGCGCATGGCACAGGCTTGCCCGGAGTCACTCCCAAGAATGCCCGGAGTAACTCGGCCTGCAGTTCTTTGCGGACGGGTCGTTGCCAACCGGGGCAACGGAACCCGCATCCGGTGAGGCTTCCGGCCTCCTCGTCGGTTGGGGTCACCACCACGAGAGTCCCCCTCATGTCGGCCGACCACCGGGTGCGACGATGCATTATAAAATCCTGCCATGGTTAGATTCCAATCAATATCATAATAAATCATCAAATCTCAAGTATTTATTTAAACAAGTCACTTGAATTTTTCTAGTGTTATTACCCTCCTGATGTCATGTCAATATTTGGCCTAATGTAAATCATGTGTTTGGCCCTAATGTCAAACCTTGCTCTGATACCACTACAAGCTGTCACGCCCCGGACCCACTCGGTGGTGGCCTGAGGTAATGCCCCGCCGCATGCCAGGCATGCAAGGCATCCAGTACAATATCAATTATAAACAAGGAGGGTTAACAACTATATAATATACAAAGTTTAATCCTTCATATACAAATTATGTAATGTTGGGCAACAAACCAAAGTTCCAAAATAATTCCAAATGGGGTTACATATAACAAAATAAAATCAATTTACATCAAGAAACTCCCAATTACCCCTGTTGTTGCCCCTGATAATTCTGTGGCTCTGGAAAAATATTGTAAGATTTAATGAGTTTACACTCAGTAAGTAAGCCTACTATTACATAATATAGCCAAATAAGAATTTTTATCAAGTCAAATACATGTCATGCTTCCAAATTTAAAAACATTTCATCATATTATAGAATTGTACAAATCTCATATTCGAATAAATTGGAAGCAATTAATATGAAATAATATTTCAAAATACCATTTCAATTTCAAATCACTATAAATCTCATTTCATACTAATGTCCCACGTCCATATAATAACATCCAAGGATGTAACCTCCCTGTACGCCCCTAGTGGAGGAAGGGTGTCGGAGTCAATTAGCATCTAATGCTATATCCTGTCACAGCACATCCCTAGGATGTGTGTTCTCCACATATTCCCCCTATGGAGGTGGGTCCCGGAGTCATGTAACATGTAGTGTGAACCGTGACGACATATAATATTACAATCACAAATAGCATTTATTCGCATAATAGCAAACATGTATCAATTTACTTTTCATGTTTTACCAAAATTTGGTAATTTTCCATAATCATGTAATAACCAGATGCATGTATCAAATGCCAATTTAATTTACCAAAATTAACAATAATCAAGTCAAATATTCATTTACAAAAATGTGGTACCACAACTATCATTTTTTCAAATAATACTATAAATCAATTCATTATTTCAATAATGGCATAATTTAATAATGATTTAAGAAAAATCATTATAACTGACTTACTTACCTCACAACGCTAATCCAAAAGTGTAAATCAACTGTAGGGATCTCTGGGTACCTACAACATAATTTTTCAGATTTTTAAATTTTAATTTTAGGATGTCAAACTGACTCCTACGCTTAACCCAATCTAATCCTGGGCTCAACTTGGGGCTTGAATATCTCCAAATATAGAAGCCCAAATGGGGAAATAAAAATTTTTTGACAAACTAGGATCCCGCTGATCCCGACCATATTTTTCTTTTATTGGGCCGAGCCCAAATTGGGGCCCGAAAATTCAGCCCAAAGGCAGTAATCGGGATCGGGCCGAACCCGGCCTGGTCCCGCTTTTCCCTTTTTTCCTTCCTGCTTCACCCCGGTTCACCCGAACCGGGGTGGTGGTGGCCGGCGGCCTAGGGCCGCCGCCGGCCCTCCCCGGCCTGGCCGCCGATGACCGACCATTGCCGCGGCGGCGCGGCGGCCCTTCCTCTTCTCTTTCCTCTTCCTTCTCTTCTTCTTCTTCCTTTTCTTCTCCTCTTTCATCACCGTGCCGGCGGCACGGCCGGCCATCGTTGGCCGGCCGGACCACCGGACGCCGCCCGGCGCCGGTGAGGGCCGCCGGCCCGGGCCGGCGAGCCGGCGGGCACGCCGCCGGCTCGAACCAACGCGGGGAGCCAAACCGGCTCCGCGAGGGAGGGCCATTCGGCCCTCTCCCTTCGTTTCATCCATCCGGCGACCCGGCCGGCCACCGCGGCCGGCCGACCCCGCCGGACGTCGCCCCGCGCCGGCGGGGGTCGCCGACCAAGGCTCGCCCGGCGGGCCGGCGGAGCACGCCGCCGGGCTCGAACCCACAAGGAAGGGAGGGCCGTGGAACGGCCCTTCCCCCCTTCTTCCTTGTCGGCGGCACGGCCGGCCACCTCCCGGACGCCGCCCGGCGCCGGTGGGGCTGCCGCCCGAGGACCGGGCCCGGCGAGCCGGCGGGCACGCCGCCGGGCCCGAACCAAGCGCGGGAGCCCGCTTGGCTCCCGCGTCAGGGGAGGGCCTCCTGCGGCCCTCTCCCTCTCTCTTCACGCTCTCTCTCTCCCTCTCCTCGCCGGTGATGGGGGCTTACCGGACGGCGGCGAGGTGTCGGGGACAAGCGGAGGGCGGCACGGTGGCAGGAGCTTGCGAAGAGCAGGAGGGAGGAAGAAGACAGGGGAGGGGGCTTCAGTCCTACACTCCATGTGCGCGCGCCGCGTGTCGCGCACCCATGCCGCTTAAATTATAAAAAAAAATTGCCTGACGGAAGTTTACAAGTTCCAACATCGCGGAGCCACGCTTGTCACGTAATCCTCCTCGCGAGTGCAGGATTGTATAATCGCTCTGACCTGATTGGTAAGTGCAGGATACGTGAGTCGAAAATTCCCAACTTCAACCAGAAGTCGTCGAGTCAAATCCTGCGCTATTTGTTTGAAGACGGCAATTTTTACCCATACAAAACGCGATCCATCCTACTCCACTTTATTTGAAGCAATATTCTTTCTATGTTTATGCAAATGAGGACGAAAAAAAAAGATTATTTTTATTTCTATTGAAAAAAATTGGTTTCACTAATTTCATGCTTATAGCATAATTATTTATTTATTTTATTTATAAATTTATCATTATAATTTTTATGACATTTATATATGTTATTAGGAAAGAAAAGAAAATGAAGATTTATCATGCTCCATGAAATAGAAATGAAGGTTATTTTATTTGATGAGAATGTTAATAAAGATTGCAGTCTAGTCCCATCCTTAGTCTCCTAAATTTTTCCCAACGTATGCTATCATAAAACGTTAGCCACACAAGCACGATTTTGAGCCACGCAATAGGCAGCTTATAGTTATTATTATATAAGAAAAAGGGACCACAAGAAAATATTGCAGTTGGAGATTAAACTAAGCTTCGCGGGCTTTTAATTGGCAAAGCTGACCAGCGTTTCTTGCATCAATTTCTTTGCAGCCTTGCTCGTCCTCAAATATATTTTGAAGTTCATACCGTTATTCTTTTCTTTACCAATATTTAAGCATGCAAACGTGCAGTAGTTCCTTGATTTGAATCACCTAATACTCTCCTGTGATACAGGGAAATGGAGCACGCTTCTCTTTCTGAGATAGGTGGTAACTATTCTACCGCACAAGCACCACCATCGGTATCAAACCGTTCCAAAAGTACTGTGGCCCATATCGAGGTTTATCTTGGTTACATTCTAACCTTGTTTACAAAGGGGCAGAGAAGAGAGTTAAAAAACTCCCATATGAAGGGCCTGGGACCAAGGCATTCAAGCTAAGCTCTCTTCCAAAACTCATCCCTTTCAAAAGAGGCGCATGCTTCTGATGCGGAGAGCTGGGGCATCATCGCAAGGGCTGCCGCAATAGCCTTGTGTGTCCTCCTGTGCTGTGGGATAGGCCACTCTTCACAGATGGATAGTTCTGGTGAGATTTAGAGCTTTGCCAGAGCAAGAAGATCTAGAAAGACATCAGCCATAATTTCAAAGCCTTTTGGAAATTGCATATCGTTCAAGTTAGATAATGAAAAAAAGGATCGAATTTTGAAAAAACCATTGGTTGGGCCATACTCCTCTTTGCTTAGAGTTCTCTGACTTATACAGTAGACATGGGAAATAAGAGGACAAAAAGGTGGAGTCTTAATTTGCTTCACCCCCTAGCTTGATTGCAACACAATCAGCTCTCAGACCTCGAGGAGCTACTGTCTCACATTAAACCATTCAGAATGATGATTTCTCCATCTGGAAGCTATCTACTAAAAGTACTTATATAATGAACTTCTTTTACAAATTCCTGAATTGAAGCAGCATTCTTTGGCCCTTTAACAATCCTAAAAAAAGTTCAGATTTTTGTTTGGTTGGTTTTCTATAGTAAGCTCTATATCAGGGAGGTTCTTTGCCTTTTTGCAACTCGCCCCATGAGACACTCTCCCACTTGTTATTGAAATGACCCTTTTTCAATAACTATGGGCTTAGTTTTGTGATTGTTTGCATATTTCATCCAAACCTTGTGATATTTACTCTCTGATCCTTACAGAAAAGGAGGCATATCCCTATCTCTTACAGATTAGCATTAGATCAATTGATTCTATCCCTATGGTGGCACCTATGGAAGGAAAGAGACATTGGATTTTTTTTTAAAAAAAAAAATTAAACCCTCATCCTTGCTAGCTATAGTGCACAAAATACTCTTTTCTTTTGATTCATGGGGTGTATTATGGTTGTTAAGGCCGAAGATGGCGACTGACAACTTAAAAGTCGGCACAAGCTCACTGAAATCTTTTATGCACTCTTTTGCTTTTGCGCTTTCGAGCGCATGCACGGACCCATGCGCATATATATATATATATATATATATATATTATTAATGATAAATTTAATGTGATTATTTTTTGTAAGTTGATTTGGTGTATGATAATTTATTAAAGTGTTTTATTTATTATTATTATATATGTTTACCACATGGCTAAGACAAACCATGTTTATTGCTCATGTTTTTGGCATTGCACTAATTTCACCTCAAAATCTCACTGAAACAAATAAATTAAGAAATTATTTGACATCAATTTTATTTTTTATATATATTTAAAAGTAAAAAAATAGAATTTAGTTTTTATTTTTTTCTAAACATATTTAGTGCAAGCCATTTTTCAAAACATAAATATGATGGCCATAGCAGCGACTATTGAGAAAGAAACATCAATGATGGTGTTTAAGATACAAAATAACGGTATTGTTGAAAGATATGCTAATAGATGCAGTAATTTAGGTAGTAGTACTGGACACATGGCAATCATGTTAGAAATAGCAATAATGGCGGTAATAGTATGGTAAAGATCATGATAATAACAGCGATAATATAGCAAAGACGATAATAATAGAAATGATGATGGCAAAGATTGTGATAATGATAGCAATACTAGATGATACCGATACAATGATGACGATGATGATGTGGTAGTAGTGATGATGATGCTAGTAAAAAAAAAAAATATTAATAAATTTTTAAAAAATATTGAAAAGAAAAGATTTATTATTTTAATTTTTTAAAAATAATGAAAATAATTTTTAAAAATAAAAAACAGTGCCAATTTTTTTTTTTATGTTTTTTATTTTTAAATATAAAAAAAATAAAGAATAAAAGCGGTACCCCACGGGTGCTAAATCTGCACCAATCCAAAGCAAATGGGTCTGGATCAGTTTACACTCGAGTAACTTTTCCAGGGACTACGAAACAGGTCCGGTCGTGCCAGAACTGGATCCAACTTGACGAACTCGCAGCTCGAGCCCCTTGAATTCGTGGGTGGAAGAGAGGCCACCTCGACGCTCAGAAGTGCTCCCACTTCGCGTGCCAAAAGCTACCACGTCGCTACCCGCCAACTCGCAAGCTCCGGAAGAACGTGGAAGAAACCTCGAACAAGGTCGAGGTCTCTGGAATCTTCTCCACCTTCTCCAGTCCATGTGTGACGGCAATTCGTCCACGTGGCAACGAGTTCGTGGCCCAAACCATGGAGCTGCTGTGGCCTCGTGGCAGCCACTGCTTTTGCCTCGATCCTTTTTCTTCTCTCCCTCTATAAATCTTGCCACCTAACAAAGCCTTCAACAGTTCGACCCAGCTGGTCTCAAGAAAAGATCTCGAGCTTTCAAGCTAGCGTTTGATTCCTCCACATTCTTCTGTTCTCCCAGCTTCTAATTTGTTATTGTGCACTCTTTGCTGTGCACTCAGGGGCTCAAACATGGCGACTTCAGCCACGCTTCACTCCTTCGTGGCAGGTCTCACGCCAAGTGTTGGCTCGAGGGGCCGCTCCACGGGCCTTCGTTCCACTTATTTGCTGCCAAGTCAGCGTGCCATGCGCGTTCGCTGCCAAGCTGAGGTGAGAGTGAGTACTCAACACTGCAGCACGCTTTACCCAGGGAACATAGGCATTCTAACGCAGTAGTAAGCTAGCACTGCGTACATTTAAGTTCCAAATTTTTGTTGAATGGTGGTTATTACTAGCTTATTTTTGTGACACCATGAAAGCAATCGACCCCGCTTTAAATAATGTCACGCTACTCCTTGCCAACAGGAGAACAGATTAAATAAAGAAAGAAAGCATGGGATGCATTATTTAATTTATATGGCTTTCGTGGGATGGTGGATTGCTTGTGTGCAAAAAATTGAGTCTAAAGAACTAAAAAAAAAAAAATTGTTAGCTTGCGATTTCTACTACTCCGTCCACGCTAACAAAAGGGCCCACTTTTCATGGACAATTAAACAGGATCAGCCTCAGGAGCGGTCGGTACCTGTCACACCTCCCCCACAGCCGGCTCAGACCCCTTCTCCAAAGCCCAAGGCCAAGGTATGTATTCTATTGGCAAACATTTTTATTAGTTATAATATCATTGTTATTCTTGAACCTAAGCTAACAGAAAAAAAAAAAAAAGCTACGAAAAAGGAGCACACCACCATTCTTAATCTAAATACAAGCTCCGATTATAATATACACACTAGCGTCTCTGGAGTCGTAGTCTAATCCATCTTAACACATGATAGGAGAGCACAAAATTTTCAGACGTGCTAGCATTCAGCGGGCCAGGACCGGAGAGGATCAATGGAAGATTGGCGATGGTTGGCTTTGTCTCAGCATTGGCAGTTGAGTTGGCGAGGGGCGACGACCTTGCAGCTCAGCTGATGAATGGTGGGCTGCCATGGTTTGTGGGCACTGCAGCCTTGCTGTCGGTGGCCTCCCTGGTGCCGTTGTTCAAGGGTGTGAGCGCGCAGTCGAAGTCTGGTGGCCTGATGACAGCCGACGCAGAGCTGTGGAATGGCCGGTTCGCGATGCTGGGCTTGGTGGCACTAGCTTTCACCGAGTACTTGAAGGGAGGCCCTCTTGTCTAAAGGGCTTCTTCTCCTTTGATCGTCTTTAGCTCTTCCATATATTTAGAAATGTTAAAAGGGTTGGATGCGATAATTACTTGATCGCTTCAATGGTCCAGCCACAAGAAATTCCCCGGAAGCCAAGCATCAAAAATTGATGGGTCTCCAAACGCTTGTCTACACTTTCCAAGCAAATTAAATGCATGCTTTTGATGTTATTGGATAGTTCTAATACATGTATCTCATAACCGAGTGCATACTGTACAAAATAAATTTCTCAGCAAGAACTCTCCTAAATCATGCGACTGTTAAGGAATATAGGGGAAAATTATCTAAACCTTGCCACGCCCAAATAGATGGAAAAATATATGATGGTTAAACGTTATGGTTTGTTTAACCATCAACATTGAACATCAGCACATTGAGACAGCTTTAATCAGCTCTAACTCGTTCATCCCAATACATGCCCACAAAATATGCACTCGAACATCAGAGTTACTAACTCCACAGAAGCAAAACATTGAACTGATTTCTCTTCAACCTATGCCTTACTAAGGCAATAATTTTAACCTTTATCTTTGACCACCCTCTAAGGGACAGGATCCTGTTGCCTTTTTTTCTTTTTTTTAAATTCATCTTCAAAAGCATATCTTAAAAATATTTTAAAATATAGGTTCAGAATGAATTCGAGGCAGGATGTATATATATATATCAGTCCCATCTTGATGATAGCTATAAGAATTTCGTTTTTTTTTTTTTTTTTTTGAAATGTAATTCAAATCTAGCCTGCACGTGTGATGAACAAAAAGTAAGCTACAGCAGAGCAATCCCTTGAGATGTTGAGACGTGAGCTCAAGCAATATATAATAAAATAATGACATGGCGATCGAAATTTTGTGTCAAACAAGAAGCTGCTGCAGTCATAGACTGCTCTCGCAAATCCCACTGAAATGCATGGATTAAGTGTCATGTATTTAGACTTCGGAAGGGTGTTTGTTAACCATCACAGTTGAGATGGAGAAAGGCCCAAAGAAAATCTACAGCGGACAACCAGTCCATCTAATCGGACAGCCATGATATCATCATACACATATCTTTAAACTTGGATTTTATATGCACAAATCTACAATCGTTGCTCATTTTATACTCCCGTGAAGAGTTCCTCAATCCCATGAATTGTACCATTTAGTCCAAAGTACAAACTTGTCTTGCCAAGTGGATGCTAAAATTGCGGGAATATTTTTTTATTGCAAGGAATAAGCCTTATCGTTATCCATAAAATAATATATTAACTTTCACTTTTGACCTACCATAATTTCAAATATTATTTTTCTTAAATTTTATTGCTATCATGGTAATGGAAAAACAAATATCTCATGTTTTTGATTTTTTGACTGAGCAAATAACCATTATCCTTTTGTTTTTTATTATTTGTTATCAACCTTATTTAATTAAACCTTTGGAGGACTATTAAAAGTCTAAAAATACTTTAAGTGATTTTATGGGATTTAATAAAATTTGTAAAAGTATTTTTTTAGCTTCACTAAAAGTTATTAAAAGTTTTACTTGAAAGAGGTCCAATTTATTTTAGAAAAATAGGATTTATAAGGTTTTAAGTACCTTTTATTTGCTTGAAAAAAAGAAAAGCTTTAATTCAAAACTTTTTTTTTCAAAAGCTTTATTTTGGCATAAGATGGGAAGTTATTTCCATTAGACTTGAAGATTATAGATTTAAACTAAAAAAATTATAATATTTAATATTATAATAAATAAAAAATATAATAATAATAATATAATATAATGTAATATAATATATTATATTCAAAAGTTATATTATTATATTATAAATAAATATAATAATTATAATTGTATGAAAATATTATTATAATTATAATATGTTACATAGTGTAAAATACTATAATATAATATACATATGTAATATTATTATATTATATAGTGCTATAATTTTGTAATATTAATATAATAATACATCATTATTATGATATATATATATATCATAATATTAGGATATTATATTATTAGATAATAATTATTATAATTTTAATAATATAATACTATATAATTAGTAAATAATAGTAAAATAATATATTATAATAATAATTATTATATTATAATATTATTAGAATAATTATAATAATAATAATTTTTAATAGATTATATAGTTGAAAGTACAAAGAATTAACTTTTATCATTTTACTTATAAAAATACTTCCTTAGATTGATTACTCTCAAAGCACCTTATATTTATCAAACGGTAATTAACTTTTTCGAAAGGTTTTCCTTTGAAAGGTTTAAAGTCAAAAATTCTACCCACAGAGGCTCTGCTGCCGGCAACCCCGTCAAACAAGGCTTGAGTCGGCAACAAATGATCTCTTTCCTTTTGCCATGGTTGGCTCCCTTTGGTCGCCCGCCGGAGGAGCCAAGTTCCGGTACGACTCCTTACGAGTGGCTCTCAGGATCCGCCGGTTGGAAAACGTACCTTCGTCCGGAGGCACGACTCCTTACGACTGGCTCTCAGCCTCCGCTGGTTGGAACAAGTACAATCTTACCTGTGGACGAGGGTGACACGAACGGGCATTAGTTTGCCACGTGTTTTGCATAGTAGCGTATAAACGCTGATCGCTTTAGAGGCGGAGGTTCCAGAAGAGCAAGCAAAAGTCATGCAACCTGGAAACACCACATCACTGCATGGCATACCACACGAATCCTAAAATGGAACTCAGTCATCAAGGCAAAATCAAAAGCCTTTTTTCTGGACATCGAGAACCTCTATCAAAACTAAATTGTTTGCGATCATCTTTTGGAGCAAAAAACTATTCTCTAAATTGGTGGTTGTGAGCTGCGCAGCAATGCGAATGTCAAACATTTCAGCATTAGACTATAGGGTGCATCCACTGCATTGATCCTTAATAGAATTGGTTTTTATTTTTATTTAGTTTTTCAACAAAGGATTGCATGCTTGTGGACCAATATGTAGGTTCTCAATCGAAATGGGTGATCAGGATTACAGGTGGTAGAAATTACAAGTGTTCTGAATCTGCTAAATTAAAAGCTTTTTTAAAGGAATGATATAAGCAATTACCTTTTTGAAAACTTGTCAGAAAGCTGTCCCAAACTTCAGCCTTATTTCTTGTTGGCATTCCAACGTTCTTCTTGTTTTCTTTCTTTCTCTTTCATTTCCCTTTTCTTCCGTGCGTTGTATCTCCGTCCTTACAAAATAGGTTGGGTTTTCACCTAATTATTTCATTCAAAAAAAAAAAAAAAAAAAAAAAAAAAAGAAAGAAAAGAGAAGAAGTGGGCATCAGGATTTCTCTTCTTGTTGCTTTGATAATTCAATCGCCTCTTGACACATTTCCATGCAGTCTGAGATCAATCCAATTCCAACACATACTCCTAAACAACAACTTCTACAATGGCATATATTTTTACACACACAAAGCTTGCAAAACTACATCCGATGATGTATTTTTGTGTTTTAACAATGCAATTGCACCCTTTGTCAAAAGAGGGAGGAAAAAAAATCATTGCTGTCAACAACTCAAAATTTTTCATTGCACACAGATAGACACAAAGTTGTGCAGTTTTACATCCTACTGCTTGTTTTTTTATTTGACCAATGAAGTCAAATATGAGAATCCAAGAGACAACTCATTATTGGAAATTATGAATTTAAGGACTCTCCCTCACACATTTTGTAAAGATGGTGCAGCAACTTCCTTATCTCTGTGGGATGAAACGGGACCTTATTCTTTCTGACATGGTGCATAAAAGATAATGTTGTCAAGGGAAAATACACATGACTAGAAAAACTTATGCTGAGGAATAGCTGTGCTTCACAGGTGTATTCGCGTACTTCCAACTGTTTAATTCATCTTGACCAAATGTTCTAGGACCAGCCACTTCTTCTATGCTCACTGCATCAGATACATCTTGCAAGTCCTCTTTTGTGAGCTTCACTTTCAAAGAGCCAATGTTGTCATCTAAATTCTTGATCTTGGTAGTCCCTGAAATAATGAATATTACACAATGAATAGAAGGTATACGAGATGAATGCTCTTAGAATTGTCAACATGTCCCTTTGCTCAGATTAGTTATATGAAGCATTACAGCATATTTGATATCGATTAAGTTCGAATAAGCTGCTCTGGGAAGTAAAATGATAAATGTTTTTACATTTCAGCAATTTAAAGATAGAAAGTTCCGGTCTCGCATAATTAGGTTTTTATTTTTGAAACAGCTCCAAGCAGCCTTGCTACAAGATTGTAACTTGCTTTCGAAAAACTCTAGACTGCAATATACTGTGAGTTTGCAGTACATCCTAAGACACCTCAAGTGTTTCATATTCCAAGTATGACCCCAAAGCTATTGCCTCACATTATTTGCTTTCATTGATCGAAATGACAATACTGATCACAATACCTCTACTTATCCTCTCCAAATTCAGGTTAGATCCTTCTTCTAATTACAAGAGGTCAGCATTAGGATAGGATTTTTTTTCAAGTGACTATTAGGAAAAATAAGAAAAAAGTTAAAATCATCCTAAAGCTAGGTCTTGATTTCTGCATTAACTTTTACTTCTTTCAGTTCACCTAATTTCTCTTGGATTGGAAGACATGACTTGTCAGTAATCATAAAAAAAAGTTAAAAATGGGCTCAACTAGGAATTTCAGAGCTCTAAGTAGTCTTGAAACAAGCAACGAGCTTATGAACAGGACACCACATCATAGATTTCAAAAAGTTGCCCAAGTTTGGAAAAAAAATGCTAGAAATTGACATCGAATATGAAAGTTATTGTCTCTAGAAATTTTTGATACACAATTAGATGTGGTGAATCTTGTATCCCAACCCTGTCCAGACCTATTTGACATGGCCAACATGATCCACAATGAATTTGATGATCATCTTAGATCAGGCCTTCAAGCCTAGAATGTAATTAACTCATTCTCTTTCCAACATGAGACAAGTCACTTAGGCATAATAATTGATTAACTAATAAACAGGGCTTCATCATTCCATTTTTAGCCGATACTAGGTGCAACTTTGTGCTTTCTTAGTGACTGCTTGATTCTTCATTGTAAAAAGAAAGGAAAAAAGAGTAACCCTGTTTGATCATTTGTCATCTTTAAGATATAGGAGGGATAACCATGGTAGGACATAATGGTGAGTCCAAAAATCTAGTACCATACTGGTCCCTCCGATCCATCATGAAAGTGTGACGTACTTCAGAACTACAAGAATCTTCATGTTGTTTGCCATGAAAGTGCAATGTATTTTACCATAACCTCTCAAAGATTCTACATCTGATACTACAGTTTTTGCTCAAATTAAACTTGAAATATAGAATCAGGTGTGCAAGTACATTACTAGGACTCTTGCTGATCTAAGCAACCCATTGGAAGTATATAAATAATCAACTCTGTGAGTGTTGCACTCTTTCTCCTACCAAAGTCAACAGTAGCAGAAAGGTAAGAAATTTTCAGGAAGTATTGTTGTAATCCTCAAATATCATAAACTAAGTTCATGTCTTGTTGCTTGGGTTTATTTTGGTATAGGTGAAAGTCATCTCGCAGTTTCTTATACTTCTGAGGAATTGATAGCATTGTTTAAATTTCTAGAAATAATGTTTTTCTTTGCACCAAGCTTGGTCTGATTGACTTCAGTTTTTAATAGACAGGAAATCATGCTAGTAAAGATCAATTGTATCTTGCCAGTACAATATAAATTTGATGTCAGGAAAGATGCTGCTTACCTGGGATAGGAACTACATCATCCCCTTGATGAAGAATCCAAGCTAAAGCTAGCTGAGCAGGGGTACAGTTGTGCTTCTTTGCCAGTTTCTCTAATCGCAAATAAAGAGTCTTGTTCTTTTCAATGTTTTCTCCACTGAACCTTGGATGTGAAGTCTGACAAAATCATATATAGGTGATGAATTAGGAAATTTCTTTTCTTAAAACCAAGCATCTTAGCAGCATAGAACCTGAAGCAATCTTAAAGCCTAAAGCTTCAGTAAAGAACAGTGATCAGATTTCCATTGGAAGGCAAAAGAAAAAGGTGATCAGATCAAAGTCCATACAAAGAATGTATTTGGTGCAGAACTTTCTAAAACTCCTCTTCCACCAAAAAATCCACGACCAAGAGGGCTGTATGGAACAATTCCAATGCCAAGTTCTCTGCATTTCCATTGACACCATAGCAGTTCATCAGATCACTCTTGAAAGAGGACACAAACTGAGAGCTTTTAATAATATAAGCATAATTATATGATGCTGCAGTAGACAATTCATTAGAAAACAGAATCAGAAGACTAACTGCTTCAATTGCTCCTTTGCCACACCTTCGGAAGCAAAGTTAGCAGAAAATGTTTGCTACCTTCAATTTTTCTTAAATAAATTTACAGATAGTTTGCTCCCACATTTCTTTTAGTAAAAGAACAATTTCATGGAAGGCTTTTTTTACTTTGCATGGAACGATTTTTGGCGAAAATTAAGAGCAAGAAAAGGAAGAACCATAAGCTTTTTTAGCCAGATAAGTTGGGCAAAGAGAAGGTGGCACAAATTTGCTCCCTCTAGCGGCCAACCTAACCTTATCTATAATTTCATGTTAAGATTGTCATCTTTACAGAAGTTCTTAAGTTTTCTGATATCAATATATGGTGCTTTCTGCCTCCCATCTTGACCTTCTGTTTTATAGGTAGGTTTTTCAGCCTGTGGACAAGTTTCATGTGCCATTAAGAATAAAAAGAAAAATATACACCAAACTGATATCTAGATTCCTAACAAAGAACCTTGAAATTTTAGAAACAGCTTTATCAAGATGGAACAAATATTGTACCTGCATAGTGGGATAATCTCTTCCTCGATATCTCGAGTCCAGAGAGACCATTCCATCTGTACTGCAGTGATCGGATGCACTCTATGGGCACGCCGAATTGTGTCTGCACTAGCCTCTGACAGCCCTATGTACTTCACTTTTCCCTCTTCCACTAGCTTCTTAAGCTCCCACATCTATCAATTATGAAAATAAATAATTCTAGTTCTTATAGATAAAGGGCTTAATCAAGTTACAAGAACAGAATCAATCATAAGCTCCTGAAGACCACTGCTCACAGTTTCCTCTATAGGCACAGTTTTGTCCACGCGGTGCTGATAGTAAAGATCGATATACTCCACACCAAGGCGCTTGAGGCTCGCATCGCAGCAAGCCCGCACATATTCTGGCCTGCCATTTATTACCTGACCAGTTTGATCAAACCTCACAACACCAAACTTTGTGGCCAGTTGGATTCTTTCTCGTGGCAACTGCTTCAAGGCCTAAAGAAGCCATTTTCCTTTTAATTCTAGTTTCAATGATTTAATCATAGAAACGGTCATACAGAAAGTGAGGGAAAGAGAAGAAAACCTTCCCAACTAATATTTCATTAGCATGGGGTCCATATGCATCAGAGGTGTCGAAGAAAGTGATTCCCTTTTCAAAGGCATCCTTGATGATGGATAACCCAGCTTCATCGGTTACTGGTGAATTGTATACTCCAGTGAGGCCCATACATCCAAATCCCAACATGGATACCTTCACAGGAGCAAAGAGATCAATATGTTAGCGTCTTACAGAAAAAAGATTGGTTTAGAAAATAAAAACCACAAAGAATGAAAATAATAAGAGGACAAATGCAGCAGCTTCACAAGCAGTTGTCAATAAGATCATCCCGAAGGTGCGACAGCTATGTAGCTTTCTAATTAACAATGAATGAATGAGAACAAATTTCTTGACATTGGCTAGATCAAAGGTGTGGGGCATAAGAGGAAGGTGACCTCTAATCCTTGGGTTCCCAACTTCACTCTGGGGACCATCCTGGTTTGGGTCTGCTCTTCCGTTTCCCTGTGCTATTCTCCAACCAGGAGTCATGAGAACCTTGGGAAGGAACTTAAAAGGAGGAACCTACTCACCAGATGTTGAACTTACGTTAAGGGTGGTGTAAGGTTTGTGACCAGAAGGTTTAAAGACACGTGCTCAATATCTATAAAAAATTCGAGTCATGCGGGCAGAAAGGAAGGCCACAAGGTATCCAAATCCAATCAGGAAGAGGACAACTTTGACTGGCTACTGGGTGAGCTCATGGCTGTTGTAAGAACCAAACTGAATTGGAATTTTCAAGTCAAAGGTCAGAATTTCCTCGCTCGTTTGCATCCTTTATTCAAGAGGAAATTGATCATCCCACTATAAGGATGTTTTGGCCCTTTGAAGCAGTGAACCCTATTTTGGGCAATTATTGAAAGGGGCCAAAGCAACTGTTTATCATCAGTGATCTGAGATAGCTGTTTCATGGCTATTAGTGTCTGTTTTAGCAGTGCGCTCTTTTGTATCAGCTGATGTTTCAACAATTTTATGGAGCTACGTATCAATCAAGATTTATATATCTTTTCTTAACAACTTCAGAGTTCCACCCTGGCTTTGATAAGCTCGGTCTCACTCCATACCAGTGTTTGTTGCACGACAAAGATTAATGTAGACCAAGGCTTTAGTAATGCTGTTACTTCGCTATAGCAATTGACAACGCAAAGGGGCAACAGATACCAGCTCAACTTGTTGGTACCATTCTTTCTCTTGAAGAGCTTCCAGATTCAAATTCATACCAGAGCTTCCAGATTCAAATTCATACTAGATGGTGGAAGATGTTGTAGCTAATTTTTTTAAAAAAAGGGCACTATTATGATAGTCTTTAGTTGGATTTTTAGGATAAAACTCTGGTTGCTATTAGCCTTTAAAAAGAAATTAAGTGGGAATGACAATATTATTTGACAAAATTATTGTTTGTGAACTACAATATTTCGAGTTAAAGTCGGTTAGTATTTACCGGTGTTTTTATAAAAAATCTTCGTATGTTTATGAAATTATTAATATGAATAAGAATTTATTGTTTAATTAATAAAAAAATCAAGTAATTGCTAAGAGAGTTGCTAGCAATTACTTGCTATAATAATTTAGGATCTCAACCAAAAGAAACTAGCGGGAAGATATAAAAGATAATTTTTAAGTTCCTTAGTTCAATATAAGTATTCAAATAAAATAACAAATAAAATTTTTGAATAGACATGCTGAAGAGAATTATTTTCAAAAAAACACTAATCTCTAAAGCTTACTATTTGAGTTGTCACTTTGTAATGTGGGGAAAGAGAGGAATGCAAAAAGCTTCTTCAATCTAAAAAGATATTTGCAAAGATTCAAGGACTTTTAAAACTGCACAACTTTCAAACTGAGTTATGAAGAGAATATTAAATTATGGGAAGATAGTTGGATAGCAGTGACCTTACTGGCCTATCTATTCGTGGAGCTGTATAACTAAACTACTGAAAAATACTTAGCTGTTACTTTGGTATAGAGTAACAATGAGCAATAATGGAGAATTCATCAATATGGCTCTCTCACTTATTTGGAATTCTAGCTGTTTTAGAAACTTTAGTGCCTCATCCATTTATCCTTTTTTTAGAGGTGAATAGGCCAGTTTGGAATCCGAATGGGAATGATAGGTGTAACATATATTCCTTCTATAAATTTATCAATAATAAAGGAATCAAATACCTTTTTTATTTTATAGTATAGAAAGCTTTTATCCTAAAATAAATGAAGATATTTCTATGGCTAGCATTCTCTAACAAACTTCATGCATAAAAGTTATTGGAAAAGAAAGGATGGCGGTGAGCATTAGGTGCCCATCAAGTAGCACTAATCAAGAGTTAGTCAACTATTTATTTATTAAATACCCCTTCTCTCATGAAATATTGAAGTTAATATCTAGATGTATAAGAATGAGCAGACCGCCATCTAGCAATATCAAATTATGGTCCGAATGGCGGAGGAAAGTGCTAGTCAATAGGAGGAAAACTAAGAATCAGCTAATTATGTCTTTTATGTGGCATGTGTGGAATGAGATAAATACGAAATTATTCCTAAAGAAAGTCTCCTCTCCATCCTCAATTATTCATAAAATTATTGCCAATTTCTTTTTTTTTTAGGGTAATCTTTGCGCTTAGAGGCAGCTGAAATTACACAGAATTATTTGTAATTCTCTTTCTTCTTTTGTTCCTCCCTATATATGAATGCCTTTGATTTTAAGAAATTTTGGTGCCCAGAATGCTCTTCCCTTACTTTTACCTCAAGAAAATCCTGGAGCTTCTTTCCTGTCATCTGCCAACAAAGAGTCATGGAAGGTTGATATTAGGCCTTCGTCAAAGAACTAGTAATATTTTTCCTCTTCCATGTAGACTAGAAAGACTAGAAGACTCTTAAATTTAAAGGGCGTGAGATGAGAAAGTAGAGAATTTTGTCCCAGACAATCTAAGCAAAAGGAGATCGAATGAGCAGGTGAGAGAGTTTCTAAACGGCATTCAAAAAAATGGCCTTGAGATCTCGCATTCCAGCATTTTTTTCTTAAGCAAAAACTTCAACCTCGTGAAGTCTATTTTTCAGAACGAGCCTTACGAAGAGTGTTAACTTTTTGTAGGTCCCGCTTTCCAAGCAGCAGCAGGAGTTCACAAAGAAAATGCCATCCTTCGTCAACTTCCACGTTACATGTTCTTCCCTCGTCAACTTTATGACGGTTGCCACGTTATTTTCTTCCCTCGTCAAGAAGCCCCTTGACTACTACATGCAAATGAGATTCGTCTGAGCACAACCTTGTACATAAAAATTATTCCTTGCATGCTTGAGGGATTACAATACGTACAACTTTCTTATTGAGATCCTATCTGTTGGCATATTCTATAAAGACAGCAGGAAGTTTTAGTCTGGGTGGATTCGTGAAGGACCTCATTCTCCCAATTCTGCAAGGGATTGGCATCACTTAGCCGCTAGATCGATGCCATGTAATTGGATCTCCAAGGGATACTGGGATCCGGGACCATGGAGTTACCGGAGATGGCTACAAGAAGAAGATGGGAGGAAGATAGTGGGCGAATGGAACACTTAGGCAATCCTTATCTAATCTTAAATTACCCACTAGTCCACAGAGCTTCAAGCTTCCTATAAAGTTTTCGGATTTTCTGCCGACTTAATTTCAATGTGCTTACTTTGAGAACCTTATTCCATCCAGGTCCTGGAAGAAAACTCAGGCACGTTGCAGACCCAATATATGGCGTTATTAAGGAAAATGATCTAAACATACCAAGTTTTTAGCTATATACAAGGTTGGTGGTCTTGCTTGCTGCAGTTCGGCTTAACAACTGACGATTTGATCTTTAAAAAACTGCTCAAGAGAGTATTACCTGGATTCCTTATTTCTATAGAAATACTAAAGGTTAACTCGTTGCAGAATCGATGTGAAATTAAATATATACTAGTATAGGCTATCACATATTCCTTAAATCTAAATCTTAAATCAGATCCATTTCAATTTATAAATATCACAAGTCTATCGACAGTATCTTTTACTCTATATGAGCTATGGGTTAGTATATTATTTATAACAACTCAGAACCTTACTAAAAAAAAATTAGCCATATGATATTAATTATTTGAACTCTTAATTCTATATAAATATCCAAAATTTATTGAATACGAATGTAAAACTAAATACATTCTAGCATAAGCTCCTACATATTCTTTTTATTTAAATCTTGATGCCTTTATCAAGCCAAACATCTAAATCCAAATACAAAGTATTTTAATCTACTAATATCACAAGTCCGTTTATAATGTTTCTTGGTCTACATAAGCTATAAGCTAAACTAGCTTTAATCCTATTTATAAAATAACTTAGAAACTTACCCAAAAAAGTTAGTTGGGAGACATTGTTTGGCGAGGAGCAAATGAGAACCCTTGCTAGCATACGTTTAGTTTCATTTCAACTATATACTAGGTATATCTTGAATTCTTATGTACAATTAAAGAGCTCTAATAATATCTTTATTATTAGTCTTATTGGATGAAATGCAGAGTTATAATAAGACCCCATGCTAGCATGCATTTAGTCTCATATCGGTCATATACTATAGAAGCATCTAAATACTTATACAAGATCAAAAAGTATAAATAATACATTTTGACTAGTCTTTTTGAAAGAAATATTTTACATTATAACATTGGCTTTGTAAAACCAACTTCAAAAATTTTCATTATATATAATAGATATTAAAAACAAATCTAGATTTTTTTATTGCAATTAAAGCATTTATAAGACTCACCTACTTCGTTTGACATGAATTGGGCAAAATTTTCCGTTTGCGTTGTAAATATTCGAGAAGTGATTAATTGAAGTATCCGTTTGAGACAAAACTTCCTAAACAGTCCCTAAATTACTAGCTTCCTCTGAAGTCATAACTTCAAGTTAGATGAGTTATATTTGACAAAAAAAAAAAAAAAAAAAACCGAGTTCCCGGTTTAAGGCATTAATTATTTAAAGTTCCAAGTTCCAAGATTCCAGCTTTGCATCAGATCAACTTCCAATTTCAGTTGGTGTAAGCAATGTGTGCAAGAAGATTAGCCATATTTCTCTGTTTTGAAATGATACTTTTTTTTTTTTTTTTTTTCGGAGAAGATAGAATGAAATCATTTAAAAATCCCAGACTACGAGAACCATGCAAGATCAACACTAGAGAACTGCTTTATGTAAATTGAGCTTGGTCTTCTTATAACTTTCAAGATAAACTAGAATTTATAATCTTGAGATTATACATGCATAAACACCAACTTCCTTGAACCGTCTAAGAGATGGTCTATATTAACCATGTCATAGATCATCCAGCGCTTTTAATTCATAATGCATATATAAATACAGCAACAAGCTTAAGCTTCCAAATTAACATGGACTCCCAAGGGATCTTACTCTTCCTGTCATCATCAACTTCTACGATACAATAACAGCAAACCATACACGATCAAAAAAAAACTTAAGCTGCACCATTGCAATTTTTAATAGGCGTATTTGCATACTCCCATCTGTGAGATTCTGTAGAAACAAAGGCACGAGACCCTGCCACCTCTTCTTCATTCACTGCATCGGATATTTCTTTCAAGTCTTCTATCGTGAACTTCAGCTTCAAAGAATCTATATTGGCATCTAGGTTTTTGATCTTGGTTGTTCCTGAAAATATTGAGATAAGTTACATGATAAAAAGTTGCCACACGCATGCATGCTCACATAGTGCCCAATATATGTCCCTGGTACTGCACATTTAGCTTAGGTTCGATACATGAGTGTTTTATTTTTTTTATGCATTAAATGATGTTATTAAACTTGTTAAGGTTGCACAAGAAGAATGTTAAACATGCCTTACAAGTGCAATTCAATGCATGAGGCTCCTACCATCATAAGTTCTTAGAAGGGTCAAATATATATAACCTTACTTGCATAGAAAAAAAAAAAAAGAAAGATATTTCTATATTTCAAACCATAATAAAGTAATCTTACCATTATGCCAAGATCCATTCTTATTAATCACGCCTCCGCACATCTTTCTTTTCTTTTTCTTTTTCTTTTTTTTTTTTTGGAAAGTTCAAATTCAAAAATTTAGTTATTGGGGACACTCATACTGTTGAAAGGGAAGGAGAAATCCAACAGATAAACTGTTGTGATTTTTCAGAGCATGTTAATAGGAAACAAGTTCCTGCATGAAATTGAACAGATAAACTATCACTCAACAGTCTGTAATAACCATCCTATCATAATTTTTTCCCCCTGATAGTCTCTTTTTTTTTTTTTTTCCGAACACTTTAAAGCCAATCAGATAGTGAAATTTCTGCAGATATTTTCATGCAATAGATAATGAAATTTCTACAGATATTTTTAAGCAAGCAATAGATACACGACAAACCAAGTGATTCAGCAACAGGACTTGGTGCAGCTGGTTGGCAACCCCTGATCTTAGGAGAGGTCCTGGGACTTGAATCCTGATGATGGCATAATACCTCAAAAAATATTATCTACATACACACTGAGAAATTCATATCTTCCCTAGTAATCCCCCTTCAGGTTATACACAGAATTACTTCTCTTCCCCTCATTCAGGTTATAAATATGTACAATACAACACTTGTTCTGACAATTTTTATATCAGATACAACCTTGTTACTGGTTCAAAACATGATTATAATACTTCATCTTGCTATTCTAAACAATATATATGAGTCGCACATAAATATTTCAAGTTTTAACCACCTTGTACCTTTAAGAGTCAAAATTATACACAAGATTTAAATTTCTAGTGGTATAATATTATTCCTTCTGAAAAACCAATCTATCAGGTAAAAATTTTAAGCCATCTCCCAGTGGTATGGAGTTGTAGGGAACTAGCATCGTTTGCTGAAAGCTCTGGGGAGGTCTTAATATTTCCACCAAAGTCTTGGTCTAGTTGGTATTCATATTGAAAAAACAAGAAACAATACAAGTAGATATATAAAGCATCTTTTCAAATGTGTACTAAATTTATATGACAAACTAATGTTAACAAAAATAAACACTACATACTTCATGTCGAATTACTTACCCGGGATAGGAACCACATCATCCCCTTGATGAAGAACCCAAGCAAGAGCAAGCTGAGCAGGGGTGCACTGATACTTTGCAGCTAGTTTCTCTATTCGCAAGTATAGAGGCTTGTTCCTTTCCAAACTTTCTCCAGTGAACCTTGGATATGAAGCCTAACCAATAATATGGATGCATAATGAGCTAAGAACTTAGCTTTTAAACACTGAGCATGCTTTCATCTCGATATTAAAACTTTAAGGGCCTGTTTGGATAATCCAGCAAGATAATTCCTGCAGACAGGCCCTAAGCATACTTCAGAGATGAAAGCTTCAATACAAATGTTGTGATAATATCAAAGCTCATACCAATACAGTGCCTGCAGAAATACTTTCTGTAACTCCTTTTCCACCAAAGAAACCACGACCAAGAGGACTGTATGCAACTATTCCAATGCCAAGTTCTCTGCACTTCATAAGATACATTTTGTACTTAAACTGTTATGTACATCATGTCAGTTAAGCCCTCCAATTATTAAAGAATACAATGATCCAATGGTAACCAGCATAATTTATTAGTCGGAACTAGAATCATTTAATGAATGCCTCCGTTTTTTCTCTCCACAGGATGATGGCCAAAGGATTTCCACAATAGTGCATTATGTATGATTTTTTAACAAGTGCAAAAGGTCTACTGAAACTAATCAGAAGTCACATTCTGACAGTATTTGTTTCATTGTTTACATGATGCTTCCTTGCTCTTATCTTAGTATTCCAGACCGTTGATGCTAGTTAGATTTTGAGCTTCTGGGCATTTTTCTGTTGCTATGGAAATGGATGTGGGCACTTTAATTAGCATAAAAAAAACTTGGCTTTCTACTAATATGCCTTATTAAATTGGATTTCAGCCTATTATACAGGCATGGCATGGGCACTTCATTCATACAACAAACTTCAAAATCTTTTGATATACTTGTTCCAAGTTCGAACTGGATTCTAACCATACCTGCAAAGTGGGACTATTTCTCCCTCTATATCACGAGACCAGAGAGACCACTCCATCTGGAGGGCAGTAATAGGATGCACGGCATGCGCACGCCGGATTGTGTCGGGGCTGGCTTCCGATAGCCCGATGTACTTCACTTTGCCCTCTTCCACCAACTTCTTGAGCTCCCCCATCTATCAAACACCAACACAAAGAATACAAATAAATCAACTCAGACAAAAGAATTACTTGAATCAAAAAGGCTAATGCTTACAGTATCCTCTATTGGCACTGTCTTGTCCACACGGTGCTGATAGTATAGATCAATGTATTCCACATCAAGGCGCTCCAGGCTCGCCTCGCAGCATGCTCGAACGTACTCTGGCCGACCATTCACAACAAAACTAGCTTGATCCATCCTTACAACGCCAAATTTTGTGGCCAATTGAATCTTTTCTCGGGGTAACTGCTTCAAGGCCTACAAGCATCACTTCTTTATTACTTTTAGTTCTAGCACACAACATTTAATTCCTTACAGTAGAGAGAGAGAGTCAAAAATTGAACCTTTCCGATCAAGATCTCATTGGCAAAGGGTCCATAGAAATCGGAGGTGTCCAGAAATGTGATTCCCTTGCTGAAGGCATGCTTGATGATGGCTTTCCCGTCTTCGTCGCTGACTGGAGAATTGTATGCTCTGCTGAGGTTCATGCACCCGAATCCCAGCTTGGATACCTGGACACCAGCACAGAGGTCATCACAATCAACAATGGTATTGGCATTGGAACAAACTAGTTCCTTTTTTTTTCAAGGAAAAAAAGCACAAAAAAATTGCTATCCTGAGAAACTGAATTATAAAACATCATAAAATCACAATGATATGCTATCAAAAGGATGAAATTTGAGCTCAGACATGTATCCAGTATTATCATCATCACAAGGAGGAGCATGGCTTCTTATTAGGGTTAAGAATAAATTACACAGTATGTGATTGGGAAACAAGGGAATTAAGGGGAATTACTTCTAATCCCTCTGATCCCAACTTCACTCTGGGGATCATCAGGGTTTCTGCCTGCTCCTCCATTTGTTCTCAGCCCACGCTGAAAGAGAGACTCAACTCTGTCCGACGACAGTTGCTGAGGGGTCTCTTCTGAACCTCCATATGATTTATTTATAAACGAAGGCCAGGCAGTAGAGTGAAGATAGATAATTTATTTGGGCCAATAAAGTCCGAGATGCTTGCGTTCCGTCGCTTACTCTAGATTTCGTTTTTAGGTGCGGAGACCCGGCCGACAATCCGGTCGAGAGTGGGAACGAACGAACTCGGCTGCTGAGAAGAAGCCGTGGTGGGCTAAAGAATGGAGGTTTCAATTTATGCATTTGATTTTTTTTTTATTTGATTTGATACGTTGACGACTGCTCGATTTAATGTCGCTTTTTTTTTTTAATTTCATTATTTCGTATTATGGTAAAAGAGTCAGAAATCCATGAGTTAATAAATCAAAAGCTTCTTTTTTTTCTCAAAAAACTTATGCAAAAATTGATTAACTGTTGCATTGACCAAATTACTAATATTTTTTTACTTTAATCGAAAAAAAAAGTAAAAAAAAAAAAAGAGTAAGTTACATTAGTTATTATTTATATATCAAATTAAGAATAACACTTGACTATTTTAAATTAGTTTCATATGAATTAGATAAAATATTTTTTTTATTTTTCTCAAATATATCAATATGATCATAATTCTTTCTTTAACTAATACTCCTTGATTCTTTTTATTATCTGTCTTTGATTATCAATGCATTTTGAAAAAAAAAAAGACACATTTATGAAAGATTTCATAGTTAAAATAAAAATATTATCATACGATAGAATTTGTGTTTTATAAAGGAATATAATAATATAATTTAATTAGTAGATAATAACTATAAAAATTTATTTTTATTTAAAAAATAAAATTTATATATGATTAATATATATGTCAAAAGTATTACTAAAAATATAATTTGATAAGATAACATTAAGCTTTAATCATAAAAAAAAAGTATATATTCAGTAAGCAAATTAAGTCTAATAGTATAAAAGGTATTATGGAAGAATGAATAAATCTTAGCAATTTATCCAAGAAGTTATAATGTAAAAGAACATGATAATAAATATCAGAATTATTTTTTAATATATAAAAAAATATGAATAAATTATTTTCTTTTTTAAGTATTGCCTAGGTAACGCTTATTTGAAAAAATATGGATTTATGAGTAACTTTAATACTTCTCAAAGAATAAAGTCTAAACTAATTCTATTTCGTATTCATTTATCTTTTAAGGTGATACCTGATTTAAATCACTAAAAGCTTACTATTCGAAATGTGGTTTTATAATGCAAAAGAAAAATGGAATGCATATCTGAAAAGATATCTATAGAAATCTTAGAGTTTTCTGAAACCACACAACTTTCAAGCTGGATAATGCAGAGAATAACATATTTTAGAAGGATAGCTAAATTTAATTTGAAGATATCCAAAATTTAAAGAATTAATTTGAGAAATAATTAAGAGCTAATAAATACAATTTAGGTGATAGGTTCTGTAAAGAGTATACAAAATTATAGATATATTTATAAATATATAAAACAAAAGTCTTGCATAGGTATTTGGATTTCCTCATCACTCATTTATTAATTAGTAAAATATAAAAAAAATTATAATCAAGCATTGTGATCTACTTTTATAATTACTTTAATTTAATAATAAAATTTATTTTTATTAAATTTAGTAACCATCATCACAATGAATGGTAGGCAAATGTAAAGAAGGAGCGAAGTTGACAGTAGAGGAAGCTGACTTTGTTATTAAAATTCATCAAGCGAGACCAGAATAGAATTATGTAACATATTATTAAATAAAACTGGGGATGGGGATCAACTGGGATTTGCCCTGCTCTTCCATAGCTCGCCGCCTTCAAGAAACTAAAACTGGGCTTTCGCCGGCGAGGAACGGGGGATGGCAAGAAGCGTAGCCTTCGGGACGAATTTTTAGGGGTTTCTTTGGAACGGGTTGCCGATGGCGTGCTTACCGCTGGACGTGTCACATATTCATATATTCTTGTCTGTGGATAGGGGAAAGATTTTTTTTTTTTTTTAATTGATAGGGCAGCGGAGAAGGGAAAGTTAGAAGTTAGGACGTGGGCTTGAGATCCAATTTCAAGGGTAGTTGCTGCTGTGAGCTAATCGCTTCCGTGAGCACTCCAATCACAATCACAATCACAATCACAATCAAATGCTTCGGAAACTTATGTGCCACTACCGAACACGACGTTACACCCTGTTCTACCGCCTTGGTCATACAGATGACACGGCTGCGTATCTTGGTCAAGCCACTGCACTGAGGTCATCGCTTCCATAAGCAACCGGGGCACCAGAGAGCCTCATGGAAGAGCATTCAACCACCGAGAGCTCATGTGGAAATATACTGTTGCTAGAGCCAAATTAAAAGCACCAAGTTCAGAGTCTGTTCGCCACCTGCCAGCTTACCTCTTGCCAATGCAACCTAACGGACTCGGTACTGTGATAGAAAATGTTGACGTCCTTCCTCAATTGATCTCTGTACATCAATTGTGGAAAGAGGTCGTAGCTGGGACAATGTATCTTTTCCGACTGATCTAGGCACGCCTGCAAGAGAAGCCGAAAAAAGAGGGAAAAAAAGTTTGAAAATTACCTCAGAGTGATTTTCGATGCTCAAATCAGTCTAAACACTATAGAAGTCTGGGACTCTAAATGTAAGACCTCAAGATTTAGTGTGAATTAGTTTCTTGAGAAGTCTGGGCTTATATAGAAGTTTGCAGGTTGATTCACTTATTCGTAGGTGGTTCGAATGGATAGTACCTTTGATGGAATCATTACTGGATTGGATGATGGATTTCTATCCAAATTGTTCAATATCTTAAATCTTCAAATT
Source organism: Metroxylon sagu (assembly GCA_017589505.3). NCBI lineage: Eukaryota > Viridiplantae > Streptophyta > Magnoliopsida > Arecales > Arecaceae > Metroxylon > Metroxylon sagu. The sequence continues at coordinate 142,294 of JACVBY030000457.1, forward strand.
GATTGGCGGCATTAAGGGAAACCTCTCTTAATCGGGACTTCTCTTTCTGAATGACACATATTCGATCTAATTAGCCATATCATGCTAATTCCTGTTTGTTTATCACATATAGCTGACAGGTCAGTATAACAACTTAGCTACACCATACTAGCATATCAAATTAGCTCTTGCTACATCATTAGCCCCTCTCTTTTATAGGTTGAACTTAAGTCTGTGTTTAAGTCATGAAAGTAACTTGGCAAGTCATAGTTGGCTAATCTATAGGTTGATTTTGTTGGACTATGATGATTGATTTGCATGTGGTGCAGACTAGATCGAGCTCAACAACTTGATGTGTTGGCTAACTTGATTTGGATAATCGCACTTGTGTGAATTTTAATGAGAGAATAGGTGTTACAATGTTCTTCCTTGGTGCATGAATTTTAGCATAATGTTCTTTCCTTAAAATTAAATGCTCATTATGTTGCTCCATGATAGTTTTTCTTGAAAATTGATGCGCTCATCATTGCATTGATCAAGTAACGCACCACCACTAAGTCGGCTTATGGGAGACGACCACATGCAACTTTGCACCTTATGGTGTCTTAATGCTCAAAAAGGCACATAGTTTCATTTTGCACCTTCTATCCCCCTCAAGGCCTCTATAAGAAAGATAGTGGAGCTCATTCGCTCCTTTTTTTTTCATCTTAATTTAAAGTAAGCTAGCCTAAAAGGCTTGGTCTCAAATTCTCCCCCTCTTAAAAAAATTTTATCCTCAAAATTTTATTTTTGAATTGTAAATACTCATCCTTGATTCAAATAAAAAAGAATTGAGCATACTTCTATTTATGTTATCTTTCAATTACAATACTTAAAATTATGATATTAGATCTACTACATTTTTATTGCATAATTCTAATATAAATTTTTATAAAAAAATACACATATTTCTACTCAACATAATTTCTATTTCTACTCAACATAATTTCTATTCTACTGAATGTTCATTGGAGGTTTAGCTTACCAAAGGATTCATGTAAATGGAATTTAAAATTTATAACTACAGTGCTTAAAGACAAGCGCAAAGTATCTATAACAAAATTTCATGCACGTGGGAAGAAACGAACGCCCGTAGGGACCTAAATCCAGTCAGGAATAAGAGAGCTTTGACTGCTTACCGGACAAGTCACTTGGATGATCTCATGGCTGCTGTAAGAACCAAACTGACTTGGCCGCTTAAAATCAAAGGTCAAAATCTCCTCGCTCACTCATGCCCTTCATTCAGGAGGAGATTGTTTGAACCATTCGAAGGTTGTTTTGGCGTTTTGGCGCACTGAGTCCGACTTTCAATGGTTGTTTTTGACCACTGGCGTCTGTTTTAGCTTGCCCTCTTCTGCATCAGCTGATGTCTCAATAATTTTCGGAACTATATATATATATATATATATATATATATATATATATATATATATATATATATCAATCAAGATTTATATGAGTCTTGTCTTGAAAATTTTCAGCCTTCGAACTTGGGTGAGATGAACTCGTATCTGAGTGCATAAATAGGCTAAGTTCAAAAAAGTTTTCGATCTCCATCCAAGGTTTCAGTAAGCTACCACTTTGATATAGGAATTTCAAACTATGGAGGCAACAGCTAGCAGCTTCTTCCTCTTGAGGAGTTTCCAAGTTCAAATTCGTACCGGATGGTGAAACATTGTTGTTGCTGTTTATTAAATAGAAAACAATCGGCACTACTATAATTCTCACGACCCTGAACCGGATAGCAGGCAGGACTAGTGTATCCAGCCATATCACATCTTCGAACCGAGTAGCAGGTTTGGTCATGGCAATAATAATTTTTAGCTAGATTTTTAGGGTGAGTCTGCCGTTGCTATTAGCCATTAAACAGAAACTAAGTGGCAATGATAGTACCATTTGATGAAATTATTGATTGTGAACTATGATATTATGTTTTGACTTAAAATGGATGTGTTTTGTGCCCTAAAAAAATCTTCACACATTTATAAAATTATTAATGTGAATAAGAATTTTGTAACACCCCTAAAAAGTCTCATATTGGATTAAAAAAAAAAATGATTAAGAATTTTATAACCCAAGTTCAAGTGATACCAATTAATTTGAACTTTTGCTTTTAAGGTCACATGGAGCCAGCCTACTAATATGTTAATTGAGCTAGTAGGTAAGACTTAAAACATTACAGATAATATCAAAGCTGACCTAAGCGAATGAGAGTTGGCTTAGGTCCTCAATGTATAAAAATTGATGGGTTCAGGTTATAATTAACATCCCAAAAAGTTTGAAAAAGTGTTATTAAGGAGCTTATAACCCAAGTTTTTTTGCTATCAATTAACTTGAATTTAAATTTTTAAAATTTTATAAATTTGATCCGCTAGCATATTAATTGAATCGTAATAGCCATTATAGTATGGCAGAAATCATAATAGCCATCATAATATGGCAGCAGCCATCATTTTGATTCACGTGTTAAAAGTAGAAACACTAGAAATGTGAGCAAAGTTATGCCATTAGGAATTGCCGCAACTCGAACGTGACACGGGGATATTTGAACACTGAAATTAGCTGTAGCTTTGATCACTGTGCTTTATTCAAGTTGAAAATAATATTGTTCTGTTCTTACATTTTTGGACGGCAGAAAAGACTTGTATGCAATTAGACTATAAAAGAAGAGTAGCTCTCTTCCTCACCCTCAACCTCCAAAATCTTGGTAAAGATGAGGTTTGGACCCAGGTTTGCAGGGTAGGTCTCTAGTATGACCATCAATAGTTCCAATCAGCTCGATAAGCTAGCAACTTATTGCTCCTGTGATTATAATTTTTGAAGCTTGTCATCTTTCCCCGAGATAATAACACAACAATTTATCTACTCAAATCCCAAAACAGCTATTTCGCCAAGGACTGCTTGCTTTCTCATTTAAATTTTAGTGGGGGAAGTCCTTGTTCCCTCACTTCTACTTCCAAAAAAAACAAAAAAAAAAAAAAAAAAGGAAAGAAATCTGGCTATATAACATTTAGCACAATTTATTGGAAAACAGAGATGTCCTCTTGTTACTCAATAGCTAGCTCCAGCGACTCACTCAGAGATAAAAGTTATATAACTCATATTGTATTTCATCTTAAACCTAATCTGTCAATTGTTATTGAGTGAAACCACAAGGAAGCGTCTTCCGATTATAACTGATGGGCAGCTTGACAGTCTATTAATAAACTAACATTTTCCAACTACTAGACTATAACATATCTGCAAGAATTGTGACTCAAATTTATTTCATCTCATGTTTATTAACACAAGCTGTGAAATAGAATGACATCTGATAGGCCACACCTTCTGGAGATTATGGATCAACAAACACCTTCTAATATTTTAAATATATAGCAGAACAAGCATCTCATCAAGTGAAATAACATAGAACTTCATGGTCTCTCTTATTCAACATTTGAAGAGGAAAAGAGGAACTGATCTGATGTGTTTAAGGAAAACAATATATGACTATAAGGTGACTGGATCTTATGCCAAAGAATTGATATCTTTTGGAGGAGTATTCGCATGCTGCCAGCTACTCCGTTCGAAATGACCATAGGTTCTCGGACCTGCCACCTCTTCTTGACGTACCATGTTGGATATATCCGTTAGGTCCTCTTTTGTGAGCTTTACCTTCAAAGATCCGAAGTTGTCATCTAGGTTCTTGATCTTGGTTGTCCCTGATAACAACAGAATAAGGTAGTCAATAAAATGGAAAAGGTTGTATTACTTATCCATCGATTGATCAATCCACCTATTTATCTGTCTATTCATATCTTTATATGTTTTTTATCATATCTCTATCTATATATGTTTAATCAACTAATTAACATTGAATTAGGAGCATGCAACTTTCTGCAAAGAAGGGAGAGGACATAGACTTTGATCATTAAACTAGAATATGAAGTTCAAAACCCACATTTTTAGGGTTTTCTTTCCTCTACAGAATATTTTGAAACACATTTAAGCACCTAGTTTTATGGAATTTTAATTTGATTTAAAAGAAAAATATTTTCTTAATATACCATAATTCAATGCATACTCCACTCAAATATGGCCTCAAGGTTATTGCCAATGTTCTGCTTCTCTGCATCAAGATTTTGGGTTGGCAACACCCCAGCCAGCTACCTATCTAATTTACTAGTGTACTAGTAAATTAACATATATAACCATCTGTGGTAATCACAATCACCATCAGGCCTAGAATATGCTCAAGGCATTCATACTTGGATTCATAACATTGGATGAGCAACTTCATATTAACCTTCTCACAAGCATGGGGCCTTTTGTCTCATCCTTGCAGTGCAGCTGCTAGCTGTCTTTTGTCATCCAACATCTCAAAGGCACGGGATTGACAAAGTGAAGTGGAAAATAAGCGTGTACAATATGAATAGGCCAACCAAAAAGAAAGATATTATGGTAGGAAAGATCTTATAGTAGGTAATTATTTGAATAAGAGCAAAAGCAGCAGGAGTAGAAGTGTTGGCCTTTTATTAAACTATTTCTTTTCAGACTTTGATGTTATGTTGAACAAGGGCTCTACAGAGACGCAACAATTAAGAAACTTGCAATCACGTTTCCTATTTGTTCTTTTCTTCTGGCATACCTCTTCCCCTCTCAATCTTCTCCTTCTCTATTTTGTTTTCTTCTTTCATTAGCCTAACGGAAGTGGGTTAGGCCTTGGCCTAAGAGATTTCTAAGAATTACTAAAGAGTATAGAATCCTCCTTTGGTGATCAATAGATGGAGAAATGCATAATTCTTGAGAGATCAATATCAGATCATCTAAATAGCATCTGCTAGGTGAGCATCGATCTTTCAAGTGCTATACTGTCCAAAGTCAGTATTAGCGGGAAGCTAACAAGTTATCAAGTAATAAATACTTTCCTCCAGACAAATTGCAGTACCAGAAACTGTTGCATCTAACAGACTTAGGTTTGTCAAGTATAGAACACAATTTCCATAAAGGTCTCAAGTTTTCATCAAGTTCTTGGCCCTTCATCTTTCAGATTAGTTCTTTGTCTGGTTATGGTTCCTTTTATTCAAAGACAGATTCTGCTAGCAGAGATAAATGCCATCTCTTCGCATGCTAATATTGATCCCAGGGGAAATAATGTTATGGCAATCGCTTACCAGGGATGGGGACGACATCATCCCCTTGATGAAGAACCCAAGCCAGAGCTAGTTGAGCAGGAGTACAGTGATACTTCATGGCCAAGTTTTCTAATTTCACATAGATCGTCTTGTTCTTCTCTAAGTTCTCTCCAGAAAACCTTGGATGTGAAGCCTAACAACAAAATCATTAGTCCGTAATGAGCTAACAAACTTCATTTCAGAACATCAAGCATATCAGAAGCTCCGTTGTATTAAAACATTCTGAAATATTATACTTTGGTAGGAAAATTTTGGTTAAATTAGAGTCCATACCAACCAAGAATTTGCAGACAAACTTTCTTTAACTCCTTTGCCACCGAAAAAGCCACGACCAAGAGGACTATATGAAACTATTCCAATGCCAAGTTCTCTGTATTTCCATATGCAACACACTAAATGAGTTTAAAGAGGACGATGTACAACCGCATGTAAATATCCATTAAAAAAATCAATGTTACTCCAAAAACTTAGCTATGCAAACCATCACCCATGACACTCTGCATCCTACTAACAAAATTTTGCATATCAATTCGATTAAAATGGAGATGGAATCGGACCTGCAAAGTGGGACTATCTCTTCCTCAATATCGCGAGTCCAGAGAGACCATTCCATCTGCAAAGCAGTGATGGGATGCACAGCATGGGCACGCCGAATTGTGTCAGGGCTGGGCTCCGATAGCCCAATATACTTCACTTTCCCCTCTTGCACCAATTTCTTAAGCTCCCCCATCTACAAAGTACCGAAGGAGAGAATATATCGGTTTCGTTTACATCAAGAACCCTCGAACAGAGGAGCAAGTTCTCAAAGTTAATGCTTACAGTTTCCTCTATAGGCACGGTCGTATCTACCCGGTGCTGATAGTATAGATCAATATACTCCACACCGAGGCGTTTAAGACTCTCTTCGCAGCAGGCCCGCACGTATTCCGGCCTGCCATTTATTACCAGACCAGTTTGCTCTATCCTCACCACCCCAAATTTTGTGGCCAATTGAATCTTTTCCCGGGGCAACTCCTTCAATGCCTAAAGCCAAACCATCCATCCTTTTGTCACTAGTAATTAAACACACAGAAATTGATAAGATTCATGCGAAGGTGAAGGAAAGAGAAACGAACCTTCCCAACCAAAATCTCATTAGTATGGGGTCCATATACGTTTGCAGTGTCGAAGAAAGTGATTCCCTTGTTGAAGGCATCCTTGATGATGGCTATTCCCGCTTCGTCGGAGACCGGAGAATTGTATCCCCAGGTAAGACTCATGCATCCAAATCCTAACTTGGATACCTTGATGGAAGCAAAGAAATCGCCATATCATCGTCATGACAATGAATGGGAGACAAGCGTAAAGAAAGGACCAGAGTTCACAATCATGGTTAGCTTCTTGCTAGAATCCCTGAAGTGAGAACGGAAATAGAACATACAACATATTATTATTAAATAAAAGCATCATGCTTACCTCCAAACCCTGGCTTCCCAACTTCACTTTCGGGATCATCTGGGCTTTGCCCTGCCCTTCCATTGCTCGCCGCGCTCAAGAGGCCAAAACTGGGCTTTCTCGGATGGAAGGAAACGCTACCGCTGGTGGTGAATTTATAAGGGCTCGTGTGAATCAGGTAATGTCTGGATTTGTGCAAAGTATTTTTTGGAACGCGGACTAGGGAAGATCAAAAATTAAGATACATCCAAAGTCAAGCAAGGGTGGTGTGTGACCTCATCGCTTCCGTAACTTCTCTAATAGATTTTCCGGAGCAACCAATTTCTTGAAACATTATGAGCCAGTGCCGAACATTACGTCACGTCCTACGTATCATAATTAATTTCAAATGACACTATTCATTATAACTTTATCTACCTATGATTCTTCTCGCACGCTCAATCGATGGCCCAGCTCCTGTGTCATAAAACTCTGAATTCTTACGCACACCAATACAATTAATATAAATGCAAACAATAGTCAAAAATTAATGTTGAATTAATCATTTCTTTTAAACGATATCCCACATATCGTTCCATTATGGCTAGCATGTTTAAATTCGTTAATAATTATCTTACCATATTGACTTAAGGATTTTCAAACAATGCTAGCAATCATCCTATTTTATGTTCATGCACAAATTACTAAAGTGGGTTTCTCGTAGCATAGGCAAGCTAAGGAGAGCATTTCTTTGAAGAGGTAAAAAATCAATTAGTAAATTTGACTGTTTGGTCAACTGGGAATCAATGTGCAAGGATAAAAGAAAGGAAGGATTTGTTATAGGAATCTCATCAATATGAGTTAAACTCTATTGGTTAAACGGGCATGAAAGTACCTCAATAGGCATCTAGATAAGAGTAGTAGCTCCTGGACAAGGCTCATCTCCAACTCCTACTATCTAAGATGTCGATTCATCATGCATAGATGGAGAAGATTACGAAAAGTATTCCTAGTCTGAAAGGATATATGTAAAAATTGAGATACCTTCTATAACTATATATCCTTCCGCCTTAGCAAAGGAGAGAATATTAGATTTTGAGAAGACAGTTGGATTGATTCGATTCCTCTTGCGTCTCTTTGAGGATCTATATTAGCGAGCTACCAGAAAGCATATATTAGTGGCTGCTCTTTGGAGTGGTAGAATGCAGCAGTAAAAAATTAAGCTATATGATCCTTTCACTTCAAATAAAAGTATACAATTTCAGCAATTTCAAAATCTTCTAATAGACATTTAACCATCGATATCAACAAATGTATTAATCTGGAAGCTTTGCATAAGTGACAGGTACAATGTTATCTCCTTATATAGATTCATTAACTATAGGGGTGTCAAGTATCCATTTTACAATCAAGTATGAAAAGCACTCGTTTTAGAAAAGGTGAAAATATTCTTATGGCTTATCCTTTCAAATAAATTACATCAAGAAGAGGTTCTTGCTAAGAAAGGGTGGCCTATGAGTGCTCGATGTGGCATTTGTGGGGTCGATCAGGAGTCAGTTAACCAGTTGTTCATCAATTGCCCCTTCATTTGACAAATCTAGGAATCTCTTGCTTGTTATCTCAGATCGAACAATTTGTCTTTTAGTATAATGGAGTTATGGTCTAAGTGACGGAAGAAGAAAGTATCAACCAATAGGAAAAAATGTTGGGGCCAGCTAATGTTAGCTATTATATGGCAGGTTTGGAATGAGAAGAATTCGAGGATCTTTAACAACAAGCCTGCTTGCATCCTTCTATTATTCATAAAATCATTAATAGCTTTATTTTGTAGGACAAATGGTGCGGACACCAATAAATATTTTCGATCAAATTCATTATGTATTTAATTATAAAGCAGGCCATTTGAAGCCACAGGAGTTAGCTCAACCACAACCCAAAAATCCGACTCAAGCACCGGAACCAACTCAGTTCAAGAGATTATACTACAACATTTCAGCTTCCACTTGGGCAACAACAATTAAATTCAAATTCAAATTAGTCCGTCCACATATTTCTCAATAAATCATGTAACTCTCCTCCATCTTCTCCACTTGGGCGCCAATAATTAAATTCAAATTCAAATTAGCCCGCCCACATATTTCTCCATAAATCATGTAACTCCCCTCCATCTTCTCCACTTGGGTGCCAACAATTAAATTTAAATTCAAATTGGCCCGCCCACATATTTCTCCATAAATCATGTAACTCCCCTCCATTTTCTCCAACTCCCCACTATCTTCTTCATGTAAGTCTCCATGAATTTCGAATTTTCAAATGAGCTTGGAGGGACTATAAATACCTCTTCATAGCCCTTGTAATAGAGATTATGAATGAATAAAATGAAAACTATTCTAGTTCCATTTTTCTTCCCATTTGTGTGATGCAAATGTCTTCCATGAGGGAATGAGCGTGAGGTTCAACTTAGGTATCTTTCAAGCTTTGGTCTACCAAGGGGCGTCTTCTTCATTTCAGCTCTCCACGTCATCATCTTCAAGCCCTCAAGGGTCCCCTACAATCCAGAGTTAAAGAGGAGGTTGCCTTGCCTTGGAACCCATTATGGATGAAGTTCTTATACTAGTGGTGACAATCGTTAAGTCCAGTAGCGATTCAATGGAGTGCTGAAAATAACCTTCCAAAAACAAAGTGAGTGCTCATCATTGGTGATTAAACCCATCCAAATCTCTTAAGTCTGATCATATGAAGGTATACATCTTGGTCTTAAGGGTCCTTAATCATTAGATTCCTTCTTCTTTGGATCAGGATTGAGTTACATAGCTGGTAGATTTCATTTCATTAAGTAGTCCCTTCTTTGAATTACTTTTAGCATTCTTATGCTTGAATTAATGTTAATGTAGATAGGTATCATTGCTCAATCAATTAATTAATCTTCTAAGTTAGATTCCATTCTTGCATGCCACACCAACAAGCTTTGCCCTAACAAATGGATTAATGCTCACAATCACTTTTGTAACAAACTTTTTTCTTCTCTTTCTCTTCTATGTAAATAGAAATATCATTTAATAAAGTTTAATAAGGAAAAATCTCTTCTCCTACTATTCCTTCAAAAAAAAATTATATCTTTTTAAAATTGAACTAAAGATAAGCACCATTGAGGTTATTACTGATGAACTAGGTACCTACATTTAACTAGTTTAACCATGTATCTTCCCATGATGTGTCTCACCATAATGCCACATATCTGACCCTTATGGGGATATCCATAATACAATGTATCTTCCCATGATAGGCCTATTCATACTTTTATATACCTACCTATGATGAGATTATTATAATATCATGCTTTTACTTATGGTGGTAACCCATAATATCATGTACTTGCCCATCGTGAGGTTGTTTATAATACTAAGCTTTAGGCCATGGTGATAATATATAATTCATTGTGAGAATTTTCATAATGCTAAGTTTCCGCGTATGATGATATTATATAATTTTACCAACTAACCCATGGTGATAATTTATAAATCATGAGCACTTTAAATACCTCTCACTTAACCAAGCTATTTTACCAAAATTTAATTTTTATGATTCCCAAACAAAATATAATTTAATAATATATTTTGTAGAAAAATATGACACAAATGACATATATCATGTAATTCAAGATCATCAGTGTACAATATTATGTATAAAATATCTAAATTATATAGTTGATTAGGAAAAAAAAATTCTTACAAATTATATATCTTAATCATTAGTATATGGTAAACATATGCATAAAATATCCATAATTATGCATGTGGTAATGTAAAATGCTTCATCCTCTACTAGTACAAAATTAGATGCGATGTTACTAGTCTATACCTAGCATGCTCAATTAATAAAAAATAATATAATGCCATCTCATCATCAATAATTCATGAATTAATTATCCCTAATTATATAATTTTGAGCTTTAATATCTAAATTACCCTTAAACTCTAAATGTTCTAGTTCTTATCTTAATTTCAATTTAAATAATTTAAAAAATTTATGATTTTACATTGATTAAGGATCAAAGTATAAAATCCATTGATCAGCGTCTTTTCGTTCCTAGGATGACACCATTGCAAGACCAAAACCAGTAATCAGTGCAAATTATAGGATAAATACAGACGATGATAAAAAAATATAAGTGAAGAAAGGAGGACAATGGTAGGGGGTTAATATTGTCTGGTAAGTATTTACATAATAATTTGGCAAATCAAGAAATTTAGCACCATTCTAAGCCTGAGTAGCAGAGGTGGTCTTCTATAATGGGAGTTCAGTGATATCATATGAAAGGCAAGGCAGGCACCGAGATTATAACAGGTGGCAGCCAACTTGCAGATCAAAGGTCCATGTTTGGCACGCTGCAAATGAGATAAAGGTGTCCACCAAGGGAGAGATAGTGTAATAACTTAAAATAATTTTATATCAAATAAAAAAAAAATTTTAAAAACTTAAAGATTAAATTCATACGCTACTAATTAATTTGGATTCGAGCTTTTAGGATTATATGGATTTGATGAGCTAATAGATTAATTAAATTAGATGAATTTAAGCATTACAAATTGTATCAGAATTAATTCAAACCTATAAAAGTTGATAAACAGTTTGATATATTTTTAGGAATTCGTTCTCCCAATTCTGTCGAGGGATTGACATTACTTAACCACTAGATCCATGCCATGTTGCTGGAGCTCCAGGGGATGCGGGGATCCGGGACCATGGGGTTACCGAGGGTGGCTATAAGAAGAAGATGGAGGAAAACAGTGGGCGAATTGAATACCAAAGGTATTCTTTTCTAACCTTAAATTACCCACAAGTCCACAGAGCTTCAAGCTTCCTATAAAGTAATCGGATTTTCTGCCGACTTTAATTTCAATGTGCTTACTTGGAGAACCTTATTCCATCCAGGTCCTGGAAGAAAACTCAGGAATGTTGCGGACTCTCTTTACGGCGCTATTAAGGAAGGTGACCTAAATATCCCAAGTTTTTAGCTATATACAAGGCTGGCGATCTTGCTTGCTTTAGTTTGTTCAATGATTTTGTCCAAAAAGATTGGTCAAGAAAGTAATTTTTGAACTTTTTGATTCTATATAGATACTTAAAATCAATCCATTGCAACATCAATACAAAACTAAATATATGCTAACATAAGTTATCACACACTCCTCTTGTTTAAGCTCTAAGAATCCAAATCTAAATCTCAAATCAAATTCGAATCAATCTACAAATATCACAAGCTTGCTAAGTAGTATCTTCTGATCTGTATCGGCCATGGATTGCATTGGCTTTCATACCATTTATAACAACTTAGAATTTTACTCAAAAAAGAAAATAGTCGAAAGATATTATTTGAGCTTTTTAATTTTATATAAATACCCAAAATTTGATGAATACATGGTCGATGTAATAATAAATACACTATAGCATGAGCTTTTCACATATTCTTGCCATTTAAATCTTAATGCCTTTGTCAGGCTAAGAATTTAAATTCAAATCTAAAGTCAAATCTATTTTAATCCACTAATATCAAAAGCTCATTTATAGTATCTCTTGTTTCACATGGGCTATAAGCTAAGCCAACTCTAATATCATTTATAAAATAACTTAGAATTTCATCCAAAAAAAAAAGTCAGAAGACATTAATTGGGAATGAGCATATAAGAACCTATGCTAGTATATGTTTAGTTTCATTTCTAATATGTACTAGATATATCTTGATTACTTATTTATAATTTAAAAACCCAAATAATAACTAGTTTTATTGGGTGAGATTATCAATTGTATCAGGAGCCCGTACCAACATGTGTTCAATTTTACATCGGCTATGTATTGATAAAATATTTAGATGCTGATACTAAATTAAGGAGTACAAATAATCCCTCTTTTGCTAGGCTGTTTGAAAGAAATATTATGGGTTTTGACATTGACTTCGTAGAATCACTCCAAAATTTCCATTATATATAATAGATATTAAAAAAGTTTTAGATTTTTTTATTGCAATTTGAATTACTTGTAAGCCTTATCCACTCCGTACGAAGTGTGGTTGGAGAAAACAAGATCAAAGGTAAAATGGTTTACTTCCACGTTCCTGGAGTGACGTGAATTGGGCTAAATTTTTCATTTTACTTTATAAATATTTGAGAAGTGATTACTTGAAGTATCCGTTTGAGACAAAACTTACGAAACAGTGTTACTAGCTTCCTGTGAAGTCATGACTCCAAGTTAGATGACTCATATTTGACAAAAAAAAAAAAAAAAAAAACCAGAACTCCCTGTTTGAGGCATTACAGCTTTGCATCAGATCAACTTCCAATTTCAATTGGTGTAAGCCATGTATGCAAGAAGATTTACCATATTTCTCTGTTTTAAAATGACACCCTTTTTTTCTGAGAAGATAGAATAACATCATTTAAAATCCCAAACTGCAAGAATCATATAAGATCAATACTAGAGAACAACTTTATGCAAATTGAGCTTGGTCTTCCTATGAATTTCAAGGTTAAATAGAATTTATATTCTTGAGATTATATACGCATAAACACCAACTTCCTTGTACCAATTGTATCTGCTTCTACATTTTTGGCAATGCAATCAAACCTTAATCCTCAGACAGAGAGAGAGAGAAAGAGAGAGAGAGAGAGAGAGAGAGAGAGAGAGACCTTGTAATATCTAAGATATGGTCTATATTAACCATGTCATGGATCATCCAGCACTTTTAATTCATAATGCATATATAAATACAGCAACAAGCTTAAGCTTCCAAATTAACACGGACTCCCAAGGGATCTTACTCTTCCTGTCATCATCGACTTCCACAATACAACAACAGCAAACCACAGATGATCAAAGAAACTTAAGCTGCAGCATTGCAATTTTTAGTAGGCGTATTTGCATACTTCCATGTGTAATGTGCTGAGACAGCATAGGTAACATACCCTGCCACCTCTTCTTCATTCACTGCATCAGATATTTCTTTCAACTCTTCTATCGTGAACTTCAGCTTCAAAGAATCTACATTGGCATCTAGGTTTTTGATCTTGGTTGTTCCTGGAAAAATTGAGATAAGTTACATGATAAAACATTGTCATTCGCATGCATGCTCACATGGTGCCCAATACATGTCCTTGGTAATACACATTTGGCTTAGGTTGGATATATGAGCATTTTACTTTTTTATGCATGTTCATAGGATGTGATTATAATTTTATTTTTTATTTTTTATTTTTTTTTATGCATATGACTCAGAACAAAGCCGAATAAAGAAAAAGGATTCATGTAGCCAACCTCAAATAGTTTGGAATTAAGGCTTTATTGTTGTTGTTATTGCTTTTTTTTTTTTATGCATCAAATGATATTATTAAACTTGTTAAGGTTAGCACAAAAAGAATGTTAATCATGCCTTATAAGTGCAGTCCAATGTAGGAGGCTTCTATCATCATAGGTTCTTAGAAGGGCAAATATATGTAAACTTACTTGCATGAAAAAAAAAAAAAAGGCTATTTCCGTATTTCAAACTCATGACATGTAGATCGCAATAAAATAGTCTTACCATTGCACCAAGATCCACTCTCATTAATCATGCCTCCACACATCTTTCTTTTTGTCTTTTGTGGCAAAGTTCAAATTCAAAAATTCAGTTATTGGGAACACTCCTACCGTCAAGAAAGAGAACACTGAGAATTTTGATGTTTAGAAACATTGAATAACTAGCTTCACACACACACACACGTGTATGTATGGATGTATGTATGGATGTATGTAAAAAGGGGGAGGGGGATAGACTTGGTTACAAGTGGGGTGACTCCGAAATTCATGTGGATCCAAGGATGGAGAAAATGACTAGATCCTAAACTTGGTTACATTCGAATATAGCCATCTCTCTCTCTCTCTCTCTCTCTCTCTCTCTCTCTCTATATATATATATATATATATAACACCAACTAGGCTGTTCCATGTACAGCATATATTCAACTTGTTTTCCATTTTTATTTTTATTTTTTGGGCAAACGCCAAAATAAATGTGCACTCATACTTCTATGGATGCTATCAAATGAGCTACCTAGGTTTTATATTCCTGGCAATCTTGATGCAAGCTTGGCTTATTGTTCCTGCCAACAAGGTTGATTTCTCCTCTGCAGTTTTCCAGGTGTATGCTAAGACATGAAAAATGTTTCAGATCTTTTCATGGTTAATGAAATTATAGAAACTATGTATTATTCTTAAACAGGACCTCTGGAGAGAAGCACTAACTCAAGATGATTCACATCACAGAAATTATACTGAATGTAAACAGAATCATAAAACAAGAAAAAAGAACATTTTTAGGAAGAACAATCATCATATGAAAGTTCGACTGTTCAAGTACTTTCAATAAATGGCATAGACACTTTTATAGGGTTTCACAAAGGATCTGACCCTTCAAGCAACATCAATTTTTTATAAAATAAAATTTAACAATCCATACATTACACGTACACAATCTAGACATTACATGTAAAAGACCATATTTCTAATCATGTTGGACCATTGGGGGCTTGATATGTTCGGTTCAAACAGATTCCCCTCATCAAATTTTTCTAACCTCAATCTAACTTACTGCCTTTTAAAGTCATGGGTTGTCGAATTGAAAGCCATATCACAAATTTTAATTAAGGAAATTGTTTTGGATAATTCTGTAAAAAAGCCTGATAATAATATCAAAAAACTAAAGAGACTTGATGCAACTCAAATGAGTAAAAAGGGAGCACAAAGCTACCAAAACCTTCCTCTCCTGTTGCTGCAACATTGAACTTGATTCCTAATTCATGATTGGCTAGTGTTGGATTTTTCAGAGCATGTTGATATGAAACAAGTTCCGACATGAAATCCAACAGAAACTATTACTCGACAGTCTGTAATAACTATCCTATCATAATTATTTCCCCCGATCATCTCTTTTTTTCCAACTTTAAAGCCAATCAAATAGTAAAATTTCTGCAGATAGTTTCATGAAATTGGTAATGAAATTTCTCCAGACATTTTCAAGCAATAGATACATGACAAACCAAGTAATTCAGCAACGGGACTTTGGTGCAGCTGGTTGGCAACCCCTGATCTAGGGAGAGGTCCTGGGACTTCAATACCAGTGGTGGCATGGTACCACTGTAGTTCTCAAAAAATATTATCTACATACACACTATGAGAAATTCATTTCTTCCCTAGTAATCTCCATTCAGGTTATGCACAGAATTACTTCTCTTCTGCTCATTCAGGTTATAAATATGTACAATACAGCACTTCTGATAATTTTTAACTCAGATACAACCTTGTTAGTTGTTTCTGATACAAAACATGGTTACATTACTTCATCTTACTATTCTAAACAATATAGACGACTTGCACATAGATATTTCAAGTTTTAACCACCATGTACCTTTCAGAGTTAAAATTATACACAAGATTTAAATTCCTAGTGGTATAATTTTAGTCCTTTTGAAAAACCAATCTATCAGGTAAAAATTTAAGTCATCTCCTTGTTGTATGGAGTTATAGGGAACTAGTATCATTTGCTGAAAACTCTGGGGAAGTCTTAATATTTCCACCAAAGTCTTGGTCTAGTTAGTATTCATATTGAAAAATCAAGAAACAATGCTAGTAGATATATAAAGCACAAATGTGTGCTAAATTTATATGACAAACTAATGTTAACAAAAATAAACACTACATACTTCATGTCCAATTACTTACCCGGGATAGGAACCACATCATCCCCTTGATGAAGAACCCAAGCAAGAGCAAGCTGAGCAGGGGTGCACTGATACTTTGCAGCTAGTTTCTCTATTCGCAAGTATAGAGGTTTGTTCTTTTCCAAGTTTTCTGCAGTGAACCTTGGATGCAAAGCCTAACCAATAATATGGATGCATAATGAGTTAAGAACTTAGCATGTTTGCATCTTGGTACTAAAAACTTTAACGGCCTGTTTGGATAATCCAGCAACATAATTCCTGCAGAAATACCCAAACAGGCCCTAAGCATACTTCAGAGATGAAAGCTTCAATACAAATGTTGTGATAATATCGGAGTTCGTACCAATACAGTGCCTGCAGAAATACTTTCTGTAACTCCTTTTCCACCAAAGAAACCACGACCAAGAGGACTGTATGCAACTATTCCAATGCCAAGTTCTCTGCACTTCATAAGATACATTATGTACTTAAACTGTTAAGTGCATCATGTCAGTTGTGCCCTCCAATTATTAAAGAATACAATGATCTAATGGTGCCCAGCATAATTTATTAGTCAGAAACTAGAATCATTTAATGAATTCCTCCATTTTTTTCTCTCCACAGGATGATGGCTAAAGGATTTCCACAACAGTGTATTATGCATGATTTTTTAACTAGTGCAAAAGGTCTATTGAAACTAATCAGAAGTCACACTCTGAAAGTATCTGTTTCATTGTTTATGTGATGCTTCCTTGCTCTTATCTTAGTATTCCAGACTGTTGGTAGTAGTTAGATTTTGAGCTTATGGGCATTCTTCTGTTGCTATGGAAATGGATGTGGGCACTTTGATTAGTATCAAAAAACTTGGCTTTCTACTAATAAGCCCTATTATACAGGCTTGGCATGGGCACTTCATTCATACAAAAGACTTCAAAATCTTTTGATATACTTGTTCCAAGTTCAAACTGGATTCTAACCATACCTACAGAGTGGGACTATTTCTCCCTCTATATCACGAGACCAGAGAGACCACTCCATCTGGAGGGCAGTAATAGGATGCACGGCATGCGCACGCCGGATTGTGTCGGGGCTGGCTTCCGATAGCCCGATGTACTTCACTTTGCCCTCTTCCACCAACTTCTTGAGCTCCCCCATCTATCAAACACCAACACAAAGAATACAAACAAATCAACTCAGACAAAACAATTACTTGAATCAAAAAGGCTAGTGCTTACAGTATCCTCTATTGGCACTGTCTTGTCCACACGGTGCTGATAGTATAGATCAATGTATTCCACATCAAGGCGCTCCAGGCTCGCCTCGCAGCATGCTCGAACGTACTCTGGCCGACCATTTACAACAAAACTAGTTGGATCCATCCTTACAATGCCAAATTTTGTGGCCAATTGAATTTTTTCACGGGGCAAATGCTTCAAGGCCTACAAGCATCACTTCTTTATTACTTTAAGTTCTAGTACAGAACACCTAATACCTTACCGTAAAGGGAGAGATTCAAAAACTGAACCTTTCCGATCAAGATCTCATTAGCAAAGAAGGGTCCATAGAAATCGGAGGTGTCCAAAAATGTGATTCCCTTGCTGAAGGCATGCTTGATGATGGCTATCCCGTCTTCGTCGCTGACCGGAGAATTGTACGCTCCGCTGAGGTTCATGCACCCGAATCCCAGCTTGGATACCTGAACACAAGCACAGAGGTCATCACAATCCACAAGAGTATTGGCACTGAAACAAACTAGTTCCTTTTTTCCCAAGGAAAAAAGCACAAAAAAATTGCCATCCTGAGAAACTGAATCATAGAACATAACAATGATATGTTATCAAGAGGATGAAAGTTGAGCTCAGACGTGTATCCAGTATTATCATCATCACAAGGAGGACCATGGCTTCTAATTAGAGTTGAGAATAAATTACATAGTATGCGATTGGAAAACAAGGGAATCAAGGGGAATTACTTCTAATCCCTGGGATCCCAACTTCACTCTGGGGATCATCTGGGTTTGTGCCTGCTCCTCCATTTGCTCTCAGCCCACACTGAAAAGAGAAACTCAGCTCCGTCCGACGACAGCTACTGAGGAGCTGTCTAGCCCTGCCTTGCCTTGCCTCGCCTCGATCTCTTCCCGTCCTCCATATGATTTGTTTATAAAGCAAGGGCTAAACGGTAGAGTGAAGATGAGATTTTTTTATTTGGTCCAATGGCGTTCGAGATGCTTGGATTCCGTCGCTTTCTCTAGATTCGATTTTCATCTGCGGAGACCCGGCCGACAATCCGGATGAGAGTGGAAACCAACGAACTCGGCCGCTCATAAGACGTAATGGGATAATGGATGGAGGTTTCCAACTTAAACATTTGATTTTTTTTTTTTTTTTCATCTAATTTGATATTTTGACAACTGCTGAAATGTCGCTTTCGTTCTACTTTTATAATTTTATATCATGGAGTCAGAAATCCGTGAGTTAATAAATCTAAGGGTAAACTAATTCTAGTTGGATAGCTCATTTAAATCACTAAAAATTTATTTAAATCGCTTTACAACGCTTGAGAAGAGTGGATCTTGTAAAGCTTCTTTCGATCAGAAAAAATATTTGTAAAGATCTCAAAGTTTTTTTTTTTTTTTGAAATTGTACAACTTTCAAGCTCAATAATAAAAAAAAAAATTAAAAGAATAGTTAAATTTAATTTGAAGATATTTTAAATTAAAAGAATTAATTTAAGAGATAATTATGAGCTAATTAAATATAGTTTGGATGATAGGTTCTGAAAGAAAAGTTTAAAATATATTAGGATTAATATTTCTTGTATTTATGGGGTAAGTGATGATTCATCTTTCCTATACTTTTTATAAATATTGATATTAAAAGCATTATAATTGATTAATATGTAATTTATAAATTTTATAAAAGTAAACAATAACTCACCTTTTAGATATTTTATATTATCTATTTTTAATAAAATATTAATATCAAAGCATATTAATTGGTTAATATATAGATCTTATGAGCATATATTTTATAATCATAGATCTATATGCTAATCTTAATGTCGAAAGTTATGCATATATATATATTGCAAAGTCTAATTTTGAGCAAGCTTTTTTTTAGCTCTAAATTAATATTATATGGATTGCGATTAGACATGTTATGTTATGGATTTTGAATCTCTATCAACTACGTACGATACCTTGCTAATGAGGGTTATTCATCCGTCAATATCTTGTCAATTAGGAGATCTATACTAATTGATATCGTACCAATAAAGGTTATATATTGATTGATGTCTTGTTAATGAATACTATATGTTAATTAACGTCCTACCAATGTGATTATATGCTGGTTGACACCCTATTAATGAAGAATATACAATATTCTACTAATGGAGACTTTTATGCTAGTTGATGTCCTATTAGTGTACACTAATTGATCTCCTACAATGGAGATTATACACTTGTTGATGCTCCATTAATAGAAATTATAGACTAGTCGATATCCTACTAGTAGGTTTGATAGGGCATTGATTAGGGAGTAATTAATTGACCAAGAGAAATCTACATTATGATCTTGGATCAAGTTGTGCTTATGTTATAATTAGCACAGGACAATCTTTGTTATTAATAATGTGATTCAAATTATTGAAGATTTTCTTTGGATAAGATCAATATTAAATTTTTAGTCTCATTTAGTTATTTATGAAATCATGATCGATGTTTTACAAACTTATAAGGTTACACCTCATAGATATATAGCATGTGCCATGTCATTGACTCATGAGGACATGATATAAGAACAAATCAATCCATGTTAACTCCTAAAAATAGATTTACATGCCAGATTTGCATAACAGAAAAAAGAGTAACATGTTACGCTTTAAGAATAAAAGAATTAAATATAACTTGTGGAATGGATCTACTCATACTAACCTCTAAACCAACATTTGGGTGGGAGTTGAAATTTTGAAAAAAAATATCCCTGAATATTTGAATCTTCGAAACAGAAAGAAAATACTTCTCAACTAAAAGGCAAAGGCAAAGTATAATACATTCAAAAAAAATTATAAATTAGTTTTTTTTTTTTGAAAAAAACTTTACTTTGAGTTAAATTTATCTTCTTGCTAGCTACATGCATTATAATTGGTACATAGAAAATAGGATATGGATATCTCTCCTGTTAAGCAACCTGTTTCTGCCACCACCGCAATTAAGGTTGAGTTTGAGCGAAACATTCTCCTACCTGCAATGGACAATGATCTCAATAAACCTACCATCAATCCTTACTGCTAGCACATATATTTTGTGTATAGAATAAAAATATTTCACATCTATTTCTGAAAGAAGGAGAGGTAAAGCACATGGGGCATCGGAGACAAAGTTAGTAATAGTTTTTTTTACATGGTATATTTTATTTGATGTAATGACTAGAGCTGCTTTATACTGAAATTGATGTCATACTATTAAATAAATTTAATTTATTAAAGCCGTACATAAAGATGAATGGAACTAGGAAGTTTTTTTTTTTTTTTTTTGATACTGTCAAAGAAACTTATTAATGACTAATTATTAACTTAATTAAAAATTACTTCAAAAATTTAGGATTTTCAAAAAAGTGGGCCTCAATATATATATATATATATATATATATATATATATATATATATATATATATGTGTGTGTGTGTGTGTGCGTGCGCGCGCGCGTTTTCAACCTAAGGGTTTAATAATAATTGTTTTGATGATAACAAAAATATTGATTGAGAGACTATGTAACATTTGAACTTGTGATGATAGGCATGTATAAAAGTCTAAAAATAATGTTCATCTTATTCGGTATGTACCATTACAATATGAGCTCAAGTTATATGAGAATTAAAAATTTAAAAAAGATATTGATAAATTCAAAGAATAATTGATATAAGAAGTCCGAAGGAAGGTTTCAAACTGTAATTTTATTTTTTCTAAGGACCCATCATAAACTTGTTAGGTAAATAAGTGCACAATGCTCAAAACCCTTAAAAATGAATTAGATTATGTTTTAAATTAATAACTAAAGTAAAATAATCATAAAAATTTAAAATCAGGTATGTGCAGTTGATTGGACCTTAGAACGATCGATCGAAATTGACCAAACAACAAAAGAACCAAAATAGCTGCTTTGTATATGACCCAGCGGTTGATCATTGTGATCAATCGCGTAAGGCTAGTGGTCGACCGGTCCTAAGCTAGCGGGAGACTGCTAGAGTCTGACAGCCCATATGTTATATTTTTATTTGACCGTTGAAGCACCAATAACCATCAATAACCATATTTTTTTATGCCTATAAAATGGAGACTTGTAGGCTAATTTAAACATGAAAAAATGAGTTGATAATTGTTAGAAAATCTTCATGAAAAAAGGTTTATGAGCTTAGCGTGTATATTCATTTCTTTCCCAAGTTTGGTACTATAATTCAAAATCTACATTCGTTATGAGAGTGTTATTTCTTTCTTCTCTTGTAGAAAAGTTTAAAGATTCTTCCTAAGCCCATGAAAAGGAAAGAGGGAGTTCATCTTTATCCTATAAAAGGATTGTAAGGATTTCTCTTAAGCCTAGTTTGATCTTCATTCAGTTAAGAGAATTGGCATAGCAAAAATTTCAAGGAGAAGTGTTAGGTAGTGGATAAAGTCTTGGACATAGGATGTAAGCAAGGGCTACCGAATCATTTATGCCTTATTTATTTATTTGTTCATTTTCATTCTTGTAATTAGTTTGATATGCTCTTATATTACAATTAGTATTTAGCTTTTATGTTTAAGTTTTAAATTATTATACTTGTGCTTTATTTTTAAATTGTTCACTTATTTTCAAATACTTATTTATACTTGCCTAACAATATAGACATGTATAAAAAAAATAGTAAGATTTGGATTTCGTTACCACTCATTTATTCATTTGTAAAATAAAAAATTGTAGTCAATTATTGTGATCTATTTTTATAATTATTTTAATTTAATAAAAAAATTTATTTTTATTAAATATTAATGAAATTATACTTTAAAAATGATGGTAAAAATAAAATAAAGCTAAATATATTTTAATCGATAATCTTTCAAACTTGCTAAATTATGCTTCTTCGTTGTTCAAAACTACACTTGCTCTGTTATCTTTATACTTCTCTCTTCTCTTTATACTCTTACACATGTGCTCTTCCTTTTCTGATGTTATCTCTCATTTATCTCTCGCATAATATTAAACATTTACTATCTTAAATTTTATTAAAATTTTAAAATTTAAGTAAGATTCTTTCTTAGTCAAATAAACATATATTTAATAATTAATTTGAAAATATTTATTCATAGATAAGAGCAAAGATAAAATAATTTCCAAACCTTTAAGAAATATATGAAATTTGTTAATATTAGAAATATTTATACGAAATTTATATGATAAATTCAGTTTCCTCCCACATTCTAATACTCTTTCCTTTAAAATTTTATTTATAACCGTTTAAAATAATAAAAAAATAAAGTAATTAAGTGATATATCATTTAGATGTGAGTCTAAAGCATGACTCAGAATCTACATCTAATATTTTAAAAGTTATTCTATTTACTTACAAAAAATGTTTTCAAGAAGTTGCTAATTTTTTTCACTTAAAAAAAAAAAGAGATGGAGCAATCAACATATTCTAATCATATATAGCTGATTTCATGCCAATCATATGACTCGTACACAAAATGTGAGGCGGGAGAAGAAGGAAAAATTTTACCAATTTAATAATTAAGAAAGGTAAGGAAAAATTGCCAAATTAATTAAATAGTCTTATTTTCTAACGTGAAATATAGACCAATATAAAATGAATGATATGAATAAGACTCATTATATATTTATATTATACATCTAGCACAAAGGTAGGGATTTTTCACTTGGTATCAAATTTTGCCCCATGGGAATGACTAGAGGCAAGTGACTGACAACAAGAGAGGTGGCCATTTAGAGAACTATGGGAAAGATTCATGGAGGATGAGTTATTTTTATCATTGAGATTATTTGCTTATCCACCTCATTAGACCACATAGCAAACATGAATCTTTGAAAATCCATGCACACCAATGAGCTGATGACTTTTCGCTCTTAATAATCTTAAAGCCATTCATGCACTGCTTCCTCTCCACTCAAGTCAGAAAAACCCCGTCTCCATGCACATGAATGAGCGTAGAGAAGAAGAGAAGTAGAAGCATGGAGATGAGAGGCGAAAAATAGAGGGGCGGCGGCTACAATTGACAAGGCAGTAGCAATGGCAAATGGAGTTAGAAGTCAGTTGATTAATTAGAGAACCATTGAGCTTTCCATATATCTGAATAGAAGCAAGAAAACCAAAGAAAGAAGACTAGAGGAAGAGATAATATGGGTGTCGAATAATCACCCAGAATTTATTCTAAGAAATAAAGTAGATGTCGAATCATCATCCAGAATTTATTATAATGGTTGTCTTTTTTTGATGAGATATTCCAATGATCAGAATAATCCTTATTTGGGCTTGGAGAAGCCAGGAACTTCCCTATTGATTTATCAGAAGGTTTTTGGGCTCTTCATAATATTTTATTTTCTAACTTATATGTTATATCTACACTATGCTCATCAGGAAAAACAAAAAAAAAAAAAAAAAAAAAAAAAGAGAAAAAAACTTGCTTTATGATCACACTTGATTTTGAGAATTCCCATGTCCTTTTTTTAAAGGGGCTTGGCCACGGTCTACATTTGCAATACAAATGCTTCAGCCCAAGTTAATCGCAACCCATGATTTCATTGGGTAGAGCAATGGTTTGGATCGCTTAGTCCATTACCAGCTCTACAGCTACTGATTAGCTAAAGCAACATATTTCTTGAGTTTATTTGATCAAATCCAACCTATTACGCGTTGTCTTCTATTTGAAATTCAAAAATTCAAAAATTCAAATATTGCTAGCTAAATGCAAAAATTTTGTCAAATAAACCACCCCAATGCCTTTTTCTAGTACATATTTCACAATTAGACTTCTTGTCCATCATATGCATGAAAGCACAAGACAAGCATTTATCCCAAGATTCAACTAGAATAATAAAAAGCAACTCAAAGTCAACTGTAAGAATTAGCCTCGTGGAACAACACCTAGCTTTTAGTCTCTCTACACGCATGACAGTTGGGATCGGGTGTTAACTAAATGCTTAGAATTGATACTGAAAGGTGATTCAGTCACAATGATATTATGATTACATGATCTTTCATCTTGTTATCATCCATTTCTACGTGATCTTCTTGTTATCCTTCCTTTTATACAATAATTTAAGTGTCTTCATATTTATAGAAAAATTAATCAAACGGCAAACCATTCAGCAAACTAAGCAGTGCAATGAAAGAAGAGATGAAATTAGTTCATCTTAATCAACTAACTAGAATAGATGCTCAATGAGTAATTTTCTTGGGACATTAGATCTCTTTTGAAAGGCTGGATGTTAAATTCGTCAATGAGATATTGTGCCAACAACAAATGGTCTCCAAAAAATATTATCTTGTACCATCATCAAAAGAGAGAAAATGGTCTTGCGCAAGTGCAACCCATCTCTTTTTTAAGGTTTAGAGTTTAAAGTTTCATGCATAAAATAAGAGTTTGTACACACAGAAACAGACATATATATATATATATATATATATATATAAAAGGGGGGCAATAGTCACCGGTTTTTATTAAAAGGTGAAATAAAATATAACAAGGTTAGAACCATAGAGACAATAGAATTCAGAAGAGTTTATAGAATCAAAAGACGAAATCAAGAGGTACCCTAGGGTGGGTTTACTGAGAATAGCTCTATTCATCGGAGAAACAAACTAGTGATCTCAGTCAAAACTTGAGCACCTGAAGCAACTGTTGCATTATAAAGTTGAGACCGAGAGTTGGAAGTAGTGCAGTCCTTTAGAGAAGATATCCGAAATGGAAGAAGACTTTATTAGAAAAATTCCTGACTTCCTTTCATTCCAGCAAGCCCACGTTACGGTAGCAAGCAACATAAGAAGAATCGGTTGGGTCTTCTTGCTGGAGTTCCTCTTTAGCCAATGGCAGCAAGAAAACTCCAGAGGGAGGATTGTGATGGATATTATACTTTTTTTACCATTTTTTAAGAAAACAAAGCTTCAATCTTTATCATTCATCCCGCCATGCAATGTTTTCGTTCCATGCCCTTGAGGTTCATATTATTTATAGCATCATTCATAAAGAGCCGAAAGTATTAAAGAATTTGCTAACAAATAAATGAACGACTAACTCCACCGTACAAGGGCAAAGGGGATGGTCTCCCACATTCCTATCTGGCTTTTTCCTAAGCTATTCTCTGGTATTTAATTTCCTCTTTCAATAAAGCCATGGAAAACATTCAATATTTAAAGGTAGAGGTGGAGACTGAAGGGTTAGTGCAAACTTGTAGCTAACCCTCTATTGATTAGGAAGTGATACACAAGGGAGGTAGAAAAAGGGTCCAAGTTGGTTGATCAACATCCTAGTTTAGAGCAACACTGTATAGCATTCTCGAGAGAATATTTTATTCTTCTAAGGCTTCGTTCTTTAAGAGATATCAAAGTTGCTCAAAAATTCATATTTTCTTAAGTAAATATTATATAGATAATACTTAGATAAAAAAATAATTTACCCATATTCTTTCATACATTAAAAAATGATTGTAGTATCTGTTATCTATTGGAAAGTGACTTTAGTAACTGTTATTTATATTTTTTTACATTATATATTTCTTGGATAAATTGCTAAGATTCATTCATCTTTTCATAATACCCTTTATACTATCAAACCTACTTTGCATATTAATTATATACTATTTCTTTGTGATTAAAGCTCAATTTTTTCTTACCGAACTATATTTTCAGTCTACTTTCAATATATACATTAATTATATATAAATTTTATTTTTTAAAAAAAAATTTATAGTTACTATTTACTAATTAAATAATAGTATTATGTCCCTTTATAAAACATAGATTATAACATAAGAACATATTTTTATTTTAATTATAAAATCTTTAATAAATGTTATATTCTTACTTTTTTTTTTTCGAAATATATTAAGAATAAAAGGTAGATAAAAGAAAAAATTGAGAAATATTAATAGAAAGAAGAATCGTGATCGTACATGGATATTTGAGGAAGATAAAAAAAATATTTTATATAAAAATCTAATTTAGATATCTTTTAGATGATTAAGTGTCACTCATAATT
Source organism: Metroxylon sagu (assembly GCA_017589505.3). NCBI lineage: Eukaryota > Viridiplantae > Streptophyta > Magnoliopsida > Arecales > Arecaceae > Metroxylon > Metroxylon sagu. Next base: position 168,881 of record JACVBY030000457.1, read on the forward strand.
TGATAGATAAATGATAATTTTAGAATATAATTTGCTCTTTTGGCATTTTTGATTGAAATAAAAGAATATAAGTAAGTTGATCAATAGAAAAGTTGACTTTCTCATAAAATTTTTCTATTAAAAAATGGATCTTAAAGATTATAGGCTGCATTTAGTATACAAAACAAGAGAGGATAAAGAAAGGATAGAATCGAATAAAGAATAAGATATGATAAAAATTATCCTATCTCATGATAATAAATTAGATAGAACATTTATACCCTTAAAAAAAAATAATAGTTATTGTTAAGAATAAGGATAAAAAAGAGAAAACAAAGTAATAGCTTAATAAAATAAAAATAAAAATATTTCTTTTGCTAGAATAAATTATTCTCCTTTTAAAAGGATTAGCTATCTTAGGGACAAAATTTTATTATGTTCTTAGGGAAAAAAAACATGAGAAAGACTAAAAGAATCCTATCCTCCTAATTCGGTATGCCAAATACACTCATAAGGAATAGTATAAAACGGTTTGAACTTTTATAATTTTTATTAGGATTTAGAGCCTTAGCTAAAAAGGTTAGCCAAAAAATATTATTTAGATTTTTTAATCCTGCATAAGTACCTAAGATTTTCTAGTATATAATCTATATGGCATTAAATATCTGCAAGCATGAGTTATCTCTCGTATTCATTCTATTTAAGCCCTGATGTCCTCGATTTCTTTATGCTATATAAATACCTAAGATATTTTTAATGCATAACGTAGAATTAAACATTCCCGTTACAAGCTTTATCGAGCATAAAGTATGGCTCTTCTAATGGAACCTCATAAGGCCAGAATTCTAAATGCAAACGGAATCAATAGAATAATAGCGATAATATTTTAAGGCGAAAAAACCTAGAAGGAATAACAATCGCCGGTTCAAGTGCTACTCTTTGCGGTGCACGTTTACTCCTTTAACGTTTTGAGAAGTATTTTATCAGCCAGTTCGCATGCCGTTCTTTGCAGCGCATGGACACTTAACTTCTATAACGTTTTGAAAAGGATTTGAGCATTAAAGCAAATATTAGATTCCCATAAATCTCAAAACTTAACATTTAAGGCATTTCATTGAAAAATCCAAAAAATTTCTAATCAAGTTGGACCATTGGGAGCTTCTTGGTTTGAACTAGGTTAGTTGAACTAAACAAATTGAACTAGTAGCATACCAAGGATTCGATCAATACATCATTTTTTTAAAATTTCTTCATAATTTTTTAATTTCTTCTCTTTCTTTATGTGATATCTCTCGTTTTTTTCTTTTTTCATTTACTTAAGTTTTTCATAAAATAAAAAAATATTCTTATTTGAATTCAATAAAAATATATGATAAATCAAATTCTTTAAAAATAAAAGATCAATTCTTCCTCTTAAGAATAAATTCAAAGAATTTTAAAAAATTTAATTTAGTAATATCAAATTAGAGTACTTTTATTTCTGACAAAAATCTTAAAAAAACCAATTTAACTTAAAAATAGTAAGGAAATAAAATATGAAAATATTTAAAAATATAATTTATAATATTTTAAGGTATAGTTTAATATTACAATTGAAATAATAACTCATGAAAATAATAAAATTAAACTTACCATAAAATCCTAAGGTTAAAACTCCTTTCTTAGGATCCAAATTATGATGTTTAACGAAGCCTAATCTTATGAGCCTTATAAATTATATTTTTAAATAATTTTTTTATATTTTGTTTCTTCTTATTTTTAAGTTAAATTGATTTTTTAAGATTTTTATTCAAAATAGAAGTGTCCTAACTTAAAATTTGCTAAATCAAAATTTTCTAAAATTCTTTAAATTTATTTTTGAGAAAAATAATAAACTTTTTATTCTTAAGGAATTTAATTTTTTTGATATTTTTATTGAATTCAAATAGGGGTATTTTTTTTATTTTCATAAGAAATCATAAGTTAATGAAAAAGAATGAAGAAAAAAGAGAGAGAATTTTGAATGCAAATATGAAAGAACAGAGAGGATGAAAGATCACATTAGTTTCTCTTTTTAAGCTAACAAGAATCCACATCCCATCTAGCCCATCTTAAGCTATTCCACATCCGAGCCAAGCCGAACCCGATAGTTTGGCATGGTTCAAATTGGTTCGCGGGTAAAACCAAACTGAATGTTGTTTTCAAACATATTTTCAGTTGGTGTTCGATTCAATTTGGTTCCGCAACCTATCTCAACATATAACTTTTATTAGTTAAATTTCCCTATTAGTCATTGACTAGCACCCTTTAAATTATAAGTTGTCTAATTAAAACATAAAAGTCAAGCTGAATATTTTCTTTGATGAAATCTTAAACTTATATTAATTTAATAAAATTATTAGGATAATTCTGGAAAATCCTGATTATTTTATCAAAACTAAAGCTGAGCACAGCCCAAATTTGATAAAAAAAAAAAAACTTCCCTCCCAATTGCTGCCGGCCTTAGCTTGATACCTGAATAAAATCCAACAGAAATGACCTGAAGTTGCTCGGTCCTTTTTATTAAACTAAAAACAAGTAAAGATAACATTAGAGTGGCCATAGATCACTCAAGATTGGGATACGCATCTATTTTGAAGCAATGATTTTTTGCTCCATGTAGCGAGTTAGAGATGTCCTCCAAGATCCACCTACCTAACACGAAGCCATGATTGGCGTATTTGTTCTACAGATTGAGGCTTCTCTTAGATTTACCAATTCAAAACAATATTTTGACGGAATCTATATGTTTCTTCTTTTTTCTTTCTTTCTTTTTTTTAAAAAAAAAATTGTTTTCCAACTCCCAAACCTTTCAATCTCATCCTAACCAGACATCCAAAGGCGGCTGACAAAACAGCGGAGACGGTCTGTCTAGCGAAAGGCCTGACCCCGTCACCAATATCCAGCAAGCATCTAAATTGGCGACTCCGAAAAAAAAAAAAAAAAAAAAAAAAGTCATCACAATGAACTCATTGCTTTTGTCAGTATCAAATAACTATAATAAATCTCATAAGCTAGGATTAGGGGGCATGGGATGGCCAAATAGTTGAATACGACTTGGTAAATTGAGTCAGGTGCGTGAGATGTACAGGTGCTCTCTATCAAATATTTGCTTTATAGTGTTAAATATCTTAATCTCAACATCGCATAGAAGTGGACGATTTTTCATTTTTCAAGTCATTTAGAAAAAAAAAAGATTCAACAAAGAAGGATACCAAATAAATTTTATATGATTTTATCGTAGAAATATACTGCATCTTGCTGCAATCTTTAAAAAATATATTTTATATCTAAAATCTTTAGCAGTAGTCATACGTATTTACATGTGCATTATAATTAATAAATATCAAATATGAAAAATACTTCATAATTCAACTCTAATCAAAACTAGACGGAGTAGTTGTTGGCTTTTACCACCAATCTTTCCATCGGATGACATAGCATGAAATTGATAGACAAAGTACCAAAAAAAAAAAAAAATGATCTAATAATTTTACTATTAAAATAAAAGTATTACCTAAACTTTTTGACCTGTTCTTATCATTTATTATTTTTATTATGATGTCTTATCTGTTCACATCCTGTTCTACAGCGAATATGGTCTTATAAGATCCTAAATAAAATAAATAAAGAGGGAAGAGAGAGGCTATAGAATAGAAATTATTATGTACCAAAATAGGAGCTAGAGACATCTTGGTCTTGCACATAAAAAAAGTTAAAAAATCTATAGGCAAGTAGATAATAAATTTTTAATTTTTAGAAAAAAAAAGAAAGTAGACTTAACATATGTAATTTGAATTGCAGTTGTGACCCATTCGGTTAATAAAGTATTGGTTAATAATAACAATAATAATTTTTTTTTTTTTTTTCCATTTGAGATTATTCCATGACATATCATCCCAAAAAAATGATAGGCAACATATGTTGCCCACATATATATATATATATATATATATATATGCGTGTGTGTGTGTTTGCTGCACAATAGATATAAATCATAATTAATTTTACCATAACAAAGAAATGAATGGTTATTATTTAGAGTTTTCTTAATCTGTCAATAATATAGGAAATTAAGGATTATTTAAATTTTTCCTTATTAGCTAAAAGGTTTATAAAATGTATCATAAAAACTTGGATTATGAGAATTAGTAAGGCCTCCTTTCTTCTCTCTCAAAAGAAAAGAAATAATAATAATAATAATAAAAGAAGAAACTAGTGATAAGATTTTAGTTTTATATTTAATATTTTAAGCATTATTAATTGGTTAATACGAGTTAGGCTTGGATTTATGTTTATAGTTTATTGTTGATTTATGCAAGTTGTTCATCAAGCATAATACTAGTAAATTTATTTTTATTAAGCATATATGTTATAATAAAAAATTATGCTGACTTTTCATATTTGTTAAAAAATTGGTTTCAATTTATCAAGAAATTTTAGATAAATATACAGATTTTGGATATATATATATATATATACATAAAGCTTCTTCAGATGGTTTACCATAATTAAGTGAATAAAATTGTGCACAAAATTTTTAATTTGCTTAAATTTTATGCTACCAATCAGTTTGTTTGCTTTGCGACTGTTAGCCGCTAAGTCTTAAAATTCCAAGCTCTCGTCGTCTGGAAAAGAATGCGAAACGGCTCCGTTGATCTCGATCAATCGACCGGGGGAAACCTGGTTCTCCGAGAAGTAAGAAGAGCAATGGATGGAAGGAAGAGATTGATTAGATTCGCGGAGGTTTTATTGTTCCTAGGACTTCTCCTCGGCTGCCCTCGCCGCCTCTCCGCTCTTTCCCTCACCGTAACCGACGAGGAGTGCGTCTACGAGCTCGTAATGAACGCGGGCGACACCATCTCCGGCAACTTTGTCGTTATCGATCGCAGTCTCTTCTGGAGTTCCGATCAGCCCGGCATCGATATGGTGGTATGTGATCCGAACCTTCGGATTTTTTGATTGTTTTTCGCAAGGATTTATTTATCTATTTGCTTATTTAAGGATGGAACTTAGATTTGCCTCCGTAGCCTTCAATCAATCTTTTAATATATGGTGGCAATTGATTCTGTTAATAAAAAATCAATCTTTCTCAATTTGCTTGGAAGATATGGTATTCTATTGCAAATCTTCTGGCTTTTCTTTTGTCTCTGGGATCTTTCCACAATGACTTTGTTTGATTGAAAGACGCGAAAGGTGAAATCTTGGCACTGGTTATAAGCGTGTTGGCGAGATATAAAATAACTTATAGCTTCACCCATTGTACAGTGCCTTGGGAAAGGAAATCAAAGGGATAATATATGTGTTCTTTTGCCTGAAGATTAACTTCTTTCCAGTAAAGAACGAATCATTAACTTCTTTCCAGTGAAGAACGAATCACCTTCCTTCTCCATAAGCGACCCCTGGCTTTCATAGAAAATTGTTTCTAAATTCCTTTTTAGTGTCACTTTTCAAGTAAGTCTTGAATGATACAAGTTGTGACATCTTCGGCTTCACCAATTGCGATACTGACTGTTTGTATGGTAGAGAAAGGAGTACACGTTGTGGATTGCATCCTGCTTGGTTCTTCTGTGATAAAGCCGTGGATGTTTGCATAATATACATGGATGTTAGCATAATATATGGGCTGAAGACATAAGGATGGCATAATATAAAACCTCTTTTGGGTTTCTATGACCCATGGAAGATCCCACCAAACATTGATGCTTGACCACAACTTGCTCAGAATCATTCAACCTTGCTAGGTGATAGGAATATTCGTTCCTTTCCACCTTTTAAATTAACTTCTCATTCAGCTCAGACAATTTAACTTCTCAACCAGCTCAGGTAGCAGTACATTTTTCTGTAAGACCTCCATATATAATGAGACTACATAATTTGGTTGGGCAGGTGACTTGAGTTCAATAAATGATGGTACTTCACTAATCAGTGCCGGAACATGGCATCTGTGCAAAGTTAATTCTGCTAGTGTCACCATCATTTGAGGACACATACTCAAAGTATGTCCCAATCCTCAGCACTTACAACTTATCGTAATCACTCTTTTGGCTTGATCATCTTAGTTTCTTAGAGTTATTCTTGTGGTAGACATCCTGGTTTTGAGGCTTTGGCTGTCGATTATTTTTGTATGCCAAGTTGGCTTTCAGGTTGTCACATTGCTGTTTTGACTTAACTTCAATTTATAAAGTTACATGCTTCCTCCGCCATACAAAAATATGAAACCAGCCATCTCATCTTGCACCACCTTCTGGCGTTCTGCTATATAATTTGGTGCTAAGTTCTTTAGTTTCATAAGCCTAGATTGGTGGATAACTCAAAGAATATCTCAATATGCATCCACAGTATTTGCTTCCTCTCAGGCTTGGCCAAACTCGATAAACAAGCTTTGCTGGTGATCCATGTAAACAAACAAGATCTGATGAAATCCTCAATTAGGGGAACAAAATATAGAGAAAAATCAAGAAAGACACCCTTTGCCCCTTCTGCAAAACGCATCAAAATTTTGGCTTTTTTTCAAAAAAACAAGTAATTTGGATGCATGTAGTTGTTGCATAAGCAGGTTGGATCCAGCAATTGTGGAGTCATTTATACCTCATTCATATTTGTGCTTGATATTTTTATAAGAATAAAGTTGATGTTAGATAACTGATATATGTACATACAAATAACTTCTGATTTTATAGAAATGGTTAGATTGTCATTGGTAATCATTTCTTTTGCTAATTTGATTTTTATATATTTTATTCCTTCGATCATCTACCTAAGCATTTAGCTGTCATTTTTAATAGAGCTTGGTCCACTGCTCATCTCCAACCTCTTCTTCCCAATAGTTGGCTCTCAGTTCAAAATCTATGTTGAGCTAGTCAGTCAAACATTATTAAGAGCCTGCTTGGACACTTGGGCACAGGTTACCAAGGAATTATTAAACTATAGAAATAGAATGATGCTGCAGTGGGATCCCATACTAACCAACACTGGGCATACTGTGCTATACTGGCAAGGTAGAGCTTGATAAAGTTCTTTAGTGGCACATGGTACAGTTGTTGTTTCACCTTTAGCAGCATATCATGTTTTGGCACAAGGGTGTACCATACCAACCCATACGGAACTTGCACCTTACTGATATGGTGCATGGAATTGGCACAGCAACCTTGCTTCAAATTTTGCATGGATGATTTGAGATGCTAATAGGTTGTATTGCCTTTACCGACTATGTTTGTTGAAACAATCAAGTGGAGCAGAAGCTTAAACACAATATGCGAAACTAAAGTGGCTGAAGCTGTTCTAGTAGGTTTAAGAATTACCTTATACTAGTTGCCTTGCCTTCTAGACAGTGATTTTTGTTCCAATTGAATATCGTAACAGATTGAAGGTTCTCCTCAAGTTCATGAGTAAAAATTACTTTGCCGATGTGTCGCTTTCACCTAATGTAGCATGAACTTTTCTCAACTCTATGCAAGAAGGTTTGTTCTCTATATCTCTTTTGATGTAAGAGTAAGACAATTCTTACATTTAACAGTCATCAGGAAGAAGAAGAAGAGAGTATGGCTGTTGCAACGGGCTGTTTGTATTGGTTCTGTGCCTTCTCCTTCCTTTTACATATTGCTTTCATATCAATTTTGATTTCTCAATGTATACACCAATTCTATGTGTACGCATGCCTCAGTGTATGAGGAATATCCCATCATTGCGCAATATAGTGATTGAATCATCACATGTAAAAATTTTGTGTGCAAGCCGCTTATGGAAGCATTCAGAGTTTCAGATATTTTGATTTTTTTTTTAACATTCTGTGATTGCTAAGTTGCTCAAAATTGATAAAGGTGAAATCTGGAGCTAAGCTGCTACGCATACACCTTTAGCAATAAACTACAGTTGAGATATTGCCATTAGTTCTGTTTTACTGCACATAATTTTGTTGGAATGGCTTCTCTAACATAGTTGTTGATATCATAACTTGACAGTTTATATTGAAGTTTATGGCATATTGCTGAGATTCCTTGAAACAATGTACAGGTGACATCTCCACAGGGCAACACTGTGCACTCTCTGAAGGGAACTTCTGGTGACAAATTTGAGTTTAAGGCTACAAGAACTGGGATGTACAAGTTTTGCTTTCATAATCCAAACAGAACACCAGAGACTGTGTCTTTCCACATACATATTGGCCATATTCCCGGTGAACATGACCTGGCCAAAGATGGTTAGTCCCATAAGATCTTTGCTATTACTAACATGTTTGCTTTATAGGGGCTTCTAAGCATTTCTTTCCTTTTTTTGCTGTTCAAAAATGTGCTATATATATAGAAAATATGATGAGAACAGGAACTTGTTTATTTTTTAACATCAGTTGAATGCCAATGGTCTTATACATTCCTAGCTAAGCTTGACGTTCATTTTTCAAGATAAGTTGGTATCATATAGCTTTTTGCCATGGCGTCTTCTATTCTTTATCTAAAACACATCACTTTTTTTCTTGTTAAAATGACACTAGGATATTGCAATGTGTTGGTCGAGTTGTTCTTTATCTTCACAATTTTTCTTTGATTTTTAATTTTGCAGAACATTTGAATCCCATAAATGTAAAAATTGCGCAGCTTAGGGAAACATTGGAGACTGTTACAGCAGAACAGCTGTACCTGAAAGCACGTGAAACTCGCCACCGCCGGAGTAAGTTAAATTATATGACTTTACATTTTATCATAACACTTCTCAGAAGTTCTTGGCAATTTTCTCACATCAATCTAGAAGAATCCTGGTGAAATTGGTCTTTGGCCTTCACACTAACTGCCATCATTAAAGCATATATCACTCCAGATGTTGCATTGTTTCTTAAATAGTTTTTATAAACGGTTACTTTGAACTTTCTAGTAGAAAATGATTGAGGAAAAAAAATCTGAAGCATCATTATAGGTATGATATATTTTTTAAAAAATCATAAATAGTTAAGAAATATTTGAGTATTAATTATGTGAGCTATGATAACTTTTTTCCAAATATGATAAAGATTGGCTTGAAAAAATTGTCAAACGTAACAATGAGAAGTGCTGTAACTATTAAGATTAGATTATGAATCAATAAAACCACACATAAACTGGGAAATGCTCATGACGGTGCTCTTTGAAGCCAATGGGGCCTGTGCATTAGTCAGTTCAGCTGCTTCTCTCCTCCCTGTAAGGAAAAATTTGTTCCACTAGTCCAAAAAAAGAAAAGACAAGAAAATGAAAAATTTGCTCCACTGCAATAGACACCATGGCTTCAGGATACAAATCAGATTCACCTTGGTTAGGATTTCCATAATCACTGATTGTAATCAGGATACAAATCATAATCACTGATTGTAAGACATGGTTAGTTTGACCGTGATTTTTTTTTTTTTTTTTTGTCAATGATTTGGGGAAGGCGATTATCTCTGCAATAAACAGCAAAGCTAAAGACATTTTCAGTCTTAGATCAGCTCTCAGTGTACCTGAAACTTTAGCTTTTCTAATGAGGATTGGTGTAGAACAGGTCATTCTTGGTTGTTTTCTTCCTTTAGACGTAAAAAACAATCTTATGATGTCAAACAATAATGCTGTTTAAAATCTTTGAGACACAGAAGTTTAAAAAATGTTGTTGAGAAGTCTTTCATCACTTTTTGCCGACCAAATATAATTTTTGTTTGCAAAAGCACCATTTCTTTCTGTCACTTACTTCTTCCAAACTGAAATTGTTGGTAAATGACATAATATTGTATATTGACATAGAGTGCATCAATTGATTTCATTTCTAGTCATCTCATTCAGTAAATGGGAGGTAGTAAGAACGATAACTACTGATCACCATCACCGTGAAACTCGAGAGAATGTTGGGTTCACCTGTCATTCTTTGCTGAAGCGTCTAGTTGGAAAATTGAACAGCATGTCTTACCTTCACTAATTCTTTTGTGTGCAAGCAGCAAACGAGAGTACAGGAAGGCGCCTCATCTTTTATACAATGACGGAGTACCTGGTGCTTGCATGTGCTAGCGGACTTCAAGTAGCCTACATCCGTCGCCTGTTCAACAAATCAGTGGCATATGAGAGGGCTTAATGCTTGAGATGTTATATACTCTGCAATTTAATGATAAATATCCTACGTAGTTTCTAAATTTAAATAAAACAGAGCTGAAGTTTGGTTAGTAGTCTCCTAAGTCTCGTAATCAGAGAGGATCGATATAGTTCTATGCTGCCTGAGAAGAGAGGGGAAGGAAAGAGGCTGGCTTGTGTTCATGTGGTGGCCATTATCAATAGCAGTGGAGAATGTAGAGAGAGCCATTTGCCAATGGCTAGTTGGAGAATTTGAGTCCAGGGATTTACTGGGAAGTGAGACACAGATAGGTTGCGTCGCTGATATATAACTTTTTATTATTGCCCCTGCAGTCAGGAAGTCTGCATGGAAACTTTTAAATTCACGATGAGCAAATGATGCGTGCTTGTTTCCGGCTCACCAGAAAATGATCTTCCATTGAAGTAATTGAACACAAATCTCACAATTTCAGTGCACGACCTTCTTGTAGGAACTCATTCTTCACACTGAACGTTTCATTTGAGATTGATAAACACTTAACCATATTTTTAGGGGCCTCTGATTATTTTTCCCTCCATATATTCCAGAAAATGTAATATCTGGCTGACCTCAATCTGCTTTCACTGGCCAATCTCGCCGCCTTGCCGATTGTTCTCATGGGAGCTCTCTTTTAACCCCCCCAAAAAAGGTAAAATAATAGACTATCAACCAATATATTGGCTCAGCGTTGCATCAATGCTATTGTGGATATTTTGCACGGCGCGGGGCCGGCTGCCAGGCCAACGCTGTGCGCCAGAACAAAGTGGTCTTGTTTAAAACCATTATCTAGTTGACTAGTCGTGCTCAAAATGATTCATTTGTATTGATAAAAAACCAGATTTATATCGCTGGAAATATAGTGTTTGTGAAAATACACTCCTACTGGAACTTGTACAAAAATTTGCCGTTGTAATCAAACAAGGTACATTTTAAAAAAATATCGTAATTTATGCAAAGAATATGTATATATATATATATATATATATGTATCTAACTTTTCCGGTAACATGGCGTAAGGTCTATATGATTTTATAATATACATATAGGTAGTTTATAGTATTAGGTGCCAAACTATCAATACATGGATTTAGAAAAAAAAAAAAAAAACACTATTGATTGACCACTAATATATTATTCTTTTCACTCTTTTTGCTCATAACTAAAGCTCTAATTGTTTATTGCTTTGATATAAGTATCCAATACTATTATCACCACTCAATCTCTCATTATTTTTCAGAAAATTTCTTCATCTCATCTAAAAACTTTCCAAAGATCTGTTTTACTCATGATTTTTTTCAACTGCCAACATCAAAGTTGATATCTTGGCCCTCCAGAAGTCATCCACCCGCCGTAGGGGAAAAAAAAAAAAAAAAACCACAAAATTCCGAAAAAATTATTGCCCGAAGAAGGTGCTGGTGGTCGGTTGGCAGCACCTTCTTCTTCTCACTCTCGACCCTTCTCGTAGCCAACCACTTTCCACTCTTACCCTCCCACTTTCCATTTGTTTCCCTTCCAAACCCTAAATCCAAGGGTATAATTGGAAATTCAACAACCAACCATTTATTTCCTTCCCAAACCCTAAATCAAGCAACTCGCAATCCAGGGGTATGATTGGAAATTCGGCAAAGTGCCTTCAAGCCGATCAGTTTATATAAAATATAATATATATTCCTCTGTAACTCTGCAACAGGTTTGGAATTACGGAGAAGAAAGAGAGCGTCGCAGTGAGATTTCAGTCTTGGGTGCGTCGGATCCACGGGCGAGGATGCTGGCAGTGTTCGATCGGACGGTGGCGAAGAGCCCCGAGGGGCTGCGGAGCATGGAGTCCGGGTCGGGGGAGAAGGGCGTCGGCGGAGTGGCTTCGCTGGTGGACCACTTCTCGGCCACTCGCGAGGGGGCGGTGACCATAAGGCTCGGGTCTTCTGGCGCGATGTCGTACACCACGGAGAAGCAGAATCCCCTCGTCCCCAGGTAATTACAAAACAAAACAAAAAAAAGAAAGAAGACATGTATATATATTACGAGAGTAAGGCGTGTGTTTCTTTAATTTTAATCGTGGAAATTATCAAAGTTCAATTTTTTCCCTATTTTTCTGCCTTGAAGTAATTATGAGCAAATGTCTTGAGGGCAGTTTCTTGAGTGTACTGCGAGTTGGAAGCAAAATCTAGAAGTTTATTTTTAAGAAAAATTGAGTATAATTAATGTTTGTTATCTCTCGATCCATTTGTGCATTTTTTTCTCTATTTGAACTAATGATTGCTTTAAAAAATTTCGAAGCTTATCATTATTATGTGCTAATAGTGTGAGGCTGCTTTTAGAAGGCGATGATGGTGGGTGTATTGGATAAAATGATATCGATTAGCTAATGATAGTGACTCTTAGATGTGCTTAATCACCACGCCATCGCCTTATACTGTGTTCAAGTTGCGAAGAATTGTTTTTAATCTCTGGATTGCATATGAAAAGCCTGTTGGGAAACTGAAATAGTTGTTGTTCCTTCAGAATTACTATGAAAGGTTTTTCATATAAACTTAACTGCTGCCTTCCCTGTCTATGTCAAAACATAATCGTAATATTTATTATATTTTGTTTTGGCTATATGTCAGCAGATATAGGTTGAAACATAATTAAGATTTGCATCAATATTAGAAGTTGTTGCATCAAGTATCTTATTATATTCTTAATAAGTGTATTTATGTTTGAATGAAGTATTAAAGATAGATGGCACTCCATTCAAATATAAATGATAAAACAAAGTTAACAAATTTAGGATTGCGAGGTGGTGCAGCTGTTGATGGAGTAAATTTTGCATATCATTCAAAGAAGACTAATTAGCATAAAGCTTGAGGCATGTTAATTCCACCAAGAACATTTGGTTTGGAAATCTAAGAATATTGTCCTAAACGCCAGTCATGTTTCATTCATGATGGTATGGAGCAAGAGATTTAACTTGAATTGGACATTTGCACCAATGCTAGCTTGGTAGACATGTAAATTTGAATTTTAAAAATTAAATTTGCAATATCTCCTCCTTTATAATTCAAGTTTTCATCCTTAAAACTGAGAACTTCTCATGATAAATAGCATCTTCAACATTATTTATACGTAAGCTGAGTTGTGCCCTGTTAATTCATTATGTTACACCAACAAAGCAAGCCATTTTTTATTTTACTGATTAAATATTGAACCTTACTGTACTGCATCTCTACTGAATTTCTTAGTGACAAAGTTCTGCTTTTTACTGCCTAATAAATGACAGAGAATATGTTCTAACTGTTGTTGTAGTAGATAGATTTACCATTGGTAGAAATGTTATTGCAATTTTGGTTATTGTTTACCGAACTTGTTGCAAGTTGGTCAGTCTTCCATCATCAAGCGAAGTAGGTATGTTCTCTTGATGTTTGCCACTTACAAGTTTCTAATTAATCTGAGTTGTTTATCGCTTGATTTCTCAACCTAAGACCATCTAAAATCAAACATCTAATGGATTTTGCAAGGGAATCTGGTATTACTTATAAATAGCATTGTGCTGGTCTGTGGTATGAACATTTATCATGAGGTTGTCTAATTGATAACTTTTATGAATATCTAATATTATATTATTTGGGAGAATTAATGCATTTATATTGGATAATTGAACTTGGTCGACTAATGGTTGGTGTGATGACTTGCCTTCTCGTGTCAATGTCTGGTGGTACTGAGGATGTAAGAGGCAGTTCTTGTCATGCCAATAGTGCAATGCATTCAAGTGCAAAAGCCCTTTTCTTCCTGTAAAATTCACAGTGGTTTTGGTACCTTCTAAAAACACGTGTATGGTACCAGAAATAAGTGTCCACCATTACGCTTAGTTAGTGAATGATGACAAAGAACAAATAAGTGGTAAATTGTGTACCAAGTTTATTGAGAACAGGGATTTTCATGTTATTTTTATTTTTATTATGTCTCATTATTGTTTTTCTCACTCAGTTTCCATCATCAGAACTAGCCCAATGCGAATGATCTAAACTTCATGTTTGTCCTCTACTTTTTTTTAAAGAAAAATTTTTTCCTTTTTTCATCTCTATTTATCAAAGATCTTCAAAGGCAATGTCCGAAATCTCTCTTTGTAATTTTCTTGCTTGCTTCACTCAGTTCTCACCTATAGCATATTAACAATTCTATTTACCTTTTCATTTGCTTTGTCGTTCTCTGCAGATTATTTGCTGCTGTGGATGACATATATTGCTTGTTTGAAGGACACATTGGGAATATTGCTCATTTGAAGCAACAGTATGGATTGGACAAGACTGCTAATGAAGTTATTATTGTAATCGAAGCTTACAGATCTTTAAGGGACAGAGGTCCTTATCCTGCAGACCAAGTTGTGAGAGATCTTAATGGAAAATTTGCATTCATTCTGTTTGATAGCTCAGCAAAATGCACCTTTATTGCTTCTGTGAGTAAACCCTATAACCAGTAAGCTTTTTTTCTTAATGTTAAATTTAGTTCTTTATCCGACCCAAAAAAGGTTCATAATGCAAAGCAGTATGATAGTTATTAACTAACCTATTGACTCCAAAAGCTTAAGCTAATAGAAAAAAGAGTCAATAATGTATATCAAACTCAATACCGCACCTCACGTGCAGTCCAGACAATGGAAATGGAGAGACCACAATGACTGAAATGAGTCAATACAACAAAATAGCGACTAGAATGAGTCAAGAAAATAATCGGGATCATTAGATAAATAATTGATGTAGAGCGAATTTGAAATTATGGCCTCCAAGAAACCTGTGTTTTGATTCTTGTTGAGTAATCGATTGACTCAAGAAGCTTAAGCTAATAGGGAAAAGGTCAATAATATATATTAGACTTAACAGTAGCAAGTAACCTGAAACCACATTAGTATTGAAGACATAAGCCTCAATTCTGGTAGGAGAATGAAAGAGAGAATTGGAAAATAGGTCATGGTTTATTAATTCGAGGGCTTCTCAAATTTCAGAGATGGATTTCCCTTGCTTTATTTGGCAACTGGAATTAATAAGGTTCTCTGAATGAATATTTGAACCTTGATTACTGAGTGTTTTTTTTTTTAAGCTCATCCCTGGTCCTTTTCAAATCTTTCACCAGAGTGCCATGGGGATTGAATACCCACTTTGATTTCCTTTTCCCCCCCTTTGTACTTCAGTATTAGCTGCCGTTCTCTCTTTTCATATACCTTTGGCCTCTTTAAAGTTCCCCCTGGCTAGTCATTTCTAATTATTTCTAGAAGATACTGATCTTATCAATTATGAGCAAAGCTTGTGCAACCTACTGGAGAGAGAAAGATCTAGAGACAGTAGAAAGAGGTGCAGGTAGTAGAACGTGGATTAGGATGTTGGCAGTAGTAAGAAACTGCCCTCTTTGATAACTTCCTAACTTTCTAGATTTAAATTAAGGAATGGTACTTCTCTCCCATATTGGCCTAGGGGTATAGAAGGTTATGGTTGTCTATCCATTTCTTGATAATCTTTCAAGTTCCTATGCTTTTTAAATTTTTCATGTTTGCTGATGCAACATGTGGTGATATTCCAATAAAAACAACTATATTTAGAGTTCTCAATTGTAAAAATTGTTGAAACTTTAAGTCTAACCATGCAGAAATTTTTATGAAATTAGGACCAAATTTAGGGCAATGAGGTATGCATGCATGGTTGCCTTGTAAAATGTAGTCATCCTAATATTTGATAAGAGTTGGATTAGAAGACTGAAGAGTCAAATAGGTTTACAATCTTTGTGCATTCTTCAATACATAGCGAAAGAATAAAAGATGTACATTCATGATTGTTACTTGTAACATATTTTCTGAAAGGTGAATAATAAAACAAAATATAGCTGACTATTATCCATGGAGCATGGTACTATAGTTCAGTATCCATCATGAATGTCCAGTAGCCCTGTGTAAGTTGCGGATACTCTTTGGATGTACATTACAGATCAGTCATGATTACTTCAGGGTTTTTCCCCCTTTTTAAGAGATGTTGGACATTATAGAAAGGATCACCATATGGAAAACACATGAGAAAGGAAGGGGAAAAAAAAGCTTCATATTTAGATCAATCATATTGTCTGCATGCCACTTGTTTGGTATTATTTGTGTGAGTTGATTCAGTTTGCTTGAATTGGTTCTCAACCTCTATATGGATTTCATTTCATTTTTATACAGGATGCTGACGGTAGTGTTCCCTTTTATTGGGGAACTGATTCAGGAGGCCATCTGATTTTTTCTGATGATGTGGACATCATTAAAAATGGCTGTGGAAAATCATTTGCACCATTCCCAAAAGGTATGATACAGAAAACAATTAGAGATAACAAAGCTATTAAGTCCTATAGTGGGCTCCTTTTTCCTATTCTATATGTGGCCATTAGTAACCTTTTGACGTTTCAACCAGGTTGCTTCTTCACAACCTCTGGGGGATTGCAGAGTTTTGAACATCCACTGAATGAGGTGAAGCTTATGCCCAGGGTTGACAGCCAAGGGGAAGTGTGCGGTGCTACATATGAGATTGATGCCCAAGCTAAGAAGGAATCAAGTATTCCAAGGGTTGACAGTGCTGCAAACTGGTCTTCTCACTACTGATCTACCGAGTACCATCTAACTAGGCTTTCATGCTTCTGCCTTCTATGATAATAATCTGTGCTTTGACTTTCTGGATGCTTTACAGAATGTTTAATGCATAAATGAGGACCTTTATTGCACGAAGTTTTGAGCTTCGTCTGAGTCCTCTCTATCCTTTGGATCACCTGTCATTCTCTCATATCCATGTTGGATATGAAAATCAATGTTTATTAAAGACTCTTGCAACCATGCCTTGTAGTTTCCAGTACTTCTTATTGAATAATGTTGATGCTTCCATATATATCTTATTCTCAGGTTATCCTGAGGTGTACTGAATAGGACTAAGAAAATGTTGTTTTTGGTCATTGAATATGATCTTCTGAAACTGATTGTCTGGCTTCATTTTATTTTTTAGCTTGTCTTGTAAATCAAAATAAAGTTTGAAAGGTGTAAAGCAAGACTAGAGCAATATGAAGTAGCTTCACTTGTATGCATTGTTTTGGTGAAAGTGGGGTGTTAAACAGTTGCTTGCATCAAAGCTTTCATGGCTGATGAGCTACCATCCAACTAATGTTTTTACTAAGTGACATTTGGCCGCTTGACTGTGTGCTACTTGTAGTATTTTCATGCCCTATGACCAGGACTTTTTATGGCTGATTTTTAATGGTGTTCTGTAATGCTGTTGAGGAGGAAGGGAAGTATTGGCATTTCCAGTGGAAATGCAAGATCCCATAAACAAAATGCGACCTCTTGTTAGGAGTTGGAGATATATGGTGCTTTTGATGGGAGGAAGATAGGATATTTAAGGCAATGACAGATAATAGTAGAAAATAATCTCAATATTTCTCTGACTGTTTGACTTGCATTCGGGTTCTGATAATCAATAAAAATTAAATATTTTTAGGGATGTGGCTAATCTCTTTTGATCCTGGTTATCTATCTATGAGAATGATGTTGTGCCACTATCTGGATCACCCCTCTGATGCTAAATGTCACCAATGTATGCGCTTGTGCACGTATCTACATTCTTGTATGTGCAGGATGCATGTCTCTATGCATGCATGTTAGCTTCTTTGGTTGTCCAGAGAATCCATATTTTCAGTTGGATCTTCATTTCTGCTCTCGGTGATCACCATCAGCCACGGATTTTGTTTAGGTTAATTTCAGTGGAAACACAATCCTATTTAGATTTCAGCAGAGAAAGAAAATAGAAAGGTTCTTTTCTAATAAAATTTGTTTTTATTGCTACCGTGGCTCTTTGCCTTCTGTGTGGTTCCTTTTTTTTTCAGTTTCTTGCGTTTTTTATTTTCCATCTGCAAAACTCTTTATATGTTTTCAGTTTCTGTAGCACACGTAGGGTGGGTGGCAGTGGAAACCAATGGCCAAAAGAATTAAAAAAATAAAAAATAAAAATAAAAATAAATCAATTATAGCATTTTCTGTTTGTTATGCAGACGCTCAAGTATTTATAAAAGGCTACACTCCAACTCGCAAGCATGCTAATGCTATACAATTATGAACATATTAGTTAAGCATTCAATTGTTCGATTAGTATCATGCTCTTTTAAATAAACGAAAGTTAAATTGTAAACTGAATAACGTCTCAAACAAAAGGCAACCATTAGTCCAAGTACATGTTGAATTCAGCAAGACCTTATTGGGATCGGGTGCACTTTTCCCAGTTTTCATTCGAGACCAATTCCAAATGTTGAAAAAAGAAAGGTACAAGTATGATGTTTTTATATGCGCAAAGGTTATCAATATTTCAATTAGGACAATAATTTGGAGGGGGAATGATACAAGCTGAGCAGCACTTATAACCACTTAGTAATCGAGCAATATTAAATGGCGGTTGCTTGTAGAATCGAGCAATATTAAATGGTGGTTGCTTGTAGACTGGCTTGCAAGCGTTAGCTTTGGTCATTGGGCTAAGAGCTCAAGTTGAGCACTCTTATACCAGCCCAATGTGACCAATGAGAATAAAATATCCGTCATAGTGGCCGGACTCTAGTTTACAGGTCTTAGCAAGATTGCATGCACTAAAGGCCCATATTATGATAGGAGAAGGCCACAAATGGTGCAAGTGGGGAGAAAGTCTTGTTTATTTACGCTGAAATATTTGAACAGATGCACGAATGGAAGTTCACTCTTACAATGTAGGGATCAAGAGAGGGACTTTATTAATTTTTCCTGTAAAAATCTGTCGCTTGAATTGCTTGTCTAGGAAATGACCTCTGCTTAAGGATTAGAGCATGACAATAAATTAGAATACAGGATAGGCGCATCGCTAAACTGGAAAGCCTGGTCTTAGCTTCAAACAACCAAAGCTAAATAACTCTGCTTCTGAATTTAGGTATCTGCAATCTCTTTCACCCTGTTATCTATACTTCAGTATCATGACCCTTTTGAGCCCTTATTTATACTCTGTTACAAGTTCAAACCACTGGCAACATCATTAGAAGTGATACTAGGTGTGAAGCTGTTGAGGAATTGACACGGCCCGGCCCATTCTAGTCCAAACTAGTCTCACCTAACTGAAGCCAGGCAATAACCATATGAAGTGTATTTTTAGAAGGGCTATGCATTTAGTATCAGAATATTTGATGACAGACAGCACAACTTTTCTTTTTTTCTTAAGAAATGATGACAGAACAACAGTCCAGGAATCAGAGAACAGTGAGTTCAGGCCAGGCACTAGTGTTCATGAAAGGGGATGCTTCCTTTGATAGGTCTTGGCTGGGACCAGAGCAAGCAGAACTCTTTTATAACAACTTGCACCCCTCCATTGCCACTTTCAACACACCATCGTAACAGAGATAGGGTGATGCATTCTAGGAGGGATCCAAAGTCGAGGAAGAGTGGTCCATCTTCTAATAATCCAACGCATGATTTATCCCTGCCTCCATGGCTGGACCAGTTATTTCAGATCCTCAACCTCTGTGTAATTGATGTTAGGAATGCACTGCAGTCTGTCATGATCGCTTTCGTTTCCAGATATACTGCTCCATCCATCTGGTCCAGCAACAGCAATTCCAAGAACCCCAACAACTTCTCTGACAGCACTGCTTGTTATGAATTCTATCGATCAGTCTTTACCCACTGCCCGTTTGTTAGGCTTTTGTAACCACTTATTTTAATTCTCGATACAATCTACAGCTAACACATATTTCAACAATCAGCATGCATTGATATTAGTATGTTGTCAATTAGTTTCCTAAAAAATGTTGCTAGTTGAGCTGCTCATTTGTCTTGCTCAGACTTTGGCTTGTTTCAGTTTATTCTGCTCATATCTCCCACGATGTATTGTCAAGGCAGAGTTTAATATTCATCCATATATTGTTTTGCTTGAATATACTCCCTTCAGCTAATTCTGATCTACATGCGGTCTTATCGCATGCTGTAGTGCTTATACCTGCACCTTAGTGTGTAGGAATGGACTCTGTCAGTTGCTACTATCAAATACTTATCCATAAATAGGAAAAAACGAGACTGCTGGCTGAATAATCTGCATTTAGTTGTTATAAATATCATGTTAGTTTGCCATCAAGTGTGAGCTAATTATCCAAGCATGCCTACTTGTTGAGACTGTTCAGTTTGACAATTTGTTTGGGAGCATTTGTTCATGAGTGCAATTGGATTTAATGGCAGCATGTGCAAGTCATACAATGTGACAAAGGCCCCCCTGTGACCGCCCAATGTAATCCAGCATTGATCATGTGCTGATGGTCCCATTCTGTTGTGTCTGATGGCTATATTGGTATACCATGAAAATTTAAATAAATGAAACAAGATAATATAGATAGCAGTCTCTGTTGATGATGCATGGAATATTTAATGGTCTGTTGCAGCTGCACTGGCTGTGTTCTCTGTTGGTGAGGGCAGGACCACAACCTATGGAACTGTAGTGAGGGAAAGGGAAGGCCATCAATGGACCACTCACCCAGAGTTTTGGATTCTAGGGTTTTTAAGGGCTTCATTAGGTCTACATGGGGAGTGGCTTCACTGTCTGCAAGCCTTGCATGGAACCTGTGAAGTGGCATCCCCTTGGAATTGGTACACAACTGAATTGGCAAGGATAGTGAAGGATGAACCGTGAGTTTTTATGGAGATGGGTACATGAGCATCTTTCCAACTTACTCATACTAACTTGCTTCTATCATATATGCATCGCACATGTTTGTATGGAGATGGGTACATGAGCATCTTTCCAACTTACTCATACTAACTTGCTTCCATCATATATGCATCGCACATGTACATCGGGGACCACTGCATCATAGGAGACAGTTCATTGATCGATCCAGCCTCGATGTTGCGATTAATGTTGAATAGAAGACAAGTTGGAAAGCATATTGGATCAGATAATTTAGTTTTGATCCACCAAATTATAACTTGGTAGGAAGTATTGTGCATGGTATGGATTCCCTGTCCATTTCTCAGGTCCACACGGCTATGTTGCGCTAGTACAAAGAAACAATGCTAAGTTTGTGCCAGCTTCTTACAAGTGGGCCAGTACAGATGGCAGAGGATCAGTACTCCCATCTCTAACTCATGACTGTGTGGCTTTCTCTATGTGGGCCGAAGTAAAAGAGATACGCATGCCAAAATGGAATGGTTGGCCTTTTCCAACCACCTTCTTCTATGTCAGCAGAGGAGCCTTTTCTAGTGAAAGTAAAGGAGTTGGGAGGTCACAGTGCTCTTTCCCTCCCTTTGATGGTGAATCTTGCTGTCATAAATGTTGAGGGGGTTGCCTTCCAAAAATATTCCATCCTGTGGACCTGATTGGATTTGGACTTTGGGTAGACTGTCAGCAAGAGTTACCTTTGATTATGTACAACTGCAGCAAAAGCATCTTCATGATGGAGTGCTAAATCTTGCACTTGACAAGACTTGCACGCAATACCCAGCCTATAGGCTACCATACGTGAGAATAATATAGAAGAAAGACATGGAGTTCAGAATGAAATGCAAATATTTAGCTAAAGATTCTTCTATTTGGCTTTGCTTTATTGAAAATAGTTGTATCGTATGTCACAGTAACAACAATGCTTAATGCAATAATTGGCCCGTTACTGTAACTTTTTTTATTTTCTCTATGATTGCTAGCATATTGTTTGTTAGGATATTGGAAACATATGGTTAAGTTCATCAAAGAAAATCGGTCTACATCTGTGCGAGTCCATGGAAGACAGTCAGTCAAAATATGTTGAAGAGTGGCAGATAGTCTCCTCTTGTGCATGAACTTTGTCAAGCATGTTTTGTTTATCATAATCTGAAGTGGGAGCTAAATCACTCAATAACAAACAAAATGGATTAATGTTGATAGAGCTCTTGCTGGGTTTCTGAATCTTGTGAGACCTAAGATAACGGGACCTTTCTTTTTTACTCTCCCTGTTTTGAGGAAGGACTACATATCATGGGGAAGCATTCAATGGTCAATTAGCTTTATTATTTCATGCATCCCCAGTAATGGCTGCATGTGGATCTTGCAAATTGTGACAGAGATATTGGCTTCCAACGCGGATGCATGAATTGCAGAACTGAAGGCATCATCTGGTGGTTGTGCAGACTTTAGATGGAATGTAGTGCAACTCCATGAACCATTCAAGAACCTGGGACCCTAGAGTTCTTTTCTATTCCAAAGTAGGCCATTCTTGTCGTAATGTCTCCATATATGTCCGAGTGAACGACATGAATGAAAGTTTTGGAGTCGAAATGCCAAACGAATAATGCCTGATTGTCTGATATTGGTGGCAGAAAATTTCAGCCTGGTGTAGCCGAGAGGGACAAGTTTTGGTTATAGTTTTGTGGTCACCACTTTTTTCAACGGTACAAGGCATCTTTGCTTCCTCGGAAAATTCCCTTGCTTGCAATGCCATGTTTCCTTCTCATGGCTTACTTCAACCCTTTGTCCTTTCTACTCTCGTTTCCATATTTTATGGGTGAAGATTGCCTGATGGCCACTTAAACAATTTTAAAAAGAACCAAAACTTAATGCATAAAAGAGAACCAAAACTTAATGCATAAAAGATTGTGACAGGAGGCACGCTAGGACATATATAATATATATAGTTAGTTATCATAATATAATATATAGTAGTTAGTTATCATAAAATTAATAAACCAATTCGCAAATAATATAGACGAGTGTGAGACTGTGACTTTCGACTGCGATGCATTGCCCATGTACTTTTTGCCGGCCTTTCGCAATCACTCCCACCGCCAGGCCATTCGGCTCCGTCCACAGAAATACCATCAAGTCTCCCCATCACATGTAGTAGTCCCCTTCGACTGTGCTGTATTGCCTTTAATTTGGATGTACATTTCTTGCACACCATTGGACCACTAGTAGCTCAATCACTAGTAGCTCATTTAACGCTTCGAGCTTGCCTCAACAGTTCAAGGTAGACTGATGTGCTAATTTTTACGTCAGAATGCACTAAAAAGTTGTCCCACAAGGACAGAAAGGGTCATGGATTGCCTCTTTTAGCAATATTTAGATTTTAATCCTGCAGCAAATCCTAGACAAGAGGTACTCATCAATTGTGCTATCAATTATTGGTAAATTCCAATGTTTCTTCATTTCTTCTTTTCT
This sequence comes from Metroxylon sagu, assembly GCA_017589505.3. Lineage (NCBI taxonomy): Eukaryota > Viridiplantae > Streptophyta > Magnoliopsida > Arecales > Arecaceae > Metroxylon > Metroxylon sagu. Next base: position 192,139 of record JACVBY030000457.1, read on the forward strand.
GAGCCAAAATCAAGATTTTCTATTCCCTCGACAACAGAAATAAAGGACAATTATATAGCTTTTACATCCTACAATAAAGAGTAATGGATCATAATTGTAGTTTGTGCTTTTACTGTTTGGTCTCTCTTTAATTTCTTAGAGCTAGGCTAACTAAGCAAAGCTAAATAATTTTATTTTGAAATTATCATATTGAATTATTCATGATCGACTCATTAATTCATGAACTTCAGAATTGCATGCAGATTAATAACTTTTTCACAAGTTAACTTATTAATCACTTTCATCCCTTTTGTTAATCAAGCAATGGGGAGGTTGGGCTTGAACTCATGATTCAAAAGGCACCAACATATTTGCTGAATATCTAAGCTATAAGTTGTAGGCAAATTTGTTGTTCTTTCTGATGTAATTTTTTTTTTTTTTTCTCTTTTTGATGAAGGAGTAAAAGCAAAAGGTTCCACGTATCTTCACTAAGAAAGTGAAGTAAAACGCATATAAGCACTCACTTTTTAGGCACAAGCACAAGAGATTACATATATATGCACTTCGTTTTTTTCAAGGTACTCAAAAGAAAAGAATAATTGGTGAAAACCTTAATAAGAGGAAGCAAAGGTTCCCAACTAGAGTAGGCCTGAATAGCGTTGTGAGCTGCCTCTTTGTTCATGAATACTGAACGAGTTAGTACCAATCAAACGAATCCCATGCAATGGTGAAGGCATTTAATGCTCGGCTCTTCTTCCAATCCATCCACAAAGCCTTGCCACTTGAGTCCACACTTTTTGGCCGCATTATTATTCTAGTATCAAATGGGTTTCCCGCATTGGCCTTCCAAAGAGGGCAGCCCAATAAAGTACTCCAAGCCTTCCTGTTAAGGATCTCTCCAGTATCCCATTTATTTTTCAGAATTAGCCGCATGAATGCTCTTAATCTTTTCCGGTACAATAGCCTTCCAAAGGACAAAGGCCATGGGACAAATGTAATAATCCTTATCTGTAAAAAGATTTGATAGAATATAACTCACTTTTTGACCATCTCCAACTTGGTTGGCCATTGTTGTTTGCTGGACTGGTAGGTTGGAGTGAGCATTCCTGTTCCCTTAGCTCTTCTATAGGTCTCATTTACCAATGGAGTACTGAGGTCGTTGGACCAGCTGTTGCGCGTGCAATCCCTGTAGTCCGAAATAGTGTTATCAGTACTAGGTGTAGATTGGGGAGCAGAGTAGAGCTACGGTGGTGCTCCACTAGCTAGATGTCCTGCAAGAAGAGCGTATTTGAGCCTTTACCGAGTGCAAATTTGATGACAATCTAGAAATCCAGGTTGATGCACATGTTTCTCCAAATCTTGATGCTCTTGCCATCCTTCTCCATCCATCTGCACTGAATTTTTTTCTTCTTATGCTGCATTAAGTTGTTTCATCTATGGCTGTAGAAGTCTCAAAGCCTACCTAGTTAACCAAGCTAAGTTAAAATCAGCTTAAGAATTCCCAGACCTTTTGCAAACCACTTTTCAATTGACTGAAGGCAATAGGGAGGAAGAAGTACATGTGCTAGTCTTGTCTGTCTTGATTAACAGCTAGGTGGCAGAAAAAGGCACATGCAGCAGATGGGGAAAGGAGTAGAAGTAGAAATGGAAGGCAGAGGGACCACATCAGAGGTGGAGAGAAAGCTGGCAGAAAGAGCATAGGCATGAGTGGGAAGTGTGAGCAGAAGCCATGCCAATAAGCTACATTCATTGTGAACATCTGGGTTGTTCTTTCTATTCTAGCATGTAGAAACTAGCATGGGCACTCATTTGCAAGTGATAAGAAGGTTGTGGTGGCTGTGGACAAGTTCTAAAAGAAACGAAGATCTTTGTAGTACGTTCTTTTTTCCCTCTTCTTTGGCAAGAGGTGGTTTACCTCCCAAAATTTGGGAGATAACAATCAAATTTGATTTGGTTTTTTTTTTTTGTTTTGTTTTTTGAACTACTCTTTGTTCTCTTAATTCAGGGCATTTTTGTATTTGCCTTCCACTATAGCTCCCAAAGAACTTTTCTATTATTTGTAATTTTGATTCAAGTTTATTACCAGGTTGATATATACAACTCTAGCTATTAGAGGAAGATCTAGACAGGACTTTGGAGCAATATCCACCACATCAGGAAGTTGAATTATATGTCAAGAAAGTGACCTTAAATTGTATTGGTGATGTCCAATTGAGATGCTCTTAACTTTTCAAAATCTGAAACTATGCAAGCTCTATAGCATGATGCCAACTCCTCAAAAATTTGGTACATGTAATAATCAGAACAAAATTCCATAATTTAAGTTTCAAGACGGAAGTAAATTTTTTTCAAGAATTATTTGAGTGGGCATCTCTCAATTCGAGAAGAACTAGATAAAGTGGCTAAAGACAAAATTAAAGTAAAAATCAAGATTTTCCTCTAATAAGATTTTAACTTTTAATAATTATTTTTACTAATTATGTCTATTTTTAAAAATTCATAGCTTCTTTTAATTAAAAGAGCTCATCTATATTTTGTAAGGGTAGACTTGACAAGCATAAATAAAAATTTGGTAACTTAATTTTCTAATCACTAATAAAAGAAAAAAAAAGATCTAGCCTCTACTTTCACTATTTTTATTTTTACTAATTATCTCTATTTTTGAAAACTCATAGCTTCTTTTAATTAAAAGAGCTCATCTATATTTTGTAAGGGTAAACCTTACTAGTATAATAAAAATTTGTCAACTTAGTTTTCCAATCACTAACGAGAGAAGGGAAAAAAAAATAGATCTAGCCCCTACTTTCACTATTTTTATGTTTTTAATATTTTTTAAGAAATTCAAGTTAAACCGGTGGAAGAATTTTTTTTTTTCCTTCATGATTGGATAAAATTTTGTTCACCACTATTTAATTAGAGAGATATTTATTTAGAAACTATTTAAATTTATGTGATATAATAGTAATTATGAGAGGCCATACTGTTAAGTATTTAGTTTTATATCGATTATGCAATGGAAAGATTCTAAATACTTATACAGGATCCAAAAATTCTAATAATAACTTCTCAATTAGCATTTTTGAATGATGTAAATTTTTATGATTGAATTTGATTGAAATTGAATGTAAATTTGAACATGAATCAAAGAGTATATAAAAGCTCATGCTAGTAAGCATATAATTTTATATTAACTATGCATCGAAGATTTTAGGGAGTGAGTGAATTAGTGAACCAGTGTACCTAAAATTTAGATTGCCGTGAGCGAACCAGTGTACCTCATATGAATTAGTGTGATACATGGGCTATGTGCATCGAACGATGACCCCAAGGCATTCTCCTCTTTCTTTTCTAATCCACCAGGTGTCATGTCACGTCTTTTCTCAACCAAAATAATGTTGGTGAGAGAGCATACATAGCATAATTTTAAGATGCTTTAACCTCTTGTTTTATGTTTTTGATGAATCCCTTTGCATGCGGCTGCAGGCCGTTCACACTTAGCTTGCTGCGTGCTCGAGGATGGAATCTCATTTCATGCATCATTTCATCCTGCTGCTGTGGAACAATATATTATTTAATTTATCATTGCTCTTTCTTTCTTTCTTTGTTATTCCTTCTTATCATCGTCGCTCGTGAGTCATTTTAGCTGTGGCATCTCTGCAGAAAGCTGTTATGATTTTAATGGGCCATTGCAGTTGTATCCCGTATAAAGTTGCTTTTCGTGAGGACATTATTCCTTTCGTTTACGGTAGGCTTTCGTCTCTCACTCCCCTGCCTCTCTTGTCTCTTTCAGTATCTTTTTTTTATCTTCTTTTATAAATTCTCATGCCCCCTTGTTGCTGTTGGCTGGTGCAAATGCAATGTATGTATGCGTGTTCTTGGGAAGCACTTGCATGGCTGTTGTTGATTTCATGATCGATTGCCTTCTTCTCAGTGATCTATATCATTTGAACCCGTGATTCTCAATCCTACCAACCTTTCTTCTCTACCACTTGACTCTCTAGAGCCGCACGTGTTCGCCACCACAAATGTTATGATGAGCCATGTTAACAAGGTGTGAGCCTTTGGCTTTATATACTTTGTGCAGACATGTACTAGCTTCTATGGCCCATCTTTTTATCACTTGGATATTGTCTTTTACTCTCCAACTTGATATGTAATGGCTTGCCCCTTTTTTAGATAGCTATTTGAATCTTTTCGACCATCATGAAAATCTATGCTACCACTTGAGCATCAACCAATTCAAATCGTTTCATGGTGGGTGAAAACTTGAACCTTCACCTACCATCCTCAATTTGGAGAACTCAAATGTAAATCTGTTTTTCACTCCATGCCTATTCACGTTATGGCCAATGCTTCTATTCCTACTAACTTCCTATTCTAGCCTAATCATACTGTCAGAAGTTTTATATGAGGATATAATTATAATAGTAAAACTCTCAGCACTCTTTTTGTAGTGAATGTTGCATACCCGAAGTAGAAGATGGTCCAGGCATCCTGCAAATTTGGACACATTGTGTGACACATCTTATGTAGCTAAGGTGGTATCAAATCAAAGTTATCTTCTCTCTTAAGTTTTAGTAGGAAAGTATCACTTTTCTGAAAATAAGGTGGTCTAGGCATCCTGCAAATTTGAACACATGGTGTGATATACTCTTATGTAAAATTGTAGCTAAGGTAGTATCAAATCAAAATTATCTTCGCTCTCAAGTTTTAGTACGAAAGTGTTGCTTTTTCTAGAAATTAGTTGGATTATTCATCACCTAAAAATTCATCCATCATATGAAAAGCAATCCAAAAAGTATTTATGGATGCATATAAAAATTTCATTTAATCTATTGGTGATGGCAATTATACTAGTAGTGAGCTACAACCATAGTTTGATTATATGCCTATATCTAGAATGACAATTATATTTGACTCTTAGGCTATCCAGTACTTCCTAACAATGTCTCATTTCTTGAATATGATAGGAACTGAGATTCACAAGTCATTCATCAAATCTTTCCACATATCATTGACGAGCAAATTTTGAATATTCCAATTGGTGGTCCAATCACGAAGACAAGTTGGCTTGGGGGAAGAGTTATCAATATGAGATATCTATTGAAAAGGCATATACATTAATTATCTTAGGAAATTATTTCTTAGATAATGTAGTTATAGCAAAGATTTTGAAGAAAAAGCCTCATTCTCAAGCGCTCGATTTTATGTGAAAACTAGCAAAAGGGGCTTTACCCATAGCGTCATAAATCTCTAAAAGGATTCTTTTCATTTAGCCTATATGTAGTAGATGCAATCTTTTGAAGAGACTAATGATCATTTATTCTTCTCTTATTCTTTGTGTAAACAATTGTGGGAGCTGATTGATAACCCATGCTTCAGGCAATACCAATCCATCCAACAAGCATTGGACTTCATTCTTTCTTCTCTAAATGATCCTTGTATGAATTTTTTTCAATCTCTACTAATTTATATTTTATGACTGATTTAGAAGGCTAGGAATGATCATATTTTCTAACTTACAAATTTCAATCCAAGATCCATTCTTCGCTAAACAGTTTGTCAAACACAGTTTTTCTTTTTAAAAAATTAAAAGTTGGTATCTTTTTTCTAATCTCTAAGGTTGTTTTCCATAGTCTTCAGTAGATATCTATTATAAAATTTTTATCTCTTGGCAATCCTCTCAATCAATTTTCTTGAAAGTTAACTTTGATGATCTAATCAAATCTTATAGTGCGATAAGATCTCATGGTGCAGGTGCAAATTTCTTGATCAAGAATTCTTTTGGAATAATTTTATTTATTGAATATATTCCAATTTAAGTGCCTTTAGTTCCGATTGCAGAGTTAACAGCCACTTGGTGGGGTATTTGTAAAGTTGTCAATATTTTTTTCTACTTGTGGTTATATTGTGGAAGGTAACTCAGCTATGATTATAGGTTGGCTTAATGGTAATTTAAAATACGTCCATTGTTGCTAAAAGATCTCTAAGTTATATTTTCAAATTCTAAGAATATCAATTGTCAACATGTAAAGGATCGAAAAATTAAGTGACGGACTTCTTAGCAAGTATGACTCACACTTTTGAGGAGCCATTGCTTTCTTTTTCTTTCTTTCTTTCTTTTTTTTATATTTTTTTTGACGGAAACATGAGGGAAGGATTGTACCTGTGGCATTTGTTAGAGTTAAAGTTTGCTTACAATGGATGAGTCAAAGTTTACAAAGAATTCTAATGGGTGAAAGAAAATTACAAATTTTGTATATATTTTCAACCCTTTTTAGAGCAAAGGTTGCCTCACCTAGTAAAGCTGATAATGATCTTCTACAAGATCAAAACTATGTATAACTTCTTATTAAAAAAGATCCTTAAGCTCTTCGTTTTTCATACATACCATATATAAGATAAAAACAAGTGGTCCCAACCTTGTCTACTACTATCTGGTATTTTTTTTCTTCCTCCACTTTGTTCAGAGATTTGAGATAGTAGAAAGAAGTTTGTATAGGCCGATGTAATTGGAAAGAGAGTCTAGCATCAATCTTGAGAATGGACATCTAGCAAATGTATGATCAATTGATTCCTGTCCCGCATCTCGAGCTTACTAGCTATTATTTCTTCATTAGGTTATCTTCCGTGTGCAATTTATTGAAAAGGGTTAACCAAAGAAATACTTTGACTTTTCCAAAACGAATATCTCCCTATTAGTCTATAGAATGGGCATATAACTCTATAGTGGTTGATGAAATGGTAAAAGGACTCTATACTATACCTGCCATCACTGCATGGCTTTGAGACTAGTATATCAACCGATTGGTATATCAATCGATAGGGATGAGTGAAGGGTAGAGAGAAAACTTTGTAGTTGCTAGAACTATATGTGCTCAAAAGATGACAAAAGCCCATAAACCCTTACTTTCCATTACTATAATTTACCACTTCACATCAAGGCTACTAAGCAAGTTTTCTTAGTAACTCTACCGTATAGGAGGAGTTAGAATGCAAATTATCCACCTCAACTCAATTTGATTGTGGAGACAGATTCTTAATGAATGATATTTATGAGATTGTAATGACGTCCCTATAACCAAAAGGAAAAGGGGTAAAACTTTATAGGTCAAACAATCTCTTAATACATATAGCCCAAACTCCCCAATGGGCACTGATCAGCCCCCTAGGGAGATGTTCCAACAATGGTTGCATGACCAATGAGAAGTTAAATAGGATGGCAGCTGCTTCTCGCACAGTTGTCTTTGGAAAGGGAAATAGTGCACAGGCTGTCTTAAAGCGTCAGGAAGTTTGCTTGATTGGTGACTTTCTTTCACCTGTGCCTGATGCTAGTGAAGACTAACTATTAGTCTAGAACATTACAAAAGCAAACAGTTGATCCAATGGCATAGAAAGGATGTATGACAATGATATATGGAAGTAGCCATATAGATGGTAGGGACCTGGAGATTTGAACTTCTGGATCTTCTATCTACTCTCCATGTCTCTAGCCCAAATAGACAGAACCTTTTCCAGGAAAAGTAGTCAAACTTTGTGTGTGCGCGCATGTAAGTTGATTCACCTAATTTGTAACATTAATTGTAATTTTTCTTTTAAGTTCTAATTCTCTATCCTTTTAGTGTAGGTTGCATAATCTTTAACATGCATGCGCAAAGTAAAATAAGCACTGAATTGCATGCTTTCATATTCTAATTACTAGTATAAGGAAAATACAAATTCTTTGGTTATAAGAAAAATGTTTTGTTCCGTTAAATCCTTTCTCTACATGGGTTTTTACAATACAGGATTGAGAGGACTATGATTTGGATTTTTAAAATATACAAATCCCTAAAATACATCGGCATAATTCTATCCTTCCACAAGTATACCTAGCAATTTGATATTTAAAAATTACGGCTCATTTGATTGATGCTTTAATTAGTTACAGAATTCTCCCTTTCCGTAATATATCTAGTAATTCAACATTCCAAAATTGCAAGTCATCCATTAGGAGTAATTGGCACCTTGATATAAAATTTAAATCAAATACACCCAATAATTCAAAATTTAAAAATTAAACACTCATGAGTGATTGATGCCTTGCTTAGTTGTGAAGAATATATGGGTATTGATAATCAATTAGTTCACTTGTTGTTTTAGCCACAATCTATTTCGTCTGGTTAAGAATTTTCCAGACTTATTGTCTGCCCTTGTGAAGCCACACTCTGCCAACTTAGTGCAGGGAACTTGGTTTATTCATTCAGTTTGTATGGTTTATCAGTGAGTCACTTTAAGTTATTATGCATATTAAATTTATGGTGGCACAACTTTGCAAACAATTAATTGCTTGAATTTAATAATAAAAATACTTGAATTCTTAATAAATATCATATTATTCCTGGTTAAAAAATTTGCAGATTATATCGAATTATAGTGACTCCATATAAGTGATCTTTCACTATTCATGCCTTGATCAGTGGCCATCACACAGCCTAGAGGATCGAATTTTGAAATGTTATGCCTTGATCTTTTCGGGAGACCAGGTGTCATGACATTGCTTACTATTGCTTCAAAAGTTGTCAACTACGATTATTATTCATAGTTCCTTCTTTCACTCATTTTATCCACTTTGTTCCGTTGTGATAGCAACTGCCTTACTCATTTGAGTTCATTCTTCTACAAGCAAGCAAAAGAATATAAAGATAGGCTATCACTCTTGCCAGCACCCTTAACACATTTCATATTCAGCTCTAGTATTCATTCATGCAGGCAACGCAATCGAGTTTCCTATGTGTTCACCACCCTATGCTACTGATCAAGATCCAATGTTCAACTCCAAGGAGGTTGCCAGCCAGCATATGTATATGTTTAGATGTTGATGGATTGATGCATATCTTTGAGTCTGGATGCATGCATGGGTGCCTGCCACATTTCTTCACATGTACTCGCAGTATTGTTTTATTCGTTTCTCTTCTTTGGACTCACCAGCGTGCCCTTTCTTTAAAGCCAGGTCCCTAAAAAGGTTCACGAGGAGCACTCCAACTGAAGCGTTGGAAGTCAAAAAATAATAGTCTATGCTTGTAACGTCATGGATCCCCCGCTTCAACGGCCATATATTGGTATTAAATTACGGTGCAAGCCTTTCCTCCTCCTCCTCCTCCTCCTCCTCGATCCCATAAAACTTTAAGTCTAATAATCGCTATCTGAGCCCGCATGGGGGTACGGCCCCTATGACTTGTGGTGTTGCACCGTGCCGCCCTACAGCCTGCAACCCTAACCCCTCCTCCTTCAACACCTATCTCAACCTATGCTCTGTGAAACTGAAACCCTAACCCTAGTCTCCCTCTGGATCCTTCTCTTTCTCCCTCTCTACTTTATGGCTCACCCACCTTCAATTCAAATGCAAGCATGGGATCTTTAGCCACCTCCCACCAGCTCTTCCCTCTATAAATCCCACATCCCAAGTGGGGTGACTTTGTGTGTGTGTGTGTGTGTGTGTGTGTGTGTGTGATATTCCCATCATCAACTTCCTCCACTAGGATTTTATGGTATAGACTTGCTTTCCTCTTTATTCTATTCTCATGTCTCCATCTTCTCTTTTTACATGCCAAACTTCCATGTTTCTTTTTTTATTTGGAGTTTCTCATTTGGTCTACTGTCTTTTGAGCTTGGTAGTCGCACGCACTTCACTTTCTTCCTATACTTTGTTCTGAAAGTTGTTGAATGATTTCCATCTGCCATCGTCTTGTATTTTTATTTGCCTTTAGCTTCCTTTCATGGGGCTGGACTTGGCAGTAGGAGTTCCTTGAAAGAGCAGTCCTCCATGTATTCTTCTCTGATTTGCTTTGTAGTCCTAGTACCTCCTTTCTTTGTAGAAGGGCAACGTTGTAAGACATGTAGTCCTTCTCTACTGGCTTGTTGAATAGTTTAGCACGGAGAAAGCCCATGTAGAGGGCTTCAGTTTGCTTTACGTGCTTACATAAATATTTCTTTTGAGAATAATGCGTAACTTATATGCTTACATAGATCATATATGTGAAGATTCACAAGGTGATAGGTTACCCTCTCTTTTCATTTGCTACTGGGAGTTGACTGATTTTTTTTTTTTTTTTCCCTTTCTTTTTTATGCTTTAGGATTTGCATGCTATACCTTTCAAATCATTTGCTCCTCTTATTGTCGGAGCCTTCACCTCCTCTTGTTTCCTGTAGAGTTGGTCACCCTATGGGCCATGGCACTCTCAAGTATTTTCCCCTGATCAAGTGCTAGTTCTCTCTCTCCCCCTCCTCCTCCTTTCTCTCTCTCTCTCATTTCCAATGTGATGCTTCAGGTTTCTGAGTAATGCCCAGGGGAATGAGTGAAGCTGCCAGCATGATCTAGCTTTGAGTGACTAAAACAATATCCATATGTTTGATATAGCATATAAGAAGCCAATCTTTGCTAGGTCATGCTCTGACAGCCTCACTTCTTCCCATCGACAGGCATATGAGGCAGGCTCCTTAACCAAATAAAAGGAGGGTAAGAGATGAGGTGAGTATATTCCTCCTCCTCATGTTACTTCACATCAGCATGCTTGCTGACCCTTCTTACTTGTTTTTTAGCTTTTTCCAAGCATCAGGAAATAAAAGTTACTACAACCTGTAAGTCTGCTACAAAGAGGAGTTTCTCTTTTGATGGCTCCCTTCTTGGTTGTGTTTGTCTTTTTATTTTTTATTTTTCCTGTTGTCCTTTTTAATATCTGGAATGATATGGTGCATCTTCTTGGAGCTACAGTTTCCCGGTTGTCATAGATGAGTTCTGGTGGTCCACATAAACTAAGGTTCTCCGTTTATTTTGGCTGGATATGCAACACAACCTCTGAGATCAATGGATCAAGATCTGGGGATTAAGATATTAAAACGTGTCTTTTATCTGCAGTTTTGAACATGCTATCAGTACTCTGCAGAACTTCATGTAGAGAAAATATATATATATATATATTTCAATGGCATGCTAATGTAAATATTACAAAATTGTGCCTAATTGAATAATTACTTGTGGCACTTTTTCTCAAAATATGTTATCTCCTTCCAAACTCCAACCACTGGGCTCATCCAGATTGCTGATCAAATTCAAATCTTTGTTTCAGGTTGAAGAGCATGAATTTCCAGGCACATTCATGTATTTCTGGAACCTTGAAAGTTGTGCCAAGAGACCTACCAGTCTTTTCTCAATTAAAGCCCATTTGATTCTTTCAAGAGAGCTTTTTCATGAACCTAAATGCTGTAAAAGGATTATATACTAACTACTTCACTGGGGATTGAATGGAGAATTCAAACCTCTACATAAATGCCAAGCCAACGACAAGTACTGGTTCTATGCAAGTCTGAAATTTGTGGTGGTTTTGTAGAACTAGTTACTGTTAATTTGCATTAAATGTCTACAAAATTTATGATGCTAGAGACTTGTTTGTGGTGACAAGGAAAAAGGAAACTTACAAGAGAAGTAACTAAGGAATACTTCAGAGGAAGAGAGAGAGAGAGAGAGAGAGAGAGAGAGAGAGAGAGAGAGAGATTAGGGAATACTTCAGAGATAGGGTATCATAGACGAAGGTACAAATTGATACTTTTAAAGAAGGCGTGCAAGAGTAACATGTGCTAGGGGAAGTGAGGGTGCACAACTTGTTTTCCATACATAATTTGGCATCCAATTGCTTTCTCTTCATTCATGCAACCAGTACATGTGTCGCACCCGGGGGTAGTGTTAGCAGTGTGACTTGCTGCACTCGTCACACTCCATCCTTGGGCCATGGCTTTTGGTACTGTGGTAAAAGTTCTTGGACATCGATGGATTCGCATAAGCTCTCAAAAGAAGAAAATAAGTATAATGGTAATGATACATATCATCACGCATCTGTAGATGGAAGCAATCTTCACATTTGGTGGACCACATTGATTTCTATTCTAGGTTGGAATCAAGCGACGCTTGGGCCCACCCAACAATTTGGGGGGCATATTTTTCCATGCAAGTATGTATGCAAATGCCTTCAGTCTATGCATGCGGGTTGATTTTAATCTAGTGATGGAAAACCATCCCCAAAAAAAGAATATCTTCTAGCACCATACCAATTAAATTATGTTATGGTCATGCATTTGTTGTGTTCAAATTTCTCACCTTTTCTTGTGTAACACTCCATGATAAATAATAATGTAAACAAAAAAGCCTCAATGCCAATCTGAAATAAGCTTTCACAAAACCTGGGTTAATTACATCAGTCTATGCATGTGGGTTGATTTTAATCTAGTGATGGAAAACCATCCCCAAAAAAAGAATATCTTCTAGCACCATACCAATTAAATTATGTTATGGTCATGCATTTGTTGTGTTCAAATTTTTCACCTTTTCTTGTGTAACACTCCATGACAAATAATAATGTAAAAAAAAAAAAAAGAAGCCTCCATGCCAACCTGAAATAACCTTTCACAAAACCTGGGTTAATTACATCAGTCTATGCATGTGGGTTGATTTTAATCTAGTGATGGAAAACCATCCCCAAAAATAGAACATCTTCTTGCACCATACCAATTAAATTATGTTATGGTCATGCATTTGTTGCGTTCAAATTTTTCACCTTTTCTTGTGTAACACTCCATGATAAATAATAATGTTAAAAAAAAAAAAAAAAAAAAAGCCTCCATGCCAACCTGAAATAACCTTTCACAAAACTTGGGTTAATTACATTTGCATTGCAAACCTTCATACATGATTGGCATGCGTACATCTCTATCTTTTATGCCAGCCTTCTCTATTCCAAAAAAAGTAAAGGATCATTTGAATAATAATATGCTTGTTATTATAATTGCATTATTTGAAGATGCATCTAAGGGATGCAGAATCCATCATCCACTTTTTCTCATGCAATGACCACCACCAATTTCTTAGATCCCTGCCAAGTTGTTAATTATCATCTCTTTCTTATTCTGTACTAATATTCAGAAGAGAATGTGTTAGATCATCCTATGGTGCAGCACTTTAGTTGCCGCTTCTCTGACCTCAATAGCAATGAGAAGACTTTTTCTTGATATCTTTTATAGTCTAATAGATGACCAGCATGCAGATTTTAGATGCCATTTTGTTCTAAAGCTAATCATCTTGCTAGTCTTCATCTGTGGTCCCTTGCCTTGCATCAGTGTTGAAATGAGCAAGATCACAACCATAAAAGGTGGACGATAACACTAACCCTAGTATCTGATATGGTTAAGAAATTAATGTGACAGGTTCTTGGTCCACACATTTAACCACTTTGGCATCCTACAAGGTTCGGTGCTGGTGGGAATGTCTGCTCTGTTCTTTCAATCCAGGTCAAAAGAAGCTTTTTTTTTTTGGTTTTTTTTTTTTCTGTCCTATCACTCAATTAACTACACCAACCTGCAGATTTATAAATCCTTGAAAAGATGTTTGATGTGTTTTTGGTCCGCATGATTAGAGGTCGACAGAAACTTATCAAATATTTAATGTCATATCAATCAGCTAGACTTCACCAAATGATGAAGAAACTTGCGAGAATCCACCCTTCTTATGAAATATTTTAATGTCATAACCACTCCCAGACCATGGACCATCTCTTCTTCCTTTTTCCCTTTCTCACCTATTATTTGGAAAGAAATATGCTCTCTCCTACATGTCCTTCCTGCTCTTTTCATGCTTCTATCTTGTTGCCACCATGTGGGAACTCTATTTCTCTCTGCTGGAATCCATTGGTTCAACTACTGGACCTCTCTCTCTCTCTCTCTGCAAGTCCGGGCAACAGTTGGAAGGTGGGCACAGCTGGAAAAAATTAGATACCTGGCCTAACTGGGGTCCTTCATTCTCTTATTTATTCTGTTCTTCCCCATTTTTTTCCAGATTGCACCCATCGCTGAATCCATCCCATCCTTTACTGGGGGCTGTTGTTCAGAGAATGGTGGGTTCTACTGTCTTCATCCAGCCATTTGCTGCTGATAATTGGACATTAATCATCGTATAGGACTATCTGTTAATATATTTATTCTCTTCTCTACTATATCCTGACTTTTATAACTCTTGCGTCTACTATCTGTAAAACTTATCCCCCTTTAATTAGCTTCTCATATTGTATACTTTGACTCTGATAAAATTTCTGGGTGGTCTTTCTGGCCTCCCTCTTACCAAAAAAGAAAGAATGAAAGAAAGAAAAAATTGCAAAGCCACTGTCCTTAAAAAAATAGAAAAGTACAAGATGAACATATACCATTTGGAATTCAATTACCTTTTCGTTGTGTACAAAACCATGAGATCTCGTGGTCTCAGAAGGCCACAAATGCGAATCGTTGTTGCCAATCAAAGTCATGTAATTGGTCAATAATTTATGCAGCATACGCATTATACATACATAAGACCAGATTTGCTTTTGAAAAGAAATGTCAATCTTTGATCATCCAAAGAAAAGTCACAAGGATGGCATCCCATTTGTCATTTTTTTTCATGGAACAAGACAAACATAGAGTGAATTTCGTGTACACAAACATTTACCGGGCAACAAAATTCCAGTTAATGAAAGCACCGCAGCAACAGAAGGCTACAGTTTGTCGCCATTTGTGACTGCGAGGGGTCCGCCTCAGAAGCCAAAATTCTCTGATGGAGGCCTCTCCCTATTGTTGGGCAACAAATCAACAGGACTAGGAATATCCAGAAATGCATCGAGAGAATGATCAAAGTAGAAGAAAATGCTTCCTGTCACATTGGGCTTGTCTGCATGAGACCACCTCACAAATTCTTGGTTGCAAATTAAATAAGAAATCAATCCTATGGTGGTGGTGCAAATAAAGGTAAATATTTCATGGTAGAATTCAAGTAGAACAACAAAGACAATACGATTCAAGAAAAAGGAAGGCAACATAACTGAGAGCTTGGTTTGTCTAAATGGGCAGTGTGGAGCCTTTGTAAGGCGAAGCTTATTAAGGACAGTTCTTTTTTGAGGGGTAGCACAGGAGGATGCCCATTATCCAAAAGCAGGCTGCGATCAGACATATCATTTTCTTTGTTGCTTGAATTAGGCCGTTGGCGATGCAGGCTGAACTTTCAAAGCTTGCCATGTAGAATCTGCTGTCTTAAGTATCTACTTATGATCAACTGACCACCACCACCACCACCACCACCACCACCCACAGAGATCAGCTTCATGCTCCCATGGGATAGTGGACCGAGGCTTACAAAGAAAAGCAATCATCTCTTATCAAAGGAAAGATGCTCATGCGTAATGAGCTAAATGCCAGTGCCACCACAGAGACAGACAGAGAGAGAGAGAGAGAGAGAGAGAGAGAGAGAGAGAGAGAGAGCCAGGTATAAACAAAGCTAAAATAATATGCATGAGCGCAGGTGAGGGGGACCACGCCATCTTTCATGGGCTGTTATGTACAGCTCCATAAGGTTCACAAGAATGGATGAAGAGAGAGAATCTTGACCTAACAAGTGCATGTGACCCCTCTCTCTCTTTCTCTCTCTCTCTCTCTCTCTCTCTCTCTCTCTCTCACGCATACACGTTGCTATGAGGCGCCAATTGATTTTCCCATCACTTCCTCATGCCAACGTGGCATGAGGGGATTAGTGCGACTCACAAGGTCGGTGTATGTCATGCCCCAATCCACTAAATGTAGAATGATTTGATCAAAATTATGATGGACCACGCAAGTGCCTATTAACACAAAAAGGACATAGTTTAGCTGTATAGTTCGCAATGGCAAAATGTTTCAGGGCTCAACCTTGATACCAAAAGATATTCATTGCCATGTATCATGTTGGAAAATTGGTGCTTGACGCCGCAGCCTAACACGTGTCAAGCCGATCCCCTGAATGGTGCCAATCCACTTATGCTATGTGGCATGGAACTTCGTTTTGGTACCATGGTTGGGGGTTGCTCCTCTCATGCATAGCATGTGGTTGGGTGGGACGTGGTGGCACAAGAAAGGCCCCCTCCAAAGGCGATTAAAAGCGCTCGGTAAATTTAGAAACCCTAGCTAACTGCATGGTGGTGGCCTCGGCATGACATTATTCAATATTTTCTTTTGTTCCCGGGACCACAACTTTTTGGTTATTCTTAGTCTCCTTTCAGCCTTGGCATTACAACAAACACCAGAGACTAGGAAAAATAGATTAGCCCCCCCACCACCACTCACACCCATTCTCCCTCTATATAACTCCTCTCCCCACCACCTCCTGCCCCTCATAGCATCCTTTGAGGCCAGCAGTTGCCTCTCTCTCTCTCTCTCTCTCTCTCTCTCTCGCCCCATCTTCTTCTTCATCTCTATTCCCTGCTCTCAGGGCCACAGCTTTGCCGGTATGTGGTGCACCACAAGCGGCTGAAGCTGCCAGCATGATCTGATCTTTTTCTTTCTTCCAAACCTTGGAAGAAACCATGTCAGATCATGTTGCAGTTTCATCTGCTGATGGGAGCACCAGGAAACCCTAAACCCCTACTGCTTTCTTCCCCTAAATCCCTGCTCAGATTTCTTGAGAAACCCTAGAGAGAGAGAGAGAGAGAGAGAGCAAAACGGTTAGTCTCTTATACTGATTAGCTTTATCTTCTGGGTCTGCGATGCTGGTACTGATGCAGTCTCTCTCAACTCGACGGCATGGGGCTGTTGGCAAAAGAGTGAAGACGCGTGAAAGAGAGAATACGGAAGAAGAAAGATTTCTTAGATTTTTCACACTTGGTCGGCGCTTTTGAGATCTTGGCCAAGGGGGGGTGAACCTTCACATCCTTCCATGTGAGTCTTATTATTAAATTCCTTTCTCTTGAACTTTCTTTTCCTTTCAATCTTTGTATATTATTGCTCTCTCTTAACTTCTATTATGCTTCTCTTATAACCGCTTCCCAGGGGCTTCAAACTTTTAAGTTACATATGTTGACAAAGAAAAATTAGTGGCAGTTACACATGCACATAATGATTTAATTTACCATATGGTTTTTGTCCTCATCTTTTTTTCTTTCAACCTCTCTATCTGTATATTCCTGTATGGATGCGACAGCATGGATGCCATATGTAATCTATTTTGTAAATCTTCACATACATGCATGCATTTTTCTACAATATTCCATGCATCACTCTAGGGAAATACACCTCAGAACATCCATAGCTCATCTCTGTCTCTCATGCATGCAGCCTGAATCTGGAATTTCATTTTGGGCTTCCTTCTTTCTCTGTCAAAGGTTTAAAAGAACCAAAGATTAGATAGAGGATATATACGGTGTTACTGGAAGCCACATCTACTGCTACAAGAGAAGAGATTTGACTTTGTGAAGTGCTGGTGTGAATATTTAAGACACTAAGACTTGGAACAAATATCTGCCCTTTTTTCCTTTTCTTGTCATGTCCTTCGAGGTTAGGTAAGTAAAAGCAAAAGATTGAGATTGCACCAAAGTTTGCTCTTTTCTTTTTGGCTTCTTGTTTGATATATTCTCTTTGCAATTTTTTCAAGGCCTTACAAAGAAATTCCTTTTCCTGCATCTCTCTCTCTCTCTCTCTCTCTCTCTGTCCCCCCTTCCCCATTAATTGATAGGTGTATAGAAGTAGCTCTCTGCCTCTCCAACTCATTGAAGAGTCCAGTGCTCCTCATTCATGTTAGTTTGTTGGCATCTCTAACCCCTCTTTTTCCACCCTCCTCATTCTCTCTCTTGGTTGTTGCAGTACATTGTCACCTCATAATTTTCTTGGAAGCTTCATGGGCCAAAGAGTCTGGATATCTTTTTTGATTTGGTTTGTAGTACCCACATAGCCCCTAACGTCCACCTCACGAGTGGAAAACACATGGAAGCTGTCCTGCTCCATTTAGTGTCTGTTTCCATGCAGTTTGAGTCCTGTTCTCATGAAGTTCAAAACCCATGCCGCCTTGCTTGACCAGAGCATCAAAGTGGCATGCCTATCTTTGTACGGCTCCAAAAGTTGTCCCCCACGGCGCTTGTTTCACTAAAGGCCTTGTGTAGTGGGTGGCTTGGGCAGCTAGGCCAAACTGGAGGACTGAAAGAGAGACATGAGAATAGTGGGCGAAAGGAGTCCTTCTATTTAGGGTAAGGAATCTCCTTTGGAGCATAAGGCCTATGGAAAGGAGCAAGGATTTTTTCTCTTCTTATTGGTAATATTAAATTTGTAAGAATTTTGATATCTTGATATCTATGTCTATGTCACCATCAGGAATTTTTTCTGTAGGCTTACATCTAACAACTTACAGAATTTCTATTAGCAATTTCATGGGAACCCCGCTCATAAGACTTGACAAAGTCCTTTTAGCTCAACATGCTTTGCATTGGCCACTTAAGTCTCTTCCTTCCATCAACTGAACATGTCAGTAGGAGAGAAAATAACATAATGTAGATGAATTCACTAAATTCTTTTCAATTCCTGTGAGTCGTTCTTAATTAGTTAATTATAACCTCACAAGATATTGTGCGCTCCGCACAACAAAATAATGGCATCATGAATGTTCAAATAGAAGGATATAAGGTATTAAGAAAACTTCCATCTCTCTCTCTCTCTCTCTCTCTCTCTCTCTCTCTCGCGTTGTCACTAGCAACATCCAACATAGATGATTCCTATGATTCCTATGTTTTATAATTGTTCCTCACAGAGAATTGTCTCGTCATTAGTTAACGCGTAGCACATGAAGCGTACCAGTTCACACGAGGTATGGCTTGTTCTAGACTGACGTTTCATTACAGCATAGCTTATCTTCAAGTGAACTGTCCTTTTTATCAGATGAAACATCAGTAGTTATATTAATTATCTTGTTAAAATCATGTATTGTAGGAGTTCTATTTGCATAGTTGTGCGATTGTATGGTCTTGAGAAATTTAATCAGTGTCTTAGATCACTCCTTAGTTGAAATATAGGAAATCTGTCTCATGCTGTCATCTTTATGCCAAGTATCTGTATTGTTAAAGCCAACAACAAAGGGAACTTAATTGAATAAATATGATTTCAGAATTTCCATTTACTTAGGTGTTGTCCATGGAGGATGAACATTGAGATCTATTAAAACTACAACTCTGACTTAAAATGATCCGGCCATTCTCTATGGTATATTGATGTTTTTATCAGAGTGGAAACCATGTCTAGAATCAAATGTCCTACAAGTCCTGACTAACCACTGCATTATTCGAACTAGTCTAGACATTGACATGCACTGGTTAGCACGAACAGCCATGACATCGGTCGATCAGATCTGAACAGTTCTTCCGCACTTGTTCAACTGCTTAACTTATTGATGATGTTATCATATATATATAGATATAAAGAAAAACAAGCATATAGTTAACAGAAGCAAGATTCATGATAATTGTCCTCTCTTAAGAAAGAAATATTAATAATTATTGACTTATGTGATTGTTCAGGATAAACAAAAAATTAATGTAAGCAAGTTTCTTTCAAGGGAATCCAAGGAATTATTGCTTACAAGTTATCCACATCCTATGCAATGAGCTGCTATATAGCTAATTGATGGTGACATCAAATATTTCACGGATCTACTTCAAATTATTGAATGGATGAATAGATAAGTAATAATGACAAAGCCGGTGTTCAGGGGAACAAAGAAAAAAGCAGGTTATATTTTTCACGGCGGAAAGTAAGAAAGGTAGAGGAAATTGATTAGACTTGCCTCCCCACCCGTGCCACAATCCCACACACCCAAAAAAAAAAAAAAAGAAAAGTAAAGAAAGTAGAAGAAGAATGAGTTCCACGTTATTAAAATTTTAACATATTTGTCAAAGATTGAAGATGGAGGAGACTTATATTGAGTAGATAGGAGAAGCTTTCATTAAGTAGTTAGTAAAAAAGATAAAGATGAAATAGTTGCGAGGGATGAATTGCTGATGGAACTACTAGTAGACTTCATAATCAAATTCTCTTTACTCAAAGTAAAACGCTCCCAAAGATGTTGAGTTGCTAAAATCCATCTCAGACAGAAGCTAAGAGGAAAAGAAAAAAGAAAAATTAGGTGACCAAGAAAGCTAATTGAGCTTAATTATGTACTTAAATAATTTCTGACAGAGATAAATCTTTTCTCCTTGATAGTAGCTCCTTTCTGTCACCATTATTTATATTTATATTTTTAATTAAATTTGTTTGGGTGAGGCACCATTATTTATATCTGATACGAGTTTTTTTTTTTTTTTCCATGATTTGTGATAATACATTGACAAAAAAAGGCTCTGAAGCAGGAGGTGGTCAAAAATGATAACCTTTCTGGTTCTATCTCAATTAGAATTGAGAACCATTCCTACATGAAAATGAATACAAACAGAACCATGCAAGCTTTGGGTCGAGCTATAACAGAAGTTTCTTCCAGCAAAAGGGAGGGGGCATCCACCCGGTTCATTAAGATAAATAAGCTATAAAACAAGCCTTAGATCTCTTAAAGAAATACGGGTAATTTTCCATTTTATTGTTCCCTCACCGTTTCAGATGTGAAAAAAACTCTAATTAGAAAAAAACTGATTTTTTTATAAAAAAAATCTTGGCTAGTCTAAATCTGACCAATAAAAGAAGAATTTGGGATGGTAATGGCACAAGTCATATGAGATTGTAGTTTTGCGTATCTTTTTTCTTTTCCTCAAGTTATGATAGTTTATTGGATCCTCTGCCATGACCAATTTGAAATTAGCAAAAGTATGAATTGCCTACTCCTAATGTTTTTTCTTTCACATTAAGATTGCGTAACCCATGGGTCTTTGTGTATGAGAACAGTTCTGTGATTGATTCAGGTTTAGGCAATTTCATAGTCACTTTCCAAGTCAATTAACTTTTCCAGGTTTACTAAGATTGCTTGTCCACTTTTTCCCTGGTTGCAGTGTGAAACATTGAACTCAACCAATCCACAAAACTATGACGGCTTTACTTTGCGCACATCAATGCAAATATAAACGACAAGCCTTAACTAAGATGTAAACACCAATTTCAAGGAAGAAATGTAGATTACTTTTCTACTTGTTAATTGGTATACTAAACCACCGAGTGCTTGATTGGATGGTGCCATCCCTTGCCATCATTCATGCATGACATGAGTAAGCTATCCCTATAAGATGAAATGACTAAACTTGATATCAGGAAACCAACTTTTGTTTCTCCACAAGGTAGTGTTCCTCCTAGATCCTTTTCAAAACAAAAATATTGCTTCTGCTTGCAGACTAGTCCAAAACAAGTTGTTGGTTGCACGCCAAATTCCACACATATGTTATATAGTGGAATCGCCATCTTATTTGGCTTAGCGTACCATATTTCATTAGTTTTGTCTTGGTAGCTAGCAGTTTTTTAATCGCTTGACTTGTAAAGAAAGAGAAAGAGCACATGATTTGGCCTATACTATTAGTAGGTCGAAAAGTACATTTCTAGTTAGAAGAAGGAGACGATCTCCAAGTTGATGGACAAGGATGAGATCGATCGTGAGAGGTCCCATGGGCGTGGACCACTTCCTAAAGGGTGGTAGGTCTGGCTTGGCTGGAATTGATAGCAACAGCGCAACCACAAGATCTCAAGGGGATGATACACCGGACAGAAGACGGTACCTTATCTCTCTGTTATCAAAGATCTTTTTCTTCTTTCCTTCTTTTTTTTTTTTTTTTTTTTTGTTTTAAGTAACAGCAGTTGTGTACCTCTTCTATAGTCTATAGGAGAGCAGATGCAACGTCTTGTATGTAGGAGTAGCACACTGGGGCTCCATGCCATGCTTGAGGGGGAAAGGGTTGGCTGAGACCGGAGACAGGTCACATTATTCCACATTACTTCGTTTTCTTTGTTTTTGTTTGCTGTTAGAAACAAGTCCACTAGTAACAGGCCACATGGAGAGATAGCCTTCAACCAAAACTTCTAGACCTCCCATCCTTCATTGAAGTCAGTTTAGAAGTTAGATTTAAGGTACAGCCAACGAAGACCTCGCTGGCTGGCCAAGCTGGAACCTGCACCAAAAGCAACTGAAAAATAGAAACGAAAGTAGCACCTTCTTGGTGCTTCTCCTTTAAGAAAATAAAAAATAAAGGAAAAAAAAAAATCAGCTCGGCCTACGCGTTCAGTACGGGGAGAAATTATGGTAAGACTAAACGGATTCAAGGACAGATAGAATAGGTGAAATTTGAGGATGGTAAAAAATAAAGAAAAAAAAATCAGCTTGGCCTACGCGTTCAGTAGGGGAGAAATTATGGTAAGACTAAACGGATTTTTAAGGACAGATAGGAATAGGTGAAATTTGAGGATGGGTCTCCCTCTCTCTCTCTCTCTCTCTCTCTCTCTCGAAAAAAAAAAGAAAAAAAAAAAAAAAAAGAAAGAAAGCAGGATTCTAAAAAGAAACCAAACTCTTGAATATAATCTTAAATTAAAATCATTTATTTTAGAGATTTTGTTGCCCATTCATCAACTTGCCACAAAACATATAATTCAAAATAGCATAATATAATGTTTATTGTGACTACTTGATGTAGAGATAAAAAAGATTTCAATATATATAATTTCTGATTCATAGGTAGTTTAAATAATAGATCTCACATGCAGCTGTTTGAATCTTTGTTTTGAAATGCTTATTAGGGAAATTTGATCTCAATTTTTTTTTTTTTTCTGCGGTCGGTTGGGAGGGTGGGGAATGGTGAGGGAGTAAGGGGCTCCTCCAAATTTTATTAGGATTTGATGTATTTGCAATGAAGATTGGATAGAGAAAAAAGAAAAAATATTACAAACAATCTTGTGAAATTCTACCCACTTCTTTAGCATAGATTGCTCTAAAGATTAAAGCTTACTAAAATTTTGTGTATAGTTAAAAAAATGGGAAGCATCTTTTTTCCAAGTATATTCTAGCATTCTTCTCCTTCTGCGCTAGCCATATGTAAGCTATTACTAATTGATCCCAAACTTTTCTTCAGTTTATCAGTACCTTCTTCCTTCTCCAGTATGACCATAGCTCTAAAAGCCTATTAGGCAATCTTTTTGGGATCCCCAACTTGACTAAATGTTTCAGTTCGATCTTGCAAAGGAACAATTGGTAAACAGATGGTCCATCCAATTCCTAATTAGCCCTACAAAATCTGCATCCTTTACTTACTGGCCATTCTTTTCTTGCAAGAACTTCGTCAAAGTATTGTTTATTAAGTAAGACAAGCCAAAGAAATACCTTTACCATTTCTAAGACAAAAGCTTTCCATACTTATCTATAAAAGAGATATTTTATTACTTTATGATTGATGAATCTGTAAAATGAGTAAATAGAATAGTACTACCTCTATCCAGTTTTCAAACTGGTACATCCACCGCATCTGTAGGGGATGTGGGGATAGAAGACTCTGTAAATGCTAGTGCTTAAATGTTATTAGGAAACTATAAAACCAAATTGTCTACTCCTACACTCTGTGATTCCACATCAAAGCAATAGAGCATTATTTCAAGGCTACTTTCTTATAGAGCTCCTCAATAGGGAAGAAAGGGGCATTGGATCTAATTAGCTATTCTCCTAGAATTTTATACTCTTTCCATTTTCTAGCTCGAAGGATGTGTGGTTCCAAACGGCATCCATTTCATTGTAAACATCCTTCTAAATTAAAGATGTTTCTCGAAGTCTATCCTTTGCATATTGAAATGGTGTTTCGAATAATACGCTTTAGTAATTAACTCTATCTACAAACTTTTCTATTCATCTTGTCTCTTTAGGTACTTTAATGCCCATTTCGTCAAAAGTACTGTGTTCATGTGATACAAGTTCCTAATGTCAAGACCCTCTTCTCGTTTCCCCTAGCAGACTGTATTTTAATTCACTAGACAGTATAGACTATTGATAGATTCATTTCCTTTCCAGAAAAAAATTCTTCTAAGCTTATTAATTCTATGACTTATCCATTTTAGCAGTCAGAAGACTGACATAAAGTAAGAAGGGGGTTGTTAGGACCACATTAATAACACACAATCTTCCACCAATAAATAGCAATCGATATTTTCATGAGGCAAGTCTCCCTCAACCTTTTCTATATGTATCTATCAGCACTGCTTGGGTATCTTAGGTCATTTAAAAGAAGCCTCAGATAAGTGAATGAAAGACTATCTTTTTTGTAATTCAACCAAGTTGTCAAAGATTGGGCTATCTCCTCTTCTGCACTTAAAGAGGTCACCGAGCTCTTATGGATATTAACCTTAAAGCCTGATGTATTTTCAAAAGTTAGAAGAATTGCTTTAATAACTTTTAAACTCTCTCTTTATGCCACACAGAAAAGAAGAGAGTTATCAACCAATTGAAGACTCCTGATGTTGCAAAAGCATACTATGTCCCCAATGCCCTTGACTAGTTCAACAACTCTTCCTCACTTCAATAGTCCAGTAAGCACATCGTCCATTAGAATAAATAAACCAGAGAAAAAAGAGTTACCTTGGTGAATCTCTTATCTATACTTGATCCATCTGCTTAGATTTTCATTAACCAAAACTCCCACAAATACCAATTTGAGTAAAGAGAACAAAAATCTAGTCAGTTCATTTGGTCAGACAATTTATTAACAATGGATCTTCCTTAAATGAATATCAATTAGGCTTCATACACAAGAAGTGATAGGATCTTCGCTAATCTAGAGGCTAGAATCTTGAAAATAATTTTATAAATGCTATTAAAAAGGCTTATTAGACAAATGTCCTTCACTGTGAGAACCCCTTCCTTCTTCAACATCAGTGTAATATAAGTTTAACCTACATAAGTTCATATCATCTTTATGAAAGTCATGAAGTAGCACCATTATGTCATCCTTAACAAGATCCCAATATTTATGGTAGAAGCAAAAGGAAAAGCCGTCTAGACCTAGGATCTTGAATGCTCTGAGAGAAAATATAGCGGCTTAGGAAGAAAGGCTCCACTAATAAATTTAAGTCCACTGGAGATGAGTCATACCATAGATCCCGATCTATAAAGACCGAGGGTACTTTGAATGTTCTGAAAAGGTTTGTCAAGAAACCATTTAGTTTGGAGTATATTTCATCCTAAGTGACCAATTCTCGGTCATCATCATCAATCAAGGATGTAATCCAATTTCATATTTTTCTTCTATTAGCTACTTTGTGGAAGAAAGCTGTATTTCTATCATCTTTCTTAAACTAAGAAATCTTTAATTGTTGTCTCTAGTAAGCTTCCTCCTTTTTATATATGTCTTTTAGGGGTGACTTTAGAACCCTTCAGGTAAAGAACTCTAACGAGGATAGGTCAGTGGACTCCTCTTTCTTTTCTAGCAACTCGGTGTCATATATTAGCTTCTGCTTAATTTCTTTATTAGCCTTCTGTCTATCCTTGGACCACCTCCTCAGAGTTACATGAAGTCTTCTAAGGTTCTCCATCCAAGTCGTTGACTATTCTAGCACCTTCTTATGCTTTGCCAAGTATTTCGAACAATACTATCTAGACCCTCCTCCTTTGTCCACCATTCCTTAACTCTAAAAATTCTTTAGTGATGTGGTGCTCGAAATCTGATGTTGCAATCAAATGTTATGAGGATATGAACCGAGGCAGCATTAGTTAATGCTCTCTGCACCGAAGCTAGGAAAAGGTCATCCCACTCCAGAAAGAGAACAAACCAATATGGCTAATGAGTTTTCTCCCTCCTATCTGACCAAATAAAATCTCTTTTCTTCAAATTAGTATCAATGAGGCACATCCTATTAATGAAACTAGAGAAAGTCATGTCCTTTTTGCTTTGGGGTTGCCCCTAATGTCAGCTAGAGATTTTATAACATTGAAGTCACTTTGTACCAGCCATAGCCCCTGAAATTCTTCCCTGACCTCTTTCAATTCTGTGAAGATTTTGCTTCTAGCAGCCCTGTCATGGGAGCTGTAAAACCAATATGGTGATAATATTCTTTCTCAAAGACTTAAGGTGTAGCTCCATTGTAACAAAATTAACTTTAATGGAAGTTCTAATAAGGGTAAGGACATCCTGATTCTAACCCACAAGCATTTCTTCTGTCGACCCTTAAGCATTTTGATAAGTTCAATTTAAAATCCCAGTCCCTCCAATTGATTGCAGTGGTAGTCTTGAGAGTGATACTAGTTTTGATTCATGGATCAACAACACATCACATTTAACTTTTCCAATTAATTTTTTACCTTTCCTTTTAGAGGTCTCTCCCACGTCTCTAGTGTTCTAAGTGATAATGATCATAATTTCTTCACAATAATAGCCATCCAAAATAAGAAGGTGCCCTAAGGCCTCCACCTTCTCCCTCTCTTTCTCTAATAATGCCTTAATTGCATCAAAAGCAAATGCCTTAATTGCATCAAAAGCAACTAAGTCTAGGATGAGCAAACCATAGAATTTCCTCCATTTTATTAACAACTACTGGGGAATAGTATGAAGAGGGAGGGTGGGTTTGTTCAAATTGATTTGTTGACTCAACTTCCTTTTCCTGAAAAAGGATAAACTTGGTAGTTCCTACAGAGGAGTAAGCTTGGTAGTTGTAGCCTTAATAGAGGAAATAGCCTTCAATCTAGCACTTCTCCTTGGCTCTAGCAAAACAGCTAAAGAGGTATTTGTCAGGAGATGAAGATTGCCACAACCAAACTTTTGTACCAAAGAACCTTGTCCCAATAACATTTCCAAATCTGACTATTAAGGTTCTAAGCTCTCTGGTTGAGAAGTTCCTATATTCTCCCTGAGATCAAAAACCTTTTGGATGTTCCTTGGCTCAGGGAATGTAGTTGATTGGCTACGAAGCTCTCAGCTTAGTCTTACCTGCAAACACCAATCCTTGATAGCTAAGCTCATCACCCTCCCCCAATCTTTGTTTCTAAGCAAGGCAGACTTCTAATGAATTAAATGTTTTCTACCTCCTACTTCTCTTGAATTCTAGAGTCTCCATAGCCAAGGCGAGTATATTCTTCTTCCAAACCTTTTAGATTCTCGAACTCTTAGGGCTCCTGCACCTCACGCTTTATCTTGACATTCACATGTCCCTCTTTAGATTTAATGGGATTAGATAGAATATCTTGAGGGCTCCTTCCGACTTGGTCTCCCACCTAATCCAAAAGGCTGAAAGGTCGGGATCCACCCCAAGTTGGTTAAGAATTGGTTCCTCTTTGTAGTCCTTTAGCTCACCTCTGGCCACCATAGACTGCAAAGAACCTCCAGTGGTACTCCTTTCGTTATCACTCTTACCACTATCCATAATCGCTCTATTTTGCTTGACTGGTATGGAGTCCTGGGTAGCACACAGGGTTGAGGTGGCACACCCCTGCACACCTTATCATTAAGTCTCTCTTGGTCCTTAAGGAGGTACCTAGCATGCGCCTAAATGAGCTGAGTTGCTTCACAACTAAGGCCCCAAGGTTGCACCTCTGCTCACCTGCTTCGACCTCTTAGTGCCCAAAAAAAACCACTACAGCACCCTCCCTAGCTTTCAAGACTGGCCAAGTCGATGAGGTCTTAGCATTTAATTTATAGTGGTTCGACTCCTTTAGCCTATACAACTCAACTTAGGAATAGGCTTGAACATTACTTAGAGAAGCAATAGTTCACCCCATGGCTCATACCTAGATTGACTTTAGTGCACCTTTGGTTCATGCCCATCTCTCTCTTAGCTCGTGAGCAACTCAACATGGCACAACCTTTCCTCATCTAAAGACTCTAACATGGAGAGATTTTGAAAATCCCCACATAAGGAAGATTTTGCAAATGGGCATCATTTGAGGAAGATGCTTGATGAGAGGAAGCTTTGCAACATTCTCCTTTGGACCAAAAAATATGTCTCCTCTGATAATGACTCATAGGCTAACCAACATCCTCTTTCCTTTGGACCTTAGTAAATTCTTTGATGGCCGTCGACACCACCTTGAGTGGGTCTCAAATTTGAGGTTTTCGAACTCCATGCTAAACTTTTCAGACCAACTTGCTCTACTTTTGAAATAACGGGTCTTGTTTTCCCCAATTCACTGCCATTGAAGTTTGGGAAGCAAGGAAAGAAAATATGCCCTCTAGAAATTCAGTTGGCTTCCTAGTCATTCTCCAATTTCAGCATCGATGGATTGGGAATCTCCTTCTCCACCTCCTTAATCTTAAATCTTATCAATCATATTTAGTCTATCTCTCCAAAATAATATATCATACTTAGTGGGGATCTTTGTTTTGAAATCCCCATCTGAATATAATCCAAAAAATCTCACTAATTTAACTCTAGTCTTCATCTTTGTGTAAAATGCTTAGAATTATGTGTAACTTGCTTAAAGAAATTGATTTTTTTTTTCTTTTTTTCTAGAAACAAGTTGGAGACATTTCAAATTCTAGTGAGCTCAAAATGCCTTATAGTAAGTATGAGACCCAACAAATTTTAGAATTTCAATCTTTCTTTCTATGCTTTAGTTTATTTATATAGTCATCCTTACTAAAATTTTATCAAAATACCATCTTACCACTTTTGTTCCTTTTGAAGATGGAGAAATCTAATTCTACATCTCTCTCCTTTCTTCTCTCCTATTTGTATTCTATTTTGCTCATTCCTTTCTCTTAAGATTTCAAAAACAATGTTTTCCTTTATGATAGGTCTTATTGGCTCCAATTTGCCCAATATACACAACTTGAAATTTTTTACCATAAAGATAGTTATTATAGTTGCAACTATTATAGTAATATTATAATAAAAAAATGATAGATAATATTAGAAAAAGAATGATGCTATGTTTGTATCATTCCTTACCTTGAGGTCCCAATATCAACATTATTATCTTATAACCAAAATTACTGAAACTATTATAATGATTACAATGGTCATTATTGAAAGAGTTGTGCTTTAAAAGCTAATCGCAATCTGTATTGCAATATGGCTTCTTTTGTTCTTTCAAATCATGTACATGACATTTTAGTTATAAATAAAAGGCATTATGTTTCATCATTTGCTACTTCTTATAATTATGATAAACCCCATATATTAGGAAAATGGTTTTAAGGCTATGATGAGATCATACCAGTGAGACCTAAAACCCTAAAACCCTAAAACCCTAATCTAAAACATTTTCAGTCGTTGATACATTGAGTCGGGGATCAATATTACCGGAAAGACTAGCACATCTTATGTATGATTAATGCAAAGGATGATTGATCTCACAATCACTTGTGTGAGACACTAATACAAAGATGTGGGTGCTCATTAGAGGAATGAGTTCACTGAATTGACCTACCAAGAGAATATCTTATGGATGCTTACTCATTTGTCAAAAGATAATTCTTTAAGTAGAAGTTGTGCAAGTGATTCTTAGACCTGCGATCACCATAGTATCTTGTGCACATGAATCAATGTTTTGGTTTACATTTATTCACGACATTAAGTTGTGTACGAGGTACTCTAGATATGGTGGATTGTGTATGAAGATTGTGAGTAGATTAATAAGGAATCAATCACTTCTAGTAAGAGAAAACCACATCCTATTTGCTTTAATCTTATGATGATTCAGGAAGTCTTTGATCAAAGCAGAATAAAAAATTAGAAAGAGTTTCTAATGTTTCATTAATTGAATTATCATTAGAAGATTAAGAGAGACATAAATAAGTAATTGAGTTTGACATTGATCCATACTCATATACTTATTTGAGATGCAGTATGATTGAAGGATTGAATTGTACGATAATTTATCACTGAAGGGTATATTTGATATATCCATCAAATTTCATATCTTTCAGGTAGACATGATATGTTGCTAGATGTCAATCTTGTTTTGTAGGTTTGATTGAATTAAAGAGTTTAATTTGATCAACAATTAGAAAGGGTTCTAATTGTTAAGTTTGGGATCACACTGATTGGACCTATAAGGATTAGAAATATTCTAATCATGATAGGTCAACTTGCACCCACACCTACTGCTGGCTAGATGTGGAACCCAATGGATCACACACAAAAGGAACTGATCAAGGGTCTAATTGGATTAGATCATGTTTGCAGGATAGACATGCTAGCACATGTTGCAAACCCTAGCTCCTGATTCAAATTGGATTTGAATCTGATTCTTATATTAGGTTAATCTAATATGATTAGATCATGACCTAACGTGGGTTGGCCAAGAGTTGGAACCTAATTGACTTTATTTGAACCATTGGATAGCTTTTTGAATAATGAATCTGGACCATTGGTCAACTGCTCGATCCGAACCATTGGATGGCTCTCTGCATGAAGGACCTGGACCATTGGTTGTTGCCTGGACCATTGATTAGCGCCTTACTTTTGGACCATTGGATAGCGCCTTAATCTGAACCATTGGATTATCATGAAATAAGTGTGGGGTGAGGTTATCAGCGTGAGATGGCCGATAGCGCATGAATAAGGCATATCAGATAATTTTTTGAGTTGATACATCTTTTTGCTCTCTCTGATATGCGTCCCTCCCCTTAACACCTTATCATGATGATGCGCTACCCTTGGGACACGCCTCATCATGATAGGGCCTGTGGATGAGATGCATCACTTGGTGATGCATCTCTTTGCCTCTTATAAATAGGAGTGCATCTTAGGGTTCATAAATATACAAGAATCCATCCGAAAAGAAATGAATTCCCTCTCTTTCTTATTTTATTTCTCTTATATGTCTTGTCCTAAACCAAGACAAGGAGGTCTTCTTCAGGACAAAACCTAAACCAGGACAAAGAGGTATTCTTTAGAACAAGAGGCTTTGAAGGGTTTTTTTGTAGGAGAAAGAAAATTAGAAGGAAAAGAAAGTAAGCCAATCAAATCCTTTGAAAGGATTAAGCATCAATGATCAAAGTTTTGAAGGAGCTAGAGTCTTGAACCTAGTCCCTGTGTAGGTTAACATTGGAGGATGAACACTTAGGCACCTTGTGAACATTTCAACATATTAGATTTAGCTTTACAGGTACTCTTCTTATCCTACATTTACTATTTATTCATTTGATTATTACCATTAAGGAGATCTTGGCTACTAAGGGTTTCATATAAATAGATCTCATTAAGAAATTTATGAAATCTATGTGCTTTCGCTGCACTCTTAGGCATGCACAAGAAACCCGAACAAACATTATCCTAACCTAAATGTTTTGAAATTATTAACTAATGAAACGGTGCTCATATCACAATAAAAAAATAATACAAAAATAAAGGCATTATATATAACTCTTTTTTTTTTTTCTTTTCAAGTTTCCAACAACAATGCTATTTTGTTACAATGAGCTTTACTAGAATTATTATAGGCCATTTTTTAATTTAAAATATATTATTTAAAATTATTTATTATGAAATTAAAGAATATAAAATAATCATGATAAAGTAGTAAAATTTATCATGAGCTAACAATCTTATCAACTGTAATAATCCCACTCATCACACGGCATACCAGCTAGCAACTGACAAAAGACTCCTCTTTTATTATAGAATTGGACAAGTGGCATTGCCGGTCAAAATTATTATATTTAAGAAATAGAGGAGCATCTAATAGAAGAAGCAGATATATTCTTTTGCGTGCGGCGCGTGATGGATTCATCACAGTAATAAAATGGTAAGGCCGATGTAAAATTAGCGTCATGGCATTCGTAAGCCAACCACTCGATTCCACGGCTATCAGGTGAGCAGGGCGACAGGCATGTGAGCGCGCTCAAAAAGTTTCGTTCCGAAGTGCGACGCTTGTTTCTTTTGCGCTTGTTACTGTCACGTGAATTATGTCGTCGCTGCCGAGACCAAAGACGTCCAGATAGCCGCCAGCCCACCACCACCTGCATCCCATGATCCACGGTTCAACGCTGTTCTATTATCCTCTGGCTCTGCTTCGAATGCACCACAGATGACAGCTATCATGACGCCTACATTGGCTGGTTCGTCAACCACGCTCTCACCCTCGTCTTCATTGTCCCGTACGTCCAGTCGCAGCCTTAACAGTCTCTCTCTCACACTGTAAGCTTTATATATATATATATATATATAATAGTTTCATCAATCCTTGAACACAACCTAGACTAGGTTTGCACCAGAGAAGACAGCGATCATGCCGCCTACGTTGGCTGTCAACCAGGCCCTAAACCTAGTCCTCCTTGTCCTGTATATCCAGTCACAGCCTTAACAGGCTCTCTCTCTTACTGTAAGTTTATATATATATATATATATATATAATAGTTTCATCAGTCCTTGAACACAACCTAGACTAGGTTTGGTCCAAACCAACTGTTAGTAATGTGATCAAGTCATACGTTGATGCAAAGCCGTACAAACGGAATTCATCTGAACAACCTTAACCGGGCCCCAGCCACCTAAGATATATTGGGGCCCCATTCATAATCTTGTGTAGTGATATGGGCTTGGGAGCACTAATTTGGGGCCCATTGACTCACAAATTTCTCTCCGAAGCTCTCTCAATGGTAGGCGAGGGCATGGCTCGAGCTGAGTTGGATTGACGGTAAAAAAAGCAATCGAGGCATCAAGTTAAGTCGAGCTTGAACTTGGGTCAAGTATGGCTGACCCAAGTCTAACACGATAAAAATTTCTTAGAACCTGAGGTTGACCAGGCCTAACCTTCACTTATACATTATAAGAACACACACCAATATATATAATATATAGAGAGAGAAGTATATTTAGCTGCATTTGAATGTAGCCAAACTTTGATCCAATTATCTTCTTCATCTTTAAATTTACACAGTTCATAAATTTCAAAGATGAGGATTTAGATATAAGAAAGGTGATTAGATTCTAAACTTGGCTACATTCAAATGTAGCTAAATCCAATCACCTCTTCATTCTTTGATCCACATAGTTCACGAATTTCAAATATGAAAAAAATGAAAAAATGGATGACTCCGAGATCCGTATAGATCAAAGCGTGAGTAAGGTGATCGGATCCTAAACTAAGCTATATTTGAATGTAGCTAAGTTTAGATCTGGTCACCTCTCCTACCCTTAAATCCATATAGTTCATAAATCTCAAAGATGAAAAAAGTGAAAAAAGTGGGATGCCTTCCGGATCCATATAGATCTAAGGATGGAGAAGGTAAACAAATCATGAACTTAACTACATTTAAATATAGTCTAATTTGCCTCATATATATATATATATTAAAAAAATAAAACTCACACTGATTGGAATATCTAAGGTATGTACATGGCCAGTGATCTTTACCATTTACCTTGAATTTTGGCATGAATTAGTGGCCCAAGACGCCAAACCAAACTTAAACATGATGCAGAGAAATTTCAAATCCACATCTGAGCCAACTTGCATCCACTTCATCCCAGCTGGAAATTGATGGATTTGAGCTGTCTCCGGCAGACCCAGTATATTTGGGCCTAGAAGACTAATCCACAAAAGAGACATGGTAGGTTTGCCACTTGGACGTTGATGGGCTTGTCATCTTTTCTCACAAGGTGGACTACAACTTGGGTAGGTTTCGTCAAGTCAATGAACGATCGCGAAATAAACCAACCAACAAACTACTGAGTCCTAACTCTAACCAATCCAACATCGAATCCAACCGCCCGACAAAAATCTGACCTCAGTTTGGAATAGTTTAAACCAAATCGTTTCCACCCAAAGAAAAGTCGGGCTTGACCCTGCAGTCGGTCTCAGCAGCTAGTCTACGAGCAGATCGGTCCAAGGAGCTTCGTAGAAATTCTCAACCCCTGCTGATTCCTATTGGTAGCCAAGCTGGCATTTTGTTTGGCCGATATGTTGTTTTCCCATGGCCTGGAAGGTCCCAATGACTTCACCAATGACTTACACTGAGTTCCTTGTGTTCGTATATTTATTTTCACATAACCCTGTGGTCTGAACTCAAGTGATATTTCCTCCACCTCCTTCAATGCAACTGATGGGGAAGCCACAATCCATTTTAATTTTTAAAGAATCCAAACTTGTTCTTTTGATAATCTCAGGTCAACCATCATGAACTAAAGTTTATTTTTCAAGAGAAAAAGGTAGCATGCTTCTTAGACCGGAAATATCCCAAACTCATTCCATGGAACTTTGTGGTTCTTATGCAATTCTCCTCTCATGTCACAAACCATATTCGAGGTTAGCTGAAAAGTTTAGTGTTCTTCCTCCACGACATGAACAATCTAACCTAAATTCCACACTAAGACTTTTGTCTGGCTAGATGTTGTGATATACATGGACTCGGTCTTTATCAAGGGTTTCGGAGGTCTGGCTTTCTAGCGGGGGCTTTGGTAGCAAATTTTGCTTCCTGGTCTCCGAACCAAGTAGTATTCTTGACACGAGGGAACACAAACTAAATCTAACAAGAAAATAATCAAATGTTATCCAACCCATTTCCACTGGGGTCAACTTGGTTCAAAATCACAACATAGTATTCCACCAACTATAATTTACATCATGCCTGCTCCTGATTTTTTATTTTTTATTTTTTATTTTATTCCATCCTCTGTTTTCTTCAATCATGGCGTATACACAGTTAAAAAAAAAAAAAAAAAAAAAAATGGTATAACCCACCAAAAACGGGATGAATCGAAGATTCTATGCTGGTCTCCCTTTAAGTAACACACCTGTTCCGAATAAGCAAGGGTCTGAAAAATTCTAAGCTATGGTTGCACATG
Organism: Metroxylon sagu; assembly: GCA_017589505.3. Lineage (NCBI taxonomy): Eukaryota > Viridiplantae > Streptophyta > Magnoliopsida > Arecales > Arecaceae > Metroxylon > Metroxylon sagu. The sequence continues at coordinate 226,633 of JACVBY030000457.1, forward strand.
CCATTTTTCTTCCTCCTTGTGGACAAGCTTATCAGTAACTCACACTCTTCTTCCCTTTTTATTGTTTTTGGTTAATTAACCTTTTAAAAGGCCCTAGTATACATGCAGTCATGGAAATCAGAGTACAAAATGTGCCAGAGATGAATGGGAACTCACAAGATAGTGCTCAGAAAAGCTTTCTTGTATGGTGCACCACATATGATGTCCCCCAGTCCGCTGCACCATCTGCCTCCCTGAAAATATGGGTGGCCTCAAAGGATTTAGAAAGAGGAGATAATCCTCTTGATTTCAGACAACAGAGGGTGAGCAACATCCAACAAAGCAACATAATTGGTGATCCAGTCGATAACAGCTTGCTAATTCCCTTCCATCATAATATTAGTCACTCTCAGTATGGTGGTGGCATGGATAAACCCTTCCCATCAAACTTTTTTTGATTCTGATATGGCAATTCAATTGATAAGAACTCACCTTTTTCTCTGAAAAAAATAATACCAACTCATTCTAGGATATCTAGGATCAAGTCCTGCCAAATTTAAGTTATCAGAGTAATCTCCATTATGTAGTCATGGATCTCATTTACCACTGGCGTCACAGCAAAAAAGGTAACAAAACTACATGCGAACAGCAGATCCATATAGTCCAAACAATATATCATTCATAAATCATAGGTACATCAAAACAGAGACTAACCTTACAAGAAAACACTTAATTGAGAGAGAAGCCATAAAAATCAAGAAGGCCTAGAACTTCTAATTTGAAAGAGGTAGGCATTTGGTAACCCAACCAATCAGCCATGAGAGCACTGCAACTCCATAACAGAAGGTCCACTGGCCCCAGTTCAACCTTTGTGTGCTTGCAAATCTATTTAAAACTTCAACCATCACCACCTGGAGGATCATGGTGAATGCCACTATCCCTAAGAAGAGCCAATTCTTGTGAATCCCCTCAAACACATTCTTCTTCTCTAGCTTTCTCGCATTAAACTCGTTAAATATTTGGCAAAGGACAAAAGTATTGAAGATCACTGTGTTCTTTATCCTCTCGTTGACCCCCAAAATCGATCTTCCCTTAAACTGCAGCACCAACAAAACCGTGATCTGAAACAGAGCTTGAGCTATGAGATTCCTCCACATAACCCTAGTAATAAGTGGCTTACTCCGACCTACAGGAGGTTTCTTCATCAACTCCTGTGTTGGCCTTTCAGTGGCTAATGCCAAAGCTCCTAATGTGTCCATAATCAAGTTCACCCACAGAAGCTGCACAGTTGTTAGAGGAACTTTGCCAGAGGAACTTGCTGCAATAAAGTTGATCACAAGCGCAACGACATTAACTGTTAGCTGGAATTGGATGAACTTTTGGATGTTATTATAGACGCACCTTCCCCATCTCAAAACCGTGACAATTGAATTGAAGTTATCATCCAAGATGATGATGTCTGAGCTCTCCTTTGCCACAGTGGTCCCTTGAATCCCCATAGCTAATCCAACATCAGCTTCCTTCAGTGCAGGTGCATCATTTGTGCCATCCCCAGTGACTGCAACAACGTGACCCTTTTGTTTCAAGCACTGCACCATTAAAAGTTTATCAAATGGTGAGGACCTTGCCATCACACGAATCCTTTCGACCTTTTCCAATCTTTCCTCCTTGGAATAATTTCGAAATGCTCGTCCTTCTACAACTCTTTCATCTATATTGCTATCATAGGGTGAAAGTATTCCACATTCAAAAGCAATGGCTCTTGCCGTGAAGATATTGTCACCAGTTATCATTTTGACATCGACACCGGCTAACTTGCAAGCTGTGATGGCTGATCTGACCCCCGGACGGCATGGATCCTTTAGACCAACTAATCCCAATAAAGTTAATTCATTTTCTTCCAGTTTATAGTTATTATTTTCTTCACGCAGCTTATTATCATCACTTATCACTTGTTTGCAAGCAAAAGCAATGCATCTAAGACTGCATGCGGCCATACCTTCTATAATGTTTTCAAGTTTTGATCTTTTTTCTGTATCGATTGCTTTGATTGTGCCATCAGTCTCATAATAATTCGAACACCTGGCCAGAATCATCTCAGCTGCTCCTTTCCAATGTGCAATAGTAGCCTTCTCTTCATCTTCCTTCCTAACAAGGACTCCACTATGCTTCTTCTCTGAATTGAAAGCCTCAACCTGAAGGATGGTGCAGCTCTGCTTCAGCTCATCAAAGTCTAATCCCAACTCCATTACTGCCCAAGAAAGAATGGCCTTCTCAGTTGGGCTACCAGTAAACTCTGTTTTCAAATTCGACTTCAGCTTGTAGACGCTCCCCGTCGTGTTGAAGGCCACTCCTTGGTGAAGCAACTCAACAATGCTTCTTGCTACGTGCACGACACCGCTTACAACTTCTTGTTCCCCGATCCAAAACCGAACAACCTTCATCTGATTTAATGTTAAGGTGCCTGTCTTGTCCGTGCAAATGGTGGTGGTCGAGCCCATGGTCTCGCAAGCTGAGAGTTTGCGGACCATAGCTTGATCTTCCATCATCCTCTTCATGGAGTAAGCTAGAGTGAGTGTGACGGCCAGCGGCAAACCTTCTGGAATTGCCACAACTATGATGGTGACTGCAGCTGATATATTATCGACCATATCATTCATCACATCGTCAAATTTCGCTCTTCTTCTGTCGAATTCTCGCTGCCCATCCTCATCCTTGGTGCTCCCAGTGAAGTAACGAATGGAGAGCACCACAAGGACGACGCCAGCAACCATCATGCCGATCTTCCCAATGCTTGAGGTTAGCTTCTGGAGTCGCTCTTGCAACGGTGTCTGCTCGTTGGTGTCACGACTGATCGAGCTCATCATTTCACCCCAATTAGTGTTCATGCCAACGGAGGTGACGAGCATGCGGCCGTAACCATCGACAACCTTGACACCAGAAGTGAGGAAAGGGTTTTTATCATCATCAACTTCGACATGGTTGCTCTCCCCAGTCATGCTCGACTCGTCAACTTGCAGCGAATGGCCATCCAAGAACAGCCCGTCGGCCGGGACTTGATCGCCAATCTTGAGGCAGACGACATCCCCGACCACGACATCAAAGATGGATATGTCTTGACGGCGGCCATCTCTGATGACGGTAGCCTTGATGACATAAGATTCAGCCGAGAGCTTGCGGAACCTCCGGTCTTGGCGGAAGTTGCTGAAGGCTGACACCGTAACGACTAAAAGTATGGCGACAAATATACTCATGCCGTCATACCATCCATCCGTGATGCCATGTATTTTGATCCCAAAGACGAGAGAGAGGACAGCACAAGCAGCAAGAATGAGGATGAAAGCATCATTGAGTGCGTCGAGGACGAACCGAGAGAATCGTTTTGGAATTGGCTTGGTGTAAGCGTTCGATCCAAATGCTTCGCGCCTGAGTTGGAGGTCATCATGGTTGCCACGAATTCCGGTGTCTGTATCGGAGGCCAGCATGGCAGCGAGCCCACCGACTCCTCCAAGAAGTTGGAGGTCGTCGAGGCTCTTCGTCTTCACTAGATGCACCAAGCTTTCCATGTCAACATGAGAGAATGGCGTCTCGTCGTTGCTTCCATCTTCATCATGGAAGGACTTGATATCGATTGCAGTGTAGGACGGGCTGCAGAGGATTCCGAGTAGCGCCCTCCGAGGGAGAGCACGGATTGCGCGGCACGAGAGGATGACGACGAAGGCGATGCGCCATCTCTTGCGAAGGAGAGTGACAGGGCGCGAAGATTTGAGGAAGGAAGCGATGGAATACATGAAGGAGATGGGTGGCGTGTGTAGTAGTTTACAGAGTGGCTGCTAAGGTTTTGGTGGGATGGATGTTTGTGTGACGATGTCTGGATGTTGTGTTCAATATATATAGCAATTAGAAGAAAGACCAAAACGACCTCTGGCTGCCTGACGTCAATAGGTGTGCTGACGTGTTTACGAAAAAAACGGCTGACGTGGTGCCAGAAAATAACAAATGAGAAGCATCAGGAAAATGTGCGGGTTTACGCTAAGATGTCTGAAATCTATTCTCAGGTTTAATTTAGGTAGACTTCTTGTTCTGATATGCATTGTTTATTCTTTTCATATCAACTTCAAGTAGTCTTTGGAGTCAATATACATACTTTACATGCAAATTCCTACCAGCTTTAGCTAGCGACATCTAAAGTTTAATATATATATATATATATATATATATATATATATCACGCATAATATCTTTCTACTATAATATTTTTCTTTTTTTTTTTTATAATAAAGGTCCATAGACAATGAAAAATAGGATTTCACAGGAAATCTAGAGTTATTTTTTAAATTTTTTTTAAAAAAATTACATGCACGTTGTAAAAAGAACTCAATACTTTCTACTATAATGAAGCATAACAAAGAAAGAATAAACATCTCAAACCAAGCAAAAAGAAAGTGGGATGTAAGTCAGAGATTTTTTTTTTACGTATAACTACAAGAAGGCCTTTGCAACTTGGTAACCTAGTTCTTTCATTTCATCTTTCTTTTGAAACAGTCATCAAAGTTCAACACGCTGAATGCTGCACTGCGTGGAAATGTCCAAAAGGTTTATATTCAAAAACACACATCCAAGAATGTTGAACAAGACAATGGACCATGTTCGAAAGGTCACTTGGGTGATATCATTTGCATGACATAACGACATCTTTAAGTTCCCAGCCTTGCAGCCAAGTCTTCCCACCTACCTTAAGCTCTATCGCATGGGAGAACGGGACAACGCCCACAGGCCAATAGGGAGAGGCCATGTCAGCAAACGTCTGACCCAAGCTGCCTTCCATTTTTAAGTCTTGAAGTCTCCCGGTCATATCACGTTTATACGTACAAGCCACCACCTTTCGCACCGAAATTAGAAATATATATACCAGTGATATATGAAGGAAATAAAAGCAGCAAGGACTCGGTCTTCACGTTTGTCTGTGAATATGTTCTTTGGAAGACTAGATGGGAAAAATTCTATGATGTACAAGATATGAGAGGAAATTTCGTGGAAGAATTTATGTTTTTGATGTACAAGATGGGAAAAATTCATCCAAACGTCGTACTTATCTATGAACATCATGAAAAGATCGAATCGGAAGCACTTTATTGTCATGAGGTTTCCTCGAAACTCCACCATGTTGACTTGTAGTCATGGATGAGAAATATCAAATATGTTAGATTGAAGTTCAGTTACGTACCAGAGTGGTGTTTGATCTGGTAAGGAAAGACGCCCTTCATCAGACTCCCACACTCATTCAAATTCAACTGGTATAATCTTGGAAAGGGTGCTCATCCAAGAGAGCAATAACTTACAAGAAATCACAACTGATATTCGAGCACTTGCATGGACCATTTCTTCCCTTAAGGACTATTTGAATCAGGCATTTTCACGAAAGCTTCTAAGTAAATTAGCTGGCATTTAAAATTACTATATTTGAAGTATGGCAATTTTTTCTTAAAAATTTTATTTACACCCATTTTTGAACATACAAGACTAATAAGGAAAGAGCGTTAATTTTTAATTTTTATATTTTTTTTAAGAATAAAAAATTATCATAAGAATTGATCCTTCTGATTTCAAACAGCATCTAAGCATGCTCTCAAATGTTGAAATGGTAGCACATGATGGGCAATGTGGTAGTCCATGTTGCCACATGCCTGGGTATAGCGTGCCTCATAAGAGAAATGGAATGCTTTTTGCAATCAAAGCTAGTTGATTGGTTGTAAGCAAATCCTAATTAGCTCAAGCTCTTAATCTCTCAACCTTAATCTAACTCAGTCCAACACGATCGTAAGTGATTTCTCTATGAGTGACAATTTATGACATCAACTTGCTTTAAGCATGTCCTTGATTTGTTATGAGTAGGTTTGCAACATAAACAAGTGAATCCATCTAAATTCATTTATAAATGAATGGATCAGGTTCAAGCTTAAACCTTTGATCTATTCAATTTAAATTGATCCATTTAAAAATTAGATTGAATCACAAAGCAAAGCATGTTTGAAACCTACTTGACCTATTTAACGCAATATGCTTACTATATCTTAAACAAAATTAACTTATTAAAGATGCAACCTATTTAACCCATTTAACATAATTTGATATGTTTAATAAATAGGTTATGCGGGTCGAGTCAAATTATCCTTTTAAATAAGGTTTAGATTTTTTACATGTTTAATAAATAAGCTGAGTATAGTTTGACAAATTTTTAATCCGATTTGTATTTGACATGACTTATATCCAACTGAACTCGATTTCATTTTCATCCCTAAATTTCTTTTACCCAACCCAATCAAGCTTCATCTTAAGCTAGATTCGAGTTAGCCAAGTTCATTCGATTTAGACTAGGTTTAGTTGGTTATGCCATATCGGTTGAATTAAATTAAGTTGGACATGAAATTTAAAATAGGATTTGTTGAATTAAGGCATTAATTGATCATAAATTTCAACAATACATATAAAATTTAACAAAATTGATATAATTTTATAAATATATAAATAATCTATGTGAAAAATAAATATATTATTTATTTATTCATATATTATCTAAACCCAACTGCACTTGAGATTGCTTGGAAATTTTGAGTCCAACCCTATCCTAAATTCATAAATCTCTCGACCCAACCCTACCTAATGAGCAAGTTAAATAGGCAGGTTCAGGTTGAGCTCAAATCCAATTGCATCCCTATTTACAACTGCATGGACAAATAAATTTATTAGCATTATTAGCATAAACTTTGGACAACTTCAATATTGGTAGAAGTTTTCTTTAAGGTTATACACACACCCATTACAATTTATAAAGGTTTCAACTTCTGTAGTTAATAAAATCTTTTGTTGTTGTCACAAAGACTAAATTACTAAAATTCGAGTCCCACATCCAAGGTTAGAGAGTTAGGGACAATTAGGATAGAGTTACTCATCATGAGTTTAGATCCCCTCTAGCTCAGGATTAAATAAGTCTAGTAGACTAAATACAACCATTCATGCTATGGCATGAATGCCACAATTATCAATCCCACACTACGTGAGGCAATATATTGACATACCGTATAGGGCTTGTACAATCACAACTATTGTACCATATACAAATGGCCATGATTAATGAAATAAAGCTCTCAAATTCAATCTTGGACTAGAGAGGATCCTAGACTCTACCTTCTATTTTATAGTCCATTGCTTATGGGCCCTCTCTCTTAAAAAAATAAAAAAATAAAAAAGTGGATATATTTTTCATCTTTTCAATTTTTATAATAATTATTGTGCACGAATATATTTCTAATTTTAGAGACAACAAAATAAAGAAAGAGCATCTAAGAAACAAAGATTTACATGGCTTAGTCAAATAAAGAAAAAGCTTATAGATGGTGAAAAGTACAAAGGCAATGAGAAAAATCCTAGTCCAAATCCCTCATTTCATCAGCACTTAAAAGTCCTAACAAAAACTTAGAAAAGAAATGACAAAAGGTGTAACTATAACTACACCTCGAAAATTCAAATCCATATATGTACCAATGGCATGCATCACACATAGCGCATTTAATAGATAGCATATCAAGCTTTAGATAGAAGAGATTGAGGATGATATTATCCATAAAATTAAAGTAGATTGGATAAAATAAAAAAATACAATTAGAATATAATGTGATTGTGCAATACCTATCAAGTTACAAAAAAAAATTTATAAGATAATCATAAGATCGACTATATTTTATAGTATAAAATATTAAGCAGTTAGAAAATTACATATACTAAGATGAAAGTTGAAATGAATATATGATAATAAAAAAAGATAAAATAAAAAAATAAGTTATTTAAAAAAAAGGTGAAGATAACATTAATTGAAGATAAATTAAAGGAAAATAGACTTAGAATAGTCTGGACACTTGCAACTTAGATATAAAATGCACCAATACGAAGGAAAAAGGATACATATAACTCACTCCAACTAGTTACTTTGTTATTGTTGTTGTTGTTGTTATATCAAGCCTTGATTGATTAGGGGATAATTTACTTAATTTTCGTTTTAGAGCTTGAGGACCACACACACACACACACACACACACACACACACACACACACACACACACACACACACACACACACACACACACACACACACACACACACACACAGAGAGAGAGAGAGAGAGAGAGAGAGAGAGAGAGAGAGAGAGAGAGAGAGAGAGAGAGAGAGAGAGAGAGAGAGAGAGAGAGAGAGAGAGAGAGAGAGAGAGAGAGAGACTTAGATATAAAATGCACCGATACGAAGGAAAAAGGATACATATAACTCACTCCAACTAGTTACTTTGTTATTGTTGTTGTTGTTATTATATCAAGCCTTGATTGATTAGGGGATAATTTACTTAATTTTCGTTTTAGAGCTTGAGGACCACACACACACACACACACACACACACACACACACACACAGAGAGAGAGAGAGAGAGAGAGAGAGAGAGAGAGAGAGAGAGAGAGAGAGAGAGAGATAAGCTGAATGGTAGAAGGCAATCCTATTCATATATCTGGATTCTTTCACTTAGGAGCGTGGGACCTCTCTTCAAGCTATTAGGCCCTTGCAAAGGGCCGAAGCCTCCAAGGGTTGAGGGCTCAAAAAAAGGCCCTCTAAATACAAGACACACCATGGTATTGAATAATTTATTTCCACATTTCTTTTCTTTTAAGCTGCTGAGCAACATGATTCGGAAGACTAGCGAATCTCTGAAAACTTCAATCTGGTCAAATAATGTCAACGATTCAAAGTGTGAAAATCAATTGAATTTCTCAGTCGAATTCAACAATTTACATGCAAAGCATATGGGGTCAGCTCATGATGACCTATCAGCAGCAGATGATAATTTGATTCAGAAACAGCCATCCGAAGGAAGAGGTTAGTACTGATTGTGATTCACCTATTATTTTCTTGTGATTTTTTTTTTTTTTTTTCATGATGAAATGCTTTACTGCAATTATTTCTGTTGCTGGATGAATAAAAGAATTCCAGCCTGTAAGGGTACTTGTAACCTTGTTTACTGCTTGCTGTGGATTATATCTCTGCCTATACAGGGACATACCATTGATTAATTGATTGGACTTTTTTTTATAAAGATATGTCATAAATTTTGTACATGTAATTTAGAAACATAAAATGAACAGATCAAATAGGAAGTTGTCTGGGTCTAAGAAGGATGCTCAGGCCATTTGATTGTGATGCATATAATTTACAAACAACTGATAAAATGTCTGGCCATATAGGAAGCAGTTTATACATAAAAGTAAAATTAATGCATTCTTCAACTATCTATGTTTTCTGGGAACTCTTTGATGTGTGGAATTCGATTGCAACAGAGGAAGAAGAGATCAAGTTACCAGTTGACACTCTACCTAGAAATGGAGAAACATTATCAATCCCATCACTGGATCAAAAGAACACCGAACAGGAGGAACCCAACTGTATAACACTTAATCCTCTGCTGCAGACATAACGGAACAGAGGACCAGCAATGAGGATGGTGCAAGATCTAACAGAAAGGGTGATGAGTCAGGAAATGAAAGGGAAGAAAGAATGAGCAAAAGCACTGTCATCAAATCCAACTTGATGTTAGAGAGTGGACCCTGTGGAGAGAGAGTTGTGATAAACACTAACGTAGTTGAAGAAAATAATGAAGACAATGGAGGGCAACAACTTCCTGAATTTGATAAAGCAGGAAATGGTTCCATACCAATGCAACAGAAAAATGGTTTGTCAACTGAATCAATCGACATTGTTTATTTGGATGACATTGATTCTGATATTAAAAGTTTGATTGTGGAAGATGATCCAGATAAGGTTGAAAAATCACCAAAAGTAAACCCAGATAAAAATGGCATGAGCCTCAATATGGCGGATAGTGATTATCATAAGGGGACATTGGAAAAAGAAGTGCTGAAGGATGACATCAAACGTGAAAGTATTGACGCCCAACTTAAAGCCATATATCCCACTCATAAAGAAAAGCAGAAGAAAAGCAGGAAAGCAAGGTGGGACAAATGATTCAGTTTTTGAGCAGGCAGCTCAAATTGAAGAGATAAAAAAGATTGAGAGCAGCCAAGAAAAGCTGATTACAAATCAAGTTTAATCTCCGAGGAGCAAAATAAACATTCAACAGGTGCGATGGAGAGAGTGGAAACAGGAACTAATGTTTTGGTAGCAGATAATTCAGTGACAGATAACAAACATGAAGAAAAGATGGAACATAGAAATGATGGATCATATAACGAAAATGGACTTGAGGACAACAAAAACCACAAGAAAGGATTTTCTGAATTATCTCATCTTGGCCAGATCCTGTTGCAAGTTTGAGTAAAGAGATGGAGATGGAATCAGAAGATTTAAATGAAACACAAAAATGTGCAGAAGGGATGTTTTTCAAATGTGAAGACCCAAACAATGAAGCCAAATTATCGAAAGACAATGACATCACTGGGGAAAGATTTTTGATACCGTCCTCAAATTTGTTGGATCCTTTTGACAGAGATAGTAAAGAAATGATGAAGGAAACAGAAACAGAAAAAAAACATAGAAGAAAAGAGTGAACATTTTGTTGATGGTCAAATCGGAGACGTGATAGATGCAACAATGTCGAGGAGGAACATGTTGAAATGAGTGCCTAGAAATTACTAAAAAATTAAATATGATGTACTGAAATTTAAAACAAAATATAAAATAAAATAGGTTAAAGAGCCATACATAGACCAAGATGTATTAAACACTATCTTAAGGACTACTTTTTGCCCCTTCGTGCAAGTTGCAGACGAACTGTTTCCGAGGTATAATGATCCGGTTCGATCTGAACCTCCTATTATGAACACGATCGCGTAAAAGTATAACCCAATAACTCCTTTAGATGCCCGAAAGAAATTAGAGTTAGAAATAAAAGAACAATAAGAGAAAATGATAAAAGAAATAATGGACAAGAGAAAAGGTTCTTTCAGCAGAGCTTCCAGAAACTCAAGGCTTCAAGCTTTTTTCTTAGCAGGGATTAAGCTGGAAAGCGGATCAAAATGCAAACTCTCCCAAGATAGTCTTGGATTGCCTATGTCCCTGGAGCTTGAACCTATTTATAAGCTCGGTCCAAATAACCCCCTAATAGCTCTGCTTTATGGCCTTAAAGGCCCATTAGCCATTTTTATTTTTTATTTTTTTTATTTTTTTCAACTACGCTTGGACACGGACAGAAAGGAAATGCCTGAGCATTGTTGAACTCCGTGCTCGCACTCACCATGCAGGAACACTCACATGACAAGCATTCAAAAGGGCCGAGCGCCTTTCCAAATGAATGCCATGAGTTCAGCACTTCATCGAGGTAAGATTTTAAAATTTAAAATATTTTTAAAATTATTTTCAAAAACAATCAACAATTCTCAACAAAAGTTTTAAATTTTTAAAAACTAGTAAAATCAAAGAACATAAATTTTAGGATATCTTATATTGTGCAATAGGTGAAATGTCCCGTGGAGTGGATTTAAACTCCACTTAGTATTGATTATATTCATCCGAAGAATCATAATGGATTAAACCTTGAACTAAATTCTTGATGCAGACTTTTACTCACCACACACACACAATACGAATTAATTGGGTTTAAACGATTAGTGCATATTAAAGGTCCTGCACTTAATACCTTAATTTTTCATAAGAATTTCTTAAGGTTAGCCCAACCCCTAGTTGCGGCCTAATACAGCAATTCTCACATAGGTAAATCCTCATATTATATTAATTATATAGTAAATTTAATATTATATATTATATTATATTATATCAATATATTAGTATAAATTACTATAATAATTATATAAATATAATTATATTAAAATAATTAATTATTGCATATAATATAATATTTTTTATTATTTATTTTATTATGTAATAAAAAAATTAATATAGATGAAGATTCTCATCTGCTAGTAATCTAAGATTACCTAACCCACTAGTGGGAATCAGATTGTCATATTTTGTAGCAATTTGATCCTCAAAGCAATCTTAAATTCTAATTAACTTTTTGAATATGCCGAACCAAATGCGTCAATGTGATATTACCATCAAAAAATTATCGAAAATCTTTAAACATTCCACGAACCAAATGCTCCCTTATAGCTTTCAGAAAATTTACAGCCAGTCAGCACAGCCTTTTTAAGAAGATCTTGAAATTCATGAATTTGAATACTAATGGGTTTGGAATCCATTATTACATACTTTCGAAATTTTAAGATGGTAAACCAATCTAGACCAATATCATCTATTCCATACTCAGTCTCAACGGCATCCCATAGTTTCTTAGCAGTTTTAGTGGGAAGGTAAACATCATATAGGTTACTGAAAATGGCACTTAGGATCCTATATCTACAATGAAAATCTATCTCTCGAGTGATTTTTGATATTGAAGAGGAAGAAGTCTCAACCAAATTAGAAGAACTTTGTTGAGAACTAGATTCAAGATTAGAAAATTTTATTGTAAAGAATAACTCTAAAGTGGTAAGCCAATATTTTACTTGGCTTTGCCATCTCCTAAAGAAAGACCCACTAAATTTTCCATGTTTGATTGCATCAAGATTATCTGAACCCATTCTATGAGAGTGTTATCTGTTTAATTTATTCTGCACAACATGAGTTCTAGGGTTCAGTCTTATATTTTGAGTTTTTAAATTAGTAGCTTTCAAATAATTTCTAGATTTTGAATTAAAATGTAAATGCGGAAATTTAAATATAGCAATTTAAATCTAGAAACTAGTTGCCACAAAAAAGTAACCACTAAGTAAAATTAATTCAGATAATTTAAATTCAAATTTGAATTCCAAAATTTTGAATTTGTCAGGATTTTTTAAAAACTAAAATTTAAATTTCAAATTTCAAATTTAACTTTGTATGGATATTAAAACAATAATTCAAAATTTTAATTTTTCTTTTTTTCTGAGAACAACATATATATCAGAACATTGGAAAATTGATTTTTTGGCCTAAAATTTTAATTTTAAGAATTTGCACAATTTTTAATGCAGCAGAAATTTAATTTAAAAAAATATAGTTTCTGCAAAGTTTATGGAGCACCTGAAATTTCAGATTTTCTGAAAACAGAATTTCTTAACAATTTTCTGTAATATCAAAACTGTTTTTATAAAAAAAAAACCTTTTTAACTAGTTCTGCACAGATTTCAGTGCAGTGAAAACTGTTTTATTTTTTTCTGAAAACAGAATTTTTTTATAGCACTATTTTTAAAAAAAATAAAAACTAATTTAATAATATTTTCAGAGCAATAAATAAAATTTAAAAGGATTTTCTACCAATTTCTAATCAACGAAAACTAGTCCTTAACCATTGAAATGAGTATCTAGAAATTACTAGAAAATTGAATACAATAAACTAAAATTTAAAATAAAAAGTATAAAATAAAATAGGTTAAAGAACCGTACCTGAATTAGAGCACATTAGACACTATCCTAAGGACTAATTTTTGCCTCTTCGTGTAAGTTGTAAGCGAACTATCATCAAAGTACAACGATCTGGCTCGATCTGAACCTCTTACCATAAGTATAATCGCGTAGAGATGTAATCCAATAACTGCTTCAAATGTCCAGAAAAAATTAAGGTTAGAAACAAAAAAACAATAAGAGAACATGATAATAGAAATAATGAAAAAGGAAAAAAAAAAAAGAAAAAAAAGGCTCTTCTTAGCAAGGTCTTAAGAAACTCGAGGTTTTAGGCTCTTTTCTTAGCCAGGTCTTAAGCTAGATAAGGGATCAAAATATGAGCTCTCTCAAAGTAGTCTTGGATTGCCTATGTTCTTGGATCTTGAGCCTATTTATAGGTTCAGTCAGGCAACCTCATAACAGCTCTACCTTCATGACCTTAAAGGCCCATTAACAATTTTTTTTATTATTATTATATTTTTCAAAGGGCACTTTACCACAAATGAAAAGGAAACGTCCGAGCATTGCCGAGCTTCGTGCTCGTGCTCGCCATGTGAGAATGCTCGCAAGACAAGCGCAAGCATTGAAAAGGGCCAAGCACCTTTCCAAACGAGCGCCATGAGTTCTGCACTTCATCAAAGTAAGATTTTAAAATTTAATATTTCTTTTAAAATTGTTTTCAAAGATGGCCAACAGAACAATTTAGATCAATTTAGTAGAAACAGTAGCACCACCTGCACCTCTAACAGAACAATCTCTAACAGAACCATCTGATTTGAAAAATAACTTTATCCAGCCACACCTTGCTTCTCCAGACTGCTTTGAAGAATTTGAATGGAAACAAACTACAGAGGAACCTGAAATAGATATTAAAGTGTACTCCCTGACCAAGTTAGTGAATGCTTTAACATTTCTGCAGGACTTCCAAATCAAATTAATGAAGGTTCTCTCATGGTATTTAAATTAGAAAATGAGGAAAAAATTCCATATGAGATGAATCCATCTCCAGCCAGATGATGAGTCCAGCACATCAAGTTGCAAAGGTTGAATATAGTGAATCAATTATGAATTTGGCAATACAATCCCAGAATGAGGAACAGGAATGCAATTCAATGGACCATACTGCTGTCCAGATTTCAACTTCTGATATCAAAGCACTAGAAAGCAGTGGGAGATTTGCCACCGAATCAAGTCAAGAAAACTAGTACTCCCCCAGCAGAGGCTGACTACTCTCTTGAAAAATCAATTGTAGAAATTGCAACTTCAGAATCACAGCCACAGAAAGGAGATAGTGAGGAAAACTAGTACTCCCTCCAGCAGAAAGCATGAAGTGTCTCATTGATTCAACTGAAAGTTGTGAATATGAGGCCCAGGGGAACCCTGTGAATAACATCAGTGCACTGGAATATAAGACTGAAGCATCTAAGCAAAATTCTTCCACATATCCTGACAAGACTGCTACAGGTGATGTTTTGGGCTAGAAAGAGGTGTCATTGAAACTAATAAGAATGTTAGAAGATGCCAAATCACTACAAGTCAAGAAATCATGAGCAATTTGCAGGAACTGCAGTTTCAATAAGTGAGCAGTGAAGAATCTGATAAGAGCGCACTTCTGCCACAAAAAAAGTCCATGGAAAGTGAATTTCCTGCACTGGGAAAAAGCAACCCTGGGTACTTGAAAACACCACTTCTCAGCCTTATGAAAAAAGAAGCCTAAGATATGAAGTCGCTAGAAGAAAAAGTAGTGCTGAAGAAGGATTTAAATGAAATATGGCAATCTCCTGCCAAGAAATTTGTGGCACGAAAAAAGAAGCCTGTACCATGAAGTCGCTTGAAGAAAAAGTAGTGCCATGAAATATGAAGTCACTACATCACCCCGAGTGAGAGGAAAGCAGAAGCCTAGATCATCCCTTTTCAGCAACTGCATGTGCTGCACAACAGCTATAAACTAGAGATATTTTTATTTTCTTTTATCATTCTCTCTTATCAGTTTTTTGAGTTTCAGTTTTTGAATTTATTGAGTGAATGTGAAGAGGGTGTAATAAGACCTGAATTTCTTGAGTCTCACAAATATGTGAATCTGGCAAGAATTTGGAAAGATTGAGCAGCAGTTATGTTTGGCTGCAATAATTTTGTCATCATTTATTTCTTTAATAAGTAATGAAAGGGCTTTATGTTTTTGGTGCAAGTTATGTAAGACTTCTACTTTGAGGTTTATGATTTTATGAGAGAATAAATGAACTGACTTCTTTTAATGTTATATAAGAATTAGGATAAGAAAAATCAGAGTTGGTTGTGCCTGCAATTTTTTTCCATTTATAAGGTATGATGCCTGGCAAAAGATTGTGTTTTAGTAGTATTACTGAAGTAGAATAGACCTATACTGATTTAAAAGTCAAAAACGCATAACTTCAGGAAGGGGGGTGGGGAAGAGAGAGGGAGAGAAAGAGGGGGATAGATCGTGATTACAAGTCTCATCACAAGCACATCCTTTGAAGAAATGTAAAATAGAAATACCACGGACGAAGTTTAAGCACATGTAACAACTTTCCCTTGGGTAGGTTATTAGTCTCTTTTTTTTTTGTGGGGTGGGGGGAGCGATGGGTGGGTTATTAGTCAAAACATGTGTTTAGTAATTGATCTTTACCTAATTAATTACCCAACAAATGCATGCATGTACAATTTCAACTTTCCTTTTTTTTGATGAAAAATATCCAATTTAATCATTCAACATGAAAACTCTGTCCCAAACAATATATTAAAATCAAGTGGATACACTGGTTAGATGAGCTCTGCAACAATTGCAGCATAAACATGTAATTGGATTCAAATGCAGATAAGAAAAAGCCTATAACAAGAATAATTTAGAAAGCCTGCTTCAATTTTACAACCACTGCTTACCTGCAATAGTTGATGTGCATATAAAAAGATCAATTACTGACTTTATCCTGTCTCAGATTCCATGGAGTGGTACAATTCTGCTCACCAAATGATAGCAATTGTGCATCAGAAAATAGAAGTCGTTTTCCACACCAACAAATATGCACATGCAAAATGACTGGACTTTGTCTTCAATGCACAAAGATTACATGGCAAACTCTTGTTGCAGTGGACTTCAGATTCAGAATGTTTCGATTGTTTCTGCCATATGTTGGGATGCCTTGATTGGATTATCAGACTAGTAGGACATGACATGGTGAAATCATTTTACATTTAAAAATAAATATAAAAAATCTATGCGATATACTGTTCCCCAGGATGAGGAAAAGAATGAGAGGTCAGGAGCTGCTTTGAGACTTTGACTTGGTTAGATCATCCAAAAATACAGTCCAGATTCTGTGCTAATAATATGAGACTTGGGCCATGTTTTTGGGGAAAAAGCTTAAATGATGACAATGATGATTCAGCTCATTTGAAATTTTTGGTTTGACTGCATCCAAATCTTTACCCCTTTCTATTCAATATTGAGATTGAGAGAACTGCATCTGGTTCCAATCTCATCATAGAAAAACAAAACCAACCCAATATAATGCGACTCAACCAAATATATAACAAGACATAAAACGCTTATGGTTTCATAGAATTTGCAAGCTGTAGTATTTAGCTTTGCAATGCATTACACAGCAACATCTTGTTATACTCCAGCTTTGAGAACCGTGAAGTCAGCTACACAGACTAACGTGCAAAGAGCACTTATCATGAGATAAAAGATATTCTAGGACTTAATATAAGCAAGAGCTCGCTGCTTTTTTAAAAGTTAGAACTCGTAGACTAAAAGCAAATTAATATATGGGCTGGCCTACACTAGACCCAGACTTGAATGAGTTTAGAAGTTGGCTCAGTAAATCACCGACTCATTCAAGCAGCCCTTGTACTCGATTCCAAGCTCTTAGTTGGCTTCTTCTTCCTTTCCCCCTTTTTTCTAAAACGGTGGACCCGGAGCGCTTGGGTGTTCCACTAGGCAAGAAATAAGAATAGCTTTACAGACGAATCGTCGAACACCTCTCATGTGCTCGAAACACGAGACAGTAAACGCTAGTTGATGCAACACCAGTGGGTGGAAACAAACGTTCAAGATCCCAAGAAGTTGGTAAGGAATCACTTTCAAAATGAGCGTCCCACTCTGACCCAAATCCCAAAAACATATACCAACATGCAACTCATGGGAGAAAAGAGATATTGAAGTCCAAGTAAGTGATGCGCAAGGTCGAAACTAGCATCCATTGTTTGGCACTTGCTACCTAAGAAAGGCCTATTTCTGTGACCTTGCTAACCTTTCGGGAAGATGGACGCGCTTCCATTCGTCTCTTTGGCAACACCAGGACCAGCAACTTGGATTTGGTGGGTCAAGAGATCCTGTCTGGTTGTGCTCTTTGCCTTGGCTCCCTCCACCCCCGGTCCGAAAGGGGCTAGAAGAAAAGCGGTGGCTGCTGGCTATAAAAGTGGCGGGGCCGCTCATTGGGCCATCATCGGTCAAAAAAGAGGTTGTCGACAGTGGAACGTATCTATCCATGTGGTGGGTGATGTTTGGCAGACCACTCCAGTCGGCAACACAGAGATTTTGACTGGTAGTCTGATCGTTGGTTCTATTAGCCGTCGCAGTCTCGCACACAATCCATGCTTGGTCTGAATCGGTCACGACCAAGGGGCGCTGGTTATGCTCCCGAAGCGAGCCTTTAGTCGAACGACATTGCTTGCTACCTTTGCCACGGAGAGTCAAATATGTCGTGATGATGGAATCCAAGTTGATCTTAAAAACTCAAATATCTATTTGTATGGTTGTCAATTTTCAATTTATATATTCTATCATCATCGGCTATCATCTTAATTTATAGTAAATCTTCGGCTATGAATCATTGATTTTACTGCATTGAATGTCGTTGCTACCGTTCATCGTCAACTATCATCTTACTACTGCCCATTACTTACCACTTCATCATTAAATAAATTTCAAATTTTTAGTTTTAGAAAGAAGGAGAAATTGATTTCAATTTTTAAAAAAATTAAAAATAAAAAAGCTAACAATCATACCAAGTACCATTTAAGTAATTAAATATTAATCCAATCAATAATTATTTTTTCTTATATTATTGTGCACATATAATTAAACCTAATATGTGATTCCCAATACCATACATTTATACTGACCATCCAGAGGGCTTAAAACAAATGTCATGGTGTCTCAGACCAGCCCCATTGGTTATATGCATGCACAAAATAAAGTATTGCTTCCAAGCAAAGTCGGCATCAAATTGGCTACCAGTACAAGAGTGCTAGGACAGAGCTACAACAAATGTTAGGCTTTGCAATTTTTCAGTCCTTCGCTGGGAAGGCCAGGAGCTTCTAGAAAGCAGGGTTCTCCTGAGGAGTATTCACACAAAAGTTTGGTCATGGCTGGCGCAAACGGAAAGAAACTTAGTAGTAGTTGCCCCCCACTTTCTAGCCAGAAAAGTTGCGTCAATGGAGTCTTTTCCTTGACGAGTTGCTGCTACCTCCGTGCCACTATGTTCTCATCTGAATTCACTCTCTCTCACCCTTGACCATTGTAACTTTTCCTTGACTTATGTGTTAATGCCTTCAATCAAGAAGTTAAATGGCTTGGTGCGCACCTTTTGGATTTAATTCAAATTAGTTGAATTTATTTAAACCTATTCTTTCAAAAAAAAATTAAAATTAAAATAAAAATAAAAAATTTATAGCTGCTATTGTTGACGAGAGTTGAAAGGTGGAGAGTTGAGCTGCTTCATGATGAACCAGACTGTAGATCATCAACTCCGAATATTTTTCAGATATGATCAATTCATATCAATCAATTTTGTAATACTGAAATTTTCTTTAATGATGCTCTAAGCTTCCTTGATAGAACTCTTCGGGCAATGTTTTTGATACCAGTCTCGGTTTTTCTAAAGAAATTTGGTAGTTCTCTCAAAAGCCCAATATGTATGAAGACATTGTTTGCTTGGCGGACTGAATTTAAAATTTTTAGTTGCTTGCTAGACATCTACTTTAACTCTTACTCAAGAAAGATGAAATTCCATCTCATTTTTTATCTTTGAGGAGAGAATTCTTTGATTATTAAATCCATTAACTAACGGTGCTTGCTAATCTGCCCTTTTTCTTTTGATAAAAGCCCATAGGCAAATTCGTTGTTGATGATAATAAAGTGTGCAACAAAAATTATATATGTAAAGGTAATTTAAGAGAACTCCGTCACCTTGAACAATTATGCTTGAGAGCAAACCTAGCAAGGAAATGAATCATGGAAGTTATGCTGCCTATCAATGCGAGATTTTTGAAGATGGGTAAAGTAGCACTTCCAATTTGAATAATTATTTGGGAATATTAAAGTATACCATAAAATCAATAATAAAGAAAATAGGGGTACCCTCAAACTAATAGAAAGGCCAAATAAGTTACTAGAAAAGTCTCTGGCTTATTAAGATATCTAAGATCTCGTTTGGGATAGCGATTAGGTCTTTCCAATAGCAACTATTGAGAAATAACTATGTATGATAACCCTCAAAACAGTTATCATAAACACGATCTAAAGAATGTCATCATGCTAATAAGAAAAAGTATCGGCACGTTCACGTGATTCTTACGTAAGTTACTTGCAAAATAAAATGGCTAAATTAAGACTTTGCTTACAAATACCTACAAAGAGATTGCATTCTGAAAAATTCATAGAATGATGTCTTATATTGGAGCAGTCAATGTGCTCTCTTTTTTAAAAGATATTCTCTCTTGAATAAAAATAGAAATTTTTTAATAGAATTAAGCATCTCTTTACGTGGACCACTAGATAATTTGGTCAAATACGTAGAAAAAGTAGAAAGGGAAATAAATGTAGTTGTTTACGGTTAGATAATAAAATGGCCGATAAAGTGTTAAGAATTATTATTATTTTACTTAAAGATACAAAATTTAGGTGTAACAACTTCAACTAAATATTAACATGTGCTCTTCATCATTTGCACGAATTCCTCATAGTTCACTTGTCCATCACCATCCAAATCTGCTTCCTTGATCATTTGATCAACCTCTTCATCGGTCAATTTCTCTCCGAGATTAATCATCACATTCTTTAACTGCAAGCATGAAAAGTTTAAATAAATGAATGAATGAATGAATGATTGAATAAAAGGAATTCTAGAACCCAATACTATCAGAAAAGGGCATTAAATAAACTTAAAATCGATATTTTTGGATATACCGTGCATGATTAGATGCACTTTCAAGTTCTTAGATGGGGGATCTTGTTAAAAATGATGCTAATTTTCACATAAACAAATGGAACTCTAGTCTATCTCATAACTAAAAATTACAACGAACATGAAAAGAAAAGATAGAACATGGTAAGTATTTTAAATTTACCTCATTGGCTGAGATATATCCATTTTGATCCTTGTCAAAGACCTTGAATGCTTCGTTTAGTTCCTCCTCTGCGTCAGTCTCCTGCAAGGAGGGTAATACCAAATGTCAAGCCCTTGATTACCCAAGAAAAGGCTGGGGGAAAAGAAAACAAACAGAGCCAGGGACCATACGATCTCTATTACAGTTTATATCATATTACCTTCATTTTTCTCGCCATTAGAGTCAAAAACTCTCCAAATTCTATGGTCCCATTGCCATCTGCATCGATTTCTGTGATCATTTCATGCACCTCATCTTCACTTGGATTCTGGCCCAATGATTTGATGACGGTGGAAAGTTCCTCCAGAGTGATGCACCCTACGGTTTAACATGAAACACGAAGCAGCCATTAATAATCGTAATCCTCTGAACAAAGCATCGATTGCTGTACATAAAATGAGATGTGATTTTTATCCGGTGGAAAGTTCTCCATAAGAAATTTTTATCCGATGGAGCTCATAAAGCATATGATTAACAAAGCAAATCATTTGTGCTCTGTTGCGCTTAAAAACTACTGCTCGTCGTCTATTGACAGCATCTTAGTTAGGGAGCCAATAATATTATCTAACCATCAAAGATTAACTCATCAAAACGATTTGGTGACTTGAATTTTAGCCTATAACGTTAAACTTGGCATGAAGTCTCATGAAAACCATCCATCTTGGCTTCTTGAAAATTTCTAAGGTGGTGAAAAATTTTGAACTTGATCAATTCATGGCCTCTGGCTCGGTCCAAACCATCCAAGAGTCTAAACAAATTTTGATCACTCACTCCCACTCTTCCCTGACACTTCCCTCTCTTTGAAAGGGAAGGTGGGTATGGACTTGGACAAGTCCTAGGGACGACCAAAACAGAGGAGATCTAACAATACCCTCGCACGTGTCAGAAGAACGTAACATTTTATCAAGAAACCATCTCAGGAAAAACTCATTGCAGTTAATCGCCATTTTTTAAAAAGAAGATGCCAGGGCCTAATCAACCCCTCCTTTGTACACACCAGTCAAAAGTAACCACAAAAGCCAATGTTTTACCGAAACCAATTCTCGACAAATTAAACCAAAACATATTCATCATCACCAGCCGAGCAAAGGGAAGGCTGGATAAGAGTCTAGAAACAAGAACAAAATACTCATTAAAACTAAACCAAATCCAACAACCAAGAGAAGAAGCCAACGAAATAAAATGGGGGGTTTGTGAGAAGAACTAACCGTCTCCATCCTTGTCGAAGAGACTAAAGGCTTCCTGGAACTCAGAGACCTGCTTCTTTGTTGGGAGATCCATAGCAATGTAACCTTTGGCCAAAAGAGAGCTGATGAGCAACGCTTTGAGGAGGGAGGGGAGGGCGATGGTGGCAAACCCAATGCGAGTGCCGGGGTTTTGTAGGCGTGAGGAGTTGGAAGTTTTCTGCGTGGCTGACTTTTTTTTCGAATTTTTCTAGTCAGATGTCTTTTTCAAAGAATCCCAAAAGAAAATAAAAGGAATATAAATATTAGATTTTCTTAATACGAGACTTGGGTCTTATCCGATGATCCATCTCAGCTTTATTTCCTTTGGCCGCTGCCTTACGTCCGAAGAGAGAAAGTTATTCGTTCAAAGCCGTGCACTCGGTCCTGCCCATCCAACCGGTCGGCCTGACCGCAACCTGGCGTTCAAACGCGTCCCTTCAAGGCTTTAGTTTATTTCAACGCTTTAAAAAGCGGACCAGACTGGTCGGTCCAACCGAGTTAACCTACAACCGGTCCAGAGACCGGTCCGGAAATCCATTAAAATCCTTTTCATAAAAAAACCCGCTTAAACCCATTTGAATCGCCGGGTTATTTGCTGAACCGGTGACGGTTTTGTGTAACCGGACGGTTTAAGCTCCCCGATTCTCGTTCGCAAATCACAAACCCTCGCACCTCTTTGCTCTCTTCCAACTGCTACAGAGAGAGAGAAAGAGAGAGAGAGAGGATTTGGAGATTTCTAGGGTTTTCACAGCCAGCGACCATCGGCTTCCAGCTGGGCTTTAGATTCCCCGGATATATCTTTTTTGGTTTCGCGGCCAAGCCCCTGAACTCGTTGCCTCAGAAATCATCTCCACATCTTCTGATGGCCAGGATTTGAAGGGTATCAAGAAGGATTGCATCTGTTTCCCCTTACCATTTAGAAATAATAAGATCGTTCCATGTTTGGGCAAAACCAGAATGACTAGCATTTGTCCTACGCACTGACTAAACTGCTCACCAGATATTTGATGTTATGCTGAAAAAAAAAAAAAAAAAAAAAGTACCTGATCGCTGGGCACACGTAGCATGGCCTTAGACGGCTTAAATCTTGGAATCCAGATCTAGAGGCCGGTTCCTAAAACCAAGCATATGTTGTGCATACTAAGCTATTGTTTTTTAAGACTTAAAGTAATCTGGAAGTTGTCATTCATGTAAACTAATCCAGATCTATGTTCTTAAATTCTGCATGCTGTGCTCAGCAAGTATTTGATGGTTTCCCAATAAGAAATTCGTCTTAGCTTTCATGTGATGGAAGGAGATCTTGCTTAGCTATCATTATTCATGTCACCATAAGATTGAGATTCATGATATTTAAGTCTGCTTAATGATGTGTGGTATTCTATTATTATGGAGTCATGATGTTTTAATTTGTGAACTTATCAACAGGAGTTAATTTCATTATATTTAATATTTTTATAATTTTTAATCATTTTAGATAATTTTAAAATAATTTTTTAAAATATTATTAAATTCATTAATTATTATTTAATCATTTATTACGCCATCACAGTTGGAGGACCGATTCGGTTTTTAAAGTAATGGTTTATTTTTCAGTGATTGCACAGCTGGTGGTTGGATTTTGGGAGGACAGGAGGAACGCGGTTGGTTCTTGAGTCTAAAACTAACGCCTAAATATTCCTTTTACTGGGAAACAGCTGTAAAAATTATCAAAATGTAATACAGAAAGTCTAATTTGTCCAACGCCATAGTTTGAACTGGTCTTAAAAGAATTTCAGCGCAGAACAATAGCGTAAGCTGGGGAGGACCATGGAAGGAGTCATCTTCCGAGTAGCTTGGAGAAATAATGACTGTTATTGATATCTAATATATGAGTGACTAAAATCATAGCAGGGTCTATTAAAGTGAGCCCCATGTGAATCATGTCCAAATAACTCATCCAATTGTAGAAAATTTAAAACATATTGATCCTGCGTTGATAGAAAATTTGGATATTATTTATTATTTGTCATCTTTAAATGCTCACCTACCCTATCTAAATAAGTTATGGTGGTATGAATTTGCGTGAAGTTGTCAAACAACTCTCATGACAATGCTAGGATGCCAGTTTTGCAAAATGATCAAAGTGTAACGATAGATATAGACTGTTCAAATCAAAGGCAATATTATCCTAACCAAGTTTTATTGGATCGAATATAGTATCATATCAGTTAGGTAAGCTGAGAGGCTCTATTCAAGTCTACCATTATATCAAATCGAATTGGATGATTCAATTTAGTATGATTCAATTCAATTCGTACCATACGTAATGAGTTTGGTTATCCTGAAAGCCCATGCTTAGCTCCGCCTGACGGAGTCCTGAGGGCAGCAATTTCACAATGAGATCGTTCAAAAGTAAAAGCTCGTGTCCTAAGGAGGGATACCATGGTCACTTAAAAATGTAGATTGGTGTTGTAATCATCGTTTCCTTCTCGCCAGTCCAAGTCATCTCTGCTACGTGTATTTGGCTATGCACGAGGCTTGTTGGACCGCGTAGCTTAATGCCGAGAAAATTTGCTTTCCGAACGAGGCAGCGCAGCTGATAAAACAACGGTCAACAAGTCGCTGGAGTGGTCCCGGACGAGTGGGAGGCTGTAAAACTCTTCGAGTCCTGGGTGTGATTGGATGGACTGCAATCACATGCTCTACCCCACGTACGGTTTGGGACCTATCTAATCACCAATTACCAACGACTGCGATCGAAGAACTGATCCGATTCTCGAATCTTAGTCATTCATGATGAGTCAGCGATGATGACAGGATTCTGGATGCTTCTCATTTCTACCTAGGTTCAGGAGTGAGCAACGGGTTTAGCTCCTAGAAACCAAGCTTCGAAACTCATATATTTTATAATTTATCTACTAAATTAGATAATAAATATTCTGTGTATCTTTTTTATTTAACATAATCATAATCAAAAAAAAAAAAAAAAAATCTGATCATTAGATACCATGCATGTGTCAATTAAAATAAAAATAAAAATCAATTCTATTTTGCAATTATTCTAAAACTAAACTGATATGGTTAAGCTAATTTTGAATTAATTTCAATATATGATCTAATTATTTTTGAATTCAAAATTTTAAAATTAATTTTTATTTGATTATTTTTAGGTTTTAATTTAGAATCGGTCCAACTCATTTTCTGCCCATCTCTACTAGATTAGGAAAGTTTGATTCTCTAATCAATCGTTCTCATCTAAATTTTCTCTAGTTTTGGTGTAAATTGAAAAACCCAACTCTTAAGTTAGGAGTTACTGATATTAAATTGGTAAGGAAAACACCGGGAGATCAACCATGTTCTCTGACCACACTTATTTGAATGGATGGGTGGTTAGCAATAATGTTAAATATCTTTTTAAATAAGACAAATTAATTAACAAAAATCTTTTTCCATATAAATAGCATTGGTGAATGACAACTACCAAAAAGATCTCCATTATGAGCATTAAACAACATTCTGGAGAGTCAATTAGGAGTTGGCCATAGATTCAATGCATCGAAATTCCAATCTCATCTTCTTCCTCAAGTTCAAGGCTGGAGAAATCAATGCGGCAAGTAATTCTCAAAAGCGCTAAAAAAAGTCTTCCCTCCCGTCGCGGTAGTCCATGGTTAACATCATATAACGCGATCTGTGCCCTTGCAGCGCAGCAATTGTCCATTCCCACGTTTGACCGAAGGGATTCCAGTTTTACTTGAATTATTCAAACATGATGAACGAGTCTAACGCCAAAGTTTTAAACTAATATATATATATATATATATATAAGCGAGCAAAAAGTTTGTCTTTGGCTTCTTCCTGAAATCCCCTCGACCTGCTTCGCTGCAGTTGCTTATCTGAATGTAGCAACCTATCTTGGTCCAATTTTGGACCAATTTACCCGCGAAGCAAGCAAGGAGAGAGGAAAAGGTCTGTAACTTTTTTTTTTTTTCCTTTGACCCAGCGATCAGACGGTCACATTCAATCAAGGAGACCCATGTGAAACCCGTTCCTTGGATCGTGGACCCAACGCGGTGCAATAGTGTACCAAATCCCGCATGGGTCTGCGAGACTGACCAATTCCGGATGTCTGATCCGGAGGTCTACGGTCTCTGATGACACCCGTGGCGTGAGGGTGGTTTCGAGGCACGGTGGACCCGTCCATCACCGTCAATGATCGGGATGGGAATGCGGTCCAAGGGCTACCACCTTACCCTCGCGAGAGGGAAGATGAGACGGGAAAATAACTCGACATGACGGACGGGACGAAAGGTAGATGGGAGCGGGGCACGTGCGAAGCAGAGGGCTGACTCGGTGCGTGATCGCCGCTGACGGGCCCCCCACGCTTGATACGCATTTAGAAAAATATTAAAATAAATATGTTTTCAAGATATTGAAAGGGGAATTCTATAATGCTTTTTATACCGTATTTGGGCCACTAGTCCAAGGGCTGTTGCAACGGGCTAGCGGTGCAATGCAGTTGTGGGCCGCCCCCCCCCCCCCCCCAAATGCCCATCTTGGCTCGCGCCCACAACTAAACCCAACACAGCCTGCAATTGAGTTGAGTTCGAGTGATCCAATCAGGCTCTCAAGTGCATCAACATAAAAGCCTTCAGCAAATAGACTGATCAGAAGGTTGCGCTTCAATGCCATTCATGATGCATCTTGAAATTTACATACAATACATGACACCATCGAACCTTGGTCCTCGACTAGCAAAAGCTCCAATTCTACAAATCTTGGCTCAGTTTATGGAGAAGCCCCAAGCTCTTGATCTACGTGAGCAAGTCTTTCTACATTGAAAGGGTAGGTTGGAGCACCTCTCCATCTTGTTTTTCAATAAAAAAAGAGACTAATGATTTACACGACTACATACAAATATAAGGATTAAGATTATTAGAATTTTATGATTGAAGTTTTATTATAATTTAAGATTCTATTTGAAACGGCTGTTGCGGAAGGTCAAGTGTAACGGATAGGAAAAATTGCTATCCTAAATAAGGCCTAACGTGCATTGGAATTGTAATGGTTTATTTTCGGAGAAGAGAGTGGATATTAGGTGAGGAGGTCAGAGCTAAGGTTGGCTGCAACTTAATATCTGACCAATTTAATCGTTAGTCGAGAAGATAATCGTAAGTTACAGTCGAGCAAGTAACTTAATTTATCGTGTAATTTGAGTTATAAACATGGCTGCATTTATTAGATTTGCCGGCCGACTCACCCGGACTAGGAGAAAAAACGCGCACCGGAGATCCTGACGCTGTAAGGCTTAGCGAGTTCGGATTCGGATCCGCCAAGAATGCAATACCCGTTTTAGAGTCGCGACGGGCTACATCATCCCCTCTCCCCCTCTCTCTCTCTCTATCTCCCTCGCCACCTCCCGGAGCCCAAAACCCTAAAACCCGAGCTGCAAAGGTCTCTCTCGTTGACTCCTAAAAACCCTATTTTCGTTGGTGAGCGTCTTCTCTGATCTATATCTTGATGCGGTTTTGCTAAAATTTTCGATCTCGTTTGTGACGAATGTTTTTTAGGTTGATTCGCAAAACTGTTTATTGATGCGTTATTACAAATATATTTTAACACATTTTTGCCAAAGATCGAACTTTCTTAGCCTATCAGATCTCAAACCCTTAATTTCTTGATCAACGAATCCAGATAGTTTTGGGAATGAATAAAGATTCTTCTTTAAGCATAAACATATCTTGTGTGGGGCATCAAGAAATCGGAAAGGTCTTAATTTGGTCAGAAAACAGCTCTATAGATCATGCAGTAGGACTGTTAATCTCCAATGGAAAGGTAGTCATTGGTTCGTTCTCTCACAGTTGTGATCTTCTCGCCATTGTTCCACTGTCTGATCAGCTTATTTACCCGCTACGTTGGAATGCGATCTTATTCTTGTTCAGAATATCTGATAGCTTCTGATGCATTAGACTTGATTTGATCTCTTTTCAATATGGGGAGAGCTTACCCTTCATTATTCCGGTCTTAATTTTAGAAGCTTTTACCACTTCAAACAAATTAATCTTCAGTTTCTTTCCTTCTCTTAAAGATTTTTGGCTCTTTAGAAGGTTGACTTGTTAACATGAAGTTTGGTATTGCACTTTGGCCTGCTTGTGAAAAAAACCACCAATTATCTCTGTTCTGTCATTCTTCTGTGCTGCTTCCTTCTAGGGCGCTCTTGTGTGTAACATTGCCCTTAAGTTTATAGTACATTGGCAGTAATACAACATTAAGCAGTGCTTTTCAGATAATAGCTTCCATGGGGCACTTTGTGTTGAATATTGAATAGTGTTATCAAAGGCATACCTTAGACGCGTTTAAGGCGCAAGACGCAAGGTATTAAGGGTTAGGCGCTTTTTATATCTTAAAGTACGTTTAAGGCGGATTAGACGCTTCTTATACCTTAAATAAAATACCTTTATTTTGGCGTACACAAGATGAAAAAAATATATACTTTTAATCTGATTTGAGATACAAGAAAGATGCACATTTTTTCGTAAGCTACATTTGTAATATTTTTTTAAATCTATTATATTTATTAGATTATGTTGACTTATAATGTACTATTTCATATATAATTATTTTTTTATCCTATAAAAAGTTAAAAATTAAAAGACAAAGAGATGAAACATCAAAAAATTATGCTATCATCTGAAAAAAAGAAAAAAAAGCATTAAGAGATTACAAAATTCAGTTGAAAAAAGGAAGACTTTTTATTGAGCTAATAGGCTAAATATATTATTATTATGATTTTTTTAAACTTTTTTTTATTATGTATTATAAATCTTGCTTATATAAATTATTTTATTTATTTTAAAAATATGCGCATCACTTTGCTTAGGCACGCATTTGTGCTATGCACCTTGTATTTAGGCTCTAAGAGCCCTTTGCATTTAAGTGCGTCTAACGCTTTTAACAATATTGATACTAAAGTAGAATTTGGTTGTATGATTTTTGCACAAAGAACACTATATTAAGGACCAGAAGTTTGTACAATAGATGATAAGGAGAAATTTTGGTAGGTTGTTATTCTTTGACTCTCTAATGCTTGATGGAATTCACAATGTTATACTTTTTTGGTAGACATGGTTGAGAGGAATGGAGTAAAGCCTTTATAGGGGTCAATTAGCACCAAGTTTGGGCTTGGATGGATTTTTTCCTTAAACTTCTTCCAAATGTAGATTTTGAACCTGAATTTCATCTGATCCTATTACTTTATTGGGTCAAGTTTTAACTTGAGTCTAAACAAGTAAATTTTAGTTGAGAAGGTGATAGGATTTTGGTAAGATAACTTTTTTTGCTGCCTTTCACGAACAAGTGGCTGATTGCTACAGAAAATACTGATTAGAAGTGAAAGTGAAAATTCAAAGGTCAAAGGCTACAAAAAATGATACATTATTATCTCAAATAACATGTATACATATTTCATCACAAATCCACTTTAAAATCCCCCTTGATGATATCAAATGATGAAATATAGAACCTAAGCAGTATCACCAAACCCAATGTATCCAAGGGAAAAAAAAAAAAAAAAAGCCATTTGTGCAAAACTCTTGACCTTAAGGACAAGAATGTAAGGGTCCTAATAGCAATTCATGAACCCTTACCAATACCCTTAAAAGAAAAGGACAAGGGGGAGGAGAGGAGGAGGCAAGGAGATCTCTCACCTTCGATGTCACATTGATGGAGCTAAGCCTGTCCAGTCAGATGTTTTTTTGGTTTAAACTGTCAAATGTAAAGCTAACATCTTCCAGAAGGTTGATTTGAGTTGATGGAGGGTTGTTGGTAACTAGAACACAGGCATGGGGATAAGAACACTGCACAAACACTAAATTTGTGGTCAACTTTTGATCCCATTTCCCCTTTGGTTTCTGTTAAATCAAATTTTCTTAGACATATTATGGTGTCACAAAACTATTTTTATGATTTTATCTAACCATCATTGTTCTCCAATTTTCTTTGTTCATCTTGTATCCTCTATCATAGTTATTGTTCCTTAAATTGTTTCTGGCTTATGGAGCACGAAGAACACTATCTCAGATGCTTCTTCCTCACTTTATCTTCTATTTTTGCTAGATATAGACTCCATTGAGAATTTTTTTTTGTACAAATAATTAATATATGCACATTTTCATGTATTTTCACCATGTTCACCATAACCTTGAGTGCTCTTCACTGTCAAACTTCTGTATTCATTCTACATGTCTGCTCTTAGGTGGGTGTCAAAACTCAAAAAGATGGATGAGTTAGGGAAGGAGGAAAATTATTGAGAGGAAAATTATTGACAGGAAAAAAGCAATCAAATACAATGTATTGCTTAACACTTATCTCAGCTTGCTATTAATTGGAAGATGGATGACTAGGGAAGTTAACCATGTCAAAAAGTTTGAATCAGCAGCATTATTTGAGTACTCCATAAAGACAACACCTTGGCCAACATTAGCTATCCCATATTTGAAAAGCTATGTGCAAAACGTTTTGTCCAAAGGGTCACCTAAAATTGAACATCAATAAATAATAATAGAAGCCAACAACTACTTTATCGAGTCATGGGGACACCAATTCATTATGCATGTACTACTATGCTCTGCATAAACCTGTTTCTTTGCCACAAAATAAATTACAAAAAAGTGCTCCAATTTTATTCAATTTGAGGACCTAATTTGTCGAGATGATTGTTCCAGCAATAATCACTCTTGTAAATAGCTTATTTGTTGAACATGGCTTACTAACTGGATGACATAGATGATGTTGACTATTTGATCTCTTCATTTGATAAGTTTTAATTTGATCTAGCAAGGCAAGAACAAAAGAAGAAGAAAGAAAGAGAAATTGTGAAATTTTGCTTGCTCGATTGCATTTTTGTGGCAAATGTTTGGTTTATATTAAATTTATCACAGCTTTCTTGGAGTCAGAAAAGATGGCCAAGAAGAAAAATCCCCTTGTGTTTCTGGACATATCAATTGATGGAGATCAAGCTGAAAGAATGGTAATCGAGGTATCACTGCAAATCATCTTATCATAGAACATTACTTCTATCTATAGATATGGCATTCCATTCATTTATCTTGCCCTTACTTCTATTTATCTTTTATCTGCACTTGGAGAACTGATCCATTTCTTTGGCTGGTTTTCTATTGTCTGAGTTGACAGCTCTTTTCAGATGTTGTTCCTAAGACTGCAGAGAATTTTCGAGCACTTTGTACTGGTAATATTCATGCATCATTTGAATTGTTGACAACCCAATTGGCTGCTTTTATTACATGATAGTCATACATATGCCTGTATATGCAACATCACTCCCACGTAATAGACATTATAAATGTTTTGTCTGCCCAAAAAAGAGAGGAAATTTTGGTAAAGAAGCAAGAATCTACTGTTAGGTCTTGTCTTTGACATCTGATGTTGACAGTTGTACCAATTACCATGTAACAGGATGTGGATAAGCCACTTGTATACTGTCCATATTGTTAGATATTCTCTTTGCTTGCATGGGTTGACTGGCATTGTCATGGGGTCTTATTTTCCTTTAATGTACTCTAGATGCTATATTATTTGATCCAGTGCATTCTAAATTTTGTTACCATGTAAAATTGAATGCCTAACTTCTGGTACTTTCATAGGAGAGAAGGGCATTGGAGCTTCTACTGGAAAAGCATTACATTACAAGGGATCAACTTTTCATCGCATTGTCAACAAATTTGGTGCTCAAGTATGCCATCCAATTTTTGGATTGAAAATATTTATTGAATTATTTCCAGCACGGCTACCCTGCTGGAGACTTATTACTTGACCCCTTTGAATATGTATCATATAAGCTGTGTAAATTCAAGATTGGGCTGCTTCTGTTGTTGTTGAGTTATTATTATTATCATTATTGCTTCTTTTCTGTCTTGATGTTCTAAAAGCTGTTCTATCTAAATTTATGGTATGTTCTCATCCACCTTTGATGAAAACAAGGATCACTGATGAATGCTGTATTTTACAGGGTGGTGATATCGCAAAACTTGATGGTATTGCTTTGTTCTGCCCAGGCTTCTTTCTATGTGACTTCTTGCTGTATATAATTTCAAAGCTCAAACTTATGTGCTATTTCCAGGCAGTGGTGGAGAAAGTATGTATGGGGGAAAGTTTGCAGGTATGCTGTACTTATAAGTAGTAGTGTTGGTCTGGTAATTTCCTGGTATCATTTTAAGCTACACAAATCTTATATTGTTTGATGTACACATTTCTTTATAGATGAGATTAAGCTGAAGCATGATGCACCTGGTGTTTTGTCCATGGCAAGTTCTGCACCAGATTCAACTGGATCACAATTTTTCATCAGCTTCAGGGCTGCACCCCGCCTTGACGGGTAGCATTTATTTTATTTTGGCTTTCATAGTGTGTTTGTTTCAGTTTCGTGTTATGATTTTATTGGAATATAGTGTTCTTACAGTACTTAGTGGTGTTGTGGTAATCATTAACAGCGTATTGTTTTTGACATATCTTTATGGTTCCATTGTTGTTCTAAATTCTAAACACATAAGTCATTTTGTTTATTATGGTATAATCTTTTTGAGGTCATCGTCATAGTAGTTAAATTTTCATTTTGTGGAGTTTAGTTGATGAATTCATGTGATTGCATTATATCAAATATACAACTTTTAAAGAAGTCATATATGTTTCACCACCTGTGCTCCTTAGTTTTAGAAATAAGTAACTAAGACGATAAAGTAATATTTCTGTTTTAGACTTTAAAATTAAATTTTGTTTTTTCAGCAAAAATGTTGTTTTTGGAAAGGTGGTGAGTGGAATGAGTTTGCTGAAGAAGATAGAACAGGCAGGTTCAGATGATGGAAAACCTGTTTGCCCTGTTAAAATTGTGGATTGTGGTGAAGCTTCTGATAATAAAACTCAAACTTCACTTGGGACTGCAAAAGGTAAGAGCGGATGGTAGTATAAAGTGGTTCAACTTCGTGCATGGGTTTCTGTTATTCATAGGATACATTTCAATTCCTGCAGAAAAAAAGCCTATAAAATCAGGAAGAGATCTTCCTTCAGGTGAAAGTTCTGATGGAGAGGGAAGGATAGGACGCAAGAGAACTGTTAAAGACAAAAAAAAGAAGAGAAAGAGAAAATATTCATCATCTGATTCATACAGCTCTGATAATTCTGATTCAGACTCCTACTCATCTGATAGCGTCTCTGATTCAGACTCCGATTCATACTCTTCATCATCAGATACTAGTTCATCCAGTGATTCCAGACACAGGAGGAGAAAGAAAGCATCGAAAAAGGACAGACACAGGCATGGCAAAAGAAAGAGGGACTGGCTTAGAGAGAAGCAACAAAGGAGGCATAATAAAAGATCAAGACACAGGTCAAAATCTTATGCTGTCAATCCTTTTAAATTTCTATACATCCTTATTTCTCTTCTTCATGTGAGTAAAATGCCATCTGATGATTGTTGGCCTCATCTACAGGAGTTCAGAAAGTTTGAGTAATCCAGAGAGTGAGAGTGCCAGCAGTAGTAACACAGATACTGAAAAAAATGATTGGCAAAGGGATACTCATAAAACCAAAAGCTCATCACAAACCATTGATTTATCCTCTAAAGCTTCTGGTGCGTATTCTATCATCTCCGAATTTCCATTTACCTGTTGAGATGTGTTTGACATATTTCTTAGGAAAGTCTCCCTTGAACATTGTCATGGTGAAAGACATAAACAGTTGTTTTGTTGTAACTGTAGTGTGCTCTCCTTAATTCTTGATGTTCATAAGTTTAAATTAATTGACATGGTTAATTTCCAATAACCAAAGTCAACTAGTTACTTGGTTCCTTGATTACCATGCTGCTTGGGTTTTGTGATTTGTAGAGCTCTGAGATGATGTTGACATAATCTTATTCCTGAGTATATTTTGGGTGTATTACCTCGTCCCAAGTGCAATCCTGTTGCTGATTGGCTGTAATTTTGGGGTGGTCTGCTACTTTGGATGAGCCTTG
This sequence comes from Metroxylon sagu, assembly GCA_017589505.3. Lineage (NCBI taxonomy): Eukaryota > Viridiplantae > Streptophyta > Magnoliopsida > Arecales > Arecaceae > Metroxylon > Metroxylon sagu. Next base: position 260,728 of record JACVBY030000457.1, read on the forward strand.
TTGAGTACTTGGGTGTAAGTCACAGGCCAGACTTGCTTAACACTCTTTTCTAGCAATCTACCTGCCTCTGTAACATTCTGTCATTCTGTTTAGATGCAGCTGGAACTTCTATTCCTTTATGTGCCTGAAGGAAGATCGTTTCCGATCTGTGGAGCTGTTGTGATATCTTATGGTAAAGATGTCCTGCCATTATAAGATGAACAAGACCGAGCATGGAGCCATAGACAATCAAGAAAAATTAGGAGGAAACATCCATTTGTCCTTGGAGAGTTTTGAGTCTGTAGAAATCACTAGATCTTCTGGGCTTACACTGGATCATGTGATGTCTTTATTTTAGCGATGAAGGGAGCAAGATTCTAGAATATGGACCACATAGAAGATCACTAGAATATGTATGCATGCATGTATGTATGTATGTATGTATGTATGTAAAGTTGGTATGGTCCCAAGATGTCCATGTTGCAAATATTTTCCATCCATCTGAATTATTTTCTTGCTTTAAAAGGCATCTCAATAATTCTCATTGGTGGATGCCAGAAAGCTGCGATCCCAATGCTAGCTAGGCATGCAAATCGTTTTTTGAAACTGTTCTGATGGTTTTAAAATCTAAATGCTTTAATTTACACAGGCTATTAAAGATTCTTGTAAACCGTAAAGTGTTAATCCATCATCAATAGGACAAGATGGACCATGCCACTTCGCTCGCAGTCTCACCCTGTCTCAGTGATTGGACTAAAAGTTGTCTACCATCATCAATTAGCTCATTACTATTTCTGTCATATAAACTTCCTCATTTATTGGTATTCAGATATTTCTTGGGGGCTTCTGTTCATGATAACCCATATATCGTTTATTTGATTGGTCTTCTGCATTGTTTCAACTCATTAATGCGGGCGGGTATTAACTTGTTTGTGTGCTTGGAACTTGCTACTTGTTTCCATGCAAATGCACTTGATTGATGTCAAGTTCTATAGTTGCTAATTTTGCTTATGAAGGCTGATTAATTTGCTTACCTTTAGCAGGACAGACAAAGCCTCCTTCTATGGTCTTGGGTAAAGAAGCAGCTCTAGGAGGGCCAAAGAGAGATGAAAAGGAAGCTGTTAAGGATAATGCTTCACATGAAGATGGTGAACTCTTTCATGAGAATGGTGAATCTCAAGAAAAAGACAATGTCTTGGAAGCCAAAGTTGACAGAATTGTGAATCGACATTCACACTTGGATGAGAAATCGAGCAGATTCAGGTTCCACTTTTAATTTAACTCTTTACATGTGATGTAGACGGTATATCTGCAATGGTTTCTAATGGGTTTTCTTATTTCATCATGTGATTAATTTTTACCTTGTCATTTTATGTGATGAACCAGGGATCCCAAGGGGAGTTCAGGTCTTAGGAACAGTCTACCAATTCCAGATAAGATCCTACAAGTGGAAGGTGCTACTCCAAGTTCGATGAGAGAGAGTGAAAAGCAAAATAAGAATAGTCATTTAAGGAGTCCAGAAAGAAGCCCTGGGTATAAGGCTTCTGAAGCCACTTCAGATCGTGGCAGGAATTTGTCAAGAAGCCGTTCCCGAGATGGTGCCCCAAAACGGATAAGGAAAGGACGTGGATTTACTGCACAGTATGCATATGCCCGCAGATACAGAACTCCTTCACCAGAGCGTTCTCCAGTTCGCTCCCACTATTATAGGGGAAGAAATGAACGAGCAAGTGGTCAGGATAGGTAATCGGATTGTATTTGGTTGAAGCTTAAGATAGGTCTTCTATAACACTGAATTCTTATTTATTCTATCATAGGTACTCAAGATACAGGGCTTACACTGAGCGTTCACCAGTACGACGCTACCGCCGCTCTCCAAGAGGTGGTAGTCCACTCAGGTTCCTTCCAAGACCTTCCCTTCTTGTGCTCTTTAATAGTTTGCATTGGCTTAATCTATTTAGTTTTGCATGTCTTCAGAGTTATGCTTGCTTTTTAGATTGTGATTATTATATGGCCATCATTATGTTATTTATGTTTCAAAATAATATAACCATCTAATATTTCAAGTAAAAATAGCCATGTTACCTTTTTTGTTAGAGAAATTAAATATATTTTTTAGTAAAATTGCAAACCCAGTGTTGTCAAAGGTAGGCGCCAAGTGTTGGGCGCTTTTATACCCTAGGTGAGGCATCTTTATTTAAGTGCACATAAGGTAAAAAATATGCACAGTTTTGATATGATTTGAGACAGAAAAAGCACTCATTTCTTAATAAGCTATATTTGTAATTTTTTTTTTAGTCTATGATATTTATTAGATTGTGTTAACTTTATGATGGACCATTCCATATATAATTATTTTTCTTAACCTATAAAAAATTTAAAAATTTGAAAGATAAAGAGGAGGAAAGACAATAAAGGACCACAGATTTCAATCGAAAAAGAGGAAACTTTTTTACGCTGGCACATCGTTCTACCATTGAGCTAATAGTATAAATATATTATTATTATGATTTTTTTAGCTTTTTTCTATTATGTGTTATAAATTTTGCTTATACAAGTTATTCTACCATTTATTTTAAAAATGTATGCCTTACTTCTCTCAGGTGCGCATTTTTGCACTTTGCATCTAAGCTTTAAGAGCTCTTTATGTTTATTTGTACCTAGCACTTTTAACAATACTATGCATACCAGCACTTGTAGTTAGCATCAGTCTTCACTAACATGTCAAGATTTCCCATCAAAATGGGATCTAGGCCTCTATGCCTACTTGGAATTCTTTACGGAGGTTCTGGGACAGAGGTCTCTTGTAGGTGGTTGTCAGATACCTTGTCTGGTATTAGAAAACCACATGTAGCAACTGCACTTGTGGTTGTCAGTTGTAGGAATCCACATGGTAAACAGTAGTTTCTGCAACTGCATTGCAAGCCAACGAAATATACAGTTGCTTTCTACTTATAGCTGCCAATTCTATTGTGGGCAAGCAGGGAAATGGAGTCTATTTCAACATTGCTAACAAGACATACTAGTGATGATGAGATTGATGTGCAACCTGAGGACTGTCATCAAGATTTTGTTTTGTTTCTTCTTTTTTTTTTTTTAAGGATACTTGATGAATGATTATCTAGATGTGTGAATGTGTGATTTCATGTGTTGCTCTCTAATTAGAGCCTGAAACATTTGCATATCATTTAGGGGCTGTTTAGAGTGAACATTTCCATGCAGATTCCCTACTAAATTAGTTGGCATATAAAATTCTGACGTTTAAAATGCAGCAAATTATTTTTGAAAATCTCAAATGATTGCAAATGATTTCTTTTTGAATGTAAAAATGCTGCTTGCCTAATGGCCCTTAATATCTGGATTTGCAGATCCATAATGAGAATGATTTTATTGCTTGCAATAGCATAAAGATACACAAAGCATTCCTCCAATAATCGTAGTTATTTTTTAAATTATTGAAGAAATATAAAAATTCTTGCTCCTAGTGGGGTCTGAGGACTAAATGCTTGATCCTGGATTTGAGGTGTTGACACGTAAGTTAATACAACAATTGCATGCTCTTTTCCTGCTTGGCCAAACTGAAGTGTGGCCTCTTTAATTGTATTTTTAAATGCTGTACGCGGTCCATTACTCCGTAATTGGCATATCTCAGCGTAACAGTTCATATAGACAATTAGTATTCTCATGTAACTTGCATATTTGTTATTCCTGTGTTCTTAAGTCACACTTCAATCAAGAGATCACAGATTTTCTGACAATTATAAATGATTTTCTTAGATATCGAGGCAGGAGACAGGGAAGCAGGAGTGCTTCACCCAATCCTGTTGGTCACCATGGCCATGGGAGGGATCGCAGCCGGAGCCCAAGACGTAACGTAAGTCCAAAATTTGACCGGCTGCCAACGGTTAGTGAGAGACTTCGATCTCGACTTGGGCCACCAGGACATAGAGACCCTTCTGATAGAGGAAGGTCAAGGTCAGGGAATCGGGATTCTTTGGCTTCCAGATCTCCTGATGCAGGCCCTCATGATGAGAAGGACAAGGGTAATAAGAGGTCTCGAAGCAGTTCTAGATCCAGTAGCGCTGCTGGAAACCATGGCTTGGTTTCTTATGGAGATGGGAGCTAAGATGGGAGACCTGATAGGTAGCTTTCAGTGGAGTGTTTTAAGCAATCTCTTTCTAAGCTCTTGTACTCTCACTGTGGTAGTTGTTTGCATGGAACTGGCTTGTGTTGGGTGATGTCCAGACTTTTAAAGATCACGGCATTCTATTGCTTGGTTTTAGGCTGTTGCAGGCTGTGCTGTTACCTAAGACAAACTGAGTTTTGATTTTTCTCATGGATGTTTCTTGCATTTGAAGGTGATTTCCTTTTTCTTTTTTTCAAAAACTTTTTGACAGGGCACCTTGAACTGATGGGTGATGAACCACGACATGGTGCGACCAATATTAAAAATGATAAGCTGGGAGAATCGGTCAATGAAACAATAATAAATATATACGAGTTCTTTTATTGACAAATGATCTTATTTACGCTTGAAATGTCGAAAATCTTGATTTAATATTGATAGTATGAATTCCTTCAATATGTCTCATCTGTAAAAGGGAAAAAGTCAGGTCATCCATGCTTGTCTGAAATTTTTATTTATTAGATTGCCTAATCAGTAGCAGGAGGCATTGCCTCGCACGGATTAGGTGATTTTGAGCTGATGATGATAGCATCGTACTACAAAGGTCAGCCGTTAATGTGTGGGAACTCTGGCAACTGCTTCAGATAATTAGGCTTCCAATATAGCATGTTTGATGGTGCATTCAAAACCAAGCCTTTTGATGCTTCTTGTTTGATGCTGTGCATGCATATGAGTAAGAGCTTGAGCAAGAACATCCTTATCAAGGGATTAAAATAGGTGAACAAGGAAACACGTGCAGGTTATCTTGGAATATTTAAGCTTGATTGGTTACTTGTTGCCAAAAAGCTGTGGGATTTTCTGAAGCTAGAGGCTTGAGAGCCTGGTCTTCACCTCGCATGTGTGTGGCAAATCATCTTCCTACAAGAGGGCTGCTTTTAGTGTATGATCTACTTGTCCAACAACCTATGTATAGCACAAAAGCACTCTCAGATATGATTTCCATTGAAACAATATGCTCTCCTAATCGGCTAATACTGATTGATATAAGAAAGTTACCAAAGTAGTAAAGACAATAAAGCAAGGGGCCTACATGGAGAAGTAGGTGCATTATTTGATTATCACAAACCATGCTGTCCTTCACAGCGCTCCCCCACCCTCTCTCTCTCTCTCTCTCTCTCTCTCTCATATTGGCATTCCCTTGGGGACAATCTGATCTTTAATCCACATATAAATGGGCACCAACACATAGTATGCTGCTGCGATGCTACCTAAGATGAGGCGCAAGAGGAAGGCAAATGGATTCACAGGCTTCTTCACGTCCTCAGTCTTTGGACCAAGCTGCACAAAGACCCAAATAATCTCATAATTAGAATGTTGTAGTATGCTCATAAAGCATTAACTGAAATTTTTCCATGATGTGCATGGAAGTGAGGAAGTTCTCTGTTCTTTCAGGACGCAAATTTTTCAAGATAATGGAAGCAGTTCATTTGGCACTACAGGTTTGCGCTAGAGCATTATGATCTATATTATGCGGCAGAACGAGGCTTCTTTGTCAAACCTCATCTATACTTCATGGGCACATAAACTATGATGATGAAGAACTTCAGGCCTTACAATATGAAGCTTTCAAGGAGTGCTCATTTGAAATATTGAGGACCATGGTGATCTTTTCTCCTCATGAATAATGTAAACAGATCCACATGGTGAACAGCATCCCCGAGTGTGACATTTTTGGTTTGAATTATTGGTTTTTTGTTTTTCTTTCATGCACAATTCATGCAATTAGTGCATATAATTGTATTAAAGATGCTGTCTGGAGGATGCATAGGTTCTAAAGTTTATGGTAAACTGATCAGGCTAAACATCAAAGAATAGGGATGACAAGAATCATAGATAACCTCCCAGGAGCACCAAGTCATTCCAAAACATTCAAAGGGAGAGAGAAGGAGGGCCATTTGCAAGCCTACTTTGATAAATCTTAAAAATGGAATCTCTTAAGATTTCATGGATTGGTTGATGAGAGGCTTCTTTCTGAAAGACTCTGCTTGTGAATAGCTGACTGCATTCACAGTCTTGGAGACACTACGTTGTAGGACATTCAGTTTATAAGCAAGCCTGAAAGATGCAGAAATTGTGGATCCATGTGTCATCTACTACTCTTAATGCAATGAACTCCTATGGGTTTGCGTAAAATAAAACGACAAGTCCCAGCATTTGGTCCCTATCAGATTTGTTTAGCAAGTGATGTAATTTTTTGTTGATAGTCAGCCTATTTCTGTTCAGCTGTCCTCCATTTCCCTTAATTACTTCTAGGAAGTTGGCCACTTTACAGGAATCAGCACCCCAAAATCTTATTTATGATATCATGGCTCAAAGTTCATATAAAAGCTAATTCACTGTGACACTGAAGATGAAAGAATTGCAATATGAATGAAGAGAATCCTAACAATTTAAAATCCACAATGTTTTTCATATGCTGCAACTAAAATCATGTGACAATCATGGAATTTTTATGCCTCCTATTCTGAGTGGGACTAGTATGAATGACTTCGCAGGGTATCAGGCTCATATATTGTTTTTCACTACTTCAGAATTTTCTTAGTCCACTACCTTTGTATTATGTCTGAGCATGCTTTATGTGATTTTCAGTAAATGACCAATGGTCTATACAGCTTGCATACATAGCGTACATGTATTTAAAGCATCTAACCTTATCTTAGGAAATAATAATTCTATATACACAAAAGATTGAATCATCAGAAATAGATTAGTGCTCAAGAACCACATCACATATAGCTTGAAGAGCATAAATCCCAATTCACAAGAAACCAGTACAACTAATAAAACCATAAAGGCGTTACACTACCCTACAACCTTATACCCCCATCTGACAAGGGTTCATTAATAAATATTACTAAAAAGTCCAGAGACATCAATTTCAGCTTCATCCAGGTGAACCTTACCACCCAGGGATAACAAACTAACAGAATATATAATTCGCTACCCGTCCTGTCGGTAACCATCAACAATAAACATACCTGGAAAGCCTTCTACAAGGTTGCAAAACCACAACTTACATGAAAGCAGAAATTTAAGGCAGCTATAACCATCCATAATTCAACAAGGAAAAAAATAAGGTGGCTAGGAGAAGCAGTTCATCCATTAATCTCAACCACCCTCTAAATATGACCAACTTACATAAATTTAGTTGTTTTCATACACTCAACTTTGAAGCAAACAGAGCAAGATCTTAACAAAACTGCCATTCATACCACATCAAGGTTGCATCAGCATAACCTCTAAATAAAAGAAACAACTAAGAAGTTTGGATAATCCAATAAACTGCATATATGTTAACGGTTGATTAATAGGCATTGTCAATCCATAAATGGCTCAATAAATGTCATCTATGAGAGAGCTATTAGTCAAAATTCATGAAGTTAAACAATTTCAATAGATTTGTGATTGATTCCTAGCTCGATCCACTAAACATTAGTTACATAGCATGGCAGAGGTAGCAGTTTGCTTTTCTGGAACCTAAGCAAATAATGTAACTTATTTGTAATTCTGGTTTGCAAACAAAATCATCAAATTATAGAAAATGGACAAGAAGACTCTTTCCCAAACACGTTTGGTAATATACAGAGTATTTTTTCCCTTTTGTTCTTTTAGTGATTGTAATGCTGAAGCAGATGGCAATGAACAAAGCGAAATAGTGCAGGATAATAAACAAGAGAAATGAATTTAGCATCACCGATGTTTGCAAAATATATATATATATATATATACATGATGAATTAGAAAAAACTTACCTGCAGAGGAGAATCCCCAGATGCTCTTTTCACACCTGTCACAGAGCATCCCATAATCAGACCATGCCGACGAACACCACGGTACCATTTAGGACCAATCCTTTTCAATTTAACATCCTTAAATCCAGCCTTTTGAAACCATTCAATGTATTCTTCTTCTTTAGGAAAGAGCATCCACATGTCAGCAAAGAAGCGAGAGAGCCAGAAGGTTGGGTATACAGGACCAATCACACAGGCTATTCCTCCAAGTCTCAACACCCTGTATGCCTCCTTGATTCCACGTTGCGGATCGGGCCAATATTCAATACTGGAGGATGACGATCACGCCAACATTATCAAAGAAAAAGTAGTGTCTATATTAATCTATGTAATCTAACATAAACTGATCTTATATGGAACACAAAACAAAGACATGACAATAGAAGGAATATAGTAGAAAACATATAATAACATATCAATAGATTAAACTCAAAATTTTCACTTAAAAGGGTTCTATTTAAATGACCATGTAATACTTACAAATGTTAAAATTTATGGAGAAGAATAATTTCAAACTTTCATTAAGTTGTTTTAATCTGATCAGAAGCATAATTAGTGGAATTGGAAGTAGGTACAGGAGCAATCCCAGTCTGAGAGTAGCGAGAAGAAGTTTCTAAAATTTGGGGTAAAGAAGCAACCAGGAAGCAAATGAAATTCCATGGAAAGCAGAAGAAGCATCCTGGGAAGTAGTTTCCAATTACTAATATCTGAAGAAAGACCAGAAAACAAATTGACAAATATAATGCCTATGTACAAGAAGCTCAATTGCACCTAAACTGGATAAAAGCCTAAATTTGCCAGCATGACATCTAAGTGTTTGAAGTAAATCATAGGGCATGCTAATGAAGCAGACAACAATATCTTCCTTTTCTAAGACCTAAAAATTAGAATCAGGTAGCAATTCATCAGTAATGGAATCATATCACCACATCCTGGACATTGACCGATTGATAAGAGAAGTTCTGCTGCAAAGCCTGGCATCAATGAGCCAATGAAAAATGTAAAATATTGCTGCTGACATATGATATCCAATCAAATCTATGTTGCAAAGTATGACCGCTACACCATAAAAGGAAGAAAGGTCTCAGCTTTGAATTCAGGAGAGTAAATGTGTTTAGAAGAGGTTACCAAAATTTTACCTTCCAGCGGAGATATACCGGTCCACGGAATCGGTGGGGAAAGGGAGGTCCTCGGCATCTCCCTCCATGATGTTGCACTCCTTGAGGGCCTCCTTCTGCCTCGCCTTGGCGAGCTGGTGCGGCGACTGATCCAGAATAGTAACATTCTGGGGATACACATGCTTGATGATCCCCAAAGTAGTGAATCCCGTCCCGCCTCCCACATCCACCACCTTCAACCTGGGATCATAGAGATCGGCCGGCTCGAGGGCATCATCCCTCATGTCCTCAGTCCAGTGCCCAGGATTTATGATATGGTCATACACTATGGAAAGGAACCTATAGAACCAAAAGGCCTCCTTTTTGTGCTGAATGAACCTGGGCTGGAAGGTTGGCCTGGAAGATGAGAAGCTACATTTGGGTACCTTGGTTCTAGCCCTAAAATTCCCATTAAAGAGCACCACTCCCATCTTTGGGAGGCATCTCCCATGGAGAGAAGACCCCAAGAAGCCCAACCCATTAGGGACTTTCCCCCTAGAGAGAGTGAGGTTATCTGTTCCATTGACGAAGGAGGAAGCCATGGAAGGATGAATGAAGAAGCCCCGCAGAGAAAATTCTGACCTAGGACTGTCCACAGCTCCAATTCTACTTTAAAAAAACTGCTTTTCCGCAAAATAGCTGAAGAAAGGCCAAGAAATTGCTTAAAAAGTGAGTTTTTTTAAAAAAATCAGAGATAGAAGGACAGATCGATGGAGACAGACAAAATTCAGAGGCTAAAAGGCGGTGAATGTTCGGCCATTTTTTGAGGTAAAAAGTAGTCTTTTTTCGCCTTTTATTCCCTTCGAAAGTTATCATTCGAGGGAAAAAAACATAAAAAAAAAAGCTTTTTGAATGGAAGAAGAAAGCAAGGGATCGAGGAGGAAAGATTTGTTACCAGTTCCCAATGACTAGAGATGGAAGGAAGAGAGGAAGAGTGAAGCGAGAAGACGCAGCAACGGGCATCAGCACAAGAAGGCTGCTACTGGTTTTGTGGCGCTGGTTGCGTGCCTATCCCGTACTAGTGTTGTCGATGCAATAAATAGCACGGAAATATTGTGGCGAGCGGTGGGGCGAGCCTAAGCCAGTCGTCCAATTAAGTCACGGAGATATTTCCTATTATCCTCTTTAATTATTCAAGCCGTTGCCATGAAAGTGGTCAACCGGCCCGCCAGCATTGGCATCTAGTTTTCGCCATCAGCGGCGGAGCTGTGGCGTAGATGATTAAGGAAGGAAAGCAGAATAAAAAGCCAAAAAAAAAAAACAAAAAAAAAAAACACTAAGATGAAGCGATTTAAGATTTTGCTATGGTTTCTACTCTTTTATTCTCGAAAATCAAAAACTTATAAAAAAATAATATTTTTATTAATTTTTTTATTTTTAAAATAGAAGATAGGTAAAGTTTTTAAAAATTAATTTGTTTTTTTTCAAATGTCAGAATTTTAGATATCTAATTAATTTAATTAAAAATTATTTCAAAATAGACTCTTATTTTTTTTATATTTAATTGGAGAAAGAATGAAAAATTATGCATGATTTTTTTTTTCTTCAGAAAATAAATATCATCAAGGTGGTATTAATTTTCTTTTTTTTAAAAAATAACAAACGAGCATCAAAAATACTTTTTAAAAGAAAATATATAGTAATTAATTTAGTTTTTTTTATTAGGAAAGGATCAAGAGGCCTCCATTAGCTCAAGGCAAGAGAGTATTCGAGACGGTCAATTCTTCTTATAATGACATCATCAATCACTATCGTCAGGCGCAGAGATTCCTCTATTTTGCGTGCAAAGGAATGCAAGATCAGTGATTAAATATCAATCTTTATTATCTTTGCTGTTATAAATTTATAAATCTTAATATGTTAACTTATACTATTCATTAAATTAACCAACATTCTCTAATCATTTATTTGACAACTTTGGACATGCAATTAGGGATTGTTCACCCTACAATGATAGATTACAACGAATAAGATATTTGTATGGACTCATGTGGAGCCATCAAAAATCCTTTGAAAGATACTACTTTGAAGACCTCAACAACCATGGACTTATAGATGGGACATTATAAATCCAACGCTCTTCTCTTTCTAAGAGAATAGAATGGATTTCTTCTGAGACCTTGCTCTCCAATTCTACTTAACGAACGTCAGTCTAATTCTTCTTCTTCTTCTTCTTCTTCTTTTTTTCATATTTTACCAAAATTTTCTCTTTTTATTTGACGTGGTACAGTGAACCATGGGCTCTCACAAAAAGGGTGGAACCTAACAAGGACACGTGTCAGCGACTACATGTATGCTGTTGTGGCTGTTGTGGCAATCTATTATCTTATGAATACTAATTAGGTGAATAATATTATCTTATGATTCTATTAAATCTAAAATATAAATTAAATTGTATAAAGCATAAAAAAAAAAACAAGTTAGATTTTTTCCCTCCTTTCTTCACATTTATTTTTTTTTGTACTTTTTCAAGTTTATTTAATCTCATAAATATCATAAATTAAATATTTTCCTATCCACCTATGTCTGGTGTTTCTAATTTTTAATTTGCCAATCTTATAAATTTTTTATTCCTATATCTTTTTTAAACATGATTTTGATTTTTTAGCATATAAGGTGCTAAAAGAAATATCTTTTTTTTTTGGTATCATCTCACCAATTAAAAAAAAAATCATTACATTTTTTTTTAATTTATCCAAGGTTGCTAGTTTTAATTTTTCTTTATCTGTTTTCTAACTTTCTTTTTTTTTTTTTTTGTGGTATGACCCTTTTCTTATATGTTTATAACTAATTTTTAAATTTTTTTTTATTTTTTTCAAATAAACTTGAATTATAAGCACATAAAATATTTTTTTTTATCTAATATAAAATTAAATTTGAAATATCACAATCTTTTCATCTGATATCATTTGTAATGTTCCAAGTTCATATACTAACCAATTAATTCGTTAGTGGGTTGAAACTACGTAAATCAAAAACTTAAGTGAAAGTTAATGGGTAACTAATGGATTTGAATTACAAATATATAACATATTTCTCTTTCATACAATATGAAACTAAATTTAGAGTATTATAAATAACGTTTTAGATGAGTTACTTGTTGGCCATTTTGGGACGAGAGAAAAGGAATTTCCCGCCTTACGTGATTGGCATTGTAACGGGAGATGTTAGTCAAAACAACATGTCAGCTCTTACACCGGTATCATTCGCGTCTAAAATGGATGAAACTGAGCTACTTTGCATGATTTTGAGAAGCCAAAGGCAAGGAAAAAACAGGCATTCTACCTTTGTGCAGCCAGCCCATGTTCGCTCTTAAATACACTAGCGGACAACTTTGACGTGAATTAGGTTTTGCAATCAATCTCACTCTTATATATTATTGGCTTCCTTCTACATGGGTTGCGTGCCTAAGCTATAATGCGAACTAATCCAAAGAAGATGGGGACTCATGGCTTATAATTTATTGACAATAAGAGTGTTAAAGCTGGTTTTGCGGTTTCAAAAATAATTTGAACACAATTTTTTCTTATGTTCTTAAAAAAATAATAGACAAGGCATAATGAAGCATAAAATAAATGATATATAACTTATTATTCTAAATATAATAAAATCAGCTCTAGCCATAACACCACCGTGATCACCAAACTGCAGTCATAGTCATGCAAAGAGTAACTACTAACTCGCCATCTCAGTCTCTTGGCCCCCGTCTATGATGCCATCTATTGCCAGTTGCCATGGCCTGATCCATCTTCGATTGGACCCATCGATTTGGGCATTCGGAAATTAACAAACAAACTGCCAGGAGCCAAGCACTTTTTTCGCTCGTTTTTAACAAGCAAGCGGGACCAAACACGATTCAGACAACGCAGTTCATCGCACATATAACATCACACCATCGACCACAAACTACAGTCTACATGACCGAGCCGGGGAGCTTTCTCTCCGGCGGCGCCGTTGGTGGCGGAACTATCTCCGGTGGAGTCGGTGGATCGATCTCCGGGGGAGGCTGGTGAGGCAGGACATCAGGCGGCGGCAGCGGGATGGTCCGGCTTGGGCGGCGAAGGGATAGGCGGCCACGGGAAGTCCGGCCCGGGCCTGGGCACCGGTGTCCCGAGCGGCGGCGGGTCGACCCCTGGCGGGGGTCCGATATCCGGCGGCAGGTCGATCCCCTTGGTGGAGAGGAACATCGTAGTAGGGCCTTGGTAGGCCTTCTTTGTCGAGCCCAGCTGTTTGAGATGGGGGAGAGAGAGGATGCAGGCGATAAGCTCCGTGAGGCCGAGGAATGTAGGCGACTAGAGCTTCTGAGAAGGCCGAGGGAGATTACGGTGGAAGTGGACATTGTTTGCTAAGGCTTGTCGTCGTCGTCGTCGGAGGAAGGGGTGGAGGAGCTACAGTGCTATTTGCCGCTCGGTTGTGAAACCTAAACTTAGAGAGAATGAGCTGACACGTGCGTGGATAAGCGGGGGGATGCGAACACGTGTATGCACGACAAAAAGTTGGGCGGGACAGATGGAGATATATGGAAGCAATCGCGTGTGAGCGTTGGACAGGTGGTGCTCCGGCTCACCAAAACGGAGTTAGTAGTCGTTTCTACAGGCCGAGAGATTATCGCCGTATATTTTGTCCTTCATCTTTCGGGAAGACACATGTCGTCATGATTTTGAATCGGTTTTGAAACCTAGCAAACAACAATTCGGATCCTCTCCAGCTAGAAGGAGCGGTTTTTGATTCGCGTACCGAATGATGATGCTATCGGTTTCCAATACTCGTGTATGAAGCCGTGTTGTACGGAACTGTTCGTTGCTGTACAGATCACGGGAGAACCAACCCTCGTCAATTCAGATGCGAAGTAGTCTCGAGAAAATTCCGGCCCGTTTTTATCGCCTGTCGCTAGTGAGATATTCTGAAAATAATATTAATTTGAAATGCAAAGACGTATGTTAGTTAACTTTTAGAGAAATGAAAGGAGATCCATCTAAGTTATAATTATTGAAGTTTTTTTTGATACAAAAAAAAAAGGCACCATTTAAGAATAGAACTATAAATATTTAACTGCTAGAAAGCTATTATCATTGATGCAGATACAAATGAGCAATGGACCTAAAAATTCCGAGAATCAATGGGACTAGATACATTCGGGCATTTGTTTTGCAAAAAAATAGAATTCTGAGCTGAAAATTAAAATCATTAATTCTAGTTCTAATCATTTGTTTACGTAAAATTAAAATTTAATTTCTATTCCATAGAAATGAGAATTATTAAATCATCTTCTAAGAAGATCTAAAAATTTAGATTTTTACATAAAATTATGATTTAAATGTTCTCATCTTTCTTGCTCACCCTTACTCTCTCTCACTTTTTCTAAATAAACACCAAGGCAGGAACCCTCTTATCACAATATGAATGGTATAAATATATATTATAATCACATATTTATATTATTAAAAAATAAACTAAAATTATAATCCAATAAAAAAAAACTCTTGTGCTTGCCTTCTAGGTATTGATTGAACTTTCATTTTAGATAAACAATCATATTTATAAGGATGGTTCTGAATTTAGAAATTCGGAGCTAACCTCCTTCGTTAGTTCTAGGTTTTGAGGATTGGTTTCTTATTTATGACCCAAGAATTGATCATTTTTTTTCTTTGATTGAATTTTTTAAACAATATTTTAAAGACATTGTAAATATTAAATTAGTTAATAACATACACACACACATATATATATATATATATGCATGCAGGAGTGTATCATTTTTATCATATATAACTAAAAGAGAAATTTTAACTATTAGATATCAAATATGTGTCAAATAGAAAACAAGAAAAAGAAAAAATGATTTTAGAATTGAATTGGAACTAAACTGATTTGATTTAGTTTGTTTCGAGGTATAACCCATTTGATTTTAGATCCAAAATTTTATAAATGATCCTCTATATTTTAGTTTAGAGCCAACCCAACATGATTCATGCTCACCCTCAAGGTGCAAACCCAAGTTTATAATTAACTCTGGTTTATCACCTTCAACTAAATTCCTTTGTGGGCTGAGGAAGTCATAGTATGGGCTGGGAGAGATGTTCTCGGCCCAATGAGGCGCTAACGCTTTGCCTGTTGCCTCACGGATTATTTGGGAAGGTAAAATATGTAGTTCCAAGAAGCATCGGTACAAAATATGCAATACTTTGAGAGCAGAGAGAGAGAGAGAGAGAGAAAGGGGGAAGCAGAGACAAGAAGAGGAATGTTTGCAAGAGATTTCGGGTTGCCGCGGCTGTGACCCGTGGGAGATGGAATCTCGCCAGGAATAGAGCAGTAGCAGCGTATTACTCACAGTAGATTTACCGTCAGAAGGCTTGTTCTTGTTCGCAAAGATTTACTGTTTTGGCTCCGGGTACAAAGCCTGGACCACTGTTCCTTATTGCCTGATGACGTATAGCCTAAGACCAAAATTCCTTCACTGAATGGCAAACTAGAGAATTAAGTATTGGTATGAGTTTTTATATTGATGGTTCCTCTGCTGCAGGGGATTTCATGGCTGGAGAGGGAATTGTGCAAGGTGATCTCATGGGCCGACCTATGCGTGTTGCCGCTTGCCATGCGATGAGAGAGTCGGTCGGCTGGGCCGCGTCAGAAACCATGAGGACGGATGAGATGATTTGGCATGCGATGATGCCAATCCGTATTTTGAACAGCGGAGGCTACCGTCCATATGGAGCTGCTGCTTTTATTATTATTATTATTATTATTATTATTGAAGATTGAATTAGGATCAGAGAAAGGTTCGAGAAGATTTCCACTTCAATATATGTATCAAAAAGTAAACAGAATTGCTGATTGGGTGGCTAATCAAGCCAGATCTTTGGACAACATCTCATGTTTTGCTTCATCCTTCTCTTTTCCTTTGCTGTTGTAGCAACTCCTGTATTTTGATGCATCAAGCATGCACCAAGATAACAAGAATATATATATACATATATATATATATATATATATATATTTTAAAAAAAAAGACATGCAGAGAAGAACGTAATTTTATAGAAATAGGTTGAAATCAAAGCACATCATGACAGTGGATAAGGATCGCATGATGATATTAATGGCTCATATGAATAACACTTAATGTGTGAGAGCTAATCTCGTATGCTGATGATGTGATATGAGTTGAGCTATCAAGTTGACCTGATGACCGCATATGATGAACGGCTAAAAGAAGAGATAATGAAACTAATTAGATTGACATAATTGTCCTCAGACTTCCACTAATATCATCGATCAAATTTGAAAAATCTTTTCTTAAGGCATACATCAATTTGGATAGAAATCTATCATCCTATTCTGAAGAGACTTTCTAGTCTAATCCGATAAGAATTCCATCAAAGGCATTGACTCATTCGAAAATTTAATGTAAGAATTTTTAGGATTGCATACGTGGGATTTTAGAATACCAAAGAGTAACAAAATAAAATTTCATGGCCACTTATGATTTATGCAAGAGTTGGAGCAGACATCAAGAATGCTAGAACTAGATCTTTCTTTTTTTACTCCTCCTTCAGGCAATGTTCTTAATAGAAAAAATAAATCGTAATATACGAGGAGAGAAGAGAGGATCTAGCCTATTTATAATGAAATCCTAATAGGCCTTTCCATTATGGGTCACCATTAGACTTCAGGCCTACACAAACCACCAACTATATCAGTTAATAGAGGTGCGCTGAATTCAAATTAAATAGATCACATTTTAATCAACAGAGGACTCATCTGGCTTGTATCATTGAACCAAATTTGTTTAACCAGTTTTGCAAAATTAAAATCATAACAATTAATGGTAACCCATATATGAAAAATTTTTAACATTTAAATTCATTCAATTATTCACTAATGTAGTAGCAGACCTTGAAACTTTTTTTGAACGAACGACACTAAAAATGATGAATTTTATTTTGGGGTTATATATATACTATAAACTTTGTATAAGGTAAAAAAAATTTTTAAAATTTTTGGGAGGGAGGATGGCCTGCCATTGCCCCAATGAGTGGCCTAATTTTAGAAACACTTTTTCAAATGCTTATAAAAGCAATCCTAAATTTATAGATAAATAAGTTCAACTCTAACCCTAAGTTTTTACATTTAGAATATTGATTTAAGAAACTCTAGATCTTATTTACTATGCTTGGATTGATTTGAGTGTCAAAGGATCTCTCGGAGACAATCTACAGATCTTTTTTGCTTTTTTTTTTTTTTTTTTTTTTGGTCTAGTAGGCACGTATGAAATCAATTGGAGAAGGTGTTCTATTGGTTGGATTATGATCTCTTTTCATAATTCACACATGAAGAGTAATTTCATATATCAATGGTACTATTTCAAGCGTAATTCATACAAATGATGCGACTTACGGAAGGAGTTGGGTCACAACCGTATCACTTCATTTCCCATTATAAAGTATCTTTGATGCAAAATATTTATCAAAGTCAATCAAGACTAGTGCAGTAATAGAATATACAACCTCATACTCTTTATTTTCATCTCACACGCACATGCATATGCACATGCATGCAAAGACACACACATACAAAAAACAAAAAAACAAAAAAAAAAAAATGATGGTACATAGACACATAAGAAAAGCATGTGGGCACAATGCATATGGTGCAATTGTATCCTAAATTAAAATAAATAATAATATAGCAACAAGCATATGGCGCAAATCAAGGCAAGCGTCTAGGCAATAAGATTTATGCCTGGTTGATGACCCCCCTGCAGGAAGAAGTTAGCAGCACCCACTTTCATAAGGGCTGCCCATAAAAATTGCTCCTCGACCATAGAATTTGTTCTACATGCAGGCCATCACGATTGGCTTTTCATCTTCATCATCATTGGAGATGGCTTTGGTATCCAACTCATCCTACATTGGAGCTCAAAGGCTGTACTCCACCTCCAACTAAATCAAAACGAAGTGAGAAAAGGCATAGATAAAAATTCAAACCAAAAGGGTGGGTCCGAATTTGCCGCAGCAAAAGGCGTCAAGCCAGGCCCCGCAAAAGGGTGTGGTGTCCTCATCGAAGACCAAAAGCTGCCACCGAACGACCAAAAGCTGCCCCACTTAACAAAAAGGAGCCCCCTATTTCCTGTGGATAAGGCTGGAGGCTGGATTACGGGCGGCCAAGGCCAAGACTGGAGTAATATTCCGAGCGTCTGGTGTTAAGAAGAATTCTCCTCCTCCTCCTCCTTCTTCGTTTGTTTTTTCAATTTCAAGTGCAAGGTTCTGGTTCAAAATATTTTCATCCAATAATATCAGTTTTTAAATATAGTTGATAACACTCTCTTTTCCATTAAAAAGAAAAGTTATATTGATGGTTCTGCGACGATAATCACTGTATTTTGTTAAAATAGAAATCGTCTAAGAATATAAGAAGATAAATTTTATGATGTTTTTTTACTGATGTGAATGATACCGTAAATAAGTAGTAGTTTAAGAGCATAAAGGAATAGTGTAAAGGCTTGAAGGGGTTAAATAAGCATCTTAAATAGATGGAATTAAAATTTGATTTCAAAAATAATTAAAAAAAAAAGTATGCTAGCTTAATCAATATAAGAAAAGCATTTTAATCTTGTTAGTACAAAAATAATGTAAGAAAGAATTGTAACTTTTTATTATTTTTTAAACTTTATTTTGAAGACTAACATGGCTCAAGTAAAAGGAAGCAATGGAAGAGTGACATGTCAGCTTTTAACATTTTTCAGACGTCAAACAATTTAAACGACGTAAAAGAACAATTTTCTCTCAGTGCTCATTTGAGATTTTTTCTATAAAAAATTTGATAGAAAAATTTTTTCCTAAATCTATTTTTCTTAAAAAATTTTTGCAAGAAAATAAATTTTATCATGTTTAGTTGACAAAAAACTTGTATGAAAAAATAGCTTCAAAAATATTTTCTTGCACTTTGTAGGGGCTGATTTTATAAGAAAAAAAGCCAATTTGACTATAATATCCTTAAAATAAAAATTTCATAGGAATTAATATTATATTATATTATATTATCAATATAATAATAGTAAATTATATTATTATACTATATTATATTATGCATATAATACTTAATATAATATTACTTTATATATTATAATATATGATATAATTTAATATATTATATTATATGATATTATATTATATATGTTATAGTAATATAATATAAATATAATAGAGAAGAAATAAAGCAAAGTCTGAAGAATAATTTTAAACTTTTGGTGCTAATAAGTTTTCTAATGAGATCAAAAAAGTTATAATACCACCTTTTTCATGAAAAAAATTTTCTAATGGGATTAGAAAAAATATTTATGGACCTCACAATCCATTTTTGCTTCACTTTTCAACCAAATATTGAAAAATAAGGATGAAAATATTTTTTACTATTATTTTTTTCTCAACCAAACGAGCACTCAAAGTAATAGAAATTATTCCATTACTCTTCAAGCTAGTTCTTTTATGAATAAACTATGTGAGAAAGCTCATTAATATTTTTATGAGTAATTTATTCATATTCTTTTTTTTGATTAAAGAAATGAGTTGAGTAAGTCAAATTTTCATTGATATCATTTATTCATGAAATGAAAAAAAAAAACTTACCTATCAACACAGATAAATTGGCTCCTTATCGGCAAGGTAAAATACCTTTTTTTATTCCAAAAATACATCTTCCTCCTCTAATGATTTTTTCTTGTTCTATACATCCATTGTAATTTTCATCTAATTTCTTACTAAAAAAATTTTCATCTTTATTAATTTTTTATATCATTATTTTTTTTTTTCTTTCATCACATTTTTTTTTTTTTTTTTTTGATCGCATACAATGAAGAATAGAGATGTAAACTTTATGATATGATTGGATCTTAGTAAGTAAAATAGTTTTGAAAGCATATGATATGTATGTAAAGTAGTTTTTGAAAGCATGAAAAATATTTTGTGAAGGATGATTGGATCTTAGTAATTTATGAAGGATAAAAAAAAAGAAAATACATCTAACATGTACGAAAACCACGTTCTAACGAGCAGAGGAACGTAGCTACGTTTTTTTTTTTGTTAATTTAAATACTACCCGGAAAACGATGCAGATTTCTTTGCCGTTCAAAAATATAAGTAGGACAGTGCGCGAAGATATCGTTAGCATATGTGTTGTCATGTCATTACTGTTTCACGAGCGGATTGCTTCCCGACCATCGGTCGATTTCAAAATGATTGTTATCAGAAACCAAACGTAGCAAGAAGAGCAAGGGGCACCCGCCGTATGGTTTTCAACAGCTTCAATCCCCGACTCAGCTAAAACAAAAAAAAAAAATATTACTGTATACGAAAGACACCTCTGCCGTGACCTTGGACTGCCTTCTAGATTGGCAGTGAGCGGCCCAGGGCAAAAATACAGCCGTTCCCTTGCCGTAATGCAAAGCTTAAGCTGTCGAGCGCTTGAGCTTATTTATATTTGTTTTTGTGTGAGCGGTCTTCAAGACATCTCCGGCGAGGTGGTCCGGGATCAGAGCGCGGGTGAGCGGGGAGGAGTGGAAGGGTGGAGAGCTGCACGGCCTACTCGCTTTTTAAAAAAAAAAAAAAAAAAAAAATGTTCTTTAATATTTTTTATAATCCTTCAGAGGGTCAAGGCTCGCAGGTCTCGTCTTGTCGCTCTCTCATTCTCTCGCTCCTCTCCGTACCGCAACTCCAGCTATTTATTAGAATTAGAATGGTTGAACTGAAATCAACTATTTTCCTACAGCGAGTATACCATCTGAACCACATGTGAGTTAGAAATCAGTGGCCGTTGTTGAGAAAGTATGGTAAATGAATGTGGATCGTTGTGTGATTTTGACATGCATATGGGCACTGCCCTTAAGATAATGTTTGCCTTCACTATTAACTACCAAGGGTTTCACAAAATCATATGAATTTTACAGGCAGCAATCCTAGAAATTTCTCTCCATAATTCTGCTAAAACAGAGCTTAAAATCATGATGAGATCCTTCTTATTTAAAGAAAAAAATTATATTTTTTTAAAATAGTCATTTCTCTTTGGAATGGATTTAATTCTTGGTGTTTTAAATTAAAATAGTTTTTGACTATTTTGACTGTTGGTGTTGTTTCAGACACATATATCTCTTAAGAATAGCTACTAAATTAAGAATAGCTACTACAACAAATATATAAGTGGTAAAATAAAAATCTTTATTGTTTGATTATGATCTTACGCACGCGCTAAATATCAAGTGCTAAGAGTCATTTTAAATATAAATATATACGCAAAGATAGATTTGATTGTGTTCGAATATAGTCAAATTTAGAATTTAATGATCTTTTTATGGATCGTAAAGCTATCTCATATTTTTTATTTTTTTGAGATTCATAAATTGTATGAATTTAAAGATGAATAAAATGATTAAATTTAAACTTAATTATATTCGAATATAGTTAATTTTATCTTTCTCTCTCTATTTATATATATATATATATATATATATATATATAATATTAAGTTTTTTTTTTTTAATTTTTTATTTGTTTCTCAACATCTATTGTCGGAAGGTTTTATGAGTTTTTCTATACGGAACGGAATAAACGTATGGTTCTCACCTTTTCATTTTTAATATCACAATCTAACCTTCAAATCTTAGCCCTTAAGTTTCCGACAAAAAAATTTATATGCGAAAGATTTGCTCCTCTGAAAAAACCCACTCTAACATGGAAGAAGCCAAACCATCCAGATAAGTCGGACGCAGCAACAGCTGATGCAACCTGCCGCTGTCGCGTGGCAGGCCGACAGGCGCTTTACCGAATTGTCATTCTGTCCAGTCTGATGATCTCAATGCTCCACCTCTCTTGCAAACAGTTCTAATGGCACTCAACTCCTACCCTGTACATAGATAATAAATAATAAAACCTCTAAACCACCCTGGATCAGACCAATGTCTGAAATAACTCACGTAGCTACTCCACACCCCCTAACTCAGTTCCAGACCATCCAGATGCAAAGCAGAAGGTTGCAACCAACTTGGGCATCTGGAAGTCAGCTTGCACTCTAACATATGTTACATATTGAAGTGCAATTGATGCACAGGTATTCCATTCACTCAGGTGAGCTCAAAGCTTTCATGATTCATGATCCAGTAAAATTACATCTATTTGATAAATGCTTCCAAATTTTAAAATAAATATCCACATTGCAC
Organism: Metroxylon sagu; assembly: GCA_017589505.3. Classification (NCBI taxonomy): domain Eukaryota; kingdom Viridiplantae; phylum Streptophyta; class Magnoliopsida; order Arecales; family Arecaceae; genus Metroxylon; species Metroxylon sagu. Next base: position 283,048 of record JACVBY030000457.1, read on the forward strand.
CAAGCAAACAGTAGTATGCATGCTTATGCAATGTGTATTTATATTAATATAATGATTATTCTTTTTTTTCAATACGTATGGTGACGATGAGATAAGTTTGGCTGATAACAAGGATTAAATAATTAACACTAGGATTAAAAGACTATATACTTAGTTGGCTGGTCAACCATGGGCAAAAAATTTGAAAGAGCTAACCATATTATACGATGGTTATTTTTGACTTCACATTGCTATTTTGTTTTGAATAAGACTATTGATTATGAGATATTATGTTTGGCTATATTTAATAGCAAACATTATTAATAATAACTTTTTTATTTCATAGAAGTTCAAGTAGGTTGGGTCACAATCTATTCTTATGAAAAGGCAATTATTATCAATATTTTCAACTCTATCCATTCATTTTCATCTCTAACAAGTGTGCCCTTGTTAATTGAAGTTTTACTGTAGATAATTGAAACAAGATAAAACAATGCAGCACTTTGATTGAGCCAGTCGAGTTACACAAATAATTAAATATTTTAATATAATGAATAACAACAAACAGTGTTACAGTTCCGAAGGGTGCCATGGTGGCAAAGGTGTCGCTTTTCTTGCCTAAACCACCGATCGTAGAACAACGCACCTACCCACCGTCGAGATGAGAGAGAATCGCAAAGCCAAAGCAAGCGTGAAGAAAGGAAGCAAAAAAAAGACAAACAGCTTTTTTAATTAACACTGAAACCCCTTCACCTTTCGTTATTCTTTTCGGCCCCCTTTCCCTTCCTAAATCTCAAGTCTTCGAGAAACGAACTCTCTCTCTCTCTCTCTCTCTCTCTCTCTCTCTGAAGTCGGATCTCCGTTTCGGCCCGTGGTGCTTTAATGGAGACTCGCCTGATTTGTACCCAAAGGACGAGGAGAGGGGACGTGGTGGGTTGCTGCTGAGGTGGTGGTGGTGGTGGTGGTGGACCCCTAGAGATCTCTGCCGTTGTTCCCCTGCTGGAGCCTCCGGATTTGCGAGGGAAGAGGGGGGCAATCGATCGGACGGCAGGGATGGAGGCCAATGGGGTGGAGCCCTCGTCCATCGATCACAAGCCACCGCCGCCGGCGGCCGACACCAGGGGGAAGCACCGGATCTTAGCCGAGCTGAAGCGATTGGACCAGGAAGCACGATTCCTGGAGGTAGGTCGCGCCTACTATTTTTTTTATTTTTTTCACTGAGTTATCTTTGCAATCTTTTACCGCTGATTAGTGCCCTAACTCGTAATGAGGAGGATAAAGAGAAATAAGTGTAAAAGTTGGAATCTTTCTCCTTTTTGTGGTGATTGTGTTTGAGTTAAGAGGAATAAAGGATCTGTTTTCAATACTTCTTTATGACAATCTTGACTTCGCATTTTTTATATTCAAAAATTGTCATTTTTAGCTGTTTTCGTGTAAGAGTATGATAAAAATTTGAAATTGGCTTCTCTGTCTGGTTCTCAAACTAACGGCATTTGCAAAGGAGAACTCTCTGAGAAAGGAATGAGATTAATGGGATCGTTTATTGCTTTGAAAGAGTGCTATGATCAATCCCTGGAGAAATTTGCAATCTTGTCAAGCGCTGGTCTTGGCACAGCAAGTAGTCATTTTGAGGAAGTAAACTATTGGGAAAAAAATGTAGTAGTTGATGAAGGACAAGCTCAAAGCTGTTGATTATTGGCTACAAGAATAAGGGAAATGGTTGTTGGATGTTTAATTAAGTGGACTGATGAGAAAGAGGAGTTAAAGACTTCCAAAACAATTCGACTGTAGAGTAACAGTAGCCTTGTAGTTCCCTTGCCAAGTTTCTGGTCTCTCAGATGCCATTTTGGTTGAATTTTATTGCAGCTGTCCTAACAAATCAGACATTGAAAAAAGAGAAGGAAAATCCAAACTGAGACATGTTTTCTCACCTCAATTTGAACATCACAATATATTAGTATGTAAAGAAAATCAATTTTTATTGGACTTTTGTGTTAGTTAGAAATTAACTAAATCAACATATTTCTTTGTTGTGCTGCCGGACCAGATAGTTTGAGGTCGCCTCCTGAGATCTAACTTCAAATATTCAGGTTCCTGGAGCATGGCACTGAGCAGAAGGGATGTGGGAATGATAAACTTTTTTTTTTTTAAAAAAAAAGGAAAAGGAATCTGAAACTTGAATACCTAAAAAGTTAAAATTAGCATACTGGAATATGGTTCTGATCAAAAGCACTTTCTTGATCCACAGCAAATAGGAGAGTATGTTTAGGAAAGACAGTTAAATAATGCAGAGAAATCAGGTGACTTTGTTTAGGACAATTCTCATAGAGACTTTGAAAAGGAGTCAGGTGGTGATAAGTCAGTGAAGGGGAGGATGGTTCCCTTGATGGGAAGGTGTAACGGAGAAAAATAAAGGCTGAGGGAAATCTCAAACAGGGAATGCTTCCTCATACTTAGTTATGTCATTTTATGGGATTAACTGAACAGAACTTAATGATTGTTTGGAATGCCACTTTTGACAGGGATATTCCTAAATTTGAAACTATCCAACTCTTTTTAATATACCATGGATAATGTATTAGAATAGGTAATCAAATATATAGATGAACTTGCATAGCGTTATGATTCGCTCTCAATACCTCGTCTTTCTAAAGTTGTAAAATCCATCCTTATCCACCAGTGTGTATTCACCATCGTGTTGTTTGGGAATCATGGTGTTCGGTCAATTTTAGATGCATTAGAGGACCATCTTTGTATAAATCAAGTTGCTAAATAACTTGGCTATTTGGGGGGGGGAAATGCCTTAGTTAGGTTCCCAGGGTTTATGATCATGGCACAGCTTTGAAGTCCATATTAATACCTATTCTATGGTGGATGAAATTGTCACATTCCTCTTAAAATGCCTATATTCTCTTAAAATGCTGCTATATTCCTGCATCGCTGTCATATGTTCCAAACATATGACAAGGTCAGATGACTGTAGTTGTGCTTGTACCCTGCCCCTACGCTTGCATAGCATGAGCCCTTAGGTAATTGTCTGGTCAGGGATCATTGTTCTCTTGAAGTCAGGCATCACATTTGCTACTCTAAAAGAGAAACATTTTGTTGAGGTTTTTTAGTTTTGTTTGTGGAAAAGAAAATGCATGCTAACTATAATACGCCTCTTTCTAGTGCTACAGTGTATAAACTGTGATTTGAATATACAAAAATCAACAAGTTTTGCAAATACTCCCAAGATACGCTATCCCATCACTTGTATATGTAGAATATTTTGGCTGGCACCAAACCATCTAAGGCTTCAAATTATATTCTTTAAATTAAGTGACAGACATACCAGATGCTCAATTTATCTTGTGGATTTGTTCTGATTGATGGTTGACTTGAAAAGCGCATATGATTGACATTCAACAGAAATTCCTAACATGATTCTAACTATTAAAGTTGTCTTAAATTGTCAAGATTGACAGCACCTCTCTTTCAAGTGAACAAAGTGTCTCAAAGATTCATGTCTTACACTGAAACTAGAATCTTCCAAAAAGATCAAAGAATCCTGTGTTGTTTGAGTTCATAGTTGAGTTACTCTGTTGAACCTGAACTGCAGTGATAGTGCACAGGGCTGCACTTGAATTACTTAATAGATGGAACAAGATTTGCCATTTATGTTAGCAAGATGATCTGAAATAAAAAGTTATTCTGTACAAGCAGAATTGAAAAGCATATTTTGTGAATGCCCCTTCGTGGGGCACCCTATCTTGCATGGAACTTGGGGGTCCTGCTTTATTTTTCTCATTATGTACTTTCCAAATATTTGTATCATCATGACCTAGAATACTACAGAAAATACTCTTGCTTTTGTATGTCATTCAACTAGCTTGTAAGGTCAGAGAAACCTTGATCCTTGTAAGGCACTATCGTAATTCTTCTTACTAAATCTTTTGATGAAAATTGTTGTGAACAGGAGGAGTTAGAAGAGCTCGAGAAAATGGAGAAAGTATCAGCTGCATTGCAGGAGTACGTAAAAGATCATAGCAGAGTTTCAAATGACTTTAATGCTTCTTAAAATGAAAAATACTGTTACAGGGAGCTGATTTTAAAGTTTGGTGTCTAACCAGATTGCTGCTTGAAGTGGAAAGCAGGCCAGATCCTCTGCTCCCAGAGTAATCATCAAAGCCTCTGCCTTTCTAAAACCCATGTTGAATAAGACAGTATATATTTTCCCATTTCTTCTCTGACAATGTTGTTCTGGTATGGCAGAACAAATGGACCTGCACACCCAATATGGGACCGGTGGTTTGAAGGACCTCAAGATCTTCATGGTTGCAAGTGCTGGATACTGTGATTCTAATTGAAAGACCCAATGATACGGATTGGTTGACCTTTTGTTTAGTAGATATTGTTTCAGACTATTTGTCGGCATGGTTTTGAACAGAAGATATGTTGGAATAGAATTTGTTTTTGATGCAACAGTGCAAATTCTTTTGAAGCTAATCAAGTACATACTTTATGCATCATAATTTGATCTGCAGAATTGGAATAAAACAAGGGTGAAAAACGCTGACTTACACAGAAAGAACACTCTCCTTTAGACTTTCAAGTCTCCTGGTGCCACCGAGAAGAACTTTCCCAACTTTAGTCTAAGTTGGTGCAGGATTACCACTGACTCGCTGAGATATCCATCCCAGCCCTTCATATAGCCCTCACCTGTAAGAGCATGGCAGGCCTGGATGCGCCAGTCATGGTTCTTGATGCGACGGAGGGAGAGTGCTCGACTGATCTCTGCTGGGGGCATGGCATCCTTAAGGTCCTGCTTGTTTGCAAAAACCAACACTATGGAATGCTCAAGGTCCCCATGCTGAAGTAACCTGAAGAGCTCATCCTTGATAATGGAGATCTGGGCTCTATCAGTGCTGTCTATCACCACGATGACAGCATGAGTGCCCTCAGGTTATGTTGCCCAAAAGGCTCTCAATCTTTCTTGTCCACCCAGATCTCAAACCTGGATTGAAAAATAAATTAAAGACTGTTATGAGCAGTGGATTATACTAATATGAATGGAATAATGCTGTTAAAAGTACTTGCTTTATGCCCCCTGTATCTGAACTGCATGAACATAGACCAAGAAGCATAAGCATACAGAAAACATGTGATAGCTATAACCAAATCATGGATTTTCTTTGTTTTGGGTGAAAATCATGGTTTTTAGTAGCGACCATTATAACATTATGGTTAGCTACTTTTAACGGTTTTGGTGCATTACAGTTGCATCACAGACATGCAAAAAATTTAAGCGAAGATGGGTGCAATGAGTTATAACAACATAACAGTCATATTACACTCAATTCTTTCCCTAAATCAAAATCTTTATATTTACACTATATGAATGAATGTTAATATTTAAATACTAATATCATTTTGAAAATAAACCTCGCCCTCTGTATATAGCTATTGCAATCCATTACATGCTGTTATCATAAAGGAACATTAAAATAAGAGAAAAAAGACATTCAATTTTTTTGGCAGATAGTAGCTCACTATAACAATGAGACAGCCAATTACAACCATTGATTGATGGTGCTTCCATGAGTTGGCTTGTGTGTTACGGTTCATGACGTTCAGTTGATCCTGTAATGTAACGTGATGCTTAGACTCTCTGGATGACCACACCCCAGAGCATAAAGGATTTGGGAGTGCTGAATCTGATGTCGACTCTCTGAATTAGTACTAAATGATGTGAGAAAGGCTGGCCACTATAATCCAAGAGGCCAGTTAGCGGTAGGGATTCCTAGCTTATAGTCTGCACATTTTAAGCTCATCCATCAAAGAAGCAATCCCCCAAGTCTCCCCACAAGTGGACAGAGTCTAGGCAGAAAAGAGCAGACAATTTGATATTTGATTTGCAATTATAGCTAAGACACTAATTATCAGCTAACAAGCCTAAAGAAACACACAATCCCCAACCAAAGTGACTTTACTAAAATCAAATATGCCATGTTGAATATAATCCTTATATCTATGGTAACTATGGCATGGTAGGCAGTCCGTCCTTTTAAAACAGGACGCATGCTCCTCTCATGGCATCTAGAAAAGATACAAATATAACACTCAAAAGAGATGACTAAACCATCTTGAACAAAACAATCAAAACTAAAAATAGCTTCTTGAGATTTAGAGTGAGAGAGACCCCCTCCTATTGCATGGGAATGTCACCAAGAAAAAAATATTACTACATCCTACAGTTACCATGGCATTGAAACAGCAAGGTCATAAAGGTATCTTCTGTGGCAATTCAGCACACTAGTATATTATACTAAGGAACCATTTGGTTCATGATAATCTATCTTGATAATTTAAGATTACCATACAAATTATCATGACAATTAGAAATGATAATCTAAACAATAATATTTGATTCTTGATAATTTATTATTACCATAAATCATGGTAATCCGATTCCTATTTGAAAGGTGGATACCTGAGATTACAAAAGTCTAGTAACCTTAAATTATATTCTTGAATTTCATATAAATATTTAATAATACTTAATCTGATTATATATTCAATTTACACTAATTAATATTTAAATATTTAATATTATATTTAATATTTAATATTTTAAATACTATTATATATTTATATAATAATTTATAAATATTAAATTTTAAATTATTAATATTTATGACCTTCTTACATATTAAGTTATTATATAATATATTACTAAATATTTATATATTATATATTAATATATTATATAATAAGATATTTAATAATAGTATAATATATTATATTATATATAATATATATTAAATATTAATAATATTTAAATATATAATATTTTTAAAATTAGTTTATAAAAATTTTAATTTTTATTAAAATATTTTATATTCTAGCAAAAAGAAGAGATGGCTACTTAAGAGATAAAAAAGATTTATAATAAATTCAAAAATATAGCAAACTAATTATTTTATTATTATGAATCTATTCCTGAGAATTTTATTGCCAAGTGTAAGATTAATAGGAATATAAGATTCTCGATAATATTGTGAACCAAATGCCACCTAAGAGGTCTAATTGATTTGCTATGTTTACCATCAAATTTGTAAAACTTGTGTACCTGAAGTCACAGATACTTCTTGAATATGAGTGGGCTCTAAAACATGTGAACCTCAAAGAGACCCATAGTAGGAGAAAGTGTCAATATCAAAACCGAAATATCTGATTATCTGAGACTCATACAAAGAGCTTGTAGATTTATGCTGGCTAAATTGTAGTGTGCCCCCTTCACCAAGGTCACCTAGTTGAGCACGGGGATGCCCAACACTAAAAAGGTCTAAAACTACTTTCACTAATTCCATATCTATTTACATCTGACTTATTTAGATTCCATCTAAAAGGTTTTGCTTAAATTGCATTAACTAATATAAGTGATGAAGCATTAATTCAATCCATGATGTTCTTAACTAGGAATCATTCATATAATTTAGGGGGTAATTTATTATCATAATTTGACCACCAAATTTTTGTTTGGACGTTATAACCTCCTGCCTCTTGCGGGGATTATTTTGCAGGGCATCATTCCATCATTTGAGCCCCTGTTAACTCTGTACCCTGGTACAGTAAGTACATGCCAGGCTTCCCTGAGGGCCTGCTGGGCATAGGGTAGCAAGTGGGGTTAGAACCTCTTGTGGCGTCAAAGTCAAAATGTCATAATTTTAAAATAATTCTGAGAATGTTGGGAATTGGATCAGAAGACTTCACGAGCAACCCTCAAAAAAAAAAAAGAAAAAGAAAAAGAAAAAAAATTGGAAATTAATGTGCATGTTTTCTCATGGCAAAATCATATACAAACGGGTCCTCTCCTCTTAGGGAGGGAAATCCAAATCCACCCTGCTGCTTACTTTTATCAGGCATGCGTGCTTGCATTTCAAAGCCGCAGAATTTGCTTGCCTTCATGCATTTAGTGAATTAAAGAAGGTGTTGCCCTATCTTTTTATTTTTCCACCAAGATGTTCCATTGTTTCTCTCGATATAGATCTAAGTTAGAGACACGACGAGGAGTGTACATGCCAAAAAAAAGAAAGAAAAGCCATCTGTGAAATTTCAGTTGCTTAAGGTATCTTCATTACTCTATGTATGCAATCTTATGGGCAAGACCATAAGCAAAATTTTCATGGTCATCCATACTTATATATCTTTGGAGAAATTGAACATAGAATCTTGCCATATAAACAAGCAACACCTTCATCACTCCTGCCTTGCAGCAAACGGCATTAGTGTCACTTTCTACAAGTCAACATCATTATCATAAAGCCATATGTGCAATAGTAGCTAGAAACTTAAATCCTTAAGAAGCCTGCTATATCTTTTCATTCAATATAATCATGAAATTTCTCTAATAATTCGTTTGGTATTTTTTTGATGAAAGTGTTTCGAAGAAAAATTTTTTTGAGACCAATTTTCCTAAAAATAGTTTTACAGGAAAAAATAATTTTTATAATATTTAGCTGAGAGGAAAATTGTATAAGAAAAGTAACTCTTAAAATATTTTTGTATGCTTAGTTAAAAGTAATTTTGTATAGAAAAATATCAATTTGAATATAATAACCTTATAATAAAGATTATATGGGAATTAAAGGGATATAGGTTATTAGATGGATATGTAAGGAAAATAAATAAAAAAAATTAAGAGAGTTTTGATCTTTTGGTTTTTTTTTTTTTTTGATGAGAAAAGATTTTTTTTCTCCAACCAAATGACCTTGAACGAATGAGATCCAAGAGTATTGCTGAATGCTGATAAATCTAAAGAATGAAGAGATCCAACCACGTCCACACACACCTTGGATTTAGCCAACATAAGATATATTGCTTACAGATTTTGGTATTCGAGTCCACATATAATTTGGACTTTGGAATTTTCTGCTACCATCTCCGTGGCTTAGCATAGCCTATACGATTGCTTTAGGATCTGTGGCCTGTGTCAATACATAATTGGATGACAGGGTCTGCCTACTTTTTTCTACGAGGGCCATAAAAAATTAAGGCCGCTCAAAGTTTTAGAAGATTTTCTTCCAACATCTATCACATCCAATTATTACTTATCCTATCCTGGTTTTGAGGCATATAATGATCAAGAAATTAATGAAATTTAACTTGCTTCCTTTTATTCTGTGTCACTTTATTAAGGTTGAAGAAGAAGTAGTAGTAGTAAAATCCACAACAAAGGCACCATTAGAAAGAAAATAAAAATTGCAATTTCTCACCTCAAACTGTATGTTCTTGTAAACCCCTTCTTCAACGTTGCTCCCAACTGTAGGATTTGTGGTTACAACCTCTCCCTGGTGTGGCTTATATAATGTCGTGGTTCTTCCATCATTATCCAATCCCACAAACACATGAATCAGAATCTCGATACAAACGCCCCCATCTTCCACAGGATCCAGTGGACAATCACACTTCAATCTGAGAGAAAGCACAAGCATAAGTTCTTTTTTTTTTAAAAAAAAAAAAAAAATCAGGAAAACACAAAGCTCAATCCATACAAATTTGAACGCAGGATTGATAGATGATAACATGCAACAGAATTTCTGACAATTAACAAGATGAAACTTAAAACAATATGTAGTGAACAAGGAAAAGTAAACAAAGGGGAAAGAAAAACCTTAAAAAAAAAAAGAGAGAGAGAGGCTAACGAGCAGCGAGGACGAAGACGAGGAGGGCAGCGATCTTCTAATGATCGAGATCGGAGGTTTTCTCTGGTTCAAGAGATGGCAAAAGATTACAAGGGGAAACCAGAGAGAACCCTAATTCGGAATGAGAGGGAGGTTAAAATAGAGAGCGGGGAGGCGGATCGCCGCCTCCGTCGTCGGGGAGCGATTTTTATTTATAGAGAACCAAACCGAAGGTCGATGCCACCGTGGCATGCTGACGTGGAGTTTTTATGGAAAAAAAATTCTCTTCATAACTATTGCTTGATGTAATGGCCGTTAACGTTATGAATTTAAATTACGGACATTAATGAATGCACGCATAATGGGCCATTTTATTTTTTTTTATATTTTTTTTTATGCTGTTCATGGTTTGAAGGATTATCCATGGCGTGATAAGTTTATTATAATCTAATTTAATATAATAAACCTGAGATGGTTTATTATATACATGCCACGTATCAAATGCTATTCAATGTTTTCAAATTTTAATATAATAAACCTGAGATGTTTTTTTTTTTTTTTTCCTACCCTCTTCGTTCCTAACGGCCACGTGTATCATTAGTTTCTAATGCTAAAAAAATTAGCCGCATGTTAAATTAATTTGGGATAGCCGCCCCTGTTTTTTCCACTTCCCCTTTCATTGATTTCTCTTCTTCCCCATTTATGATCATAGCGAGGGAGTAATTCTTCGATCTCTGGCATGCCCATATGTTTTAAGCACCGCAGCCCCACCTCCCTCAGGCCGGTGACCTATGGCAACGATGGGAGGCAGCAGTAGGGTCGACGGGCCGTGAAGTCGGTGATGAGGAAACCGGTGTTCATAAAGGTGGACCAGCTAAAGCCTGTGACAGGCGGCCAGACGCTCACGGCCAAAGTATTCAGCTCCTAGACGGTGCTTCAGAAATGTCGTGCCGCCTTCGATGGAACCAACAACATCGTCTTCACCGATTTAATGTGATTCGAAGAGAAGGATAAGGAGAGGCAGAGGAAAGGTTTGCTAGACAAATGGGAACGAGAGGATTGACGGATAGTCGCTTGATCAGATGATTGGAAAGAAGTGCTTTGCAACGAAGCCCTAAGTGCTAATGCCTCAGCTCAGCAGATCGATTAACCTGGGTGTGGATGCAAATCATATAGATTTGATATCATCCTTCAATTCGAATTAGCAAAAGCAATGTCTCCTTGCATAATATGGATTCCAAACATTTATGATCTGTATGTGAATGTGTCAAATTATTTATCCCTCGGTCTATTAGAGAACTATCTCTCCAGGGATTGTGAAAGATGTTCCATAAATATTCTTGTTATTGCTTTGACTCATATTCCTCAAAAAGTGGATTCCACTCTAATAGCTCCGAATAAATTAAGAGGTTGTAACCCAAAATTTAAGTAAAAGTTAATGAATAGTAAAAACCTAGGAGATCGAAATCAGGTGGTTCAAAAACTTAAGTGAAAGTTAATGAGTAATAAGTGAACTTGTGATATAAATAAATAATACTTTCTTTTCTATGAGATTATATTTAAGGTATTATTATTATTATTATTATTATTATTATTATTATTATTATTATTATTATTATTATTATTATTATTATTATTATTATTGGGCTTTGATTGTTATATTTTAGTAAGGCTAAAATAATAGAAAAGGCCCCTTCATGGATGTTCATCCAATTCTCATTGTTGTAAACCTTGGAGGCATGCAATCTTTTGTACTTTCAAATGGACGGAGCGGATTTAGATGCTATACCTTTACTCTCACAGGATGTTCTACCATCCCATCGTGCATAATCCTAACATTTGTCGTAACATCTTGTATGATAATTATATTTACTAAATATAAAATTTAAAAGAAACTTGAGTTTTTCATGTAATTTGTATCATGATAATAAGTACATTCCGTCAAATTTTTAAAATATTTTATAATAAGAATAATTAATATTTAAAGACAATACGTGCAGTGCACGGGTATGATAATTGATATTGTTGTATAGATATTTATTTTCTTCTTATTTTTATTTAAAATCAATAATTTTAAAGTTTAATTAAAATAATTTAAAATTTAAAAAATATATATTTTTTATTTTTTATTTATTTTAGCAATCATACCAGTGTTACAGGCACATAACTATTCATAATATTTAATAATTTTTAAATTTTATTCTTTAATAAGTTATATATATATTTGATCTTTTTAGGAATTATTCATATTTTTTAAAAAACATAATTTTTGGACTTTAATTTTTTTAATCTATAATATATGACGTAAAACTAAAAAGGTTATATTTTTTTTTTACCCACTTATATTAAATAACTCTTAAATTTCATTTTTTAATAAAATTATATATTTCTTGTGGACTTTTCTTTATTGATGATGGCTTCATAAATTGTTCATGTATTTATTTAAAAAACATATTTTTAGTATGAATAATTAGAATTTATAAAATTTTATAATTATTTTAAAATTATATATTTTATAAAACAATAAATTAATTTATAAAATTTGTCTATAAACAATGTCTTTAAAATTAAAATTTTTTTATCCTATTTTATTTTTAAGATTTAAATCAAAGCAGTGCCTGTGCACGGGCACATATCTAATTATTAATAATGGCTATTAAATTTAGGAATAAACACACGAACACATATCTAGTTATTAATAATGGCTATTAAATTTAAAATTTTATTCCAACAGAAATTCCTTCAGTCCAAGAAAACTGAAATAATAATGCCATTATTTTTGTTGTAGTGATTTAAATGGCCACTGTAAAGTATTATTAAAATTTTATTTTTATATAATTGATTCATTATTTAGATGGTGATTTAGTGATTCTACAATTAACTATTAGCTTTTGCAAGAACCATGGCTACGCAAAGGTGCCAACTTATCAGGCTAGCAAAGTCGGATCGAATCCTAGATTGAGAAGTTAGGGATATTTAGAAAAGGGTTATGAGTTGCCATGTAACTCATTTGTTATGAAAAAATATAATGATTATAAATTTTACGTTGACATAATAGTAAGGCTCATGCAAAAATAGGAATATTTGACATACATTTACAGCTAGCTAAACTTATTTTATAAGCTTCAATCGATGTAATATTTTTTGCATATCTTAATATAATATATCAAGATACTGTCTCTTCAAGTAAGGTTAGGAGTTCGAGATTTGGAGCGGTATCATTCCTCAGAAGTCCATCTCATATTAAAAAAAAATTAGGAATTCGAGATTTGGAATGATACTATTTTCTTACGAGGTTATCATCATATGAGTAATAGATCTTTAAATTACTTTGTAGGATGATAGTGAGGTGTCAACCCAACTAGAAGAAGGTTAGGAGTTCCAGATTGGAGTGGTATCATCCCTCAGAAGTCCATCTCCACCACAGGATTCTCATATTAAAAAAGTTGTTTTCTTATGAGTAATAGAGTTATCATCATATGAGTAATAGATCTTCAAATTACTTTGTAGGATGATAATGAGGTGTCAACTCAACTATACTCCTATTCTTATTTTAAATTAGTTGGGTTGGTTTAATGAATATTTTTTCTTCATTTTATCTCTAGCCTCCTTAATCTATACATTAAGAAAGGGTTCATTTTATGGTTTAGCTATATCCAAGTATACTTTTCAATTAGCCTATGCTTGTTGGTGTGGAGTTCCATTATTGATCCCTCTTTTAGCAATATCAAAGGTAACATCACCTTCAAATGTCAAATAGTTGGAGGCATGTTAGTGTAGCTAATTGCATTCATTACTCATTCTCAGAACATAATCATATTTATGCCACAAGGTTACACCAGAATCAACTTAGATCATACACAGAGACAAACCATAACTGACCCACAGGCCACAACTGATGTCAGTTGACCATTAAAAAATAAAAAAAGACTTCCCTCGAGCTTGGTTGGTGTGTGCCTTTGGAGAGTCATTACGTGTTAGTTTCAGACATTTGGCATAAAACAATGAGCTTGTAAAAGTGAGACAATTGTTATAGTCAATTATGGATGAAAATGATCAGACAGTAGTTCTCTACCTTCCCTCACCTTTGATGTATTTCCAGTCCATTAAACCTCGATCTACCAGACTCTTTTTTTGAGAAACTTCTCTAGTCCACAAAACCTTGGCCAGAGACCTGCATCTGTGATCTTCTGTACATCTTGGTTTGTAATTGAGAAATTGAAGATAAGAAATGAAAAGAGAGGCTCAAAAGTATGCAATTTGTCAATCCAGGCAAGGCTACTCCTGGGTTTCTCATTTTTCATTCCCCAATCTCATGTCCAAGAAAGCCATTATCAATCACACAAAATATTGATATCAATAAAAGTCCATTAAATTCTATGCTGCACTAGTAATGCATCTAATCATATATGCCTGGCAAATGCTTTGTTGTAGACTAGTAATCATCACGAACAACAAAAAGACCATGCTACCATTTTGAGTCTCTCTCACAAATCATTCTCCTAATAGAAGTTCTAGGATAGATGTTCAAGTCTTTAGGCATTTCATCAGTTAGAGGCAGTGAACTTCTAGTTTACTTTCAAAAAGAACTAACAAATTTGGAATACAACAAAGTTAAGAGACTACAGATCCATGACGCATCCCCGCAAAACATAATCAATAATGAGCCCTTCTCTTGTCCATTTTCCAAAAAACATATTATATTTCCTAAACAAGTTTTGGATACAACATATAATAGTTAAGTTATAATATATGTAAAATAAGCCGGAGGCATCTGAATGAAAGTTCAAAATGGGTTGCACCAGAAAGCAGTATTAGTGAAAAAACTCCAATAATAACATGGAAGGAGTTATATAATACAAAGCGAGAAGCATAGTACTCATTCTTGTCAGATAATAGCTGTAATCATCTATACAAAATTTTAAGGTACAGCTCCATATTATTTCAGTGAAAGTAAGATTCCACTATGCAGCTGCTAAACCTCTTTTATCGGAACCTGGAAGGCTTGCATGGATCCGAACATCGAGCTGATTATAATGATGCCAATAAACTTCATGCCGGAAAGTTCTGGATGAAGTCCTCCTCAAAGATGAACTTGCATCATGAAACAGTAAATAAATGAGGAATGGATTTGGCAAACATTACCATATCCTACTAGAGCATGGACTAAAATTTGTTCATCATCACCAAGCTCCTATCGTTCAACAATTACCATATCTGCCTCCTCAAAATATCTTGGACTAGTTTTCGAGCAAATATGTAGGCAAGTCACTCAGCCTTATGAAAACTACATTAACTCGAACCCTTTAACTGATCAGTCCCCTGGACAGTGTTACAATCAGGTTGTTTACATGAGAAATTGTATACGACCGTATATAACAATTAACCACATTTCATGCCGCAGAACAATCTAGGAGATAGCCAACTTGATAAAGGTTTGCAATCTTGCATTCAGAAGCATAAATAAAGCTCCAAACCACAAAAATGACGAAATATATCATAATTTCTTAAACCTCACAAACAGATAATAATGATGGACACAGGTAAAGAGATGATGAGTAGGCTAATCAACACCTCTCTTCTTGAAAGATAACTAGGAATCATAGGGTTATCATGGCCAAAGCTGCTACTGGAGTTGGTCATAATGCAGTTTTGGCACCACGAATTGGTTGTCATCTAAACTCTGATTTGAGAAATTCCTGCCGCATCTGAAAGCTCTTTGATGCTAATTGAAAGAAAAGATTGATCTAGTTCTGGTGAAGAATTATATCTACTGCCGCTGGAAAATCTCGAATTTAGTCCATTTTTCATTTTTGTTGCTTCTGCTAATCATTTTTTTTTAATATTGCATCATCATTATTAAATTCTTTAGCATTCTTGAAGTACTTCCAACATTTGAGGGACCATGTAAGAGATGGTTTGATCCTTGAGATTAGGTGTATCTATTCCAGCCCATCTCTCAATCAAGTGCCTTCGACAGTGGTGTTATGTGTTCTCCATGGTAATATGAACCATATAAATGCTTTGTGCTTCAAGTATTTCAATGATTGCCCTAAGTAAGAAAACAGCCTGAACAATTTTCTAACAGATGTCAAATGATTTCATGAGAGCATTTCTCACTTTTCACGAACGACACGTCTAGTAAAGATTTTGCTCAGAAAACATTTAGTAGAGATGCAGATATGACGGCAGAGTTATAGATACCTAGTATAGTATCAGACCCTCACACAAAAAAGAATAGGAAAAATCCATATAGATGGCAATGTATTACATCCTTTAAATCAGAACAATGATAACTAAGTGGTCCTCTAAAGCACCATTCATGAAAATTTAAAGAGGATTTGCTCTTTATTTTCATCATCCAACCATATTAAAGCAACTCAAATTCTCTTAAGAAGAAAATTATCCTCTTCTTAGCAGTACACTTCCTCTCCTAAGCCTTGCCCTGTTAGTTTTGCTTGGCTAGCAACTAGCACTTAAAACAAAATAACATGTTATATCACAAATATAAACAAAATAAGTGATCAGTTCTAATGATTCTCCTCCTTGAAATATGCAAAATAAAAAACATTGACCATAATAGAACCAACAAAATGTAATTGATGAATTTTCAAAAAAAACTACAAATGTGTTAGAAGATGTTGGAATCATGGGTAGGTTTAAAATAATTATAAAGCTTTGAAATCTTTGCAGAAAGTACAAAATATAACCTGCAATGATGTTAGATCTATCAGTGTATTGAAGGGAAAAAACATCTTTTGTTCTGTGCCATAAATAGCTAAAACCCGATTAAGATAACAAAAGACAATAAGCCTTGCACACACTTTGAAAATATCTGAAATTCTCATGCTGCTGAAAATTTTAAGCAATGCAAGAGAACAGCCATGCTTCTGATGGTTAAGCAGTTTAAATAGTTGCCCTCATATTAGCATAGCTCTCATCAACGCAATTGCTTCAGTCAATTTGATGGCTCTTAGTCATAAGGTGGAGTAGCAAGTAGCTAGTTGGCAGAAGCAACTATAGATAATCAACTAAAAGAGTACTTCAATGATAAGAGGAATTGCTTTAGTATTATAGTTAATCAGTCATCAAGCTCAGTTAGAAGCACAGAGTTCTGATTGCAAGAAGCAATTTAATTACGCAACATTTACATACATTACATCAAAGGCTGACAAAGATACAGTCTGGGAATATCCTAGTTCACAAAGATTATAGCCATTATAACCACCCCTACATTAGCCACAAAGCAAAACAATTTACAAAGTACATCAGGAAATGATCCTCAAATAAGGTTGGAGATATTTGTAAAATTACCTGACCTTGTTGAAGGATAAGGATCATTAGGTGGGAGGCAAATTAAAAAAAAAAAAGAATTTAAGCAGACAACAGGTGCCTCAACTGATGTAAATGTTCTTCACTTGAAATATGAAGAGATAGACGAAGATTTGTTAAAAGAGATTCCTGCTCCCAAGTTAAAGGACCCGAAGCATAAAAAGCCTGCACAGTAGACTGATATGCATGCAGCTCTAATTCATGGATGTAAGCAGCTAATTCATCTTCAGAAACGCTGTGGTACTTTTTCTCAGTTTCGGATGGACATGAAGACATGGCATCATCAAATGAACTAGCAGCAATTTCTATAGGATATATTCTGGTATTCTCATTATTATATTCTGGCACATTGTTGCCACTACAACTAGCGATGGAGCATTCATTATTCTCTTCAGTAATTTGCAAAGGTATGGAAGATGAATCCATAGCATGATAATTTGTCTCCCTATGAACATCCGTCTCAGCAAATTTAATTGTTCTGTCTTTATTGGATATATGCTGGCAATTCCCATCCCTCGTATCTTTTGATAAAGGAACAGTATCTACCTTTCTAGGCAGTGCTTGATTTTTTAGCTGATGAGATCCATCCACTTTTGTGCTCACTTTCCTTTTCCTTCCTAGACATCGAACCACATCATCTGGTAATACACTATAGTGGGAATTGAGATTCTTCTTTACAGTTCTTGCAGGAGAAAATGAGTGAAAATGATCTTGCTCGTATCTCTGTCTGGTGCAAGCTTCTTCCCATATGCCTCCATGTGCCTCACAACCTAAGCCTATGGTATCTTTGGAATAAGAACCGTTGTAGCCACTGATGACTTGCTTCTTTCCACTGACCTGAAAGCAAGAACACCATTAACCAGATAAATTAAAATACTGACTGAGAATTTCTTTCTGCATAACAGTTGCACAATGGAAGCAGTAAAAGGAGTGGTTGTTTATAGGTCATGCCTACAGTCTTCAGAAATCAATTTTCATCTCTCATTTTCATACAATGATAAAGAAGTATATGAGGGACATACTATGGAAAAGGAAAAAAGGGATCAAATTCAAGTCCTTTTGTATATACCCAATAAGAAAATACATCCATTAATCCTACAAGATAGTAAAGTAAATAAAAGGAATATTACTACCGTGAGAAAGAAAAATTTAAAGTTTTATTTGTAGCCACCAAAATGAGAACGCAAGAGGTGACCGAAAGGATTTTTTTTTAAACAGTAGTAAAACACCACTAAAATAATAATAATCAAATAGATCATGTTCATAACAAGACAAGGAGCACATGATTTAGTTTACATAGGAACCAGCTAAAGCCTTTTGCCTAATGATATACAATTTGGTAACAAGTATTAGAAGCATCCATAACAACAATGTATTCAGTTGAAAATCAGGGGAACTACAGTTAGAAACTAAGTGTGACACAAATAGCTCAGGCTGGCTGTTGACTAATAGCTTCAGCATTGTATTTTGACATGTGATGGTTCCTTCTAGATTACATTTAGAATTGCTTTGCATCATTATTATTTTCTTGTGACCTGAGCAGAAAATTTTACTCCAAAGATGGCATCAAAGAACATGATAGTCAATATATACTACTGATCTTTTATGAAGGATGTGATTCTGGAATTTCATACAGATACTTACATTCACACTGCGCATGTCAAATAAGCTTATATATGCAGAATATTATGTATAAACCACATTAAGTCATGAGATTTGAACTGTAAGCTCTAGGATTTAAATGACATTATCACAACCTTTTCATTCACTATTTGAGATTCAGTTACATTGGATGGAACCCATCCCAGCTGGCCAAAGTCAGACAAAAAGCAAAGGTTGAAAATAGGATAAACCATCCATCAGCTCTTATGGATCTATTTCTTTTTTGGGACAGAATGTCTCTCTTAGATGCAGTCCTAAGCAACAAGAATTTGTGTACCAAGACATCATTGATAGAATTCTAGGATTAAGCATACACATGGGCCACCTAATTAGAATTTGTATACTGGACTCTCATGATTGTGTAATCAACTTATGTCAGCAAAACCATATGGACTTAGTTTGAGGCTATTCATGTATACATGTCCAATTATTTGCTGCCACATCTGAAGCAGAAAATGCAAGATTTATGCCATCAAACATCTAGGAGCTTCATGCGCACATAAGAAATTTCTTGGCAGGAATAAGGTATATATAAAGGAGCCAAAAATATGAAATATTGAAGATATTGAAGGTGTACATTACTCTGTTTTGAAAATGTACTTCGCACTACATAATGACTTTTAAGCTCCAGATAGGCAATAAGCTTATAAAGAAATGCTGCGTAACATATACCATGTTGAGTTCCTAGCAATAGACATTATGATTGACCATAAGCATAATGGCCATGACAGAGTGCATTACATAACTATGGAATAGTGTAAAAGAAGTTCACACAAATTAGAGAAGCAATGCAAAAAACATGTAGCGTGGCATGTAGTTGCCATGATTTTCTATTTAAAACCAAAACTGCCAGTGTCTATGACACGAAAAAGCATTGGTGCATAAAAGCATGATGGGAGAAGCAAAGACAGCAATCATGAGTTAAATGTATGGTACAATCTTTAGTCTTGCTTTTTGTGATAAATCCAGGGCTATCTTCTTATAAGGAAAAAGCGAGACATTAAAATGCTTTTTAGTAGAATGAAATTGCCTTTCAAAATCCATGACAGATAATGAAATGCACCATAAATTATACTTCTGAATACAGCTTTTAAGGACAAGACACATAATACCAACCAATGAAGACAAAATTGTGAAATTGAGTGAATTTTTAAAATAATATAAATATTGCCCTAAATGGTTCTCATAAATCATAACATGTAAGAATGATATTCGATCACAAGATCACAGCAAAAATGTAGAAGGGTAGAATGGATAACTAATTAAAAGCTGAGTAAAAAGAGATCTCAAGAATTCTGATAATTGGTCCTGAACCTTTCCAGTCACAACCCATTGATTGTTATGCCAAGCTTGTCGAACCCGTAGACTGGAAACATGAAATTCTCTAAGCTGGATAGAGCCAAAGAGTTTGATGACGACATGATTGTTGTTCAGAACTTTTGCAACCTTCCCAACTCTCCATGAATGGAGGTCAAACACCTCAGCTATGTCACCAACAATCCATCTCTCCTTTCCATGAACAGGAGGTGGACAAGGCCTAACATCTTCCTTGCATACCTTTTCTACTATGGGCTTTTCTTTGGCTGCCAGAAGTAGCTCAAATCTGACACTGTATTTGTCTCCATCTATTGACAAAATTTTAGCAGGAAACCAAGAGTCATAATGATCTTCATTTCTTCTCATAACCTCCACCCTGTTCCCTTCTTTGAACTTCATGCTTACAATATTATGTTAGCAACACCCTGCACAATCCATCCGCATTAACTGTTGAGTGTAACTCTGTAGAAACTAATTATGTTTGAAATTGTTGCTAGTATTACTAAACCATAGATCCAGCAAAAGATGGAACAAAGACAATAGTTTAATTTAATAATACCTGAACAAAACAAGCTGCATGCATTAGAACAAAACCCAAGGTGTTCAGATCTTGCTATCAAAGAGAATTCCTGTCATCCTGAAGAACAGTTTGTATATATATCAGATTTTCCCCTTTGTTTCTTCTGCTCAAAAAATAAATACATAGAATTGACAACAACGTCGATTACTAATCCAAAGTAAAGAAAATCAGTTCATGTTATGAGGCTTTTTTCCCCTTAACCCAGAAGAATCTTCTTTAAAATGAACCAAAGGTTAAAAAATCAAAAAGGGATACTTAGAAAGCTGAAATCAAAACAAGTAGAAAGCCGGCATGGAAAACAAACTTGGAATTAGAGGCAGTCAAAAATGAGGCAACGACGCCATATAATGCAAATCCAGAAGACCATTCTCCAATCATCAACTAGAAACCAATGAGAAAAAGAAATTGGGTTTTAGCCCACCAACTAATTTCCAGATCCTAAAGTTAAAATTGCCAAAGTATCTACTAATCTAATTTTATTATTATTTTTTTAAAGAAAAAACACAACGTATTCTTCAACCCATCAAAGAACCACCCTTCTTTTTTTAAGGATTTTTGGAGCTTCTAGCGTCTTCCACCGCAAATCAATTTACATTCTTGATCGAAATATCACAACATCATCTTCAAATAAGAGACTTTCCACCAAAACAACTGGTAAAATCAAAGATTTGAACTAAAAACAACAAGAACAGCTTGATTTCAAGCGGAAGCACAAAAAAAAAAAAAAAAAAAAATCTTTGGCCATTCTATATCGCCCGAAAACAAAAAGAAAACATGGGAAGAATCCAAGAGACCGATCGGGGACTGACCTACGGCAGATTGGCAGACTGGATAGGCGGTTCGGAGCCAATTCCGACGCTTAATTCCGGAGACGGGACCGCATGGAACGGGATAACGGCGTGCTGGTTTGCTTGGGAGATAGGCTGGTATCCAGATCAACTTTAAAAAAATAAATAAATAAATAAAAATAAAAGAAAGCAATAAATAAAAAATAAAAAAGAGAATTTCTTTTTTTTTTTTCTTTTATTTTGTTTTGCTTTTAAATAGCTTCCCAGCTTCGTAGATCACTAAAAACCGCCATCTTTCTTTATTTTTAACTAATTTTATCCTAGATAATTTTATATCAAGAAAAATTGCCTTTAAATTGGTTTCATCACCACGGAACCACCTAAAAAAAAAAAGATGGAAAGAGATAGACACGATCGGTAGTTTTGTTGGATAGCGGAATCACAATGAACAAACCATAACAAAAGGGTAGGACCCATGGTTTCGCAATGGATGATAACGAGAACGACTGACACATATTTATATATATTTTTTATCTGTAGAGAAATTTTGTACGCATAAAAGTACTGTGGAGAAATCTATGAGTCTAGCTGAGCGAGTGATCGAGATCGGATCTGGGTGTTTCCTCAATTTAAAATAATAATAATAATAATAAATAAATAAATCAGCTCAGTGCAAGCGACAGCTGTGCGTGCGCGACACCTGTATTATTGGTAAATACATTGAAGAAGCGCTGTTTGATACAACCACTAGAAGACGTTGCCTGCAAGCATAGCTCTCCCCGTCTCAAATATTTTTAGCGTTTGATTTAGGATAATATAATATTATCGAAAATATTATATTTTTTGATAATCTTATATCTAATAATTAAATTATTAAAAATATAAAATTATCATTTTTAGTTTACTAGCAATGCTAATTCGGATTTTAAAGATGTAAGATTTAATGTATATTATATTCTATTCTATTTTATTTATATTTTTTTATAATTTATTTTTATTTTTTAAGTGATCATCTCTTTTTAGCTAGAATATAAAATGTTCTACAAATAAGAATTTTTTGTAAAATTATTTAAAAAATATTATAAATATTGTATTATATATTATATATTATATTATTTAATTTAATAATTTAATATGCAAGAAAGACCATAAATATTAATAATTTTAAATTTAATATTTATATATTAGTATATAAATATACATAATAGTGTTTAAAATAATAAATATTATATTAATATTAAATTTAATATTAATATAATATAATATAAATATAATATTATATAGTTAAATATTGTTAAGTTGCTATTAAATATATAATTAGATTAAATATTATTAAATATTTAGGTGAAAGTCAAGGTTATTAATTTTTGATAATCTCATATGAAAATTAAATTATCATGATTTATAATAATTGTAGATTATTAAAAATTAAATATTATCATTTAAATTACTATATCTAATTACCTAACATATTAATCTGCATAATAATATAAGATTATCAAAGCAATTACTACCAATGAAACGCCCTTCCACATCAAATTGGTTATGAATTGAAATATAGGTCAATTTGGAAGCAATGAACAAAGATGGTGAATCATCTAATATTCTACTCCTACCATGCATTTGATAGAATTCAACAATCGAGTGCAAGGATAAAATAAATAAGCTAATTTTGTGGATGACTATCTGAATGATATGGATTCGCATGTTCCTGAGATAATTTGAATAAACCATGAACAAATGATCATTTGTTAGTCTAATGAATCTGTGAAAGATGAGCCTACCGCTTAGAAGTTGAGCCTTACGGTGCAGAATAAATTAGAAACTACTTAATATTTAAATTGTTGTTGTTAAATTAATAATAACACTCTTACTATCTCTTGTCATACCATTTTTGTTTAAAAAAAAAAAAAAAAAAAAAACCTTTTCCTCATAAATAAAACCATCGAAGCCTGTGACCCTATGTCTTTAAACAATAATAATAATAATAATAATAATAATTTAGAAGCAAACGGCGGAACCTTGCGTAACGTGGTGACACAAGCCTTCCAACTCTCGCTAATGAGTTTTCATGAGTATTTCCTCAAATTAAGAGCCCGTTACACGCATCATGTTTCTCATTAAGCCCCGTTAAAGTCTTCAAACAATTATTCAGCTCCAAATTTCCCGTGCACTGATGTTCCAAAGATATCATCTTTGGATCCTTGGCGATTTTACTATCATCGACAACAGAGCAGTGGGCAATACCGCCCCTGTAATCAAATCATAACCGTTTATCTCATAAAAAGCATACAGACAGCAAAAGAACACGGATAAGTTTTGTATTATAATCATGTCCTGCTACAAGAAATCACGTAAAAATTTTACGTTAGCCAGATTCCTGTATCCTGCTTCAATCACAGGCAGAGACCATGGAACCCACGTGTATTTAGTTTCACATTAAAAAAAAAAAAAAAAAAAAAAACTTGATAAAGTATCAATTGGTAAAACAAATAGCACAGAAAAGAATTATTGAATATTTTTTCCTCAAATAAGTTTCAAGAGCGGCTATCTATTCCAATATCTTTGCATTCAGGTTAGATTAAGTAGTGATACAACCTTCAAGCACACAGAATACCTGTCCATTCCATACAAATCTTTTATTATCAGGCATTCAAACCATTCAGCTCGGTAGTAACAAGTTAGACATAGCCAACTGTTATTTACTTTCAAGACATTATTATATTGCACAAGTCGCATGCCAGGTCTTGACCAATTAGTGTATCATTTTTCCCTGCATTGCCTACGTCAGAATAATGACAAGTATAAAGAGCATGAAACGTTTGTGAATATTAACTCAACATGGTTAACATATCCATATCAAGAGAAGGAATAAATGGAGGCCACTGAAATCCAGGTGTTAATGAATTATAGCGATTTTGATTGCTTTGATGGATACAACCTAAAATCTTTAGAGACAATGCCTAAACCGACCGAAACTTGTGTTAGAAACTTTGCATTATATCAGCAAAAATATATAACTTCGAACTTCCAAGGGGCACCGCACTGGAGTACCCACAAATGATGAATGTAAAGTTGCATGGAGAAAAAGATATATTCCAGTATTTCAGCCAATCTGCGCATGAAAGTAAAATAACATGAAGTGCGACAGCAATCCAGGAAATATTTGATGAACATAGAGGAAGAACAGTAAATTAATCCAAATATTTCACTAGTGTGAAACTAGAACTTACATCTGGAATACAGGCTGCTTCCACATGTTGCCGCACCTGGAGAAACAACAACAACAAAAAAGGGTAAAAAAAACTCCCATCATATAAATATAGATGGTCAAACATGCACAATGAAATTGAAAGATTAAAAAAAATGCCATCACCCATGAGAACTCTTAATGTTATGCATGTAGTAAAATATGTAAACTTTCTTGATTTTCTAGCCTCTCTTCTTGTGAATAAAATCAGTTCAAAAAATAATATTTTCTTCAAAGTTTTAAATCTCGTGGAATAGAGATACCCTGGTTTTTAGTTTTTTCATAAAACGAGATGCTTCGCATTCTATCCCGTTCTGATTCCTAACCTGGTTAGGCATTCCGATACTTCCTTAAAATGTTTTCTTCTTAAACAAATTATTTATGAAGCTTTAATATTTTATTTGATTTTTAAACATATTTGAACTTTAAAAGTTATATTATTATGATAAATTAGATTTATTTAAAATTGGCACTATAATGTATTACGGTCGAGACTCGACGACTAAGACCGGTCCCCAAATCTTTCTGGGATGAGGCAACCAAGACGACCCCTATATCGAAACTTCAATCACTGTTCCCTTTACAAAATTATAAGGTCAATACTTGTTGGGTGCCAAGGTACTCTGAAGCCTCATAAAGAGAACCTAATCCACTTAAGTATGGTACATGATTACCATACTCAAACACCAAAATAAGAAAAAAATAAGAACAACAGCATAAATCCAAAACACACGCTGGCATATCCAGCACCAGGGCACTGATAGTAGGGCAGAGAAGATCCAGCCATGCCATGGGGTGGTGCACCATAGCTAAAACAATAGAAGATTAACTAAGAATGTGAATCCATGTGTCAGAAATGAAGGGGAAACAAGATGCCATGATTGCATACTTCATGTGAAGTTTCATAAAATTATAAAAAGAGACCTTGAGATGGCAATTGGAAAAGAAATGCCAAGACGAGCACAAAGATACCCTCTCTCAAATCAGAATACAGTGCATCATCATTGCCCTACAGAATCAAGCATATAGTTGAGGGTATGATGTGATGATGTCTTGAGAAAGTATATATGTACCAGCTTCATGAATTATCATTGCAGTAAAGGAGCACTTTCCTCCGGGGAAGAACATTTGAATAATCTTGGACGGTAGGGCTTGGCACCATAAACCCAAAAGAAACAAATGAACTTCAAGAAAATAGTTAAAAGGGGCTGCCAGAAACTTCAAGAAAAACTACAAATCACTGCAATGATCACCAACTGCTGAATTAGAAAGCAAAGATCATAAAGAATCATCAAATACTATTAACCTAATGCAAATGCTCCATGCTAAATCAGGTCTCAGATAAGGCCAATAACTCTGATACAATAGGAAGTCCTTTAAATCATACAAGGTGGTTACTTTCTAAGATTGGTTATAGACAATAATCCCTCTACTGAGGTCAAAGCACCATAAACAGGAAGTTCTCATTCAATGCCAAACTGCTAATGAACAGAATATGCTATTGGTAAGCAAGGCAGAATTGGCAACCTTCATGAAAAGCATCAAGGATTTTGTTCAAATTCATCAGTGATTAAAAAGAGAGTCGAAATAGGATGTGTTAAATGTTGTCCATAGGCTCCATAGAAAATTACAAAAGGAGGACCCCTTCTGTGCAATAGAACAACCCAAAAGACTACATAAGCTTTTTAAGTTGGCATTATTTTGAGCAAGCATCAAAGAAGTTGGTCAACCAACTGCCATGGGCAGATATAAGTAAACTTTCTCATGGAAGATCTGATAGCCAGTTCATATAACTTCATAAAAACAGTTCCATCTGTCCTTCAGTTTTCCCATTTTGGCACATCCAAAATAACCATGGCTGGCTTGAATCGTCTATCAATGTCATGGCTGCCCTTAATTCCATAGGAATAGTCATAATCTCTCATGACATTAAGGCAGTGTTTGGATGCTGAACAGCTAACCCAGGGGTTAGCTGTTTTTAACCCTAGGCAAACATCCCGTAATCACTCATCCCTGGGTTGGTAATATCCCCTGTTTGGTTGAAGTTGAGAGTCAGTAGATTAAATTGTGAAAAATATAAAAAAAAAAGAGAGAGGAGAGGGTTCCATAGGTTAAACTTATTTCACCAAGAAGGGTGGAATAAGTTTTAGCCAGGATAAAACCTTTTCAGTACACTGACCAGCAAGTATCATTCCCCCATTTTTTGACAGTGTTACGCAGGCTAAGTGGATGGCCATCTGCTAATCCCCACTTATGCAGTAACCATAACACTACCTGACAGAAATTTGCTTAACATTAGCATAGAACCTATAGATAATTTACTGATTGCCTTCGTTGATCACTTAGAATATATAAACTACTTTGACATGAAACTAATCATCCTTAAAGCCAAGGTCCAAAACCTTGATTTCTATTTCATTCTTAGTATAGCCTGTCAAGTTTTGGTTTCTGTAGGTCAGCAGTTTCATGAGATCTGGTTCAAGTCTCTAGATTCCAGTGAAATAATTTGTCAAGAGAAGTTGTGGAAAACACTACTTTAAAATGCAGTGCATAAGGCCACATATACATATGTGATCCCCTGACCTCATACCCCACATGCAGCCACACCGCATATGGGCCAAAAGGATGGTTGCTTAGCACTTTATGGACACGTGTAACTTGATTAGCATTGTGTGGCTGCATATGTAACCTACTACCACATAGGTGGACCTTTTAGCATTATGTGACCACATATATGGCTGCTCTTATTGAGACCCATACAAACAAGGCGTTCGAGATAATGGTTGGGTAATATCAATATGTTATTTATGCTACAATTACTACAAGTACAAATCAAGTACTAAGAAGAAAGCACTCATAGATGTTATTGTTATTACTATTGCTATTACTTATAAAAAATATTGCTAAAACTGCTATTGTTTATAATGTATTTTATTCATATGATTTAAAATAGTAATCCCATACGCAGCTGCTGTGGCCTGCATAATGGATAAGCACCATGCAGCAGTCCCTTGACCACCCACAAGACGCGGCTGCCTTTTAAAACATTGATGGACATATAGGGCAAATGAGGGAAATAAATCAAATCATGAAAATATATAAAATATCATAAAATTTTAATTATTGCATATTGTCTGTAATCTTTGGATATATAATGTCAGTGTCTTCAGGCCGAAATCCTGAAAATATCAAAAGTTATGAACATCCCTAAAATAAAAAAAAAGAAAAAAGAAAAAAGTCAAAAGAACCAGGTTGCACATCAAAGAGAAACATATCATTTAATTATTTCACAAAAATTCTTTTACCTACTGCATGCTGATGCATAACAACTTCTATACAGAAATATTATGGAGAAATAGCAAATAGAGAATGAAACCTTAGGTTATTTCAGAAATTAATATTATACTAGAAAGGCAGAAACAAAACTATAGATAAACTATGAACAAATCTAAGAACCTATTTTTGTCTAAGGATTTGAACTCATGAAAAAACACACTCCACAATTTGCATCAAGTGTCAACAATTCATGAAAACAAATGGATCATTCTAATTTCAACTGCAGAAGTGCCACGCTGTACAGCATCGCGTCACATTCAAGTACCCTGAAGTGTCAGAACTACACAACTCCTGCAAGAAACAAAGTTATCACCCAAAAAAAGAAAAGAAAGCATAATTTGCAAAAACTGGATCTAAAAAGATGAAGAGGAAAAATAGCATGACATGAAGTTATGGACAAAATATAAAAGATGATAAAAGGAATGAATCTAAGACATGATAATATTCAAAAAAATAAATTAGTAATGATTTATATGTAAGTACCATATACATTAATGGTGAAAATTGAACAACAGAAGGAGAAAAGGTTGAGGCTTATTCATACCACTAGCTAGATTCCCAGAAAAAACCACTCTTAATTGTACAGAATTCCTAAAGAGTAAAAATATATACTTAAAAAGAAACTCATGGTTGTCAACCTTTATTACATTAAAAAGCCACACAACTGCCAAAGTTCTGTACAATTTTCTAACATTTGCTTTAACGCCATAATGTCTCACTGTATTGATTACCAGAATTAGGATCAAGCGGAAAATAATTAGGCATGAAACAAGTCAAGACATAAACATCATTACCAACAGGAAAATCATAACCAGAGTAAAACAAAGGGTGAAATTAGTAGACTTGAAATTGCTTTGTGAATCATCTAATATAAGAAGACTGCAAATCTGCAAAGATGCATAAAACTAATTCACCACAATGCATACCACTAGCATAAAACTTCTGTCCCTCTTTCCTAGTGGGCTGCTCCCTCAAAACATTCAGAAGTTCATGAGTTGTAGAAGATTTCTTATCCCCATCACTAGTAGTATGACCCCCTTTGAAAGACTTCCCCTTGTTGGAAGAAACAGTGTTCACCTAGAAAAATGGTTAGAAAGGAAAATTCAGATGTACTGAGATCATGCTTTATCAAAATTCTCTAAAATTCTTAGTACTGATGCACTTAAAAATTATTACTTAAGAAAACTTTGTCAATATAAAGCAAAATCATTCCTTAAACAGTTACTTATGAATATACCACATTAATTTTTTTCTAGTGTTAAACTCTTTGTTCCTGGACAACATGCTACTACAACATATCAGATAAATATGTACTACCATGTGTGCCACATTCTATCCTTAATTAACAAATTTAGTAGCTAAAAACAAAATTGTTGGATCATAACAAAATTTAGAATCCATTTACTTCATTTAAACGTCCATATATATGTGACATTGCAGAAGCCACAAATGAACTAAAACAACTAACTAGGGCAGAGAAGCTATAGGGAACTGTGTAGGAACCAAGTTTAAGAATAACCAGACTATTGATAAACCAGTGAATTACCAACAAATACTTGCCAGAACAAATAAGAAAGAATTTAGACAGGCAATCTGCACATAATTCTATCTACTTGGATATAGAATGCCATACAGCACATCAGAAACTGAGATGGTTCTACTAAAGCCCAATCAAAGCCTGTCCATGTGCGAGTTCTATGCATGGTTTCAAAACCCAGCGAGATGTCCCGTAGAACACCGAAACAGATTGCCATCCCAAGTGCTAGGACGGAACTGTCCTACTATTGTCTTAGTGTCTCAATCGATACTTCTTGGGACACCCCTTGACCCAAGTATCAGGATGGGGCAAAATAGCTGCGTGTCCCATTCTACCAAAAAACTGGGATGGCCCCATTAAAGGAATTAAAACCTTGATTGAACAAACAGATGGAACAGCTTTAAATTGACAACCACATATTGAGAGCGTAAAGTTGGTTCAGTAGGACAGCATGTGCTAGCTCCCAGAAGTTCTTTTTATTGTAAATAAGAGGGAAACTAAGCATCAAAAAAGATACAATAATGCTAATATTGAACCCAAAAACCACAAGGAATGACTGTAATATTAACTTCTTTCAGTGATGAGCAAGACTCAAGAACATTGTTTTGAAGAACAACACAGCTCCACAAAGAAACACAACAAAAAACAATTCAGTCTAGCATAAGACTTGCAGAAATTTTAACTCACGTTGGACCGCCTTGGGTTTCTCTGTACTTGTTACTAGATGTTGAACTTCCTTTGTTCTGTTTACCCTTTTGTACAGGTTTAGCAAGTGACACCTTAAGATTCACCTAGATAAACAAAACACAATTTGACCACAGAAATCAATCAAAAAGGGGTATACAATATTATCTAAAATTCAGTAGTTCGGAACAGAACCTTTGAGCCATTCTCAGTTATTTCCTCCAAGTCAAATGACTCAATGCATGAAAGAGCAGCCTCTTGCATTGTGTAGCTAACAAAGGCAAAATCTTCTCTCTTTGCTGATGGGATGTTACATGCATGGACAATACGTTCAATCTCCCCAAATTTTTTGAAGGATTCCCTCACTTTGTTTTCATTCAAGACAATGATATACCTTCGACATAAACTGGTTTTACCTAAATGGAGGCAAGAAATGTGGATCACCATATCAATACAGTAAAATTCTAACAAGAAATGGTCAGTCAAGAATAAAAGACATCAGAAATAGAAAAACAAAATTCTTCCATAACAAGAAAAGAAAACTCAGCCAAAGATAGATCTTTGCAGGCATGCCATATTAAATTACAACATGTTCTAGCATTTTTCTGTATTACTGACAACTACAAAGAAATTACCTAGCATAAAAGAAAAGAATACCCACATCTTCTTTTTTCCACTTTTTATCAACATCACCAAGAAATATTGTATCATTCCCCTCAAAAGCTGCAGCTTGGCAAACCATCCCACAAAACTTCAATTTGCATATCAAAATGTCATTCAAAATGTCGCCAAGATTCATGGCAATATGAGGAGTCCAGAATACTAAATCAAACAACTTAGAATGATTCACCTAACCAAAGTGCATAGTGACCATAAAAATAACAAATTCAATGACAAAAAGCATTATTAATTACAACAATTAAACTACCCTAACAATATTAAGATATGAGATACTATGATGGCCATATTAAAGTACAGAAGATATTATATCACCTTTACAAGTATAAGCAGCTAGCAAACAAGTTATTAGGATAATGAGAAAAGGCAACTTAGAAATTAGTCATGCAAGCCTGTCTTCCACCATGCACATGCACACACACACAGGATCGTACAATTTAACAAAGCAGAATTTAATTATTACACAATCTACCCAAACAAATGACCTTCATTTTGACCTTGTAGTTCACTTTGTTGGTACAAACAAAGGTTAATCAATTTATTAACTAAATGCTAGCAACAGGATCTTCCACCTAGGATGATGCAATAATAGTACCAGTACCAGTAGTAGTAAATCAGTACAATACAGTACTCTACCAACAAGTATAGATATCTATTGGTGCCAGCATAGCAAGAATTAGGTGCAAACCAATGTGTGTGCATATATGGTACCATACCAAGGGGTGTACAGCTAATCCACACAAGTACACATTGGTATTCTATTAAGAACTAGGTACTCCTCATTATCTCAATGACGTGTATATGATCATATCCTTCAGTCTTCCAACTTCAGAAAAATTCCAGCAAGTTGTGAAAGCTCATTTATGGTCTTAACTGATTTTTCCATGCTTCTCTTGGCTGCACTAGAGCGTGGCATGCTCCAAAGGTTTCACTATATGCTTGGAGTTCATATCATCTGTCCATTCCAACAAAAGATTGGATTGCTCTTTTTTTTTTTTTTTTTTTTTATGTTTCATGGTAACAGGTGGTATAACTCATGTAAAGTTGGCCAAGAGGACAATCTAACCTCGGACATGCTTGGCCACAATTTAGGCAGGAATCACAAATTCTATACTCACAATTATGCTTTCAGACCATAATATATGGCAAGTCTAAATAAACAATTGCTGATTAGGGCATATGAGCTAAACTTGAAAGGCTTGCTAATTGATATGATGATAGTTTTCTTGAAGTGCCATCAATTGCAGTAAAGCTGCTTTAGTCATGACAATAGATATTAGAGCAATTGCTTAAAGACATTCATTAATCACATATTAATTTAAGATTTCAAGTTCCTTGTAGGAAATTAATAACAAGATATAAGAGCTCCAATATATTAAAGGACAAGCAAGAAAGCAATTTGAAACTTGAGCTTCAACATATGAGCAGTATTGAGTCAAATGGACATATGATTACACAAATATGGCATACTTAACATACAATTTGAGCTAAAAAACTGTTTGGAGAGCAGGGGGGAACAAAATCTGAAACCGGAGACCAACCAGAGTGTAAGTCTACAAACAGATCACAGCAAAGAAAGAACACTGCAAGTACCTCCACTTTAGCAAACTCTGCAACAGCCTTCTTAGCCTGAGCTGCCTCCTTGTACCTCAAGAAACAATACCCTTTGTTCTTCCCCATTCGCCCATCCATCATCATCTGGACCTCCACACTCTGTCCGACCTTCCCGAAAACTTTCCTTCTCTTCCTCCTTCGCATCCCTATGCAGCCCTTCAATGAAGATCTCTGTCTTCCTTCACCTTTGTCGCTCTGATATCCCCGCCTCCTCATCCCCTGTAGCTGCCCCTGTCTCTGCTTCCACTGCCTCTCCGTTTTCCTATTCTACTGGAGCATCCGTGTTCTCCATTCTGAAGTCTGAGCTTTCGTTTATCCGAAATCGAGATTGTTCCGCAGAGAAAGAAGCATGCGATCCACTCTCTCTCTCTCTCTCTCTCTCTCTCTCCCTTCGGCAGCAATTGCCGCAGGAAGAAAGGAAGGTGAATTCTCTTCTATTATTTTTTCCTCGCTTTGGATGGAAGAACAAAAGCTACCGATAGACTGCTCTTTGGGAGGGATATTTTCTGGCTTTAAATAATGGTTACAATGGAGTATAGATTTTTAAAAAAATTTAGAAAATCTTTTAAAGATAATAGCATGATATTGATGTGATCTCTGTATAATTTTGAATTATTAGGTCTCAAAAATCTCAATAAGATGAATAGTTTAATTTGTGATAGTATTTGAAAAATAAGCAGCATTTTCTATCTATATTATTTTATCAGAATTATTTTAAAAAATACATTATTACAAATTTATCATGAATTTTAAATTTAATTATTTCATAAAATATTTATAGCTATGCTATATGGGATTCGTTATTCTCCTCAAATGAAATTATGAATCTTTTGGATGTATAAATTTTATTTATTAAATTATATTTGATGGTTTATAAATTAATCATATTTGATAATTTGATTATCTAATTTAATTTATTAGCTTATATGTCATTTAATTTATAATTATTAAATCAAACAAAAAAATTATATTTATCGAATATGCTATAAAGAAGTTTATTATATGCCTCTTTGGTATCGTAAATTATTAATATTTAAAAATTATGAACTCTTGAAAAATTTATTTAAATTGAAAATACCTTATTTAAAATTCTATTTATTTTGTAAGTGTCTAGAATATTCATGAGATTGCAATATTAAAAAGATAAATATTTGTACATCTATATTTACTCTCAATCGAACTAGGTATGATATGTTGTTATCACTGTAAGTGTAAGTGTAAGTGCAGTACAAAGAAGAACTACATCATAATAATAGCATTTGATATAAACTTATTTTATAGGTTAAATATGAACTTATTCTACAGGAATTAAATTCAATGCTTAATATAGACCTACTTCGCAAGGGTTAAATACGGTAATGATACCTGCTCTGCAAGGTTAAATGCGGTTACAATACCTACTCCATAGGATTAAAGACGGTCATGATACTTACTCTACAGGGGTTACATGCGATTTTAAATCTATGTTGAAAAGGATAAATGCAGTCGTTGACTTTGGTTAGAAAGATTAAAGAGATCTGAAATTTTAAAAATTATGATTTAATATTTAATTATCTTATTAAAATTGTGATTTGATATTTAAATTGTCTACTATCAAGCATATGAAATTCATCTATTCTTAATTATCCCACCTTGAACCAAATTAAAACTCTAGGACACGACAACCGATATATACTCATAGGTGTTAGCCCCACAAGCATAAAAAGCTATTCCATTTGTCAATAAATTTATCTCAATACGATAATAATGCTATTTATACATAAACGATAGTAATCACCGAAACAACATTTACATTTTAACTAAATCTTCAATCTGAAACACTTCATACAAACTTCTAGATTATTAACAATAATAAAAAATGTACAACTCTCACATTCTACTATTTGATATAATTTTATATATCTCCAAAATACACTTTAACATATATTTAAATATAACTAAAATTAGTCCATAAATATATAGAGAGCCATCTTTGCCTCTAATTGCTTAACCTTGATCTTTTATCAAATAACCTTTCAAACGCTGGATTTGAAAAATAGTTAAATAAAAATAATGAGCTCACAGACCAATAACACTTTACTTAATATAATTAGATCAAGTAATATTCATATTTAATATTTTATTTTTTGAAATATATATAAAGAAATAGGTAAGTTTAATAAGAATAACAAGAATCACAAATGTATTTTTTCAATTGCATGTACCAAATAACATATTGCATTTCTATTAAAGTAAAATATAATACATGGATTTATCATGCTCACTAATAAATATTCAAATATCAAATCATAATTATTAAATTTTAAATCTCTTTTAACTCTCCAGCCAAAATCTATGACCACATTTAACACTTGCAATATATATTCAAAACCACATTTTACCCCTAAAGAATAAGTAGCATAACCGAATTTAACCCTTGCAAAGTAGGTATCACCACTTTTAATTCTTGTAGAGTATGTCCATATCAAGTATTGCATTTAACCAAATATGTTCCTATCAAATACTATTACTACAATATAGTTTTTTTCTATACCGCACTTGCGATACTAAGAATATATCGTATGTAGCTCAGCTGAGAGTTTATAAACATATACAAATATCTATCTTTTCCATAATCATTTTGTAACATTGCAATCTTATAAATATTCTAGATATTTACAAAATAAATAGAATTTCAAACTAGACACTTCCAATTTAAATAAAATTTTCAAGCATATATAATTTTTTAAACATCTATAATTTATAATGTCAAAAAGGCATACAATAATTTCTCAATAGCATATTCAATGAATATAACATTTTTTTATTCAATAATTATAAATTAAATAAAATATAAACCAATAGATGAAATCAGATAGTCAAATTATCAAATATAATTTAATTCAATTAATTTATAAATCATCAAATATGATTTAATACATAAACATACAATAATTTCTCAATAGCATATTCAATGAATATAACATTTTTTTATTCAATAATTATAAATTAAATAAAATATAAACCAATAGATGAAATCAGATAGTCAAATTATCAAATATAATTTAATTCAATTAATTTATAAATCATCAAATATGATTTAATACATAAAATTCATAAACTTAGAAAACTCATAATTACATGTAAGAATAATGAATCCCATATCAAATAGCATAGTTATAGATATTTTCTCAAATAATTAAATTTAAATTTTATAATAAATTTACAATAAAGTGTTTTTTAAAAATAATTTTAATAAAATACTTGAAATGCTACTTATTTCTCAAAGGCCATGATAAATTAAACTACTCTTTTCAAAAAAATTTTAGGGCCTAATAATCTAAAATCATTCAAAAATCACATCAATGCCATATTATTATCTTTAATAAATTTTCAATAATTCTTTCAAAATCTAAATTCCTAAATCATCATTATTTAATGCTAGAAAATATCCCCCCAAAAAATCAATCGGAAACTTTTCTTCTCCTACACAACAAAAAAAAAAAAAAAAAAGGAGAAAAAAAATAACAAGAGAGCATTTACCGTTCCATTTTCTCCATGCAGCGACTATTGCCGGAGAGGGAGAGAGAGGGAGAGAGGGAGAGAGGGGAGTCCATTGCCTTCGGGGTGGCTCGACAACATTTGAGGTCCAAACGCTGCACCAAGCCACCGCCTTGAAAGCAGTTCCCCCGTTCATGCCCCACCGGTCGGTCAAAGGCGGTCATGGGGGTGGGGCCCAAGTCGTCACATTCCGTTTCCATTGCATCCTCCAGCCGAGCATGATGATCCTCCCTAACAACCGCATCGGCAAATAGGGTTTTCGGGCTCGGACTGCTGGGCTGCAGTTTCTTCCACTGCCGCCGCTGGCAATCTACTGCTGCTTCTTGGGCATTCTCCTCCTCTGTGGCCGCAGACGAAGATTTCGGAACTCTTTCTCCACCACCTTCGCTGCTCAGGTGGTCTTTGTGGTGGGTTTTAGGGCAGCTTTCAAGAGTTCCACCGACACGGTTTCCAATCCCATAGGTTCAGAGAACTCCTCCGACGTGACATTATCCGGTGCGGCGGCGGGCTCAGGAGCAGCCTCGGTGGTGGGCTTCGGGCTCGGTGACGGCCAGAGAAGCGGGCGTGGCGGAGTCGGCGGACGGCGGAACGGGTGGATTGGGAGACGGACGGTTCGCCCTTCGGAGCCATTGGGATGTGACAGGGAGGTGTTGTGATTGGTTCATGGAGCAAACCGTCAATCCTCTCCATTCTAAGCCATTAGGGTTACTAGAAATAACAAGTAATATAAATATTAATAAATAAAAATATATATATAAATATATATATAAATTTTTAATTTAATAAATATTATTTATATTCATAAATTAAATTTTAAATAATTTTTTACTATATCAATAATGGATACATATGATCTTCTTTAAATTCATTAAAAATATAAATCATTAAAAGAAAAGGTACATATAAGGTTTTTTTTAGTTTCACTAAAAAAATAAATCATTAAAAAAAATAACTTCTTAAAATCTCGTCAAAATAAAATGAAATAAATCATCAAAAAAATAACTCTTAAAATTCTTAAAATCTCATTAAAACAAAATTTATTCTTTCTCACCTGTACTCTCCAACTTTCTCTTTATATTCTAAGTAGATAGGCTTTGATTTTCTTGTATGTTTAATATAATCCACGTCGTTCATATGTGAGGAATTCCCAACAGGGGGCGAGAGCAGGGAGGAGAAGGGGGGCAAATAAGGGAAAGAAAGATTTTTTCTTATTGGGTCTGGGTGGACATTATTTCTTCGTGCATGCGCATGGCCTAGCTTTCTTGGGATGTGATGAATGACAACAGCCAGGATTAACAAGTGCTAAGAACCTTTTGGTCGTTGGGGTGCTCGGTCAAATTAGGGTCCTGTAATATTGTGGCGGATGCGTAGCTTGGCGTAGCTCAATTGAAATTTCAATTTCCTTTTGCATAGCTTGATCCTGTAATTCGTCTATAGTTAGTTTATCTTGATAATATTAGCTCGGACCCTTAAAATTATAAAATAACTATATTTGGCTATTTAATTACTATGTTTTGAAATTCTATTTTTATATTTTATTATAAATTCTTTTATCTTTAAAATAATTTTTTTATTAAAATATGAAATGTTTATAAAAAATAAGTATTCTTCATAAAATCATTTTTAAAATATTATATTAAATATATATTATATAATATATAATAATATAATTAAATATACTATTATTATATCATATATATATATAGAGAGAGAGAGAGAGAGAGAGTTTAATTACCATGCTCTTTTATGTTTTTTTTTTTTTGAAAACCAAACTCTAATCTCAAACTTTTAAGGTGTCCTTATACGCTTAGATTTCTCATTGTTGACGATACCATCTACATACAACTTGAAGTAGGGTAAAAAAGCCTAATATATAATATATAAATATATAATATTATATTATTTAATAAATATATTTAATAATATATATTTAAATAGTATATATTATTTAATATAAATATATTATTTAAATATTAAATGGTATATAATACAAAAATATTAAATATATATTATAAATAGTATATTATATATTTATTATTAAATATTAATAATGAAAGTTCAAAAAGCAATATAAGATTATCAAATTTTGATAATTTTAAATATCTATTTTTACTTGGGATTATGATTTGTAATAACCTTGGAAATCAAATATTACGGTCTACTAAAGAAAAAAAATCGTAAAAAGAAAATGAAAAGACAAAGAAATCTTTTCTTAAAAAGATGACAGAGCATTAAGATGATGTTTGCGATATCTCCGATTTAATTTGAATTCTTTGTAATCATTACATCCAGTCAATTGTTTCAATCAGAGCATGCCTAGATAATCAATTTTACTTTTTTTTTTTAAATTCGTCTGGTTCTAATATCAAACCATTTTTATTCCCATCACAAACAATTACTTGCTTCTGCTCGTTTTGTTGGACTTCTAAATGATGCTCTAGAAATTTGATAATTGATCGATGGTCACTCTAAATGCAATACAAAAAAGAATACTTTTCTCCAAAAAAAAAAATAAAATAAAATAAAATCTCATAAAATTTAATCAAAAAATTGATACTGCTAATTAACTTATGAACTCGATTTTGGTTTGTAATAGCGAAATCCAGTAACAGGTCTAAATCAAGGCCCAACAGACGCGAACTTAAAATTTATAGCCCACCTACATTGATGTGCTTGATCGAACTTAAACGTCGGATCATGCTAAACATAAAATAGCGCCACATGGGAGATAAAACACAGCATGTTTCCGTTGTTCATCAATGATGCCTAACATACGACAATATAGATAAGGAAAAACAAATTAAATTTAAAGAGCACAATTTTTGATAACTACTTGATGGCGTTATTTAGCTGTTGGAGGGATGAATCTCCCAAAACTAACCTTGAACAAATATAAGAGCCTCTAACATTACAAAGATGAAAATAAAGCATGGAACGCCCTTGCTTAAGGGGTATATCCTCTTAAAGTTCGAACCCTCCCCGCGCTCTCCCCTCGCACAGGCTGTGCCACTAGGTAAAACATGCACGCACGAACACATACCCATATCCTTTCCCATTAATCTATCTAGGTGGTTTATTAAAGGTCAAAGTGCTAAACGCTAACTTTGTCTGATAGTTAATGAAGATTTTAGGAAAGACCAACATTTTCCTGTACAAGAGGGGACATGCCCTTTCCATGAAATTATTCTTGGCAAGGATTCAAATCAAATGCAATTGCTGTCTTGAGATAATTCGATGTGGAATCACTATACCAAGTCATCCATTGCTCAATCCTCAGAAACAGAAATATATCGAGAGGCAAGATAGGGAAACCAGGCACAAGTTATAAGCCTGATAATATCACGCCAGTGCCCAACTCATGAAGCAGCAGCCACTGGCTTGCCACATCAACAATGACTACACAAACATTATCTTTTAACCAACCAGCATCAAATCTCTTCATTCAGCACACTTTTGGTTATAAAGATACAAAATAAACCTAGATAAACATGTCAGATAAACAAAGGAGCTACAAAATAAACCTTTTTGAGATCAGCTGCTTTATTATTATAATATATATATATATATTTTTTTTTTAAATACGGAGTCTCAAACCACCATTCGCTCGTTTAATGGCTTTACCTAATACCTTTATACCCTTAAGGTTTTTCCTGAATTACGGTGCATGGTAACAAAAGCCTTTTGAAGAATTAAAGATCGAAAAAGGAGAACTAACAGAGATTGAAAAGACAAAAAAGATATTGAAAATTTTGAAGCAATATCAACGAGATATCATAACACCAATACGCAAGGACGATTCATAAGACAATCTAAATTCAGCCTTGACAAAGGATTCATAATGCCAATCGAAATAAACAAAGTCTAGGCTCGATGGAAATCGCTATGGATTATAAGTTTCCATCCTAACCTTATCTGTAATGCCAGTCCTGAGCAAGGTGCGGCTAAGAGGGTAACCAAAAAGCCACTTAAGCCCACTACCCCAAATCAAATCTCTTATTAAACATCTCTGTCTAGAACTGTAAAATGCTTCATACTCCAAATCTTTACAGTTAAAAGCCACAGGAAGAGAGCAAACCATAAAGAGCGAAAATGCTATGTAATTTACGATTGTATAGTTAAATTGCTATATAATTTCATTAATCTGCCAGTCCTGGAATGGCAAGAGACAACCTCTGAACTCATAACACAAAATAAGTATTGCTTGGCACAAGGCTTTGGTAAGGGAAGATTATAGAAAAAACCAACAGGTAACAAATGAGTAAAACTCAGACAAACAGGAAAAAGATATTTTACTTAAAATAAGCTTTTAAGGGAAAAATGGCAGGATACTATACAAGCCCATCAAGGACAAGGCAATCATAAACAGAACCTTGGACCATTCATGGATGTCAGGATATCTAAAGCAGCAGCCATTTTTTTGATGCAGTCATGTTTATCAAAGCATTAAGAACCATAAATCCTAACCAGGATGGCTATTAAAAATCAAAAAACATTGGAATTGCCAAAAATAGAAACTATGATAGTACCAATAAGCCATACGTTTAATTAAATTTATGGACCCTAACATTTCTGTCAAGCAAACAAAAGAGGGTAAGGACACATGACCACACCCACAGGTCTCAACAGTGTTCTTAGCAAACCACCTTCTACTCAAATGCAAAATACTAAATGAAGACAACAAAATCCAATGGACGACCAGTACTGCTCACTGAGTAACACCTAGCCACTTTGAGAAGTTCTCAAATTCAGTATAATCACTGTCTGAGATCATAGTCTTGTACCACGACCTCCCGGCAGCCTTGATTGCGGCAGCTTGTTCCTGCACAAACAAAATCAACACATCATACCACAATCTATTGGACTGTGAACAAATCACAATACATTCGCAACAGCATATAGTAAAAATGGCATTGGGGTTAAAAATTGAATACAAGTAATTAAGAGTAAATAACCAGCTTACAACAATAAATTAAGAAAATTGAAACTTCCCAACAGGACGATCATCATGTTATTACTTTGTGACCAATACTGTAACAAAGATATGATTTTTTTCCCCAAAGAACTAAAATTAATATGGTGTTGGTTTACTGAAGCTCATCAATAGCTCCATATAATTTCCCATAGTTGACAATATGGGCATACCTAAACAAATCGGTCATAAAAGTGCAACTAACAAAAAGTTCAAGAAACACCAGACTAAGAAAATATACTTACATGAGTCCGGACAATAACCTATAGCCATTTACATATCAGATCAAATTAAACGAGTAACCGGATACATATCTTGACAGAAGAAGACTACTTTTTTAAGGGCAGGGAGACTTCAGTGTAAGAAACACAAAGTATTCATACATCAATAGTATTAAATTATATATCATCGTCCCTCATTTCCTTGTTCTAATTTCCCTCAACAAGTAATTAAAAATAGATAATAAAAGAAAAACACATTTACAAGAGGCTAGAAGGATTAATTTAACCAACCACAAACAAAATAGGATAACACCATAAAGTATGCAAGGGGTCTTTCAACCATTACGTACAGCAATGCTTTGTATGAAACTTATCATTTCCAGTAACAGATTTAACACACTTCTCCTGAACTGGAAATCATGTAGGAAACATCACATAAAATACATGTTGAGTACTTGTAAAATAATGAAGAAACCAGTGAAAACTGATTCACAGTGGCTTGTCAGCAGACAATCATTCAATTTATTGCTAGTTACATTTCCAAGCAACATCATATTTTACTAACACCTGATTCCAACATCACATTCATGTATTGCTTGCTGCAAGTTTCCTACAAAAAATAATTTCAGAAGTTGACTTGTTTGCAGAATGACTTAAAATACTAACTGCGCAGTGCCTTGGCATGTGAAACTCTACAACACCCAAAAAGCAGACGACAGAAAATTACATAAATATACATATAATTATAAAAACATGTACACCACTTTATAATGTACTTAATGGTGTATTTATTTAAAAAAATCTACCTCGTATTTCTATTTGAAACATCAACAAAATGTTGCAACATCCAGAAAACTTCAGGATATCATATATTAAGCACTTCAAATGGGTGAAAGCAGAAGCATCATGACTTTTATCAATGTGTCCTTGAACTAGTCATTCCAAGTTCTACAAAAAGAATCCAGGAGCTTCATGCCATAAAGTATCCAAGCAACATCACTTCATAACTCAGGACTTGAACACAATATAAGTTCAAGTTCAATCAATTGTTTCAATAAAAGAAGAAAGAAAGCATGTTCATAAGAAGATGACTTTTTAATTACAAAACCAGCAGAAAATATTTAGATGTATATTTGTCTAATCATTAAAAAATGTACTTTACAATTTACATCATCCAGCATGGTGAGGATTCATACCCCAAAAAAAATGCCAAACAAAACTTGTAATTTCATACAATATGGCAGAACTTCTAGCAATGCACCTCACTTTTAACAAGTATTTTAACCACAACATGAACATAATCCCAAAAAAACATGGTATTGTATGTGTCACCATCATCCCTGTAAACATTCCTGCCCTAACAAATAGGCCCCACAGCTTTTGTATGGTTCAAATTTAAGCATCAAGATATGACCACTGAAAGATTAAAACGTTTTATGGCCAACTCCTTACTTAAACTCAACATCCAAAAATTATGCATTCTATGTTAGTGATATCGACTTGTCGCAAAACCTAAATTAGATCGCCTTCAAAGACGTCTGATAAAATTGTAACATTAGTGACTAAGAAGCATAACTATTAATGACAAGCAACCCATAAGGTTTTTCTCATTTTAATAATGAGTTTAACAAAAAAGACAGGAAAACATAAAATAGGGTAAGAGCCATACAATTATATATTTGGCACTACTACAATCCCTACAGTTTAAAATAAAACCTGACATACCAATTTAGGCATTCAACCAAATTTAATCCATATTCCCAGCAGCGTTTTACTATTTGTTTATAAACCAGGGACAATATGCATGCATGCATACACATATCAAGAAACGAACACATCTAGAACGGAAGGACGTGCACCCATCATTCAGCGTGTTGGTTTGTCAAAAAAAAATTGACATCTAGGAAAAAAACAGATTATAAGTTCAACATTATAATTTTAACTCCAAAACCTGGTGATTGAGAAACAGAGTAAAAAACAAAGGAAAACACTTTAAAGCTCCGCTAAAAAAATAATCTTCGTAACAGCTACTCAATTGCTAATATCCACCCAATTAAATCAGAAACGCATTACACAGATACATACGTTAATTATGCGATATCAAAAAAGTGTCAGCATAACATCATAATTCAAAAAGGAACGTAATAAGGGCGCTGCCATCATATAACAACACACTCAATAGAAATACTAATAGAAAGATGTACCTTAGGGAGTTGGGTCCTCTTCTTGTCGAGCTTCTCCTTCTTGGCCTTAACACGCTGTGTCTCAGCAAGAAGAGCCATCCTCCTGGCAGTCTTGGCGTAGGGGTTCAATTTCAGCAGAGTGTCAAGATTCTTCAACGGGTTCTTCTTCAGCGAGCGGCGCTTGACCTCCTTCTTGATCGGCCTCACCACCGATTGCACCTCATCGGAGTTGATGATCCTGGACAGATCGGCATTCGTCATCTTGGACCTGGGCAGGACGTAGCCCTTCTTCTTCTCAGAGGGCTTCTCAAATGTCCCGAACACCGAGTCGAGCTTCTCGAATGCAGACTTGGTCCAGATGATGAACCTCCCGAGGTGGCCACCGGGGGCGAGCTTGAGCAGGTTGAGGCGCTCGACGTTGGCAACGTCGACGCCGGGGATGTTGCGGAAGGCCTTCACAATCTTGGAACCCTCGGTGCCATACACGATGAGGGGGCCCTTGCGGGAGATGTAGCGGCGGTTGCGCATCTTACCCTTGCCGGGGCGGATCTGGCGGGAGTCCTTGGCCTTCCTGGCGTCGGGGAAGGCACCGATCTGCTTGAGGGTCTTGATGGCGGAGGAGGTCTTCTCGACGGCTTCGGCGGAGTTGGAGACGACGAGAGGGAGCTCGGGGACGGACTCGATGCGGTGGCCGCGGGCCATGACGAGGGAAGGCACGGCAGAGGCGGCGAGGGCGGAGACGACGGCGAAGCGGCGCATGTTGACGTTGACACGGCGGTGCCAGCGGCGCCAAATCTTGGTGGGGGCGAACATGCGACCACCGCGGCACATGTTGCCGAAGGCTCCCTGGCCGGCGCGGTGGGTACCGCCACCGGGGACGCGGGGGATACGGGAGACGGCACGGCCGGTGCCCCAGGACTCGGCGGAGGTCTGGTGGCCGGCACGCTTGGAAACAGCGTAGGGCTGGCGGCGGTTCTTGGAGAGGTTGGCGTGGACGAAGCGAACGACGTCGGGGCGGATCGAAGCCTTGAGGACGTCGGGGAGGGGCACGGAGTTGGATCCATCAGTGGCCATGTCCCCCTCAAGGGGCTGGACGGTGACGAGGGGGCGGACGGCGGCCACAGCGGCGGCCATCGCGGCGGAGGGGGAGCGGGAGCTAGGGTTTGAGCTGGGAGGCGAGGGGCTAGGGTTCTGGAATAACGAGAAGGCGAGTTGGCGGGGAGTCAAGGGTATTTATGGTAAATGGGTGGACTAGGGATTTGATCAGGACCGTCCACCGTATATCATACCGGCGCGGCTGCGGCGTTTTTCCCCCGGGTGGGAGGGTTAAAGTAGGGCTTTCCAGAGATTGCTGTGCGATACGTATGAGATGCTCAGACCACTGTGTGTGATCGACGGTCCAAAATGGATGTTAAGGACATGATCAGATTTGGATCCGTTATTTGATGATCGAAAATTAGATGAAGATTATCAATGGTCTGGTTCTTAAAATGGGCAGGCCAGGGGCTTAACTTTGCATTAATATGGCTGGGGCTTGCATTCTAGGTCTAGGCCCGGCCCACTTTTAGA
The DNA here is from genome assembly GCA_017589505.3 of Metroxylon sagu. Lineage (NCBI taxonomy): Eukaryota > Viridiplantae > Streptophyta > Magnoliopsida > Arecales > Arecaceae > Metroxylon > Metroxylon sagu. The sequence goes on from JACVBY030000457.1 coordinate 327,952, forward strand.
TGTGAACGTGAGTTTAAATTCCTTCTAAACTCTCGAAATTAGGTATGTTTGATATGAGGTTTGAAAGGTTACTTCTTTAATTTTTAACCTCCTTCCCCTTGAAAGTATTTAGCATAGGGTCAGGAAAATACTTTTTTAGAATCATAATTTCAACCTGTAACGTGCCCCGCCCATTCTATTCCATTTGAGGCAAAGATTTTTCACCTTTTATAAGGATAAGACAAGAATTATTTTTATCCCCATCCCTCCCCTCATATATTTTCATATATACAAGATTACCATTATAACCATTACTAAAAAATTTTATATGTTATTAAGAGAAGAGACAAACATGAGATTGAAAATTTATTTTTTCTCATAGAGCACGATGAGGATGAAAAAATTACCAATTTATGAGGATAGGACGAATATGGAGATTATTTTCTTTATTAGGGATGGAGACCGGGATTAGGGTCTCTAGTCCTGCCCCATCCTGCTCCATCTTATTTCATTGTTTTCCCTAAATACTTTTTCTCTTTCTCCTCTAAATTATTAATTAGATAGGGTGTATTTGGTACGAGATAAAGGGGGCGAAAAGTTGCTTAGTTAATTTTTCACCTCTTTTATTTTTGAAGATGTTTGATGTAGAGTTAATTTTTTTTGGAGATAATTTTTCTTCATTCATCTTTTAAATTGCTGGTCTAAGAGGATAGATTAATAGGATTAAAGGCAAAATTTTTTTTACTAAGTGAAAAGAATTGAAATAATAAGATTAATAACATATTAAATAACCTCACCATACAGATATACTTACACATATATAATAATATTATAATATAACATGTATAATATATATAATATTATATTATATATTGTATATATGTGTGTGTATGTATGTACGTATGTGTGTGTATATGTATATATGGCTTTAGAATTCATGATTAAGATGACTTCAAGGATCTTGAAACTCTGTTATCACATCTATTAGAATAGTCTGAGAATAATCTCAAGTTTATGGAATCGGTTAATTAAACTTTGGCTACAGCATGTAGAGGGTCAGAACGAAAGGAGGCTGTTTCACATGTTGGATTTGAAGAACCTAAAGAATAGATGTTCTGAATTGAATAATTCATTTTAATGCTGACATGATTTTAGTTTACAAGGTCTTTTTCACATGAGCTATTGATCTCTAATTACTCAAGTCCTACAATTTTGATGTACCGTCAAACAAAAACAGATGGCAGGGTATTGAAACAGGATTTGGAATGCCGTGGCACCCATCTAACTTCGCTGCTCACATGGTGCTACCCATGGCATAACTTTTTCTTGAGCATCATTTCTCGTGTTTTGTGGTAAATTAGTGGTGCTGCACAGTAGCATAATTTTTTTTTTTTTTTTTTCCTTTCTCTCAAAAGAAATGGAAATGGTTGACCATGGAATGCAATGAGTATGAAGTACGACCCTTTTCGGCCTCCTAGCTGCTATAATGAATCAGATAATTTGAAAGAACCACTTCATAAGTTTAGATTATGTAGTGATGATTTGTTAAGGAGTTACTAAATTTTTATCATGCAAGGTGCCTTGGATTATGCTTCCACTTTTTTATGTATGTTCCTAAGTTTCCTGGTATCATTGCATCATATAAATAATCTTTCATGCTTACCAAGTCTCTCCGAGATATAAGTTCCATGCAGAATATTAAGTTAAACATAGGTATGATTGATGGTTTAAATGATGCACAAAAGAAAGTAGCTAAAGATATAGGATTTGATTATATTTTACATTTACAAATAATCGATCTCTATTGATGAGAAGGTATGATGACATTTGGTTGTAAGGTTTTATTTTTTTAATTATCATTGAATGATAGCTACTAATGTATCCCATGTCTCCATTTAGATTGTTTTATTAATGCGGTACTGCACTTCTTTGCTTAATGTATGCATAAGATATACATTTTTCTTTTCTTTTTGGGCAATTATATTTATGCAATTGTTAAGAACAACTTCACCTTTAGGTTTAGAGGCATTTTAAGAGAGGGCAAGATTTATATGATTAAAAATTTTACTATCATGCGGCAATAAATCCATGTTGATGTTCTATACAATTATTATTGTCAAACAAGTTGCAATTAATGATTCTTTTATCTTAAGACATAGTTTTAATTTCATTAAGTTTAAGAATTTTGACAATTGGATTGGCAATTACTATTTGCTAAAGGGTTTATTATAATGTTTGTTTTATTATATTATTTCATTTAAATTAGCAATGATGGCTTTGATTATAATTGCATCTTTTCGATATTTTGCTATCACGCTGTAAATGTCATAGGAAAAGTTGTTGGAGAAAGCTCAATACAAAAATATGCGGATGGATTCAGATAGGTAATATGATCGTGGAGCTAGAGAATGACTGATTTATATTATTTTGTATGAGAATCATTGTGCTTTATTTTAAAGTTCATTGCATACATAGTCCAGCATTATAATTGAATGACAAATTATTACTTTTGTCGTTTGATTCAGATAATATAATATTATTAAAATTTTTATATTTTTGATAATCTTATACTTGATAATTAGATTATCAAAAATAAAAAATTATCATATTTAGTTCATAATAACAAAATACGATAATTAGTTTACTATGTTTTTAAATTTTATTTAAATTCTATTATAAATTTTTTTTTTATCTTTTAAGTGGCCTCTCTTCTTTTTGCTAAAATATGCAATGTTTTGATAAAAACTAAAATTCTTTGTAAACTAATTTTAGAAATATTATATATTTCAATATTATAAATATTATATTATATTAATATATAATATATAATTATTTAATAATCTATTATATATTTTTTTTATAAGAAGGTCATAAGTATTAATAATTTAAAAGTTATTAGTTACATATTTTTATATAAATATATAATAGTGTTTAAAATCTTAAATATTATATTAATATTAAATTTAATATTATATTATATTATATATCAAATATTAATATTATATATTATATTTTATATTTAAAAAATTAAATATTATTTAGTGCATATTAAATATATAATTAGATTGAGTATTATTAAATTTTTATATGGAAGTCAAAAGTATAATTTAAGATTACGCTTTGGTAATTTTAGATACCCATCTTTGAGATAAAAATTAGATTACTATGATTTATGGTGATGTTAGATTATTCGGAGTTAAATATCATTGCTTAAATTATTATGTCTAATTGCCAAATATGGTAATCTGTATGGTAATCTTATATTACTAAGATGGATTACCACGAACCAAACGATCCTTTAGGATTAGGGATATTAAGGGATATTGGAGTCAGAATAATCTTATAGGAAGATTTTATTGTGTTTTACAAATCCCAAAATATTTTTTTGAGTATATAAATGAACATATAATTCTTTCATTTTTTTAACTTTTTTGTCTTACTATGTATTAGATAGTGTTTTCATTTATATTATTACAATATTACAACTATTTAAGCTAGATAATATTTTGGCTAAACTGCAGTATTGACCCTCGAACTTAGGGAGTTGTGTCACTTTAATCCCTAAACTTTAAAAAGTTTCAAAAGTGATCCTAAACTTTCATTTTTATTTCACTTTCATCCCTACTGTAAATAGAAGAGACGCCGTTTAATTTTTATTCTACGTGGCAGCACACGTGACATATATATGACAAAATCAAATTTAAAATATATAATCAACTTGTTAATTCAATATCTATTAATTTTAATCCATTAATTCAATATCTAATAATTTTTAAAAAAAAATTAACCTTCTTTCCGTCAACCCCGTCCCTCGCCTCTCCCACGATCTCCTCCCTCCCCCACCCTGCCCCGGCACCGCCCCCCTGGCCGCATTCTCCTCCTGGGCACGGGGTTGAGGAACGGAGGGGGTGAGGGGGGGGCCGCGCCCTACGTCCTCGGCGAGGCACGAGAGAGAACACGGCCTCCTTCACGAAGGGGGCGAGTCCCGTGCAAGGGACTTGGGGGTAGGGGGAGGCTGCAGGGCAAGGAACGGGGGGGGGGACCGCGTTCTCCTCCGGGGGTGGGGGAAGGAGGAGGCCGCGAGGGAGGCGAGGGAACAGAGGAGGCTATGGAGGAGGGGGCGCCCCTTCCGTCCCTCACCCGGGGGAATAGAGGAGGATACGGCGGAGGGGTGGGTGGACGAAGGGGTCCGCAGTAGGAGGCAGGGGGTCGGACGAAGGAGGCCATGGCCGGAGGAGGGGGAGGATGGACGAAGGGGGCTACGACGGTATGCGGGAAAGGATATATTTTTTTTTAAAGAATTATTAGATATTAGGTTAACATGTTGATCATAAATTTTAAATTTAATTTTGTCATCTGGATGCCATGTGTGCTATCCTTTGCCACTGCCACGTATGCTGCCACGTAGGATAAAATCAAACGGCATCTTCACTATTTAACGGTAGGGATTAAAGTGAAACAAAAATGAAAGTTCAGGATCACTTTTGTAACTTTTTGAAGTTTAGGGACCAAAGTGACACAGCCTCTAAATTCGAGGGTTAATATTGTAGTTTAGCCTAATATTTTTAAACACTATATAGGGGGCATTTGGTAACCATTTTGGGATCACCTCGGTAATCTTGAACCATTGGTGATCCTAATTCTGAGATGATTTGATCTTTAGTGATTAAAGATCATCAGTATTTGGTATGGTATATTGCAGTAATTAAGAATTACTGGTAATATAGCATCACTATATTTGATATGCTATAAAAATCCAAGATTACTAATTATAAAATACCAAAATTATCTTTATTAAATTTATATTATATTACTATAATATATATAATGCAATATCATATAATATAATATATTAAATGATATCATATATTATAATATATAAACTAACATTATATTATAATATTATATATAATATAATATGGTATATCATGTTATATTTATATTATATTTTATAAATATAATATAATATGATATGATTTAATAAATTATAATATAATGTAAAATATATTAATTATATATATTATGATATATATAAATCATTGCTATTATAACATATTTATTGCAAGTAAGAGATACTTTGTTGTATCAATTTTAATTCAAGATCATCAAAGGGATGATCCTATAAGGTAGGATTGATCTTTAATCATTGTCACGTAGGATCACTCTAGTACAACTAAACATGGTGATCCTATCACCATCTAATAGATCATCGATGATTTTGAGTGGATCATTCGTTCATCTTATACCAAACACCTCCTATCTCATTGATTATCAATGATCTTGAGTGGATCATTTCATAAAAAAAATCTTTTATCTTATAAATCATCAATGATCTTAAATAAATTATTTTATACGAAACATTCTTGTACGTTACAAATATTATTCATTCATGGTTCGTGTATGCTGCATGGTGAGGGCATGTAATTAGTATGAACATATTAATGTCTTATCCATATCCAATCAGCCGGCTGAGTTTTAAATAGGCTGTTTCATATATAACTCCCTCTAAATATCAAAATTATAAAGATCTCGGTCATGGTGTGTACTGGGGTTCTGACACACATCGCAAAGCAACGAGGGATGACATCCCTGCATTAATCCACATTTTTTTGCATATCTTTTTTCATATAGGTCCCTATCAAAGATTAGAATTATAATTTTTATGCACGTGCGACCAAATATCCTCGTCCGCTTCTCTCGTTGGCGGCGTCTTCGAAGTTGAGCTCCGAAACCCCCCACCCCCCGACTTCGTTATCTCCGCCGCTCTCTAGCTACACCCCTATAAGCTCTCCGTCTTTCCCTCGAACCCTTCCAATTCTCCACAACTGCCCGCCGGCGAGCTCCGTCCCCTAGGGTTCGGCCCAAGAAGCCCAGGAATGGCCCAATCCCTCCACCTCCTCGCCCCTCCCTCCCCCTCCTCGTCCCCCTCCCCTCGCCTGCTCCGTCCCCGCTTCCCCTCCCTCCCCCATCACCACCGCCTCCTCCACCGCCAGATCTGCCGACCCTTCGCCGCCCCGCCCCCGGCGCCCGATCTCGGCCGGACGGTCCTCGCCTCCGACAACGGCATCAGCGCCTCCGCCTCCGCCTCCGCCTCCGCCTCTGCCGCTGCAGCCATAGACGTGGACGCGGTGACGGAGGCGGAGCTGAAGGAGAATGGGTTCCGGAGCACGCGGCGGACCAAGCTGGTATGCACGATCGGGCCGGCGACGTGCGGGGAGGAGCAGCTGGAGGCGCTCGCCGTCGGGGGGATGAACGTCGCCCGGATCAACATGTGCCACGGCACCCACGACTGGCACCGCCGCGTCATCAGCCAGGTCCGCCGGCTCAACGAGGAGAAGGGGTTTGCCGTCGCCGTGATGATGGACACCGAGGGGAGTGAGATCCACATGGGCGATCTCGGCGGCGCCGCCTCTGCCAAGGCCGAGGTGAGGATTCTCGGTAGTTCTTTTTCAACGCATAAATTTGGTTGCATTCTCTTTGGCTCAGATCTTGGTGATGTCCAATCTTGGCTTAGCTGATCCAGTTCTGCTCACTAGTGACTTATAATAAGTCACCTATTTATATTTTTATACATTTTTATGTTCGAATTAGATATGATGAATTAAGTTGCTAATGATGTGAACTAACTTGTATTCCCACGTTTTGTGCGATAACTTAAGAGGTTGGAGTTGGAAATATATTAAAGTATTAGTACTCATAGGATTACTGACACCATCGCCTACTTCCGCCACATTAGAAATGACTACATGTAATTGATTCAAATTGTTCAGTGGTTGAGTTTACAAATTAAAACAGAGGGAAGCTGTGAACATTTTTTGTGCTGCCTTTTGCTATAACTGACCATCAACTCTAGCCCTAGATCATATTTTCGGTGACATGCTATAGAATGGCTCAGAAAAGGTTGTAAATAGGGATGTCTGTGTGATGCAAGTGGGAACCATAAGTTGGATTCGTGTAGATTCTGGAAGTCATTTTTATACCTAAAGAAAGGTTAGGCCTGGAAATATCCCCATCCATTTTCAATGGATTAAGGTATACCAGTTGATTGTTTGTTACAAGTGCTGTTCAGTTATTTCCATTCTAGAAAGTCACTTTGTTTCTGCCAGCTTCTCCAGATGTTGCATTGCCTCAATTTTGCTGCTGAAATTTTCATGGCCTATTATTTTTTCTGTTCCATTTATGGCACCCATATTCATGCTTTTGCTTTTAGATGCTCGATTTATCCAACTGAAGTCACCTGCAACTTTTGTGTCCATATGTTGTATTCTTGGACTGTAGACGGTTACGTGGTATTCTATGCTGTGCAGGATGGTGAGATTTGGACATTCAGTGTCAGAGCTTTTAACTCACCTCTTCCAGACCGAACCATTCACGTGAACTATGATGGGTTTGCTGAAGGTTATGGCCTGAACCATCTTTTGCTTAAGAGAAGCCATTTATTATTTTTTGTATTACTGCTGTATTCTTTAATGTTGAAGCTGTCGGAATTTGTTACAGATGTGAGGGTCGGTGATGAACTTCTTGTGGATGGGGGCATGGTCCGGTTTGATGTGATCGAGAAGATTGGCCCAGATGTGAAATGTCGCTGTACTGATCCCGGGCTGCTGTTGCCACGGGCTAATCTGACATTCTGGCGGGATGGTAGTCTAGTTAGGGAGCGCAATGCCATGCTACCTACAATTTCTTCTAAGGTGGGCACATCCTTATGAATTGACTGAAGATCTTTGAAAATATTAAAATTGTTAAGTGGAATAATTTGTTAAAATGATTATCAAATGGCATGTTGTGCTTTAATGTTGAAATTGTTAAACTTTTGTTAACTACTTATTTCATGAATTTCATTTTGGTTTTCCTTGTTAACATAAAGAGCATTACCCATATTAATACCTCTTCATTTAAGAATTTCCTCGTTCATCTTAAATGTAATGGCTACATTGAAATGGCCATAGACTTGTGAACATGCATGAATGAGTTTTCTGTTGATGATATATTTGTGAAGTGTTGATGTGACTTGGGGAATACAGATATTTGAATATCTTTTCTGTCTCTTGTAATTTTCATCAATGTTGTGAATATCTTTTCTTGTTATGTTTAATTCAGGTCATCCCCCCTTACATTCTTTCTTCTCAACCTTTTTTACCTTTTTTGCCATGACTTCCACCAGGGTAGTTGGGCTCACTGGATCAGATTCAAGCCTGTCAGTTTTTGTTGCTATAAAAAACCATCACAACTTGGTAGATATCTTTGGTTCCTTCTGTCAATTGCTTGCTGTTTATCTATGTTGTTGCTTGATGTCTGAATTTTTTTAACGAATGCATCTTTATCATGTTTAACCAATGCAAGAAGCTCTCTTCCAAGTTGCTGCTTGATGTCTGAACTTGTGCATCAAGAAAACTTGAACTTGGCTATTATTTTTCACTTGTTGTGCTCATTATTATATTCATAAATTTTTTTCTCGTGATGTGCATGATGAAATAATAGAAGTTCAGTAAAATGTCCTATAAACAGTTTAAGTTATGTTCAGTTCTCTAGCCCAAGAAATAGTAATGATGGAAATATTAGCATAAACTGATGTTTTATTTATTTTTTGAATTCTCTCTCTCTCTCTCTCTCTCTCTCTCTCTCTCTCTCTCTCTATGTGTGGCTGATTAACTGATTGAAGAATCTCACAAGTGAAAAGGATGGAAAGAAAAGTCACTTTAGGCAGATTTCTAGATGCTATTAAAGCTTCGCATTTCATTCTCATGCTTCTGGATCTATGCAGGATTGGCTGGACATAGACTTTGGGATTGCTGAGGGTGTAGATTTTATTGCAGTGTCATTTGTCAAGTCTGCAGAAGTCATTAATCATCTCAAAAGCTACATGGCTGCACGATGTCGTGACAGGTAACTGGAAGAGGTTTTCTTTATGCCTTTTCCCCCTTTGTTTAGTTCTCTTGTTTGGAGGGTGCACTGTTGCAATTTCCCTAGTATCAAGTTGAAGTGACAAGCACTTTTAGTGTAGAGTTGGATGAAAAGTTGCTAGTCATATGCAATTTAACTAAATACCGTTCTGTAGTCTTTTATCTTCCTTGAGTGATCCAAACTTTGACACAGCTTGGACAGGAAGAAATCATTTTTTAACATGCTATTGGATGGTGATGGGAAGCATCATAATAGTGTTATAATCATTTTATGCAATTGATACATACTCAAATGTAGCTATGCACTCATTCTTCACTTTACTTTGCCCTCTGGATGCCAAAATTTCAATTGGCTAGCAAATGAAACCTAGCTTTGATGATGGCACCAATTCTAACATAGTAATAAAAAAACTTGCAAAGTTCTATTCAATGTTTACTATAGTGATGTGATGATGCACTCTCTTGTTCTAATGTTTCTCTCTTGCAAGTTTCTATTCATTTTCTTAAGTCCAAATGTCTCACAACTGCAATTGTGTTCTGTTGTTTAGCCAATATGTACCATTTAGTCCAAATGTTGGTCTTTTTTCTTTTACATGATGCAAATATATGAAGATTTTTTTTTTTAGTAATACTGCAAACTAGAGCAACATGGCATCAATCAGAAATGTTATAAAAGAAACCAAGAAATTGGGCTGTAAGTCTTCCCAACTCTTTACAATCAAGGTGTTCCCTACAAGTTACTTCCAATACTTAGAATCATCAATGACTCTTGAATGTTTATCCGCACATAAATTCTGCATCCATTTTAAGAAACTGTTTCAAACTAGTGCTCATACTGTTCTGTTTCTACATCATCGAAATATGTGGAATGTTCAGATATAGTTGTTATATAGAGTTCTTTTATGCACACTTTTTTTTTCCCAATATAATTGAAATAATGAAGTTGCTCCCTTTTTTCAGTCATTAACATTTTGTGTTCAATAATGATCAAATATAGGCTCCTAATGATTTTACCTTGCTATCCACAGATTCTATGATATATTTTAAAGATATTAGGAATTGGAAGGGCTTATCTCATCCATATATCTAGGTTTTCACTCTTGAACCTTCTTTTCTTATGAAATCATTTTGCGAGACTGGTGATGCTAAGAATCAAGAGTATAAGAAAAATATCTCAGCAAACTTGGAAATAGTTGCCACAAAATGTAATGAAGTGGTGGTGAAGCTTCTTCACCTTTGCTATACCATTGCTTCAGATGAAATTCATGCATAAAGTATTCATCATACATAATTATGTTGCATTTTTCATATTATGTTATATCATAATTCAGCAAATCTTTTATGGTTCACTAGTTGACCTTCAAGTTTAACAGTGAACTATAAAATGAAATACGATGAACAGCCCTCCTCCCCCTCTTTTCTTTCCTCCCTATGAAATGTTCTATGTACTGGCTCTGCCTTCCTAACATGAATAGTTAACAATATATGTTTGACAGTGATATTGCAGTAATTGCAAAGATTGAGAGTATTGATTCTTTGAAAAATTTGGAAGAGATTATCCGTGCATCAGATGGAGCCATGGTAGCCAGAGGAGACTTAGGTGCTCAAATTCCGCTGGAACAAGTTCCGTCAGCACAACAAAGGATTGTTAAACTGTGCAGGCAGCTGAACAAACCTGTCATTGTAGCTTCTCAGCTTCTCGAGTCTATGATTGAATATCCTACACCAACTAGAGCTGAAGTTGCTGATGTATCAGAAGCGGTCCGTCAGCGGGCTGATGCACTTATGCTTTCTGGCGAGTCAGCCATGGGTCAGTATCCAGACAAGGCACTCACTGTCCTTAGAAGTGTAAGCCTAAGGATTGAAAGGTGGTGGAGAGAGGAGAAGCGCTATGAAGCAATGGATCTCCCAGATGTTGCATCCTCTTTCTCTGACAAAATCTCAGAGGAGATCTGCAATTCAGCTGCTAAAATGGGTAAGCAATCTCATCATGTTGATCCCTGATTCTCTGGATTGTGTTGCTTATTGAGTGAGCATTCTGAAGTTTGGTCATTTCCTTAAGTCAAAAATGACAGTGTTCTCCTAGAAAACAGTGGGCGTTAGGCTTCATAGTTAAGGATATTATTTTGCGCTGGCAGTCTAGACTGAACTTCAGAGTCACTTGCCCTTTATTTTCTATAGTTATCTGCTTTCCCATGAAATATATCTATGCTAGCATCCACATCATGATCCCTAGGCACAAAAAATTTCCAATTTTGAACTAATTATTTTATTATTCTCAAGTTCGCATCATGGGTTCTCATCCCCATTTTCCCCTCTGATGGAAATAAAGTTTTTCCTCATTTTCTTTTTCAAAGTGGCTTGCAAAGTGTTCTTTTTTTTCAAAACTTCACCCACACACTTTAGAATTTCTATATATTATGTTTACCCACATTTTTTCCAAGTGTTTGCTGAATCATGAACCTTTTTCCCAGGCAGAACAACACTGAATTCCAACTTTATCTGCCTTTTCTTAGCTGTTAGTCAGGTTTAATTCTGGTTGTTTTTCACCATACAGATGCCTTGCCATCCTTGGTAACTAAAATGACATCCTTTTATTTTGATGACATGCTTTATGAAATTACGAACCCTTGAAATGGATGTGTGGAAGAAACTCATCTTGTTGATGACACCTTAATTCTTTTGATGCTTGTGCTGATGACACCTTCATGGTTCATGAGGGACAATCAGAGCATAACTAATGTTCTGCTCAGCCACATGCTATGGACATCCAGTGAGCTGCCCATTTTGTACAAGATTTAAGAAGTACAAACTATGCTTTGCTCATGCGTGCACATAAAAGAAAGTACAAAAAATGTCAATATTACCTAGTGCATGATTGTGCTTGCTTACATATTCAACTACCATTCACTGTAATATGGCCTATATTACAAGCCATAGTTACAGCTTCCCTGTTGGCTCTATATTCATGCTTTAAGCTTGCTGTAGCAATCAATCTGTTTTTTGTGAATGTTCTATATGCTGTAGCTCACAAGCTGGCAGAATCTTCTAGTTTCTTGTCTTGTTGTTGATCATGTTTATTGTGATTTTCAGCTAACAATTTGGGAGTAGATGCACTCTTTGTCTACACAAAGACAGGTCACATGGCCTCTCTTCTTTCACGCTGCCGTCCTGACTGTCCAATTTTTGCATTCACAACTTCGACCTCTGTAAGGAGACGACTGAACCTGCAGTGGGGTCTGATCCCCTTCCGCCTCAGTTTTTTGGATGACATGGAAAGCAATCTCAACCGCACTTTCTCTTTGCTCAAGGCAAGGGGAATGATCCAGTCTGGTGACCTTGTCATTGCTCTCTCTGATATGCTACAGTCAATTCAAGTGATGTATGTCCCATAGAGGTTAGTTTACTACGGTGTTGTTGTTTCATTTTCCCTCCATTTTTTAGCTGTCTGAAGCTCTATTCCAACTTTTGAAGAGTTGAGAAGTTGGTTGCATTAAACTCCGTTTGTCTGTTTTGAGTCAGCTGTAGCAAGTGATCTACGACGATTGAATTTCTGCTCATAATTGCATCTCCTTCAAAAGCTGCTGCTTCTACCATATAAAATACTCCTATTCCTTAAAATCAACACATATAAGCATTCATTCTGCACGAAATTTCATTTTATTCTGAGAAATAGTTGCTGGCTTAATTTGGCATCTGTTCTGTAGGATTTTTTTTTTTTTTTAGTAGTTCTGAGATAAGGTTTTTACTCTAGGTGAAGTTTTAACAATAGTAGATATTACTTAAAACCATCTATATTATTTATCTGCTCGAACTATTATTGTACCTCCGTTGCTGTTCTGCTGTGTCCGGTCTGGATTGCTCTCGATATGTCCAAATGTTATGTCGCAATGAGGGCTGTGGGATTTAAAATCCCATATTTTTACGCCAGACTCGAGAAGCCTGGTATGGATAAGGCGCCGCTGCACTTCTACTGAAAGGTTGACGTTTGCGGTCTTTAGATGTGTTCGTTGTCTTAAATTTACTCCACTCCATTCTTCCCTTGATTGAGATGCCTTGTAGGTTGAAATGTGGTTGAGGGTTCTGTCACGATGACTGTCATCTTTATGGCTATTCAATGTGTTGTATTGCCGTATCATGTAATATCATTCGATCGTGCAACCCATTACATCTCCTGTGTCTGTGGACTTCAAGGATTGGCCCGTGATTGATTGTTTTATGTTCGCCTAGGGATAGTTCATTTCTACTTGATTTTTGCGATCTCAAAGTCTCAATCTCTTTTTGAATAAATACCTACCTTGAATAGGACAGTGGATCTTATTTAAAGGAAAGGAAAAAAAGAAAAAAAAAAAAAAAAGGAAAAGAAAAGAAAAGAAAGAAAGAAAGAAAAAGACAGTGTAGATCGAATCTCTAGCTTTGGGGTCTTTTGATACAGGATTCGGGGACCTCCCAGTTTGCACATGCCCGTGCATGTAGCCGTGCATACCTGGAGGGTCGTATGATCCAGGGACATGCTTTGCTTTGGCAACGAGTTTCCATAAATTTTATCCATTCGTGGTTGGACAGTTCACTGGTTATTGTTTCTTTATTCACAGGACTTCTACTCTATAACGATGGTCAATCTTGCCAGGTTGAGAGGCTTTTGCCACATGCGTCCCTTTTAAGTTTTGAGGATTGCAATAGTTTTTGCGTCACGCATTAGTTTCATTTTTGTTTTGTTTTGTTTTTATTTCTTTTGAAACCGTATTTACTAGTTTGAAGTAAGAGGAAAGTGGTCTAAGAAAGTCATCAAAGAAATAATGAATCTGTACGACAGATGAAAATGGAGTCTCGTTTACTTGACAGAAACTCTAAGATACCATTCTAATCTCAGTCAACCAAAGCCATGCTGACTCGACATAGTTTATAATTTTTAATTCTGAACTTTGAATCTTCCTTCAAAAAAAAAAAAAGAAGTCTGAACTTTTAACTATTTTACTGAAATTATTTCATGAAGATGTGAATTTTAGAAGGCACGGGAGGAATTATTCTGATTGGACCGTATATAAACGAAGGGTCCAAATCCTGGCGTTGAAGTGGTGTTATCTTCCAGATCTTGTCCTGAGTCACTGGTGGACACTTTCTTGGTGCTTTGATCTTTCAATTTTTTTCACTTTTTTTTTTTTTTAATTGTTTGACATGGTCCAGATTCTTAATAGAACAATTTAAGAACAATTTCTTTCTTTCTTTTTTTTTTTCCCACACTCTTTGCTTTATGAATCAAAGAGAATAAGAAAAACTTTTTCACCGAGAGGAAGCCATATCTTTACATATTATAGTCAATGAGAAGCTAGAGTGGATCCTTTCCGAGAGAATAATCCAAAGTTATCTTGCTGGCCTATTTTTTTCTTTCTTGAATTACATATGCTTCTTGTGATTGTTGAGCATGTAAAATTACCTGGTCTTTGCTATTGAAAACTTTGATCCACACAAGATTGTGAGTTCGAAAAAAACATTTTTTTAAAAAGGAAAGTATATAAACAGGAAGCCACCTAATTAATAAAACTATTGCAGATCATTTCACCTGGTCGGTATTCTCCTTCCACCAGGAAGAGTTCCAAGATTCTGAAGGCAGTGCTATGAGGTTTTGATTAACACTCAAAAATGCAGTCCAGTATTGTTTCGATGAAATAACTTGAATAGAAGTTATATTCAAGGCTTTTTCTGCTATGTTTTGACGAAATAACTTCATTTATTGTAGTATTTCAAGCTCATCTACAACTCAATTAACTTTGTTAATGAATTAAAATCATGGGATCCAAAAATTTAAGTAGAAGTTAATGGGTAACACATTTTTTTTTCATTCAATATGGGATTAAATTTGGGGTATCATAATCTTTCCCTTATAGTGAGGGTTTTCATTGCACACCACAAGCTGGCTGCATGATACGGAGGAATTTCATCATTAATTTACGGGTAACCCTTTTTTCATACCCATTAACTTTCATATACTCGGACAGGACAACCCAGTTAATTCATTAGTGGACCGAAATTACGTGACTCAAAAGCTTAAATAAAAATTAAGTAGACTTAAGTCATAAGCACATAATACTATTTCTTTTTCATCTAATATGGAATTAAATTTAAGGTATCACACCGTTGAAAGCTTAATTTCTTAAAAAATTAATAATAAAAAAAGCATCCAAGTTGAACTCCATATTCAAATAATGCTTGAAAGCAGATGATAGTGGTGTTTCAGGACCACATCATCTCACCCTCTAGCGTACCTAATTCATTCATGCAATGGCGAACAACCAGCACAGATTGGTGCAGCAACGTAAGCGTACGAGAGTCAAATGAGTTGCAAGCAGAGAAAATGCCTCTCGCCATGCTTTAGACCGCAACTGTCCCACCCATTGAAAACTTCTCACTCTCTCGTAACAGAGTCTTCAAACCGTGTGTTCGCATTTATCTCCTCGGCATAAAAATTTGATCTAAAAGTAAATCTCGATCTAAGCACTGTTTGTTTCGCATGATCATGACCGCATGAAAGGTGCCTATGGTGTTCATGATTCATTGGATTCTCGTTCCCATTGAGAAGTACACTCATTTCAGAACAGATCCTCAAAGGGGAAAGCTTCAAGTGAAAGCGGACAGAAACCGTGAAAGCTTCAGTAACGGCTGCTTCAGAGAAAGCACCCCCAGGTCACAAAGGAGAAAATAGCGAATCAGAGAAAGAAGAAAGTTAAAAAGAAAAGAAAAGAAAAGAAAAGAAAAAAAACTATGGAATCTGAGAGAAAAATATAGTGACCAGGTGTCTCTCTCTATCTCTCTCCCTTGAGGTAGCGTGGTTCAGAGTTTTACCGTTAAAGTCCGCAGCGTGACATCATCTCAACCGGCGACTTCTGCTCGACCGTCAGGATATGAACACGCCGGCGTGGCGATTCGCGGTGGAGTCCCCGTCTATTTATAAAAGAAAAAAAAAAAAAAAAAAACGCCGCCCTTTGGACTTTTGTTATTTGTCAAGAAAGGGAGCTGATGTGAAACTCTTTTAGCCGCTCAAAGTCATATGAGAAAAATTAAGAAGGGTGCAAGTTGAAATATTTATTCCTGCTAATTGTTTGAGTAGTGGACAGGGAAACTAATCAGGTGAAGGTAATATAGATGCTTATTTTGATTCAGAAGTCACTGATCTCATGAGGTCTGCAGGCACTCCTGCTACCTTGAGCTCCACTGCACCAACTGGGCTGGCATGTTGCAGAGTTTTATATCAGAATTACTTCTAAACTCATGTGTAAAGATGCAGTGAGACTTATGCTCGCTTTACTGAAAAGAAAACAGAAGAAATAAAAAAGAGACTTCCATCTTTACTTTGATGGAATCAGGCTACTAAGAATGCAAACCTGGGTTGATCAGTGATAACTCGTATTTTATGTTGCAAATGACGAGATCATGGCATGTGCAATGTACCTGATGGCATGATGCCAATGTACTGCAAACATGGTATCAGGAGCTTTGCAAGCAATCTTCAGTTTTTTTGTTACATATGGTAGATTAGTTTTGAAGAGCCAATTGTGGTCGGCCCCTCATAAGGCCAAAGTAGATTTAATCTTTTACAAAGCTATCTTTTATTCCTGAGTGAAGGCCGGGTATGGTCCTTGATTTGACTATAACGCCAAAAATATAACTTTAGAAAGACACTTGTTTTAGCTCACAAAAAAAAAAAAAAAAAAAAAAAAAAAAAAAACAAAAACAAAAGAACCGGCTTAGATTTCTCCACTCGTTGCTTTGCTAATTCCACCAAGTGCCGTTCTTGAAGGGTTGAATGAGAAACCTCTCTTTCAGAAGAGAAAAAAAAAGAGGAGTAATTCTTGTCATCTAGGGCTCCAATGGTTAAGAAAATATAGTTGGATGACATATGAATGAAGAAAATCAATTCTTTTTCAAGAATAAAAGCACGGACAAAGTCTTTTCCAAGCTGAACCATCTTCATGCTTGATGCAGAGGAACTTGCAACCAAACAACAGAGATGGCTACTGATTTCATCACTGATAATGGATGGTCTGGATCAGAAACAACAGCACCACATGGTTCTCCACATTGCCTTGTGCACTCCCATATTGGCAGCACCAATCCAACGAAACCATTACTAAATGCATGTTGGTTGGAGAAAATAGATAATGATCCCAAGACTAAAGGTGACCAGTGGCGACAAGCCATCTCAAATCAATCCTCATCCATCATATCCCTGTCCTTGTCAATATTTAGCTCAATAGATGTTACACCAACTTTGTTGCAAGCGAAGCTTACAAAAGGATATAGCTTTGCTGCAAGGAAAAAGAGAGAGGTAGTGGGTGGGTCATGCTGTCATCCTCCTCTAGCATTTGTAACAAAGTAGGTGATAAGCCTAGAGTAAAGCAGGCCCTGGCTTGGTACAGCAAGCTATAGGAATTGTCTATCATTTCCTCATGGCCCAGTCCTTTGGACGCAGCTGAGTATATATTGGTGGACCAACAGGTAGTACAGCTATGATGAAGCAACAGTCCTTTTCTTTTATTGGAGTGCTCTTTTTCAGTTAATTCAGAGACCAGTTTCATTGGAGGATCCATGGTTTCCTATTGATCTCAAGAAATGGTTTCTAGCGTGTGGTGCTTTTTGTCAGCCATTTTATACGATATTGTGAGAATCTATATGAGATCAAAGAGTGTATCTTAAGGTGTACTTTGTATTTTGCCATGAAAATAACGTTTGACTTGAACTCTTAAAAATATATTACTGGTGTGAGGGGGGGGGGGGGGGAGGGGCCAGAACTAAGATTTTAAAACCATTGTTAATGGTCAAGGATGGTTAAGCTTCCAAGTCGAGCTTTCGAGTGATTACTAGAGGATGGCCCCAGTTTACTATTTTCCCAATTGTGGGTTGGAGATTTTTATATAATATTGGTGCTGTGACGCTAGAAGATTCATGATGAGAGATCAATGTAGTGATGATATCATGCGGGTCCCTTCCATGGCCCTTCTAGTTGGCAGATAAAGTTGAGGCCTTCTATTAAAGAATCCCTTCCCATCTCTCTCTGACAACCCCTCGTTTAACCATTCAACGTATACCTCCTAAAAGAAATGTTGTTCCAGACGAGCATCCATTGGAAATTAATCTCTTATTGGCCCTCTGGTAATATTCAACGGTTCAAGGTTATTTTTAGCCTCCAAATGGGTCTCCGTCACTGACTTCAAGAGACAATTTGTACGCAATAATAGTTTCTTTCGGTCCCTTTCCAGTATAAAATGGACGTCCTACCATGGAACAACTGGGGAGAGCTTCAAAGAAATGTACGTCAGAAGGAGAACAAGAAGAAGAATATAAAACCGAAATCTGTGGTCTGGTTGTCTTTCCAATCTCATAATAGAGTGGATTAGGTTTGATATTTGTTGGTTCTGATTGTCAAATCCAGGTCTAACGTAGCACCAACCTGATAGAATTAGCAGCCTATTCACAGTGGATTCATGTTGATAAAAACCATCACTATTAGCTAAATGGTTAAGTAGTAATGGGTACTTAATCTAGAATTATAATAAAATGGGAGATATCTTCCCTGAGAAACTAAGATGTAAACATTTGTCAGAGTAGGTTGGCAGTGAGTGTTGTCTTCGAGCAATAACACCAATGGATATGATTTTGAATCATAGTATATTAAAAAATAAAATTTCTCATCATGGCCTCTTGCTCGCCATTGCAATGGTGTTTAGGTCCTTTCAACCTGCATCAATAGTGTAAAATTCCCACATCAATGATTTTTTTTTTTTTTTGTTTTGTTTTGAAGACTAAGATGACCAGATATAGTGATGATGTTAATACGGCAAATTAATAGCTTACAATTGATCAAACCTACTATTGCTTCTGAACAATTGGTTATGAAAAAGAAATATGCATCTCTTTTGCTATGATGATATCCAAACTTTTGCCAGTAGTAAGTAAAGGGAAGAAGTAGAATGGTTTCAAATTAAATTGTTTTTCATTGTTTATTACATAATAACTCGAAATAATGCTAGCTTCTCAAATAAAGCCTTTAATCTAGTTTAGATAGTAAGGAAGACTGTTGTTCAAGCCAAGAAATTTACTAATTTTATTACCTCTAAAACAACTAGAATGTTTAGTATCTGAAGCTTTGCTCCACATGAGAATGTAGATTTTTTTATAAAAATTATTTCTTAATTTGCCTCTAAACCAAAACATATTAAGGCGAATTTTGATAGTTTTATGCATTCTGAAACATCTAGAGCAGGAGTTATCATCACTGATGTATTTTTCTTGCACTAGCTGCTCTTTCAACCTCTTCAATTCTTTATGCAGAATTGACAGAGGCTTACTACGGGTTGAAAGCTGTCATGAAAATATTTCAACATCTCAGGATTACTTTGGAGGATGACTTTGTAACTATTATCTCTTGAGTTAATAATCAAGCGGCAGTATTTGAACATTCATATTTCAAAGATATTCACTGTATTATTTCATCTGCTTGTGATTTTAAATATTCACATATTTATAAAGAGGCTAATCAAGTAATAAAATTTTTTAGCAAATTAAGTTGCATCAAAGAGAAAGAGTACTTTATAAATCGTCAACTTTTCTTCCCAACTCGCACAATTAGCTTCTGCAGATGCTCAAGAAATTATTTTTATAAGATCTTAATCTCTAATTTTTGTTATCAAACAACAGCAACAACTCAGAAGGATTCATATTTAGAAAAGAAAATTTCATAGCCCAAAATATAAGGGGCATTCTGTTCAGCTTGTATTAAAACAACAATCCTAGACAAAGAAGTAGGAATCAAACAATACATGGCATATAATGATGGAAGTCCTCACCTGTAACTCCTCCCATTAGAGACAGGCATTTCTCACCTACCATAAACTATTGCCTACATGATAGGATTCCTGCATTATAATTATGAATTGAAAGATCACTTAGGATTATCCATTGTTGGGTCCACCTAACAAAGTCATCTCCATGATTGGGTAGCTGGAATAATCATTGCTGATTCAAGTATTATTTGAGATATGCCACCTCCCCAGTGTTTTAAATTGAACCCTGACCCAGTGTTTGGTTGGAGTTAAGGTTCACCTCCTTTGGTGGAGTTAAGCTAAAACCTCAAAGTGGATGCATGCCACATACCATGCATTTCGCTCAATGGGCACTGAAAATTTAGAGCTTTCTGTGGAAGAACAACTGGGAGCAATCCAAGGCCTGCCCTGTGCTAAATTTGTCATTTTGTGGCATCTTCACCTCACCCAACCCAACCCTTTTTGACCCTCTCCCACTCCAAGGTTCAGAGAGTTTTGTTTAGATGATTACCACTTCTAAATGCACCACCACAGTTGCGTCAAATTATCTTTACAGAGATCACAGCCTCTAACTGCTACATTCTTTGGTGACTTCTATTATAACAATAATATGTACTTCCTGTTTCTTTTTCGTTGATAGCGGTCTCAGTGACGTTTTATGATACTTTACAGTAGTACTACAAGCCGTGTGGGTTTAATATTGGAGCTGTTTTCTGCATGTAATCATGGACATGGACATGGCCATGGATGGTGACGCAATATTGATTTGTAGCTACCACAGGTCGCAACTAATATTTAATAGCGAATGGATTGATGGGAACAAGGAGGTAAGCCATGAATGATCATGCCAAAGGGTCAATCTAAGTAAGGATACAGCGTTTACCTTTCAATCCAAAGGCACGTCTAGAGCTCATGTCCGAGCTCAATTCGGATCTATGGTTTCGACTTGCTACGTATTTTCTTGCCATTTGGTTTTCGAAGTATTGAGATGCCTCGCTTCTTCCCGAGTGACTCTTAAGTTTAAGTTAATCCATACTAATCTTGTTCAGCTTCAAATTAAAAAGTTGTTATTTATTGGTCCAATACACTTTAGTGGTACCAGTTTAGCTTGCTGATAGGGCTAAATTATGATTAAGCTAAACAGTAGATAGGTAGGGAAAAAGATTACCTAATTTATTTTCTCATATACAAAGGATGGTTCATTAATTTTTACTGATAAAGATAAATCAAAATTTGATATTTCTTTTCTTTTTGGTTAATTAAAAAATTTTAAGATAGCTATAAAAAAAATAAAGAATTAAAAAATATTTGCTATTTATCATCCAAAAACCAGATGGAGCTTATGTGATTATATTTTCTTTTTTTAATAAAAAAAGGGTAAAATCAAGAATGAAACATTTTCCCAACATGTTCAAGGTGGAATAAGGTGCTAACCTCCATATCGAACTCTTATTGATGGTATTTATAATTTCATTTGATAATTTTGAGATGCTTTTTATATCGCTCTTTTTGGTATCAATTGCTACTAAAATTATCTAAATGGCTTATTATCTAAATATATTTTTACTTCATGTATGCCGCTTTCTAATAGAAATTATGAAATTTTTTTAAAGACAACTCGGAAAGCCTCTACACCTACCTTGCGATGACTTAAAAGACTCAATCATTATACATGGCAACCAATTTGCTCATAAAAATATCAATCAAATCCTTTTCAATCTGCATATTTTAAGCATCCTAGATGCCAAATGATGTTTCTTCTTGTGTCATTAGGTAAGAATGATGCCATTTGAAAACTAAAGGCTCTAGAATGTGGTATACTCTCGTTTATACTTTTGTACGTACCATTCTAGTGATGAAATGGGTTTAAGTCGTCGCAATCTGAACCACCCTTGGGTGTCTCGATCATGGCCTTTTTTTTTCTTGTGGAATTGGAAACTTCTCCAGCCCCACAAATTACCCATCCATTCTTTTGTGGCACAAACAAGCGTTTGAGTGCAAGCTTCAATTCATTGAATTGCGCTTAAAATAAGCCCTCGCCTCTCTTTCCACTGCTTATTATTATTATTATTATTATAAAAAAATTTTCCTCGTTTCCCAACAGTGCACGGAACGAATTATACCTTCAGTGCCGTGTTCCGCGTCACCGTCCCTATCAGAATCTCCCATCAGACGGCCCCAAAACTCCCGCAATTGCGCCCTGTACGAGTCGCCGTCCGCATATATATATATATATATATATATATATAAAACTAGCGGCTACGGCTCGCAGAGGCCGGACATGTGTCGACGGCGACGCGCGCTCGTGTCAGGGAGTACGGATTTCCAGCCGAGGACCCATAAAACCGCTTACTCGAAGGAGCCAAAAGGACCCTGAACTTCCACTTATTTACTGAAACACCACGTCTCCAATTCTCGCCGCTCGCATGGTCAAGCGAAGCGGTGACTGAGATCGCGAATATTGGCCTTTGGTTGGGGGTAATTTTGGTGCATGAGTAGCATGCCGACTCTAGTGCGTCTTTCCCGATGTGCCCCTCTCGCTTCGACGGGGCGGTTGTTTGCTCTCCCCGGCGGGACCGGGGTACATCCGTAATTCGGTACGTTACAGGGGTGTAATTGGAAATTTATGGCCGGTGGGACCGGTGGGATCGGGTTTGCGCGTCAGGCTCTGGGACGGGTCTGGGAGACACGTGGAGAGATCGTGGAACGGGCTTAAAACCGCTCCATGAACCGCGCCACGTAGCGGAGCCACGGTAGGGCTTTATCCTCGCCACGTCGGACCGTGGGCCCCCGGTCCGGAGCTCGTTTTAAACCCTCCCCCCCACACCCTCTCTTCCTTCCCTTCAAAGCCAAAGCCGGAGCCCGATTCTCCAATCTCTGTTGCCGGAATTAATGGAAGAAATCTCCTCTCCGGCAGGCTGGACTTCCCCTACGATCGCCGGAAGTTCGCCGGAGAATTTCCCCTCTTCGAGGGCCTTTCTCTAAATGCAAAGTTGACGCCTTTTTATGGAGATGAAACTCCTTTCGATCGCTAGGGACTTGGTTTTTTGGAGAGAAATTGGAGCGAGATTGGTGTATTAATGGCGTCTTCGTCTTCATTAATGAGTGTTTGACTGCTATCTTTGCTTTTTCTTTTTCTTTTTTCCGGTTCTCTTGCTTGTGGCTTTAATTGGAGCTCGATTCGCTCTAGGAGTCGTCAGCGGTTTCTAGTTTTAGTTGCTTTGCGTGATCTCGTGATCAGGGAGTGGAAAAGGAGGAATCGGCGCTGTATCTTCGCATTTATCTTCGATTTCGTCATTTTTGTACCTTGATTTCGTGATCTGGGCGCGTCGAATTTGGCTAGGGATTTAAAGTCCCTGGGGTTTGGGAATGGAGTAGTGGTTGGGGAAGGATTGTTTTGATCTCTGAAAGCTATGCCATTTCAGATGAAGATCCAGCCAATCGGGCCGAAGGGAGCGGTGCGGACCGATCCGGCGAAGCCCGCCGGCAAGTCGCGCCTGAAGCGGCTCTTCGAGCGGCAGCTCCCTAGCGTGTTGCGCATCGCCTCCGCCGAGAAGCTGGCCGTCGCCGGTGCAGGCGACGGCAAGGAGAAGGAGAGGGAGGACGGCGAGGTGGTGGACCCGAGCTCGGTGTGCCTGGATAAAATGGTGCTGAGCTTCATCGAGGAGGGCAACGAGAAGCCGCCGCGGAGCCGCTGCAACTGCTTCAACGGCAACTGCGACGACAGCTCCGACGACGAATTCGACGTCCACGCCGGCGATGCTTCAGCCACCTCCGGCGACGCGGCGGAGATCGTTAAGGTAGTTATAATCTTACCGAATCGGTCCAATCTCCATCATTTCAGCACGATCCCTCGCAATCTCGCAATCATTTGGCCTAAAGTTTACATTTTTTATCGATCTCTTCGAGTTTAATACACCTGCCCTCCTTTTTCTGTAGGGTCTGGTGCCATGCGCGAGCGTCGCGGAGAGGAATCTCTTGGCGGATGCCTCAAAGATCGTGGATAAGAGCAAGAACTGGAAGAACAAAAACGATTGCCGGAAAATCGTCACCGACGGCCTCCAATCCCTCGGCTACGACGCCTCCATCTGCAAGTCCCGGTGGGAGAAAACCCCTTCCTTTCCGGCCGGTAGCCATCTCTCTTAACTCTTCTCGACTCTCTCACATCTATCGATCGGAGTTGCTGATTGTTGACTGGACGGCAGGGGAGTACGAGTACGTGGACGTGATCGTCGCCGGCGCCGAGCGTCTTCTGGTAGACGTGGACTTCCGGTCGGAGTTCGAGATCGCGCGGTCCACCAAGCACTACCGCGCCGTCCTCCAATCCCTGCCGTCCGTCTTCGTCGGCAAGCCTGACCGGCTCCAGCAAATCGTCGCCGTCGTCTCCGAGGCGGCGAGGCAGAGCCTCAAGAAGAAGGGCCTCAGCTTTCCGCCGTGGCGGAAGCCGGAATACATGAAGGCCAAGTGGCTCTCCCCCTACCAGCGAACCACCGCCATCATCCAAGCCCAACAGGAGAACGAAACCGACGACGGTAAGGCGAAAGCGGAGAGCGATAGCGGAGTGCCGTGTTCCATCTCGGCCGTCAATTTTTCCGGCGAGTTCGAGCTTCGTTTCGAAGAGTCCAGCCGGTCACCGGTTGCTAATTTCGGCGGGGTGGTGGCGGAGGAGAAGATCACCGTGGTGGTGTCGCCGTGGCAGCCGCCGGAGGTGAAGCCGAAGGCTGTGAAGCCGGGAACCAAGGTGGTTACCGGCCTAGCGTCCGTCCTCTGAGTCCGAATTTTTGAGGTTTTTTTTTTTGAAAAATTCGGTTTTTTTTTTTTTTTTGGCTTTTTTTTTTTACCGGTTTTGTTGAGAGAGATATATATATATATATATATATATATATATATATATATATCATGTTATAAATCCTCTCTCCGTCCTTCTTGCCCTACGAGGGATTGTAAGAACTAAAAAGAGCTTTTGATACCTACTGATATAAATATAACCTAATATTAGATGTGCATATATTAAAATATAAATATATCAGCTGCTCTTTGGGTTGGATATCATGGGGCCAGGCTTCCGGTACGTAGTTTTTAATAATCTAGCTATTAATTTTTATAGTTTTTATGATATTAAATAGATGTGTTTACGGAGCTCTTGGTTTCTAAGTTTTTGGCAGCAATGGTCTCTTGAAAGGAAACAGAGCGATGGAAAAGACGGAATAAAGGTCCCTCCTCTCTCTCTCTCTCTCTATCACTCCTTTCAATATTCCAAGTAATTTTAAATTCGGAAAGAGAAAAAAAAATATGCGGGGAATGGAAGCAGTAGGTCTCGTGCAGTCTCGATCCCCGTGTAACGGAAACCAACCATGCCAATCTCGTGACCTTCGCCTATATAATACATAAAAATATTATGTACGGTTTCTCTGAAAAAAAATATGCATTTTTATAATTTAGTCGAACCGGGCCGATCCGGTTCGGTTCGCTTCGGTTCGGTTCGGCCGGATTGGAGGAATTAAAGGGTCTGGCCTCTGGAATATCTTGACTCTAGCGTCATATGGCTTTATTTTTTCACGGCACTTGCTTTGAAAATCTTGGGAGCAATGATCACGCTTTTCCCTGTTCTTTGAAAGTGGGGTAAAAACGAAAGGCGGTGAGCGAGGTGGGGTTGCCCCAACTTTGAGGCAAATAATAAAGGATGGGTTTCAGTAGTTTCAGTATCGCGGAGCGTGTTCAAACTTCAAACTATATGCTGCCGTATATCTTAAACCAGTCACCTCCCGTGCTCCTGGATTTTAATTTGCCCGTTGAGTTGGTCGGTTTAATGCCTCTCGGGTTTTGTTAGGGCAAACTATTGTTATCAAACTTTAATTTCAATGTTTAGCGGCAGTTATTATTAAAGCATAAGAAAAAAAAAAAAAAAAAAAATCGAATACTAAAGAAACCTGGTATTGTGAATCCGTGATCAACAAGGGTGATGATCAAATCATAATAATTATATCTTAATCTTAAAGGAGCACTGCAAAAAAAAAAAAAACCTCTGGTAGCCGATAAATAGTCGTTTATTTCTTTTGTAATGAAAGTTGACGGCATGGTTAGGAGGCCACGGTAACGTGGTGTTTGAAACTTCAGTTCTAACTGCAGGCTTTCTGCTGCTGCACGTCACCCGCGGCGTTATCTCAACTTCCGTCCGTACCCATCTTCTCTCTATTGGTCTCTTCCACCCTATCTATCTATCTATCTATCTTAAAAGGTATGGTGACCCTTTCCACTTTCTACCCCAGAAGACATGATAACAAAAGTTAAGCCTTTGATATCACCGTGATGATACCAAATTACCAACGCTAACGCTTGCTTTCCAGAAAGCAACTTCCCATCGTTCCCCCCTCCTCTTCCTCCTCTCCCATCATTCCCCTGGACCTGGACCCTTGCAGAGGGGGCAAACCATCCCCACTTCCAGTCCCCACCCTCCTTTCCACCCCCTATTTCATTCATATTTTCACATCAAACTGCTGATAGAAAAAAGAATGACACCGATGTAACACTCCAAACCTACACAAAAAAAATTATACGGTTGACAGTTGATATGCAACTCTTTTATTGCTGGTTGAATTGACACCACATGAACCGCTGAATCGAGAGCAGTTCTTGAGCTGCGTGTCGGGGTTGTGTAACTTTTCTGTGAGAAAATTCCTGTGCTCCAAAAGCATTTCTTTTGAAAGGCCAGGCTATAAGTCTCATGATGGTTAAAAATAATAAAAATAATAATAATAAAGAAGAAAAGAAAAAGAGCTCCTACGAAAGAGGTACATCTGTCCTTGCTTTGCTTCAAATTTTTTTTTTTTTTTTTTTTTTTTCACCTCCTAGAACTCGACGCTCCATGATTCCCTACCAAGGTGTACAATGCTAAAGAAAGAGACAGAAAAAAGCTTCTTTAATCTTCCCATGGTTTCCTAAAATTCACACTGCCTGGAAAATGACTGCACTATGGTCCCTCCCTAGTCCCTGCCTTGGATTGAATAGGGTGCAAAACAAGCGGACCACAACCGAGCAAAGCAACAAATATTCAATCTTCCAGAAGTTATATTGAATGGCTTCCAAATTGATCGCAGATAAATTTCTTAGTGACATAAGATTTCCATATATTACAGTAACCTATAAAATTATCAAACAAATAGCTGATGTCAAAG
Organism: Metroxylon sagu; assembly: GCA_017589505.3. Lineage (NCBI taxonomy): Eukaryota > Viridiplantae > Streptophyta > Magnoliopsida > Arecales > Arecaceae > Metroxylon > Metroxylon sagu. Next base: position 354,829 of record JACVBY030000457.1, read on the forward strand.
AGAAAGTTATAGAGTAAACATGTATCTAAGATTATATATATTACAAATCAAAGACCCACATGATCCATACCCAAAACAAAATGCCTAGAATTAAAAATTATAAATCTTGAATTTCTTAAATCTATGCATCATCTAGATACACAAATTAATAATTTTTATAATACTAGTATATTAAAATATATAATAAATCATTTGAATTAAAAATCTATCGCATTGACCTTAATCTATATATATAAAAAATGCATAGATTAAAATCAATAAATTTTAATATTCAAATCATGACAAAACATAGACTGATATCATTTTAATTATATGTTATTACAGTTACGTTATACATATATTATAGATTATAAAAATATATAATTCTTAATTTGCAGATACTTTTAGTGATGTAAATCATAATTAATGATATTAATCTAAAATTTGAATACGTTATTATTGATTTTGAAGCTGAAAAAAATAAATACCCTCTCTTAAGAAATCATCGGACATATATTTAATTATGAGAAGAATTAAAACAAAAAAGGGGAAAAATTTTTTTGATGTCAATTTTTGTTTAAATCTTTTTTTTTTTTTTTTGAAGATACTAGAAAATAAAAAACCAGGACTAAAATGGTTTCATAGAAGTCATGGGAGTTGGTTTTTGTTACTTTCTCTCATTTATTACTTCCTCTCTTCCTCTTCTTTACTAATAAAAAAGAAAGCACATAAAGAGAAAAAACAATGCCTATTTCTTCTCACTTCTTACCTAAAGTGGGGGAAAAAAATAAAGGAGAGATAAGAAAAGCCGGCAGCCTATTCTTCTCATCCTTTCTCTGCTCCGGTCTGCACAAACAATACCCATGGCATAGCTGCCATGTGGGATCAAGGATTCAAGTAGTTAATAAGAAAATCTAATTATTTTTTCTCACTATCATTTCCATATAGCCCTTAACTCTTCATATTTATACAATTTCAAATCATCATGTATCCTATTTATATTTATTTAGGCCAATTTTTGATATAAGAGGGGTTTATTATTATTATTATTATTATTATCAATAAGTAGCAAGCTTTCTCTACATGTTATCATCAAGCACATAAAGTTTTAAAAAATGGTATATAAAAAATACATAGCAGAAAGAGGTCAACTATGCTTCCAGGTCAGCATGGTGAATGCAATAACATTTTCTAATTAATCATGTGAAAGGTAAAGAATATTTATTAAATAGATAGTTAATATCTTATTAATTAGTGGGGCACATCCCGTAGAAGCACTCCCAGTGAATTCCAAGGCAACATCACCATCCGTTTGTTCCACGTTGAGCCTCACTTAATTGCTTCACTTACTGGAAAATACCTGAGAGAGAGTTTCTTCAGATCCTTGCAGTGTCAATAAACCTGATGGTGAGTTTGAAAGAGAGGGAGAGGTTCCTTATTAACTGCATAACTTAACCACCCTCCACCTCCTTGGAAAAAAGGATGGAGGCTAAAATCTTGAGCCTTCCCACTTAATCTACATCTCTCTAAGTCAAACTAGGAGAAGAATTAAGTTTGGCTGGCACTAAATAAGGGTACATGAGTGATAAGAGAAGGGTGCACAAAGAGAACAAGGGTAGGCCTATTAAGCCCAGTAAGGGCCCAACAATGGGTTCAAAGCAATTTAGAGCCTGATAATCTCTAACCAATTGTTCTACATCATCTGTTGATATAAATTGCAAGCAAGCTAAAAAAAAAAGAAGAAGCGGATATTAATTATTTTGGCATTATATATATATATATATAAAATCTAGTAGATCCATAGCTTTAAAAAAAAAAAAAAATGGCAATGAAAGATGATAGCCAAAGAGAAACCAATGGTGTGAATCTCAGCATACAGTTTCACACTGAGAAGAAGATCCGGAAGGCAAGGTAGTTTATTTTGACATGAATGGCTCAAGAACAAAGAATTCCAATAGCGTGAATTCATCATCAGCTCATAACCAACAGTGCTAAGTCACCATCTACAAATATCCAATTTGAGCTAGATGATAAGTCACCATTATCGATGCGATGCTACCTAGCATCCATAGAAATTATCAGTGGCCTTCTCACCGTTAATATGGATTTTTGTTTCTGGGATCTATTTGAGGAAGGTTTCTTATGGAACGTTTAATTTATGGTAATTCATCTTGATGTTCTAAGATTAACATGTAGGTTATCTTGTTTGGCAACTAGACATGATCATCTAAGTTAAAATATTTAATTTTTGATAATCTAAGATTACCATAAACTTCAGTAATCCCAGATTACGATATTAACTTTGATGTAAATATTTAATAATATTTAATCTAATTATATATTTAATATATACTTAATAAAATTTAAATATTTAAATTATATTTATATTTAATATAAAAAATAAAAATAATATAATATATTAAAATTAAAATTAACATTAATATAATATTTAATGTTTTAAACACTATTATATATCATAATATATATATTATGGTTAAATAATATTATTTATATTATAAATATTATTTAATATACATCATCAAATAATATTATATATATATAATTATATAGTAATTCTAAAATGATTTTACAAAGAATTCTTACTTTTTACTAGAATATTTTGTATTCCAGCGCAAAAAAGAAGATAAAGAAGATTTATAATAAAATATAAAAATAGAATTTAAGAATATGATAATCTAATTACAATATTTGTTATTACAATTAAATATAGTAATCTTATATCTCTAAAAATCTGTTCTAAAATTATCGAGGTAAACGAAACATAATAATTTTATATTCTTAGTAATCTGATTATCAAGTGTAATATTACTAAGAATATAAAATTTTTAGAAATATTATATTATTGCAAATCAAATGCTACCTTAGTATATTTATTTAAGAAGACATTTTTTCTTTTAGTTTCTAGAAGGACTCGGGGCTTCCATGTTCCTATAAATACCTCATCCTATATATCTCCTTTTCTTACATCAATTAAGTATTGATAAAATTTCTTTCGGAATTCTTCTAACTTTTTTGAGTGGTGAAAGGCCACTCAAGATATTATGGTGCAAGTTACCGTTTGTAAAAAGAATTTTGTAAGGCATCAAAATTCTTCTGTTAAGGCACTGTAGAGTTCAAAGATGTGAGGGTGAAGGGAGAAAAGAAAGTATAAGCCCTTCTTGTTGTCCATCACTAGGTAATTCTTTTTTTTTTCCCTTATGGCTCTAGTTTTATATTTTATCTTCTAGTTTATTTTGTAAGTGTTCTTTAATTATTTCCTTTTGTTGTATTATTTTGATCTTGTATGTGATAAAGAATCTCATAGGACTCCTTAAGTACATTACAAATGAAACTAAATACTTTGTTATAATAGGACTGTATAGTATAACATCTCTCTCATAGCATGTAAAGATAATAATTTTTATTAAACAATTCGATAAGAGAATCAAATTGTTCCCTATAATCTTCCAAAGGTAAATTAGCATAACAATTTCATCAAGATATATGTATGATTTCTAGAACAAGCTAAATCAACTATAGAGGATATGTGTAATGCTCTAAGCACATTTACTGGTCCAATTAGCTTGTTAGCAGACTGAGTCCACATGGCCTTAAAAATTCGTATACAAATTAATTGGTAGAAGATGAACTTAAGTTATAAGCTTCTCATACTTTTTTTTCTCATCCAATATGAGACTATTTGAGATATTACAATCTTCCCTTCTTTATCAGAGGATCAGAGAGCGTCATCATCGCATGCTATGAGTCTCATCGCATACTACAAGTTAGCTAGAATTTATTCTGAGTGAAGTCGTTGGTACTATAGAAGTAGCTCCATACTATGGCAGAACTCTCTTTACCACTGCCCCATGAATAGCCCTTTCCTACTGCCCATTAAGTTTCGCACACACAAGTCGACTTTAACATTATTTGTAATGTCCCAAGTTTACCTACTGACCTAATTAACATGTTAGTGAGCCAACGTCTATATGACCTTAAAAACTTAAATACAAATTAATTGATAGCAGGTGAATTTGAGTTATATGCTTCTCAAACCTTTCTTTCTTATTCGATGTTATGACTATTTAGGGTATTGCAATATGAAACTACATCAGTAGACCTTAAAAACTTAAGTATAAATTAATTGATAGCAGGTGAATTTGAGTTATATGCTTCTCAAACCTTTCTTTCTTATTCGATGTTATGACTATTTTGGGTATTGCAATATGAAACTACATCAGTAGGCCAAGTTAGAGACATCGATCATAGAGCATGAGGTTTATGGTTACTCAACATTTAAACTAAAGGACCAACCACATCACATATGGCTTTAACACCTAAAACTATAAATATTAGTTGGGAAAATAGTACTATGGCCTATCCTTAGGATAAGAAGTGACATAAAATCACTTAATATAATATCATATCAATACGTAATTTTGTCTTCTATTATACCAAAACAATGGATCTACAAAATATCTATAAAAGTAATACATAATACATCATGTTCTTATATACAAAATAAATTATTTTCAAAACACTCAACAAATCATTGGTGGATATATTCTTGTTTGGCTAATCCTTTCCCAAATAAGTTATTCTCTTGATAGAGGTAGCAGATCCCTTATTGAGCATCTTACATGATATCGATAGAAATTTGATATACCCAATTAACTACCATACACAAACTCTTATTTTAGTCCAAGATATCCCACCATCAATACATGCACCTTATAAGAAAAATATAAAATCAAGAGAGAAGAAAGAGCAGCTTTGGTTATGAGAAAAATATTTTATTCATTTTCAATCCATTTTCTGCATGAATTTTATAATATAGGATTGAGACTACAATTTGAAATTAGAAAATATACATATTCCTAAATTATTACAACATAATTCTATGCTTCCATAACTACACCTAATACTTTGAAATCTAAAAATTATAACTCATCCATTAGGAGTAACACTCACTTTGATTCATTGCAAAATTCTATCTATCCTTAATTATGCCTATATTTCGAAAATTGAAAATTACAACTCATTTTATAGGAATAATTAATGCCTTGATTGGTTGTGAAAAAGATATACTATCAAGATGCCCTTATAAGATGATAGATTCATTAGAGACACCAATATTAGATCTTAGATTTAGGAATCACTAACGTGAAAGCAGTTCTGGTTGAATATATATATATATATATATATAAATACTTAATTAAAAACTTCAAATAAGATCATATACAGAATTCTAATGTAATTATTTCATAAATCCAGCACACATGGCACGGAGCATTAAACGCCATAGTAAGTGGGAAGAAAAAGCCACAAGCCCCGTTGTCATGCTTTAAGTTATAAAGGAGGAGGAAGAAATTGACTCTCACGGCTCGTTGCTGAGGTCGAGAAGGCTATGGTCCAAAATGATAGATGAGATTCCATCCCCAACTCCCCAACTCCCAACCCAGAGAACGTCTGCTCCAAAGCATGGCACGCTGGTGGCTGCGGTGGCCCTCACTTGGGCACCAGAAGCGATAGCAAATTTTCTTAAGGCGGCGGTGGGACACATCGAAATCGGTGCTGACAACATTGAATGCAATATAACCAATGATAACGTGATCAGTAAATTTTCTGGCAGAGTTGGATTTGTCACTTGCTCAGGGCTCAAACATCAAACATTCCGTGGTACAAACGTGAAGACCAGACATTAGTTATCCAGCCATAGTACCAGGATGTATTCCCTAACATCTGTGCATTAATTGGACTTTGGCTTCATAGAGAAATGATCACGTGCTTTCTCTTTTGTAGATAGCTGACAGCATAATAATCTATAAATCCAACGCGATCCGAATGCATATAATCATATTATTTGATATTTTTTTTAAGAAAAAACAGAATCATTTCGAAATGGGCTGTTAGATTTCTACATTCCTGAACTGTCAGCAATCTAGAAAATGTCATCTACGACCAAATGACGCTGTGACATACTTGATCTCGCTCGTGCCCTCATCCAATAATCTCTGATCTCAGGGATACAAGTTTGCTGTCGAAGTATCCAACAAGATGAACTCCCCTGGCACAACCCTTTGCTGATGGTTATCTATAGGTATATAGATATAGATAGTTATCTATTCTCAACTGCTCCATTCGTGTGTGTATTACTTGATACCTTGTTACGGTTGGGACCGAACAAAAATGCCCAGATCTCGACGTCTCCCATTCTTTAATCGCTACGTCTAATCCCTTCTCCTAATTTTTAATTAATTAACAAAATAAATAAGTAGACAAAAAAAAGTTGGAAATAATAATAATAATAATAATAATAATAATAGAATGCTTGTGAAATAGAGGCTAATAATCTCGTGGCCAGAGGGAACGATGACCATCCCTCTCCTTTCCTTCCCCATGGACGTACCAAGGAACACGGGAAGGCATGCTGCAAATGTCCAATTGTAACCTTGGATAACGTTCATAGAGAAGCATCCTTGAAGAGCAGTTGCCATGGGCCCAACCACGCGCGGTACCAAGGTTAAAAAAACAAAGAAAAGCTGCTTGCTATATCTCCAGCTGGGTTTCAGCATAGTGAGTAATAAATACATCATGGCTACGTCTCTCCTCCATTTTGCTCAAATGTTACTGATACGCAGAACGAATGATAAAGAAGATACTTTGTAACTTTGCCAAAGCTGAGATAAGGACAGAAGAAAGAAGGCCGAGAAGGCACTTGTTACAGTACTGACGACGAGATATCAAGTAACAGAAGTAGTCTCTCTCTCTCTCTCTCTCTCTCTCTCACACACACACACACACACACACACACGCACGCACGCACAGAGACAGACAGAAGCATAACAGTAGAAGAGAGAACAAAGGTGGAATTCATATCAGACAAGCGCACGGTAAAGAACGAGAAGCAGCAGGATGAAGGCCAAGCTTGACGGTGCTGGCGAGGGGCGCCGGCTCGCCTTAGATTCTTCGACAGCAACCCGATATCCTTCCTTGCAGGGATCATTCGATGAGGGCCCGGCCGACATCAAGTATGTGATATTGTTTTTAAGTGGCACATCCAAGGGCTTGCCGGCGGTCAGCGTCCACTCATTGTGAAGAGCAGCACTATAAGATTTTGAATCGTTGAGGCGGCAGTTTAGGTACTCATCCTTGCTTACTGAATAAATTTCCTTCCCCGACTCCCCCGGCGGCGAAACCAACTCTGCCACAAAATTATTTGCTTATTAATGGCAGGAAAAGAATGAAGGTAAAGGATGATGAACTTACCTATCGTGTCATCCTTGGTTAAAGGGTATTGAACACCGGCTATCGCAACTTGTGGTGATGTTTTCAGCAGCTCCTTTATTATTGCTCGCGGCAACCAAGCGAGCTTGAAAGATGCTGTGCAGCCAAAAAAAGGTTGTGAGCACCACCACAACGTTGCGGAGGCAAGCCATGTTTTAAGGCCAGGTACTCTCTCTGGGATTTAGGGGTAGCGCCTCTCCTCTTTCTATATGGTTGGAAGGGCTTGCCGTCCACCGATGCTAGGTTCAGTAAATCCAAGCGTGCTGGTCACCCAGTTCACATGCACACGGGTCAACCGGTCAACTGGATGCGTGAATCCTATTAAACGGCAAGTGTGAACCATCCAAAGTTTGAAAGAAACTAGACGATTGCTCCTTTAAGGTACCTTTAATTTAAATTTTAAAAATAAAAAGATTCATTTTATAAATTGAATTATTATTTTATAAAATTATGTAAAATATAATTACTATTATTTCTTAGTTTCTCTCTCTCTCTCTCTCTCTCTCTCTATATATATATATATATATATATATATTAGATTAAAACATATATATGACAGAAAAAAAATGTCAATATCAAATATCATTAAATAAAGTTGGGCATATGGTAAGATAAGGTAAACCTTCTCGCGTATAATTTAAATTTTTAAATTATTATTTTTATATTAAAATTAAAAATAAGATAAATAAAACATATGTGTTAGATTAAATTATTTTTAAATAAAAAAATTGAGATTAAAATATAGATGAAATATTTGCTTAAAAATAAAGTCTTTTTAAAAAATATAGACATAATCCAAAATGAAAATAAGATAAATAAAACAATAGATTTATATAATTTCTTTCATTTTATACCATTAAATTTAAATTTTAAAATTATTATTTTAAAATAAAAAGATAAATAAAATATATGCTTTATATTTTTTAGAAATTTTGAAAAATAATTGATTTAAAACTATAGATTACAAAATAGTATTTTCTTAAAAATAGAGTTTTTAAAAAAATATAAATATAATCCAAAATCGAAAGTTAAAAAAGGAAAAGATTAAATTACTTTTAAATTTCAAAAGAATTACTTGATTTGAAACTATAGATTAAAAAATAAATGAAATATTTTCATAAAAATAAAGATTTTTAAGAATATAGACATAATCCAAAATGAAAATAATATAAATAAAATATAGATTTATATAATTTCTTCAGTATCATATTATCAAATTTAAATTTTAAAACTATCATTTTAAGATAAAAAATAAAAATAAAATAAATGTATTAGATTATTTCTAAAATTTTTTAAAAATTAATTGATTTGACACTATAGACAAAAAAATTGATGAAATACTTTCCTAAAAATAGAGTTTTTCTTAAAAAATAAACATATTCCAAAATAAAAAGGTAAAAAATGAAAATATAAATAAAAAATATAGATTTATATAATTTCTCTAATTTTATATTAAATTTAAAATTATTATTTATAAATTAAAAATAAGATAAGTAAAATGTGTATATTAGATTACATTATTTTTTTAGTTTCAAAATAAAATTAATTGATTTGAAACTTTTAATCAAAAATGAAAGGGTACATTTGGGGAACCGAACCTCAATCTAAACCATGGAAAAGTGCTATAATACCACCACACAAATTGCAAATATAAAAAAAAAATTTTGGAAGGAAAAATATATTAGGTGAGAAAAAACTCACTATATTAAAAGTTATTTAATGCAGATATATATATATAGCATTAAGAGAAAATAAAGGTGAGAAGGTTTAATATAAGATAGTAAAATTAAACTTCATATCTAGCCTTTACTGTAGAATAGCTCGAAAATAACGCATATACAATAGAATAACATAGTATTATATAACTTCAAAAACTTTAATTCAAATACAACGATAGCAGGAATAAACCTTCAAAACTTCAAATAGGGAGAGTGATGAGGCTGAGCAGGTATAAAAGAAGGTACCTCCACATCCATAACCATTAACAAATTTATATCCATACCCATCCTATTCCCACTATGGATATAAAATTTTGGTACCCGTTCCTATAGAGATTTTGTAATGCCATATCCGTCCTATTATTCATACCTGTACCCATCCTGTTACCCATTTCCATACTAACAACCAATTCTTTTAAAATGTTTTTCTTGAATTAAATAAGTTTAATTAATTCCTAGCCATTAATTCGAATAATTTTTTTCTTCAAATTTTAATTCCATTTTAAAATAGGTCAGGCCCACGACAATAGTAGGCTGCTATTTTTTTCTCTTTCAATTCCAAATCAATCAAATGGACTAAATCCCAAAAAATTATGGTATGTAGCCCAATGGCCTTTATTGAATAAGGATAATTTTTTTTTGCTAAAAATTATAAACAAGGGTACTTAAGTAATTTTACTAGTAAGTGTAATGAATATAAGCCAAAATGGGGTAGGCGGGTAAATCATTATATCTATACCACTTTGTACCTATAATGTATATCCATGTGTCTCTGCATCCATACTCATATTTGTTTTTTAACCTCTATACTGAACCATCCCAAAAGAAGTGAAGGTGGGTAGGTATGTAATCAAAGTCAATGAAGTAAGGTTTTACAACTTTGATATCTTGAGTTATGGAGACTACTCCACTCGCTCAACCCTATCAATCAAGTCAGTTTTTTTTTTTTTTTGATAGAATGCAATTTTATGGAAGAATGAGGTATTATTGTCGCTTCCTTGAGCCATTAAGTTTTCGCTCACTGTTTCCAATACATTTTCTCTTCTTTATAAATCTTTTCCAAATTAAGTTTATCATTATAACAAAGTTCTCTTTCAAAAGGAATCAAATTAAACAGAGAACACATGTACCACCCAATCAAAGGGATAGACAGCATCCTACGGGGCATATAGAAACTTCCAAGGATACATGTTACGGTTAAACACCCAGTTAAACAAGCCACCGGAAACAAGAATGCCTAAACCAAGAAAAGCAACGCAATCCTTAAGAACCTCTCTTACTTTCAAACTACGCTAGAGAATCAGCAAAGAGTTCCTACGCTAGATAAAAGCCTAATAATAATAATAATAATAATAATAATAATAATAATAATAATAATAATAATAATAATAATAAGAAAAGATAACTGCCTGTGCCCATTGCCTCTTTTCTTCCGTCACCATCCAATCCAAGGACAGAAAAAGAAGGCTTTCTTCGCTCCAAGAACCTCTCTTTCTCTTTCTACCCTTACCTATGCCCAACAATGGAAGAAGAGGGCCTTCTTTCGTACAAGAGACCTTTCTAACGACCTACGCTTGGTTACAAAAAGAAGGGACAAAACAAACTAATATATATATATATAATTCTTAAATTTAGGAGGTATGTTACTTTATTTTTTGAACTTTAAAAAGTTATAAAATTATTCTTAAACTTTATTTTTTATTTCTATTTAGTTTCTACTATTAAAACAAGATAACACGGTTAGAAATTTGCTGGCTTAATTAATTTATGTAATTGATTGGCTTACGTGGACAAAAGTCATGCCTATCTCTACTTTTTCCCTCTGCCCCCACGCCCCCCATTGTCGCTCCTCCCCCTCTTGTCACTCTTGGTCCACCCCTGCTGCCCCCTTCTCTCTCTCTTTTCGAGGGGTGCGTAACTTTTGTTCAAGTAAGTCAACCAATTTAATAAATTTCTAACGATATTCTTTTGTTTTAATGATAGAGATTAAATAGAAATTTAAAAATAATTTTATATTTTTTAAAAATTTAGAAATTAAAGTGATATATTTTAAAATTGAGGATCAAAAATATAATTTAATTAAAAAAAAAAAAAAACGCAAAAGCAAGAGGAAAAGGTGTACCTTGGGACAGGAGGAGGCGGTCGAAGGCATCGTTTGGGTCCATGTTACATTCATGAAAACCTTGAGGCCATGTCCTTTCCGCGCCGCTCTTCCTCCCCGTATCTATCTGGCCCTGCTTTCTGTCTCTCGATTCGAGTAAAACATCTCCACTGGGCCGTTTGGGCAACGGCCCAACCCGGCGGCCCTCACCAAGCCGGGGCTCGCAGGCCTTCTAGAGAAGGCAATTTGTCCTCCTCTTCCCTGGTTCCCACGGACCCACTCCGAATGGGGCCGAAATGAAGAAATTTGTCTCCTAGGGTCGAAAAAAATTCTATCCTATGGCCGAATGGGACCGAAATTTCTCTTCTCATAAAGATAAAGGATTTTTCCACCTCTTCCCTGGTTCCCACGGGACCGCCCCGAATGGGGCCGAGGAAATTTCTCTCCTCATAAAAATGAGGGTGGAAAAAAATTCTATCCTATAGCAAATGGAGCCAAAATTGAAAAAAAAAAAAAAATTATCTTCTCATAAAAATAAGGATAACAAAAAAAATTCTATTCTACAGATACGGATGGAGAAGAGGATAATCACCACCCTGTGGTCTCCAATCGTGCCCCGTAGAATTTTTGTATATTTTTTCTTATTCAAATACTATTATATTATTTTAATATTATAAATATAGCTCCATTATAATTATAAAATATTCTAACCTACATGCGCTTACATCTTTTATATTTATTAAATTATTTTTTATTTTTTATGAAGTAGCTCAAATGATTGTTGAATGTCTTTGTATAATTTATCTTACTTAAGTATTATTATATTATTTTAATATTATAAATATAGTCTTATATATAATCCTAAAATATTCTAAGCCTATATGTGCTCACATTTTTTATATTTAGCAAGAGTTATAATTGGATTCCTTTGTTTTTTATGAAGTAATTCATGATTATAAGCTTATGTTATATTATACTTTTTGAAATTATAGTTTCATATAATTTTTATGAATTAGCTTATTAAATTTGTAATCATAATAAATTTATTTGAATCTATTTTATTTATTATATAAAGTTTAATAATTTATTATTATTATTTTTTAAATATAGTGAGAAATAATTAAATAAAAATAAATAAATATCTTAATATCATAGATGGGGTTGATAGGGATGGGATACTCGATTGGATAAAGATTTCTGTGACAATGAAAATGAGAATGAAAATGAAGATGATACGAAAGGATGGAGACTTTCATAAAAAGGAAGATAAAGAAATTTTTGTTTTTATTATAAGAATAAAAATGGAGATGAAGATAAGAGGCTAGAATCGTTTTCACTTTTTCCTACAATATTTTTAATCCTAATCCGTCAATGAGGCCGCTGAATGCTCACCATCGGTAACCGACCAAGCTTATCTCTATTTTTAGATCTCTTCGGATTTCATTTTCACGGCTGACGGGGACGAAGAAGACTGACTTAATAAGAGTGCTTGGAAAAACAACAAAAACAAAATGAGATGAAGAGCACCTCAAACTCTGTTCAACACCATCACTATTATTATAGAATATTAAGTACATGATACCAATTGAAATCACCAATGAAAAAATTTAATTAATTTTATTAACGAATCAAAATCATATAATTCAAAAACTTAAATAAAAATTAACAAATAGTAAAAAATTTGAGTTATAAGCATATAACACTTTTTTTTTTCAAGTTAATGTAAAACTATTTTTGAGGTATTATAATTTTTTCTTCTTATAATGCGAGGTCCATAAGCTAGTCAGAATCTACTCCGAGATGGATGATTGGTGCTGCAAGGGTGAAGCACGCCATGGCGAAACTCTACCATCTCATGCCCACTAACTTTTGTATACTCACATCGACTCTAATACTATTTGTAACGCACCAAACCCATATGCTGGACCAATTAATTCTGTTAGTGAACTGAAAGTATGTGGCCTAAAAGCTCGAGTGAAAGTTAATGGGTTAGTAAGTAGACTTAAGTTATAAGTACATAACACTTTTTTTTTTTTTCAATATAAAACTATTTTTAAGGTATTACACGAGTATGAATATAAAAAATATGAACCACAAGAAATTGGTTGGTAGCACTTAGTTTTGAAAACCCAAAAATACCAACAATTTTAATAATATGTAATTAGCAAATACATAATTAAAAATATATAAAAAAAGTATCTTAACATAATTTAAGTCTTTGGAAGCATTATTTTAATTGATTATGTTCTCGCAATGCACCTACCATTCTACTGACTTAGCAATAACAGCTCGATTTGATCCAAATAAATTAAAAGGGAACTAGCCTGGATTAAAAAATGTTCTTTGTCAAAAATTTGTGAAATTAAACAATAAAAATCATAAAAAGTAAACCAGCAGTTATGGTTGGATTGAGATGTCCAACTACTGGACCATAGCCCTAGGCTGAGTTGAGAGGCCCATTCAAATGCTGTAAAGTTTTTCCCAACCTTTCATCGAAAGTATATAATATAGGCCTAAATTATTGAGGCACAAGTAAGTGGTATCCTAAATTTAATATTACATTAAATAAAAGAAATATTATATATACTTATAATTTAAGTTTATTTATTATTAATTAATTTTTACTTATATTTTTGGACCACGTAATTTCGACCAATTAACCAGTTAATTGAAGCATTATAAATAGTATCAGAACCAACTCGAGTGTGCGAAAGTTGATGGACATGAGAAAAGGATTATGGTGTGAAGTGCATCAACAATCCGATTTGGAATAAATTGATCGAACTCGGATAGATTCTAACTAGCTTGTAGACTCGAGGTAGATTCTGCCGCATCAACGATCTGATTCGAGATAAATTTTGATTAGCTTGTGTACTCGATGTATATTCTAGCTAACTTGTGGCATGCAATAAGAACACCATATTATAAGAAGAAAAAATTGTGATATCCCGAATTTAGTTTCACTTCTCGTCGCATTACAAGGGAGGAGATTGTGGTACTTCCATTTGAGTTTTAGGGCCATATGGTTTTGGCTTGCTAACGAGCTAACGAATTGATTGAATCAGATAGGCTTGGAGCCTTAGAAGATTAGATCACATGGGTCAACATAGTGTGATCCAATGCGGCAAGGTTTTGGTGCAGTTAGGACAAACAATGAGGCCAAAAGGAGGCATATATTAGTAGCATGCTAGCACGATTCAAAATGATTTACAGAACAATTCTTCAAAGTTTAACGCTCTTAATTTTCTGTTACTTTTTCAACCGCTTGTCCATACACTGTGCAATTTTATGATTGATCTTCCGCATGTAAATACTATAGTGCTTCTGTGCACTATATTTACTATCAAGTATTTAGTAAAATATGGCTCAAAAACTATTTTGTACTAAAATCGTGAAAGTAACCGGACAACCATTGTACGAAAGATTTGAATTTCAATCCATAGCTTGATGTAAAATTCGACTTCACCAGGCTTGCTTTGTCTACCTGCCTTTGAGTTTTTAAATAAAAAATTATCATAATATAAGAGACATACCAAACGCATTTTAACATGCCTTAAAAAGTAATTCCTATTTTTTTATTAAACTAATTAGTAAAATAACAGTCATTAAAACAATATTATGGTAGAAAATAATAGACAATAATGAAACGTTAATGGGGTTGCTCTCTCTTTATTTTTTAAGTACAAAATATATTTTGACTGTGCAAATATTTTTTCAAAAAAATTGAGGCAAAAAATTTGAATTTAAAAAAAAAAAGATATTTAGAAGATGGTACCGAAGAAAATAATGACCATTGTTTATGTTAGATTTCTTTAGTTTTTTAAACTACAAAATATATTTAAATTGTGCAAACAGATTTAAAAAAAAAAAATTGTGGTAAAAAATTTGGATTTCAAAAAAAATTATTCAAAAGATGGTAGCAGGGAAACTAATGACACTAGTTCATGTTGGTATGGTCAATCATCATCGTAATTAATGGCAAATGATGATCTTTATTTTATAAAATATTATTTGCTCAAATGATGCAATCACCAGAAGGCAGTAATTGGTCATAATGCCTGTGAAAAGCAGGGGAGAAAGTATGGCAATTATGTGAAACGAATGGAAATATTAAAGAAGGGGAGAAAATTTCCTCTGGCAACTTCACAGGAATGCTAAAAGGCAACAAATTGATGTTAAGAAAATTAGACCAAAGAATCTTATAGATGAAAGAGTACTTGCCAAACACAAAACAGTTCTGTAGATGAAACGAAAAGGGAGACATAATTTTTTTTTTTTTAAAAAGAAAGTCTCAAGCTGATTGTGCCACGAAAATAAAAAGATAAGGCAATGACATTATTTATCATTACAAAAGTACATGTTTTTGACTTTAGGATAGCATTGGAAACCCAAATCAGGTCTCTAAATAACAGGGTGGGTATTGTAGTTTTGTTGCAAGTTTGCATACTTGGAATCAAGCAATCACTAAGGGGCTGAAAACACGAATGCATTCAAAAATGAGGATATAGTGCAGCAATGGTACATATGAATGCTTATTAGTTATTTACTAAGAACTCATTTGATTTATAGAAAGTGACTTAAAGATAGAAATAAAATATCTAAAAATTAGATTCTCAAGCATAGAATATCTAAACCATCATGTTTGGTTGACGATGAAAAACAGACATTTTTTTAGAAAAGAATAAAGTTGTTTCGTTTAGTTAAACAGTTTTTTTCTTAAGAAAGTAGTGTAAAATATCAATTATACCCTTTAGTTCTTAAAACTTTTTTTTGCCATCTAATTTTTTTAATATCTATATGAGGTTATAAAAAGGGGTCAAGAAATCAAAATACTAAAATTCTACAACTCTCTAAAGAAACATACCCCAAAGAAACATAAAAAAAAAAAAATCTAAGATCGAAAACCAAATTGACGAGCATTAATATGTAAAAGAAGATCTCAAACTAATTCTTACTCGTGTTTCTTCTCTCCTTCTTTCATCCGCTGATTTGAAAAAAAGGTATACGATGAGAAAGAAGGGTATGTTGGGAAGAAAAAGGAAACACGCTACAGTAGAAAAGTAAATCCTATGATACTGATGGGATTTTATTTTTCTTTGGGCTCGTTTGATTCATGGTCATGGAATTTTGTTTCCCATGAATTAGAATGTTTGGTTTGTCCGGCCCCATCTATAGGAATACTCTATTCCCACGTTATTTGAATTCTTGCATTTTATGGGAAATAAAATCCTATCGGTACCATGGAATTTACTTTTCTACCGCAGTGTGTTTCTTTTTTCTTCCCAACATACATTTTTTTTATTTCAGATAGGGGTGTCAATTTGATCTAAAATTTTTTTACTTGATTTAGAATTTTGGTATCTTGATTTTTTGATCATTTTTTATAACCCATATAGAAGTTAAAAAAATTAGATGACAAAAAAAAAAAAGTTTTAAGAACTTAAGGATGTAATTGGTATTCTGCATTACTTTTATGGGAAAGAAATTGTTCAACCAAACATGACAACTTCATTCTTTCTGAGGAAAATGCTTATTTTTCATGGTCAATCAAACGTGATAGTTCAGACATTCTATGCCTGAAAATCTAATTTCCAGATATCCTATTCATATATGTAAGTCACTTCCTGTGAACCAAATGAGCTTAAAATGTAGGAACTTAAATCACATTTCTCATGGATAAATTTTAAAAGCACAAACTAAATATTTTAATTTATAAAAAATAAAATTTTATGATTTTTTTTATTGCGAATCAAACAAGCCATAAAGGTAAGGGATTTTTAGCCGTAGCTAGTAAGCTGAAAATGGAACAGAGCATGGTTATCATAATGAGCTTAGATCCTCGCGTTGAGCATTTGATTAGAAATTTAAAAGAAAAAGAAATAAAATTACATTTGCTAAAACAAAATTAATTAGATCGACAAGAGTGCGTCACGCACGGTATCCATGCCACGATAAGTACGAAGAATGGTTGACGCACCAGAGACCGGGTCACCGGACTCAAGGAACCGTGGGCTCTTACGATGCGCTTTCGGGGAAGAGAGGCAACATTGAATGCGATGCTAACGTGGTCAGCAGGTTTCTCCTCTACTCTTTTTTTTTTTCCTTTGTTTCCTGCAATTAATAAGCAAATAAATTTTTTGGCAGAGCTGTCATCCGATGTAAGTTTGTCGTGAGCATTGTATTGTAGATTGTAATCCTTGTTTTTTTTTTTTTTTTTTTTTTGATCTTTTAATAAATTTGAAGGGAAGCTCTTTCCTCCAATCTATCATCAAAAAAAAAAAAAAAAAAAGTTTGTTGTAAGTATCCAATAAGATGAGATGCGGATATGGGTAAATTATTGTTTCAGATGGATGCCATCTTTGCTCTAACCACAACAGCTAGCATTCGTGTGTGTTGCTTGATATCTTGTTACAGTTAGGGCCAAAAAAAATGCCCTCCTACCTAATGCCAACCCCTGAACTTGAAGCCTGCCCTCCGTCCCATCCCCCAGATCTTCCATTCTTTAATCTCTAGGTATAATTCCTTCTTCTAAATTTTAATTAATCAACAAAATAAAGAGCCAAGTAAAAAGTCCAAGAAGACACTTGTTACAGTCACAACAAGATATCAAGAAACAGAAGTATTACAGCCAGAACAAGATATCAGAACACGGAAGTAGTCTCTCACACACACATACACACGAGTATAACAGTAGAAGAGAGAACACGCTTTCTCTTACAGACACATGCACGGTAGCATAACGGAAAAAGAGAGAACACTCTCACACACACAGAGTAGCGTAGCAGTAGAAGAGAGAACAAAGATGGCATCCATATCAGAGAAGCGCATGGTGAAAAACGAGAAGCAGCAGGATGAAGGCCAAGCTTGACGGTGGTGGCAGGGCTGGGGCCGGGGATTGCAACTTGTTGGATAGTTTGACAGCAAGCTTAAGTCCCTGCCAGCAGAGATTTTTCGATGGCACGACCGAGATCAAGTATGTCTCAGCCTCTTTAAATGTTACGTTCAAGGACGTGCCGTTGGTCAGCGTCCCCAAATAATGATCATATTGAAGACCCTTGAGGGCGCATTGTTGGTACTCGTCCTTTGTTACTGAATAAAGTTTCACCGTCGTCGGCGCCCCCGTCGGCAAATCCAACGCTGCCCAGAAAATTTATTTGCTTATTAACGGCAGGAAACGAAGGAACGAAGGTGAAGGATAAACTTACTCATGCTGGTCTCAGAGGTTGTATAGTATTTGATGTTGTCAGCATCGGTCGCAGCGTTCTTCAGAAGAGCCGCTATCGCTTTGGATGCCCAAGAGACACTGGAAGACGTTGTGCAGCCGAAAAAGGTTGTGAGCACCACCACCACCACCACCACCATGTCGCCGAGGTAAGTCATATTTTGGGGCCAGGCACTCTATGTTTGCCGGTGGTTAGGGGATAGTCCCTCCTCTTTCTCTATGTATAGCTGTTGCAAAGGAATGCAGTCCACGTACTTTGAGCCTGGTCGCTCGCTGCGTCGATATTTTCTTATAATTTTCTTCTGTTTTTCTTGAGAATAAAAACATGGCAACGGGAGGATGCTCTTTATGGGTTTGGTGAGTGCTGTGTTCTAGTTGATCTAATTAAATTGTTTCAGTGTATGTGATTTTTTTTTTTTTTTTTTTTCGTCGTTAGAAGTTCTAATTAAATGTTGAGCATTTAATTGTTTAAAAAGTTTAAGAGACAGACTGGAAGTTTGGAGCAAACAATGTCAAGTACGTTACGTACGTGTTAGCCCTGACTTTGTACGTTCTGATTCTTAAATAAATGAGATATATTTTTGAGATATTAATAAAGTTTTCAAATGGCCTCTCTCCAACGGATGGAGACCAAATAAAAAATACCATCCTACCTGATACCAACCTCTGACCTTGTAAACTCCCCTCCTTCGCCTCCCCTAGATCTTTATTGGTTAGTTATTTTATCGTCGGGTTTTCCCTTTTTTTTTATTTCTTTTCTTTTATATATATATATATATATTTCCTAATGGATAGTTTGTTGGATATTTCTTTATCATTATTTCAGAACACTTCTTATAGTTTAGACTCACCTTGGATAATTATCCTTTTAAATTAAGTCAAGCCTGGGTGGTGAAATCATGATGAAAAGATCTATATGGGTTGATTGGGTCCAACTTTGTTCAGTCCATTTATGATTTCTCACCCCTCTACCAACTATAAATCAACTTCCTTATCACCATCTTTCATCGTACATGTCAGATGTCAATGCTATACAATCATAAATAACTTAACAACTCATGTGCTTATATTGGCTCAACCGACGTCACAAATCATAAATAACTTACCAAGTCATGTGCTTATATTGGCTCAACCAACGTCACAAATCATAAATAACTTAACAAGTCATGCTCAGCCAACGTCATAAGCCTTCCATTTGATTCCACCACATAGAGACCAAATAAAAAATACCATTCTACACCAACATCTAACCTTGTAGCCTCCCTTCCTTCCCTTCCCCAGATTTTATTGGTTAGTTATTTTATCGTCACATTTTTCTTTTTTTTTTTTTCTTTTTTTCTTTTATATATATATATATTTCCTATTGGATAGTTTGTTGGATATTTCTTATCATTATTTCAAAACACTTCTCATAGCTTAGTCTCCCTTGAATAATCATCCCTTTAAATTAAGTCAAGCCTGGTTGGTGAAATCATGATGGAAAGATCTATATGGGGTGATTGGGTCCAACTTTGTTCAGTCCATTTATGATTTCTTATCCCTCTACGTATACAATCATAAATAATTTAACAGGTCATGTACTTATATTAGCTCAACCCACGTCCACAAGCCTTCCTCCTGATTCCACCGTATAGAGAACAAATAAAAAATACCATCCTACCTGATACCTGACCTTGTAGCCTCCCCTCCTTCCCTTCCCAAGATCTTTATTGGTTAGTTATTTTTTATCATTATTTAAAAACACTTCTCATAGTTTAGTCTCACCTTGGATAACCATCCCTTTAAATTAAGTCAAGCGTGGTTGGTGAAATCATGATAGAAAGATTTATATGGGATGATTCGATCCAACATTGTTCAGTCCGTTTATGATTTCTTTATCTCTCTGCCAACTATAAATCAACTTCCTTATCCCCATCTTTCATGCTAATTTTTTTTACTCTAATACTCTTAGACTAATCTTTGTACTTAAAAGTACATTCTTACAAAAGTGCTGCTGTAGTTAGAATTTCCACTCTAATATTCTTAAGACTAATCTTTGTACTTGCAAGTACCTTCTTATAAAGGTGTTGCTATAGTTGAATCCATAGTTGAATCATGAAGGATAGACACTTAAGTCTCTTCATGCTATCATCTAAATAGTTGCTTACCGTATTTCTTCCTCCATCTAAAGAATCGTCTACCATATCCATTGTATCCATCTGCCATCCATAAATCAACATTCCTATCACTCTGGATTCACTCGTTTTTCATCATCTTCCACACTAATTTTTATCCACTCTAATATTCTTGAGGCTAATCTTTATAGTAGAAAAGGTGCTGCTATGGTTGAATTATAAGAGTTCCTTCGTGCTGAATCATAGATTTTGAGAAACGTAAAGCATACCTTTATGATAACGGGGAAAGGAAAGGGAGGGACAGTGAGATGAGCTGCCGTTGCTCACTTTGACCTCAACGAGATCAGCCTGTCCTTCACAAAGTCTTCTATTTTGACTTCTTTATCTTCTTATTTATTTTGTTAATTAATTAAATAAATTAGGTGAATGAATTAGTGGTGGCGTTTAAAGAACAGGGGACGGCGTCTCGTACGCAGGGAAGTTGCCGATTGCCTTGAAATCTGGGGGCTGGGGTTGAGACTGGAGGCTGGAGGGCATTAATTCTTGCTTGGTCTATGCATACGGTCAAATCAAGAGGAAGGAATGTGGACGTCAGTTGACCTAATATAACACGTTAACTTGCACAGGATCCTATACCATGCCATATGTCATGTAATCTTGCTCTGCTTCTTTTCTTTTGTCTATAGGTGCAGTTGTGGGTTGAGATTATTTATTTTTTGGGGCCATTCTATGATCTGCTCTAATTCTCCTCAATGTTTCTTTCAATGCTTTCTTACAAACAAAAGAAAAAACAAACAAGTTCAAATGCAACTTGAACTTCGAATATATTGTTTTTCCTTCGTTGTCTGTGTCAGGAGGAAGGCAAGTTGTGCGGTAACGCTCAAACCGTTCGCTATTCGCTGGTGGCATTCAGTACCTAAACCAGCTAATGGTTTCTGTCTCATATATTTTTTAAAAAATATTTGGCATTTGATCTCCATTTTCAATGCATTCTTCTCGCTTATTTGGAGTACACATATGGTGCTTCTTTCGCTTATCAATGGAGCGCTGTTTTATTCTATATATATATATATATATATATATATATATATATATATATATATATATATATATATATATATATACACACACACACTCATAGATACATGTATGAGGTGATAAAAAATTAAGAGCATAATGAAGTATAAATTTATCTAGAAAAATAATGTCATGAGCTTTCAATTTGAATTAAATATAACACTACTCACATAGTCATATCCCCTACTCAATTCACTCATCAAGTTTCCTGCTTCGAATTTGTTAAATACCTAATGTCTATGACCTATGATAGAAAAAAATTCTCTAGCCTTGTTGGTATCAGATAGTCAACTCATAAAATACTCAAATATAGACCTCTTCATGGCATGTAGGATCAAATTGTTTGATTGCTTCCACATAGCATAAAAATCCTTCTGCTTAGCGTGCTCTTATTAGTAGTTATAGAAGGTTTACTCTTATGCAGAGCCAAATCAATATCTTCAATCTTTAGGACAAACTCTAAATCATCTTTCCATCTTTTATAATTGGAGCCAATTAATATTTTAATAGTAGCATGATTATTGTTGACAGAAAACTCTTCAAGATAAAAGCAATATATTATAATCAATATAAAAAATACAATATATCAAAATGCAAGCAATAAATAGCAAAATAGTTATATGTATCTTGAAAGTCTCAGTGCATCATCACAAACTCCTCTTTAAGCAAAGAATGTAACATGCTAGTAAGATTTTTTTATGTGAAGCCAACCACAAGAATACACTAGCCTTCGAGAAAAAAATCCTTTTTGGATAGACAAATTTCCTAAACCAAAGCATACTTTAACATAAAATGCTTCATATTTAATCCCTAAAATTATAATACATAAAACTTCCTTTGGACAAACAATTATATGCTGTAACTTAGGATCTACTAACACCAAAATGAAAAGAAATTTCACAAGTCTTAAGTAAACCACTTTAGGAGCCAAACACCCATATCAACTTATAAAATTTTTTCAAAATAAGATATCTAATACGCCTACAACAACATGCATATATAACCAAATATATGTAAGTAACCACTCAATAAAAGATACGCAAACCATATGTAACTTATCGGATCAAAATAATATTCAATTGTATTCATACTACATATCTTGAATTTAACCATCATTAATTATATTTTATGTATATATTCTAAATATAAGAGCATATAAATCATTATTGTAAATTAAGCAAGAAAATATGCATTGCATGTATTAAACTTGCATGAAGCCAAAATAATTTACAGTCAATATAAATTTCAGAATATAGCATAAATTGTCAGCAACTAAATAGTAATAATAATTGAATTACCAAGCATAAAATAAATAAATACAGTTGTAATTATTTTTATTAATCTACAGGCTTAGATTTAAGTTTGGGTTGTAATCAATCTGGACTCCTGAACGGATCTATAATAAATAAGTCAAATATAAGATCTTAGCCCAATAACACTATTTAGCCCATCTGGTCTTCAGTCCTTTAACCTAATCAGCCTAAATAAGACATTGGCCCATAATTCTTTGACCCAAAAAAAAAGGGTCAATGCACCAAAAGATGTCGAAAACCAGTTTTGGGCCCAAAACCCGTCACGCCCAAACCACATCTTCTTCTCGCTCTGTTTTTTTATTACTCTTCATCACCGCTACTCCCCGACGCACTGCCGCTGCGCTACCCCTTCGCCCACCAGCTCCCCTTCCCCTTCACCGCCGCCGGTGGACCTGAAACCGGTGGCAAGATCGGCCATCCTCCCTTTTTTTTTTTTTCGGTTTTATCACCTTCACCCCCTTCCCCGGCCGCCGGCAAGGAAGACGTGCATAGCCGGCCTTTTTTTTTTGGACGGTCGCCGGTGGAAGTCGAGGAGGTGGTGGTGATTCGACAGATGTTGTGACAGTTAGGGAGAAAAAATAGGGGAGAACGGTTTTGCCTTCCCTCTCTCTTTTTTTTTGTTTGTTTGGGATCTCAGCGCCGTACGTGGCCGGCCGTAGGAGCGCCGGCACCGCCGCGCATGGCCAGATGTGGGAGGCGGCGGTGATGGTCGGCCGCCGCTGATGAAGAAAGAACAGGGAAGGGTCCAAGAATTCGGCACGATGAAGAAGAAAGGGTTTTTTTTTTTAATAAAACTAATCTAGGATTGGTTAAACCTGTAAAAAAAAAAAAAATTAATTCATGTTAACGTAGAAAAAAATCTCATCTAGGATCAAGAAAAAAAAAAAGGCCAAGCAATCTAAGATTTCAGCTCAAAAAATCTGCACTCATGAAAATTAATTTATAAGCATAATCATAAAAAAAATTTAAATTCATATATAATCATTATCAATAGCTATACATGGGCATAGGCATAGAATCATATTGCTATTATATAAAAATTTAAGTTTTAAATTATTCATATTTGCTATAAAATTATATATTAAATTTTAATGATCTCATATGTATAATCAAAACATCGAAAAGCAAAATAAAATATTCAAATTATTTGTACCATTATGAGAGAATAGTAGAAGCTTCAAATAAGCCTAGATTTTCTTGTTGCTCATCTAGATATTTTGACAAAAATAATTTATAGATATAAAAAAAAAAAATTAACTTATAAAAAAATCCTAATAGATTATTTCATCATGAGCCATTATTAGGCTCATAACAATTGCTAACTATATCATTAAAAAAAAGCGTACCTAAATCTAAATCATATAGATCAAAAAGTTATTTAAGAGTAGATTCATTCTCTTTATCATCAGATAAAATTTGTTCGATTTTATAAAATTAAAATTTCAACAATTAATAGTATCATAGATATGAAAAATTTTTAACATTGTCCTGAGCTGAATTAACGTAAAATTGTATAACTTGCATTACCCTCTTTTAACCAAGTAAAAGATTATATTATTATGTGCTTATGATGCCGCAAAACTATGTTTGAGAGAAAGAAAAGGAGACCTTCCTGAGCAAGTCATTTTAGCAGGAAAAAACGCAAAGCAATTTTTCGAGTCTTATCTCTGATATGTTGCATTTTTGTGCCTGCTAGATGGGAAGCCATGGAAGAGGGCTTCCACGGGTGCCAAGGAGAAGTTGTGGAGCTGATAGCATGTGCCATTCCTTTTGCTGATCTCTTTTCTTTTTACCATTACCGGTGAAAATCTCAAGACAGAACTTAGATACGGTACGTACGTGTACAAAGAATTACTTGGGCCGCATTTATGATTCCAATCGAGCACCCCAGAGTGGTGAGTGGAGGGGTATGACCATGAAAATAACTCACATTGCTCTGAAACATTTTTGTCCAAAATTTTTAGATTTTCTAAACAGACCAAACCAGTCTCAGCAGGAGGTCGCTAGCGGTAGCGCACTACTGCGAGCTTGGGTGGTAACTCAACGAGACAGCTGCTTAATTTTATAATTACATTCCAAACCTTTTTGTTTGAGAAGAGTTCATAAAAAAATTTAGAAGCTAATAAAAATTATAAAGAAATTTCAACATGCCGGGGGGTTGGGGCAACCACCTACCGTCGGTTTTATATGAATCCGCCCCTGAACATGGGTTCAGCTGTACATCCCTTCCTTGTTCCCATTTTTGCTCCACTTTTTTATATTACTCGATGGATGGGGAAGGTCCATCAAAATTATGGTCTACCAGGTTCAGAAGAAGGAAACCGGGCCAACTCTTGTGTAGTTATTATCTGGTTAATTTACATAGATAAAGTTCAGAAGCATTAAAAATGTACACATTAAATACTTGTTCTTACATCTCCAAGTTCATGTGAGAGGTCTAGAGTTTGATCCTTGGCGGCAAATAACGAACAAATTATTCTTAAAGAAAAAAATCCTAAATTTATAGATACAGTGAAAACTCCAGCACCAAAGCCAAACTTGGCGGAAGTTGAGAAGGCACCAAAGCTAAACTTGGTTACAGTGAAAACTCCAGCACCATAGCCAAACTTGGTGGAAGTTGAAAGGGCACCAAAGCTAAACTTGAGTGGAAGTTGAGAGGAATCCAAAAGGATGCCTAAAATTGGCATGAATACAGCACTCTTTTATGCCTTGTTCCATGCCAACAGCTAATGAGCGTCAGAGAGATTAGAGAGATTAGAGAGATTAGAATTAATTGGTGGTCATAACATCTCTCTCTCATTTTGTCAAATAAGGCATAGCCAGATGTTAAGCCCTGATTTTGAATCTCTTTTATTCTTAAGAATAACATAACCAGCATTTCTAATTTGCAGAGTTAAAGAGGGCACTACAAATAACCATAAAAACCAGAGAGGATCAATATTCTCTCCTATGGTAAGGCCAGGAAACCGAGGGGGAATAACAATTAAAAATGGGACAATGCCATATTGTTTGCACTGCAGGCCAATGTAATGGTTGTTCTGCAACTCTCTTCTAATGGTTTATTACTGAATTCCCACTTTCATCTTGGCCCTTCCTGACTTAGCTAAGAGTTCTTGGCATAGATAAAAGAAGATATAGCAGCCTGCAGAAATTTCTGACATAAACCCCCACCTAATTAAGAATTAAATTTCCTGATCTATAATACAGTAGAAGTAGATTCCAGCAAACGGTAACCCTGCTCCGTCTATCATTTTAGCTCAACTCCCAGCAAGAGAATGTTGTTCTAAACTAACATGGCGACTGCATGGATGATTTCCAGAAACTGACTTGCTTAAAGACTATTAACACTGAGGATTAAACAGCAGAGAGAACATATCCCAGTAATTTCTTATTTGTCTCTCATACATAGAAAAAAGAGGCATGCCAATGGTAGGCTAACATCTTACAAAATATAAGGCATAGCCTGAAAAGGCTTGCAACACAATGCGAACAAAATTACCCCCAAAATATACTATGAAACAATAACAAATAACAGACTAAATCCCAAACTAAATATGAAGATCCACATCAAGAACCACGCCTACTTCCAAAATAGATAAATATAACCTTCTCTCACTAGGCTGGTAGTAAAACTTCATTCCCTTCCATCTGCTGCACGAAGTGAACCCAACTGGACAGGCGCCTGAGTTCCTACAACTTTGGAAGACCCATATGCAGACAAGTCAACACCCTGCTCTTTCTCCTTCTCAATTTGCTCTTTGATCCAGAAGTATGTGATCCTCAGCCCGTCCTGTGGGAGTTCAAAAAAATCAATGTAAGAAGGCACTAGGATAAACTACTGACATGATAAAACCAATCAAGCTGGATGAGTTCAAACGAAAGGAAATTCATCCATACCTTCAATTTCATAGTAGGGGCCCAGCCCAGTTTCTCCTTAATTAAAGTGTTGTCAGAGTTTCGGCCACGGACACCTTCTGGACCAGGGATATGATGGATGGGAAGCCTCTTGTTCTCAAAGCTAAGCACAATTTCGGCCATCTCATTCATGCTCACCATTTCATCACTTCCAATATTCAGTGGTTCTCTAAAGTCTGATTTTGTCAATCTAAAGCACAGAAATAGATTTGTAAATGGACATCAAGAAGAGAGCAACGTTTATTAAAGGAAATATTCAGAAACCAAACAAAGAAATATCACCGCCTAAACAAATTCTATCCGTGTTTATTTTTTTAATTAAGAAATTTTCCAGCAACTGAAATATCTATTAATGCAATTGAGGAAGCAATCAGGACAACCAATATCATTTATCGTTTGCTTTGCTAGTTTAAGAAAGCATAGTCAAAATTATTGGGCCAAACATACAAATTTAAATATTGAAAATAAAAAATCCAACTAGACATTAAGAGTTGTCAACTGATTACCTCAATACACCCTCCACACATTCGTCAATAAAAGTGAAGGAACGTGTTTGCTTTCCATCACCCCACATCTCAAACTTTTCCATTGAAGTAATTGCCTTTCTACAGAAAGCAGCAGGGGCTTTCTCCCTTCCACCTACAGTGCATCATAGAAAAGCCTTAGATGTTGTTATCGAGACAAGGAAACCATCATGCAACCATTGGATTGACTAACAACTTACAAAATAGAGCGATTACTCACAAATTACCTTTCCATGTTCCAAATGGACCATATATGTTGTGGAACCGCCCAATGCGACACTCTATACCAAAGTCCTTGGTGTAGTGCTTGCACAACTCCTCTGTTGCAAGCTTCTCTAAGCCGTAAGCATCTTGAGGCTACATGAGAAACAATATTCACATGTACCATGTTCAGGTCCAGTGCAGATAAAAAGATGCTCACCGAGTATAAAGGAAAGAGTGTTAATATTTCGAACCAACAAACCTCTGCAGGCCAAGCATCAGACTCCTTTAAACTAACATTTGTTTCCAGCTGCTTAAATTCTGGGTAGATGCAAGCACTGGAGGCATAAAAGAACCTGCATGCCATCATTTGGACATTGTTTACATCATTTCACATGAAAGGCGGCGGCAAGAAATAATACGCAAAGCCATGAAAAATAGCCAAGTTCCAAGAGAACACACAAGATACCAATATAGAGATGACGGGGGCAGAATAAAACTACTTGTGAATTAATAATTTTCTTAAAACTCATGATTCAAAGCCAGGATGTATGAGTCATGCACCCAAGATAAAATTATCTCCAAGAGTTCAATTTCCAGTGCATCATTGTTTCTGCAATATTGGTGTGGAGAAGAGAGGGCTCCGAAACCTCCCCAAAACCTCCAGTTTAAAATAATACAGAACACAAAAGGCACAATTCTCAAATCTGAAACACACAATTCTTAAATAGATAGAAAATAATTTAAAAATTAAGAACTATCATTGATCAGAGAAAAAGATATGTTAACTGAAGCAAAATTCTATATAAGGACTATAAAGAAAAAGAAAAAGGCCCTCGATGTATAGCTTATGGTGATTCTCGTGATCTTGAATTCATTGAATAAATGCAAAGCCCAGGAGACTCCCCTGGTGGACAACTTACATTTCCTGGAAACCCACTATACCCATTTGAAACTGTGCCCCCTTGATTTCAGAATTCAGTTAAATGATAGAAAATTCTTATTACATAATATGGAGACAACTGTCTGAGGTGTGACTCAAAAGATGTAATGAGTGATACTTTGTTCTTCAAGAATAGCTCTCCAAGCATGAGATCTTTCAACAAGAATGAAATCCAATATCAAATAGCATGTGATGCGCAGTAACCAGGTAATGGTCTAAATTTTAGTTATTAAACTAGCATAGAGAACAACTTGGCCAAAGGTCCAGCTCACTAATCTGATAGGATTTGCCTTAAAAATATGTTAAAAATTTAAAAATATTTAAATAAAATATGTAATTAAAAAAGGTATTAAAAATTTTTCTACATTAGTTATCTATTTTTCTGCATTAAAAATATATTAAAAATTTTTAAATAAAATATGCAGCATAAATAAAAAAGAATCATTATTTCTCTATTTTTAAAGAGCTTGTAAGAAAAAAATTATATACAAATAAAGGAATATGTTGAAGATTCTTGATATTTTTAAATATTTTAAACAAAAAAGTTTCAAAAATAATATAAAGAATAAATGAAGTTATTCGTTTACCCCTTTTTATCCAAGAAAAAAGAATTTATTTTTTTATGAAAAGAGTTAATTATTAAAATATAAATATCACAATTATTTCAAATGACTATATTTAATAATGTGAAAAGTTTTTAATAAGTATAATAAACTATGATTACGTAGGCTGAGGGGCTATTAACCAATTGAAAGGTCATGGATTCAATACTTACTATAGGTGGTGTATAAAAGTTTTCGCCCCCATATATGTGGATTTTAGATTTATTTTACTGAACATCAGATTTAGAATTTCTTTTACCTGGATATCCGGCTTTAGATCTGATCGAATATAGGGTTCCTATCTAAATCCAATCTGAACCATATACGTAAATGGTTATGGTCAGATAATATCTGGCTTGTTTCCATCACTATTCCACTGTAACCCCTTTCTTATGAATAACTTGATCAAGGTAACGATCATACAGTTTGTATCTTGAAACTTCATCACAAAATACATTCTATCTTAAGCCATATGAGATGAATGTATTAAAATCTCATAGCTTAACTTTGCTACTTTAAATTTATAAAGAATTTTCGTTCTTGAATACAAAAATGCATTGTGTAGATGCAGAAACATAAAGAAAATATAAAAATACATTGTATATATATACATAAACATAAAGCTTTCTTGTTCTAGAGACCCAAACAAGGAATTTTATGGGTTGTCTCCTATTTTGGTTATTGGAATCTGGAAAATGATAATCATACTCGATAGCCATCATAAATGAAGAGGAAAGAAGAGTAGAAAACATAGCACCCAGCACTTGACACAAATAAAGACCTGAAACAGTAATCTACAGCACAACGCAAAAAAAGAAAAAAGAAAAAGAAAAAAAGAGCCTTTCCATAGCTTGCTAAACTAATAGCTTATGGTGTCGGATTGACATGGTAGTCGTTTAGCCTATGATGCATCCTGAAGAACTAAATGTGGGAAGGATTAAGTTACTAGTTTTTGCAAAATTATCATCTATTTATTCGCATGAAGACATATTATTGGAATAGTAGAGTCAAGAACACGCAAGAGAAATAAATGCACCAATTGTTTGATAGGACTAATTGCTATATCCATATTTGTAAAAATATATCTTTGCAATTATACTTTAATCCACCATCAATTAATTGTTACAAACTGAACTTATTATTGGTTATAATTGCCTTGCAATATTTTATGGTAGACATTAGTCCATATTAGCATCTGAACAAGTTTTGAGGCTTGTAAGGAAGAAGGAAAAGAGTTTATCTGACTAGAGGTGTAATCAAACTCAGCTTGATTGAGCCTGGATCTGACTAAGCTTGGTTTGAAACTAATTTCTAGCTTGAAATATGAAATCAAGCTTGATTTGTTTACTATTATTTTGAGTTCAATCCAAGCTTAATTTCAAACTCAGATGAAAACTAGCCTAAATGATCAGCTTGATTATCCTAAATCAAGCAAAAACGAATTTGAGTTTGAATCAAGCTTGAATTAAAGCTTGATTCAAGCTCAATTTCAGCTTGGCTCAAAATTGAATTCAAGTTTGAACCAAGCCCAACTTAACATTTAATTGATTTGAAGAATAGAAAAAAAATACACAAAAACCTTTATCCAATTCTCCATTATATATAATATAATATAATATATTTGAATTCTTGCATATAATAGAAATATATTCGATCCATATCGAGTGGAGCCTGATCAAGCTGGGTCAACTTTTGGCTCTGCTGAAATTAATTTTGAGCCTGATGTTTAATGGTTCAAGTTTCATTTATTTATTCAGGCTTTTCTCAAGCTGAGCTCAAGCTGCTCAGTTTGTTTGACAGCCCTGAGCATTAGATGACTCACATTAAGTTTTTAGAGTATGAATGCCAAATATAATGGAGTTTTCATCTTATTTGATGGACTTGGCGGGGTAATGGACAACAAAATAACAAATTAAGAGTTGTTAGGAGTAGTAAAATATCAACTAAAAATCTAGCAAATTTGAACCTAAATCAAGAAAGTAAAGATAACAAGCAATGCTTAAACCTAGAACCCCAAAAAGATAATAAAATGTAATTGAATTGCACGAACCTTTTAACGCCATTAATCCTTGCAGCTTCAAGCATGTTAAAACTGATCATAGTGTTATTGTACATAATCACGGAATGATTGGACTGGATAAATCCCATCCCTCCCATATCAGCAGCAAGATTGAACACATGGTCCACACCATGAGTGACCTTCAGGCAATTGTCCATGACCCTGAGGTCAACAAGGTGGAACTCATGGCAGAACATATCCTCAGTCATATGTTCATTTTTCTTCCAATCAGAGGCAATGATGTAATGGCCCTCACTTTTTAAGCGCCTTGCGATGTGGGAGGCAATGAAACCACCAGCACCAGTGATGGAAATCCGGAGCTTCTTGGAAGGCCAGTATGGCTCCCTCTCCAAATTTTCATAAGTGTAGGCTCCATAATAGGTTCCTTCACTCCCAGTGCTCCCCATTCTGCAACAAAGATAAAACCACGAAGTTTTCTTAGATGATAGTGCTTAGACTTTTTTTAAAAAAACGAAAGATTGTGCTTGGAATTATGAAAAGAAACTAAAGCACATTAAAGGTCAACACAAACCTTTGTTGTGAAAAATATAACTAAAAAAGGGGGGTTATTATGCTACAAGTCACTAGGGTAAAAACAATAAGAAGGCAAATAGAACTGTAACACAAATGCAACCAATCAACACCAAAACCCCGAATCTAAGGTCTGAAATGACAAAAAGACTAATCACACTACTTGTGCATCCTGCATAAATGGAGTAAATAGCCAAGTGATTAGAAGACTCAACAAGTACACCCTTAAACAGAGCATGGAATCCAAGAAATTCAAGGACATAAAATTCAAGACAGAACAAAGAAAATAAAAACAATTGCCAACCTTCCCTGCCAGTCCAACACAAATCTTTGACTCGAATCCGACAAACCAACAAGCCTTATCATCCCAAGATGTCCTCTGACCCTCACACATCATTCATTTACCAGATTCCTTACCGAAAGAAAAGTTCCAATCTAAGATAAAGTACAGTGAGTTCGCATAACAATTAAATCAGAGTTTTAACAACCTGAATCATCATTATGACATATATGGCAGAAAGAAAAGCTCTCTAACATTCAGATATGGAATATCCGAAAGAAATACTTCGGATCATTCATAACACTGACAAACGGGATTACTCAATGTAGATAAAATCTCCTACCATGTAACAAGCTTCACAACAGAACTTGCAAAGGAAAAGAACAAGAAATAGCCCTATGAGAAACAAGCATCAATTTAGTCAAAAAGAGAGAGAAGCATCAAAAAGCTAGCTTTTACCTGCGATCCGACAAAGCTTAATACCAAAAAAAAAAAATAATAATGATAATAAAATAAAAAACAAGCATAAGCCAAAAAAATATGCTAGTCGAAGTCCAGAGATCGAAAACCCTGACCACATGGAAGTACCCATGAACAAAAAAAAAATCGAAGAAGAAATCAGATCAAATCACCGTATATCCCATTACGAACCGAAAAAATTCTCAGAAATACAAATCATTCGCAAAGAATAACTGCAAATAAATCAAAAAGTATTCAAGTAACACGGGAAACAACACTGGACTCCTCTAATCCCCACAGATTCAACTAAAATCACTTACAAATGGCGAGAATCCGATGTTATTTTACCTCGGAAAAGGAACTTCCAACGGAGCAAGGGAACGCAAAGAAGAACCAAAGCAGAGAGCCCAAGAAGATTGGTTGAGGACTCCGGCACTCGAGGCCCCTCCTTTTATAGGGGAAAAAAACAAAAATAAAGTGAAGAATTAAAAATATAATTAACAAAGGAGTCCTTTTCTTTTTTAAGTCTCCTCGATTCTCGTGGACCTGGAGAGGCCGCGAGACGGTGGACGCCAGGATCGAACGGTGGAGAATGCGAGATTTAATCGTCTTACGCACCGCTCGTCGTTGCGATGCGGGAACCACGAGTCGAGCCGGAACGCGTTTCTTCCGCCGTGGGAGCTTTTCCACCGGAGAGATTATTTTATCGATATTTAATTTCTTGCCGTTTTATGCCACATGAGAACATCATGCGTCATCGGTGCGCAAGTGCGGCAGCCCAGCGATCACGACCGCGACATCAGCGGCGGAACGCCGTCTTTAATTTGACAATCGTGCTTTAAATTTTTTATTTGAGAGAAACAATTGCTTCGTAGCACCACAAAACTTTCGTAAGAAGTTTGAAGTCTAATTGTTCAAAATTTGAGGAGGAAGAAACTATCAACCCTTGAATGCATATGGATCCACCCTTGCATGATGACATGGTGCCTGCCATATACTTAAACCAATGAAACCATAACAGATATATTCTTCTTTAATTATTATTATATTATATAATAAATATTTTATTGTTATATATATAAATGATTTATTAATTAAATATGTCGTGAATAATTGAATTGATCCATGAAGTGAGGCTTGTCACTGTACTCACATCTCTTTGTTTAGCAAACAGATATTTTGGATTCGGTCAGTAGGTTGTATATTTAAAAAAAAAAAAAAAAACCTTAAGTAACTATTATATAGGTGATTCTCTCTTTTTTTTAAAAAAAATATTTATTGATGTAATTTGTATACAATTA
Organism: Metroxylon sagu; assembly: GCA_017589505.3. Lineage (NCBI taxonomy): Eukaryota > Viridiplantae > Streptophyta > Magnoliopsida > Arecales > Arecaceae > Metroxylon > Metroxylon sagu. The sequence goes on from JACVBY030000457.1 coordinate 388,455, forward strand.
ACTTTGTAGTTTTAAATTAGTCGATATTATACAACTAACTTACTAAAACTGCCTATGGCAGGGTATCTCATTTTCAAGCTAAATATCAATATTGTACTATGGACCATTTCGTTAAACAAATCTATAGTAGATTCTTTAAAAAAAAAAAAAATCCAATGAATTATTATGATAATAACATTATTAGTTTTTGGTCTCGCTCCCTTTCTCTCATAGGAAGAGTTTTATTAAATGTTGAGGTTTTACCTCATTTTTTAAGGCAACATATTACCACTTTAATATTGTGAGGAGGAGAAAAAAGAGTAATGAAGTTTAATCTAGTTTCACAAGATTAAGAATTTCATTTAGTAACTTAATTGTATCAAATATAAAAAATTTTAATAGTGTGTGACAACTAACTTGATCGTTGTATAGTGCATATACCGTTTAAGCTATAAATTTAAGCATAATAGTAAGATTTTGATAATGTTGGTTTCTTCTAATAACGAACCATATCTTAAATCATTGTTTATTACTCTAATTTAGCCAATTAATATCTTCTATGCATCAAGCCTTTTGAGTATATTATTTTGAAATATAATATTAGTTGTTATAATAGGAACCACTGATATGATAATGGATGATAATAAAAATTTACAACATTATTTAGTTGTGCTTGCTAATCAAGCCTTTTTTAAGTGACATGGAGTTCCTAGTTCAAGAAACACTCAATCAAGTGATCAGTTAAAATGTCCAATAACTTTCTCTCTTTTTATTATGTTGGGTGATTGGTTAAAATGTCCAAAAGTCAATATCTTTTTGTTATGTTGATATGATTAGTGAAAAGAACCTAAATAATGATTATTATAAAAATAATTTTATCTAATGAATCTAGAGATATTTAGTTAAAATGATTGTTGTAACCTTTAACATGGTGCAAGCTTACAACAACTTCTTTGTTTAGAACACCACCAGTCTAACCATATTGTACGGTTCTATGTTTCATCACTAAAAGTTAGCTGAAAGTTTTGTGAAGCACGCTATCACCATCCACCGTCACAATGTAAACTCCAATTGGATCATTCCATTTATCATTTACACTTCTTTTGACTAGGTTTCAAATCTCCCTTAAAGCATGAGAAACAAGGAAGCCTCAACAATCAAATCACTTGAAAAACACATAAAAAAAAACACCTCTTAATTTTGACAGCTTACATCCATTCATGGAGCTGTTTTTATAATTAGAGTTAATTTTTTTTTTTTTAACAAATTCAGGGTGCGAACGAAACTATTTGCAGGAATGGTGTTAAAGTGAAAAACGCCATTTCAAATGGCATTTTTTCGGAAAAAAAAATGCCCCGTCAGCGCCAGTGTGGATGGGCTGATGGCGTTTAAAAAACGCCACTTTGAGTGGCATTTTCTCTTGAAAAAACGCCACTCTAAGTGGCATTTTTTCGGTAATCCCCTCCTCGACCGCGCCCCCACTCCCTCTTCCCTCCCGTGCACCCCCCCTCACGCCCTTCCCTCACGAGCCCCCCCTCCCCCCGCTTCCCGAGCCCCCACTTCCTCTTTCTTCCCTCCCGTGCAACCCCCCCTCACGGCCTTCCCAAGCCCCCACTCCCTCGTTTTCCCTCACGAGCGCCCCCCTTCTCTCCCGGCCCCCGGTCCCTCTTTCTTCCCTCCCGTGCAACCCCCCTCACGGCCTTCCCGAGCCCCCACTCCCTCTTTCTTCCCTCCCATGCACATCCCCCCCCCCACCCCCCCTCCTTCTCTCTCGGCCCCCGGGCCCCCCCCCTCCCGACCCCCCGTCCCTCCCGAGCATGCACCCACCCCCCCGCAGCCCCCCGGCTCCCTCTCTCTCTCTCGCGCACCCGAGCAACCGGTCCCCCGTCTCCCAAGGTAAATTTTTTTTAATTTAATTATAAAAATTTAAATATGCTTTGTTACTAACAGCTTCACATTCATCTTTATAATAAAGAAATTGATAACTGAAACAATGATATTTTTAGTTTAATTACATCGATTAATCACAACAAAAAAACTAAAAAATAAAAGAATTTATGTATCGATAGAAATAAGTAAAAGGTTAGTTAGCTTGTTGTGAAAAAATTACATTGTTTGATGAGTAAAAAAAATTCAATGAGTATGATCTATCATGATAAGTAACGTTGATAACTTGATATGTCAATATATCTTATTTTAATAATAATACTTAAAAAAATAAATGCTTTGGATGTCAAGTGTCTGATATAGTCTCATTTTTACCATACAACAAACACACAGAAAATAAATAGGTTAATATCGAATATTTAACAGGGTACGCATCTATTATTTAAATGTTAAATGCTTATGAAATACGTGCATATTCTATTATTAGTTTGTTTGCGGTTAATCAGTAGAAAATTTATACTTATTTCAGTTTATGCTTGATGATACAATTTATGTATTGATGCTAGATTTATTTTGAATGTTATTTTTTAGATGAGCACCGATACTGTTCGATTGCTGCTTTATTGTGATGGATCAATTGAACATGGCTTAGATGGAATACAATATAATAAACCTCATCGTAAAAGTTTTAGATTGAGCATGAGAACCCGTTATGTTGAGTTGATCGAGCGGGTTTATAGTGTGCTTAAAATTTCAGTGCAGCAATATATTTTGAGATTGATGTGGAGATCTCCAACATTGCATCAGAAATATGTGCTTCATCCAATCGAGGAGGATGACGATGTGAAGGAAATGTTGACATTTCCTTCCAAATTTCCAGATTATCGCTATGTTGAATTATATATTTTCAAAGAAGATGCTCCAGCTCCATACAATGTTGATCATACAAAGAGGATATTCGTGATAGTTCTCCTATTGCCCAGCAGACATCGTAACTCTAGTGGATTTCTCAATGATGGAAGGAGTTATGCCGGTAGTGCGAGTGTTGATGTGGCAAACAATCGTAGTGTTGATAGTCGGGGACTTGAGTCGACGATGCGGTCTGATCACAGATGATGACTATTGGTCTGAACATGATGACTCTGACGAAGAGCGAGATGAGGATGAAGACTCACATGGAGATGATGTAGTTCATGAAAACTGGCTGTAGTTCTATTCCTATATCTACTCATCCAGAAATTGTTCCTAGTCAAGTCTATGAGCATCAAGTCTTTGCACATAGTCAAATACCGGAGTTTTATCATGACTTGAATTTGCAGGATGGTGGTTGTGTTAGAACTCAAAGACAATTACCCTTTAATTCTCAATTTTGGGATTTATCAATGACTGAGTTTGCTACAGGATTGTTGTTTACTAGCAAAGATGAACTGAAAAAAGCATGTGAAATTTATCATATCAAGAAGCATCGTACATATAATGTTGTGGAGTCAAAGAAAGCATTCTGGTCTGTGAAATGTGCATCTTCAAGTTCTGCACAGAGTTGTCATTGGAGGTTGCGTGCTACAAAGTTGAAGAAGCATGAATTTTTTGAGATCACAAGGTATGAGGGCCACACTCTTGTTTATTCAGTCATGTAACTCGGGATCACAAACACATAAGTTCACGAGTTATCAGTCATGCGGTTCGACATATTGTGGAGAAAGACCCAAGTGTGAATATTGAAGCCATTATTGCAGCTGTGGCAGAACAATTTCATTATACTGTGTCATACTCCAAAGCATGGCGTGGAAAGCAGAAGGCATTGATTGATGTATTTGGTGAATGTGAACCCTCATATGCTAAGTTACCTAAATACATGCTTGCACTTCAGAATGTAAACCCTGGAACGGTGGTCTGTTGGGATTTCTACAATGCAGGGACATCTAATGTGCGTGTCCTGAATTATGTTTTCTGGGCATTTCATCCATCCATCGAGGGGTTTCGGTATTGTCGCCCAGTCATTTCTATTGATGGAACACATCTTTATGGAAAGTACAAGGGGAAGATGCTCATTGCAACAAGCATTGATGCTGACAACAGGATATTTCCACTGGCCTACGCAATTGTGGATGAAGAGTGCACTGCTAGCTGGAGTTGGTTTTGGTGGAATCTCAGGAGGCATGTTGTGAAAGATAGAAATTGCATTTGTCTTATTTCAGACCGACATCCAGGTATACTAAGTGCCATAGCAGATGACAGTAATGGATGGGCTCCACCTCTAGCTTATCATCGCTACTGCTTGAGACATGTGTGCAGTAAATTCAACTCAAGATTCTCTAATATTCAATTAAAAAGAGCCGTATGGAAAGCAGGAGCGAACATCACTTTCGAAAGTTTAACTTTATCATGGAACGGATCAAGACAAGCACGCAGGCTTGGACTTGGCTATCGGAGTTGGAGCCAGAGAAGTGGACATTGGCACATGATGGGAGCTTCCGCTATGGTATTTTAACAATAAATCTCTCAGAAGTTTTTAATAGTGTACTGAAGAGAGCTAGAAATGTGCCGATAATGGCCTGTGTTCAGATGACATTTTATCGTCTTGTTAAGTATTTCAATACGAGACGCGCGGAAGCCATGAGATATGTACAGGATAATCGGAATACTTTTTTCACTCCTCATGTGACAATTAAGCTTGTTGAAAGTCAAACTAAAGCTAATGAGTACAGAGTGTTTAGATACAACATGCAGAGAGCCACCTATGAAGTCGTTACAAGAAGGTCAAGTGAAGCTCTTAGGGGTGGAGGCAACGTTCAGAATGTGTCACTTGTAGACAGAAATTGTTCTTATGAAAAGTGGACAATTTATAAGTATCCATGTTCACATGTCTTAGCCGTGTGCCACGAAATTGCCATGGATACAACCCCTCTTGTTGATGAAGTATACACAACTGGCTCTTATATAAATGCATGGGGAGGTGAGTTTAATCCGTTACCCGACGAAGACTACCGGATGGACATATTCACATGCATTCCTGATCACAATCGCCTCAGACCGAAAAAAAAGGTAAGCCTAAGTCATCACGCATTCATAATGAAATGGATGAGGTGCAGCCAAGAAGTAAAAATCGTTGTAGTATTTGCAAGCAAATGGATCATTCTCGACGCCGTTGTCCTAATGTAAATGTTGGACCTTCAGGATCCTAAATTGTACTATCTATATTTTATGTATGAAACAACTTCTGCATGGTTGATTATAATAAATGAGAGCAAGAATTTGTGGGTTTTAACAGTCTTCATTTAGGCTATCTGCACTCAAGGTTTAGTGTCTTGAATTGCTTGATTTTTCTTCTACTTTTTCAGGGTATGTTTGTTATTGTTTGAGTGAGAGTCTCGTAGATAGAGAGTCTGGGCTACATTACGGGTGTTTTTGCTCCATCGGCTTATATATACAAAGCAGTAGTCTCGGGCTACTCTTTTTCTATTTGTTATGCTATGTCGTGATATTCAAGACAAGATATTCCTTTTCAGTATGATATGCTATGCTATGCTTATTTTATTAGAGACTAACTTATGTTTTGTGGGTTTCTGATCTGATATGCTTTTTTTTTTTTCTTTTTTCTTGGTTTTTTTTCTTGGTTATGACCCTATGCTATGTTCCTTGAAGTTTAGTCAATTAAAATGCTGCCAAGAGTTAGGGGAACATGCTGATTTTTGTTCACTGGTAGGTGTATTATATGATTTTTCTCTGTTCCTTAAAGCTAAATCTCTTTCACTTAAGTTAATCAGGTAAATTTCTATTGCGTGCATGTGAATATGCTACCTTCAAGTCATATGATTGGTAGGATAACATAATTGAATCATTAAAAGTAATGTTTAAGTGCTATTAAATAGAGGAATTATATAAGTTAATTTGCTTTAGTCATTGGATTCTGTAATTTTGTTTCAAATTGTTAGGTGGATCTTGCCTGAGACTACAGAAAATCAGTAGATTACTATAGTATATTGACACATGGCACACCACTACTGGATTTGGTGCAGCACCCATAACATGTGCAGCACCCATCACTAGAAAAGTTTCTGCTGTTGCTGCATGGTACAGTGCTTAAATTTCTTGAAAAATTTGCAATGATTTCTCATATTTTAAAGTGTGCAACAAGTATTTTGAACATGTTGTCCTTGCCTCCCTCTTGTGCGTGCATGTGTGCACATGCAGTCATCCTTGGTCGACACACGCATATGTCGATGCGGCCGTGGTTGGGAAGGGAGAGAATCGCTTGTGCATGTACATGAGAATGAGTTTGTCCGTGTGCACACACCGATGTATTGGGTTTATGTTGGTGCATGGGGGTCTAGTTTGGATGCATGTGTTCTTGTCTTTCGTGTTTGTGTATTGATGCATGTTCATGAAAGCGAGAAGTTAGGTGTTTGCTTCTAATGTGAGAGAACCATCCTTGCTTTTCTATGCTTCGGTCTTGGTATCTTGAATAGAGGTGCACCTTTCTTAGTTTGGGCTTCGATTTTGCTTTTGCATTGCTTCCTACCTTGCAATTATGTCACAAAGATGCGGTTGTATTGCTCTATTATTAGTAATTTTGTACTGTCTATTTGTTACTAAATAGAATTTATGTTGTCAATAATAAAGTGTTTAGAGAACCATATGCTATTTAATGAATGCTCAGGTTCACAATAGAATAAAGCATTTTCAATTAAAGTTATTCAGTATTGCAAAGGTGTGAAAGGAGAGAATGAGTCAGATCTTCCATAAACTCTTGTGGAGGCTGTTTGGTTTAGGTTTTAGGAAATTGGATTTTATTAAAAGCTAATTGTATCAGATTCTGCTATTCATGGGAATTAGCAAGTTGCCAAACTTGGCTAAAGGTATGGCAGTATACCATAAAATCTAAAGTTGGGATTTATGAGATGTTAAGTGGCCCATATGGTGTGAGTGTTGATTCTCTCAATTAATGTGTACAACAACCAAGATGAATAATAGGAGAAGAAAAAGGAATAAATTGAGATGGGAAAAGAGGGAAAAGTGAAAAGTGCTGTGGGCATTGTTAATGCATGAACGGTGATGTTACAGTGCAGGACGTTAGCAGTAAAAAGGACTCTAATTTGATTACCAGACATTGCCAGAAGTCCTAATTTGGAAAGAAATCCAAATATGATATATTTTCATAGGAAGCTGGAGATATGGAATCAAAGAGGATAGCAATCAGTGTTGGAATTCCTTTTGCTGCTAGGAGTCTTAAAAAACAGAGAAAATTTCTGTAGTCCTTGCATGTCTGTTGAAATTTCCTCTTCTGGTTCATGGGAAAAGAAAGAAAATAAAGAGTTTGGCTACCCCATGGTTTATAAAGTTCCACTATCTCTAGTCAGGTGTGTTCCAATTGATAGTGTGCAAGTTGGTTTGAGCTATATCCATTTTTTTTATAGAGTTTAGTTGAGTTTGGCAGAAAACTATTTAAGTGTCTTGTCATGCACATTTTCTAATGTAGATACATACACCTTTAAGAAAAATGATATGCATTAATAACATGCACATTTTATAGAGAGAGAGAGAGAGAGATATGCATTAATAACATGTATCATTTGTAATTCATATCAATTTTATATGTTCTTTCTTTTTTGAGTGATTTTTATCTGTTACACGTGCTTAACTACATATATTTTGGTTTTCTTAGCAGATAAATCTCAAGCGTGCTCGGATGCTTGTGAAATCACATGTTGTGGTCCGTACGGTTCCTGGTGCAGATTTTACTGCCTTGTGTGATTTTGTGCTCATTCTCATAGCTGTCGAGTTATCTAAAGTTAGCTTTGTTGATATTAGGTTATGTTGATTGCAATAAGGAAGAGAACATTTTATATTGGGAAAGATTTTTGCAGCCCCGAGTAATTTTTGGTGTATCATTGGAGAGAATGATTGGCAGGGAGGGCTCCTGCCACAGGGTATGATTCTTTTGGGTTTGATATTATTTTCTGATTTGAATCCTACAGCATAAGGAAATGCCTTTTGACATCAACAAATTTACCCTTTTACATGATATAGATAGTTTTGCATTTCATCTCGCCCTCCATTCTTTTTTTTTTTTTTTTTTTTTAAGATATCTCAAATATGTTATTAAAACAATTATAGAAAATCATCCAGGAGCGGTAAAACATTCTTGATTAAAATATAGGCAATCATTTTTTAGTCATGAATTTCTTATTTTTCTGTGTAAGCTTTCTTTCTTTTTGACCGTCATTCCCAGTTTTGCCGATCATCTTTCTTTATGTACCTAAGCACCTAGCTGGTGCCGCTCCAATATTTTCAATTATCTTTGCCCAAGAATCAAAGAAATGGTAATCATGAAAATGAGATTAAGAAAAATGATAGGTCCTCGTAGTTAACGTCAGATGAACACGCCACATGATGTGACTAGAAATTGCTGACTGACACCCTGAATAACTTTGGTAGTTACGTTCTACAGCAAATTTATCAGCTGCTCCCTTAGTTTTCAAACTTCTTTTTTTTAAAAAAAAAATCACTGTCTTAATCAACTGCTTGGAACAGGTGAAGGAACTACTGAAGTTGTACATGAAGGAAAAATACGTTCTCTTTGTGAGCCAAAGTGGATCAAGAGGGCTTGAGTTTTTTATTACATTCAAGGTTGCTTACTACTGGCAATTGGCAATTGTCATAATCATGGATTTATATTTTTTAAACCAGGACTGGAGCATCTCTTAACTGGATTGGGTGCATTGTGGTTTAGGTGGGAGCTACAGGTCTCTCGGTTTTGAGAAGCCTGTGGCAGGTCTATTGGCTTCACGAGCGACGAGAAAGATTGCCAGATCATGTGTTCTCTTGGCTGGAGGAGAGCGTCCTGAACTTGGAAGATGGATTTGCTGACTTTCTCAACTAGCTGGAAGAAGCTGGATGGGATATGCACCGGATCAGTCTCAATGTGCCTAACGGGCTTCTTTTTGAGGAAAGTGGATCTGTTGAAATATCCTGTGACAAGTAAAATCTCTTGTGGCTCCTCCCAATGCTCGTTAAATTGAATTCAATCGGCCACATTTTTTATAAATTGGAAGTGTTGCCTGGATGGTGTGCCCAATGGTATTGGCCATATATGCAGCCACTACTAAAGCATGTATAAATGTCCATGTTTGTAGGGTGTATCCGTGCTTAGTTATTTGTTCTGGACAACATCAGATAATTGGGAATGGGCCGACGGGTATGGTCCCAAATTTGGACTCGTGGCAGTTGATCGTGCCAATGACTTAGCACGTAAACCTCACCCTTCATACTATTTGTTCTCTAAGGTAACAAACTTCAGAGGCTGTAAATCTTACTACTTTTAAATTAAGTCACTTAGTTTACATATAACTAAACTGTTCAAGGCAACAAATTAATAATGCTTCAATAAGTCAGAAACCATCACAATATCTGAGCAATACAAGAAACAACTCAATGGATGAAACATATTTAATACATTAAACACAAAAGTCTTTACAACAATTAGTTTATTTACATAGCTTAAGTACCACAACCCCATCTAGGAGGTCGTCGAACTCGTCTAGAGCGTCGCGCATATATCGCGATCGGTCGAGGGCCCTCATCAACCACATGGGAGACCCCCTCCTGCGCGGGGATCGTATCTGTCATATCAATATCGCCAAAATATTGGGAGACATCATTGCCGACCTCGGTGATATCCGTATCAGCAATGTCAGTAATCAGCAATGCCCTCTGATCATGACTATCATATGTACCCTCACCTGCATGCCCCATGTGTGAAAAATCATGTGCATATGGCGACGGCATGTAAGAAGGCGATGGTGTATAACAAAATCTACTCGTCCCAGGATCCTCATATGCGTGTGCCATCATCGGTTCCTCATGAACTCATGCCGCAGCAGGTGTACTCCTCACATGCTGATGGCCAATTACAGAAAAAGTGTTATCTAAAATCACCCTCATGTCCAAATGAATCCTTTGCCGCTCGGCCTCCGATGTCGAATGCATAACTCGATCCAAGTTCAAGGACAACTCTTGAAACCTCTCATGCTGCATGTTTATGACAATATAATATCAAAAAATAAAAATAATAACTCAGGAATAAATGATATTAAATAATCATTTTAAAATAATACCATGAATTCAAATGAAGCTCCTTCTCCTTCGTAGCCCGCAGTATGATACTCGGAACGGCTAATACATATACGTGTTATACTCCTAAACCATTCCATGTACTCAGGAGTAAATGGGACTCCCTCAGCAATAGGCTCCCCAATAATGATGTTTTCACGCCGCTCATTCCATATAGCAATATGTGTGGCGTGTATGACATCCCACGAGGCATGTGCCCTCCCTCGTCGATCTATCTGATGAAGCTGAAGTGACGTATCGCATGGTGATGGGATCGACTGGCGGCAACCAAATTGTCGAAGCACTCGGTCCGGGAAATGCCACTCCACTAAATCAAAACAAATAAGTGGGGTCCGTGCCATCCAAATATCCGAACCGAATAAGCAGCTTGGAGGCAAAATAGAGAAAATCTCGGGCGTATACGGACACCATATGAATTGCATGTAAAAAAACCATCAATCCACAACTTACCTACATAAAATAAGAAAATAACATTGGAAATAGATTTGAAATTTATTTATGTCATACCCGTTGGGAACTATCATCCAATACGTCGAACTGGTCTCTATAGGCACGCAGTGTATGAGTTGGGACATTCTTTTGGTTCAATCTCACATTCCATCTATGCCCCCATGGTGCACCTAAGTGCCAAGCATCATCTGCATCAGCAGGTCTAGCTTCCGGAGTCTCAAGTCTGATGGGATGAAAAACAGGTAATCGTTCCCATGCCCATATCTGAACGTTCGAATAATGCTCGATATTAGTAAACAATAGAAAAGAAAAAAATCCAAACTCAATCGATATAATCAATTTGTTTACACAGCAACCAGCAAGGGCAAGTATCCTCCTATCTCTTTGTACGAGTAGGGCTCGTTCCGCGACGAGTGCCCGATACAAACCGGCAAGTGTAGCGAGAACCCGCCTATATGCAGCAAATGCTCCCAGGTCTTCTAAAAGAGGCACATACATCAACTTCACTAAATATCCGGATGTATCTGGAAGGATGACTCCACCTATAATTCGGAGAAGTTGCCCCCTCACAAACTGCTGGACAACTTTATCATCTGCATCATCATCCAAGTGGAAGTCTCGGTAGAACTAATCAAAAAATGATAAGCGGAAACGACCTTTAGAAAATGCCTCGGCAGGGGGTTCAACCCCAAACAACCTCACAAATATATCCTGCCACTGCTCTAATATATACCGTGGATCAAGCCTAGTAACCGCTAACCCATCAATCCATAGACCACTCAGAATACCGACATCCTGTAGTGTGACTGTCGCCTCGCCAAATGGAAGATGAAATGTGTGGGTCTCCTGCTGCCACCTCTCAACAAGTGCAGAAATAAGGCCGACATCGAGTCGAATCTGGCCTATCTGATATATGCCATACATGCCAACCTGCTCCAAATAATATTGCACTCGTGGGTGTGCCATGCCCGGTGTCTCCTTCCATATCTGCGTGTCATGTCGACGGCATCTAAACACCGGTAATTTCTGTAACAAATTCATTGCAATAATACATATAAATAACATAAACGCATGCTAACTAATTAAGAATCATCGATCAATAATGCATACCTCGCCCTCAAATATTTTGGTTGATCTATGCGAGGCTTGCAGAGTGAGAACACTAGGATCGCGAGGCCCAGGATGTAAAATATTATGAGCCATCTCGTACTACTCTGTCAAAACAAGTAAAAACATCATATAAGAATTTTTTTTTTTCACTGATAATAACAAGTAATATAGATCATGACTGATAATATAGATCATGCTCATTTAATTTTTTCATGCTCATTGAATTTTTTTTACTTATCAAACAATGTAATTTTTCCACGAAAAGCTAACTAACCTTTACTTATTTTTTCCGATACATAAATTTACTGATTTTTAAATTTTTCTATCGTGATTAACTGATATACTTGAACTAAAAATATTATTGTTTCAATTATCAATTTCTTTATCATAAAGATGAATGTGAAGCAACTAGCAACTAAGCATATTTAAATTTTTATAATTTAATTGAATTAAAAAAATTACCTTGGGAAACTACCGGCTCGAGAAGGGGATGGGCAGCGAGATGGGCCGCGAGAGAGAGGGAGCACGGGGGACTGCTCGGGTGCGGGAGAGGGGGACCGGGTGGGTTCGCACGAGAAAGAGGGAGGGTGCTTGGGTGCGCGCAAGAGAGAGGCAGCTCGGGGGGACCGGTCGGCTCGAGTGCGGACCGGGAGCGGACCGGGGGGACGGGCGGGGGGGCTCGGGGACGGTGCGGGGGACCGGGGCGGGGGGCGGGGGGCGGGGGGGGGGGGAGGGGCTTAGGGGAGGGTGCGGACCGGGCGGGGGGCGGGGGCGGGGTGGGGGGGGCTCGGGGGAGGGTGCGGACCGGGGGCGGGGTCGGGCGGCGGGGGGGCGCTTGGGGGGCCGGGGGCTCGGGGCTCGGGCGCAGACCGGGGCGGGGGGTGAGGGCTCGGGTGCGGACCGGGTCGGGCTGTTGTGGGGTCTCGGGAGGGGGAGGAGGAGGAGAAGGAGCCCGGGCTGCTGTGGGATCTCGGGAGGGGGAGGAGGAGGAGGAGGAGGAGGGAGAGGGCGAAGCCGCGGGGGTGGGGGGATTTTTGAGAAAAACGCCACTGAGAGTGGCGTTTGAAAAACGCCACCGAGTAGTGGCGTTTGAAACGCTCACTCTCGGTGGCGTTTGAAAAAACGCCACTCATTCAAAACGCCACTCAGAGTGGTATTTTTTCAAGACGTCACTCTGAGTGGCATTTTTTAACTGCCACCGTGCCAGCCTCGCTGGCACTGACGGGGAGTATTTTTGACCGAAACAATGCCATTTGAAATGACGTTTTTAACTTTAACCCCTTTCTTGCAAAAAATTTCATTCCCACCCTGAATTTGTTAAAAAAAAAATTTTCATCCTATTTATAAAAAAGCCTCTCCATTCATGTTTCCTTTCACTTGCATCAGTTATCCATGTTATCCTATATATATATATATATATATATATATATATATATATATATATATTTTAAAGAGAGTTAAACATGAAAGATGGTTGTAAACCCCCACGCATTAAGCTTTTTTTTTTTATTTGCAATGCGGTGTGGGTGCGCGACACGCGGCGCGCTACATGCACGCCAGCGCGCGCGCGGGCGCAGGGGAGGGCTCAGCCCTCCCCTCGCTGAAGAAAAGCAGAGGGAGGGGACTGCCAATCCCCTCCGTCTCTTTCCTCCCTCATCCTCTTCGCACGCTCCCGTCACCGTGTTGCCCTCCGCTCGTCCCCGAAGCCTCGCCGCCGGCAGGTAACACCCTCCCTACCGGTGAGGAGAGAGAGAGCATGTAGAGAGAGAGAGAGGGCCGCAGGAGGGCCCTTCCCTGATGCGGGAGCCAAGCTGGCTGCCGTGCTTGGTTCGGGCCCGGCGGCGTGCCCGCCGGCTCGCCGGGCCTGATCTTCGGGCGGCAGCCCCCATCGGCGCCGGAGCGACGTCTGGTGGGGTTCGGCCGATCGGAGGAGGCCGGCCGTGCCGCCGCAAGAGAAGAGGGGGAGGGTCAGGAACGACCCTCCCTTCACCGTGGGTTCGGTGCCCGGCGGCGTGCTCCGCCGGCTTGTCGGGCTGGGCTTCGGCCGGCGACCCTCGCCGGTGTCGAGGCAGCGTCCGGCAGGGTCTGGCCGGCCACCGGTCGCCGTAGGGGAGAGAAGGGAGGGAGAGGGCCGAATGGCCCTCCCCTGTCGTGGGAGCCAAGCCGCTCCCGCGTTGGTTCGGAGGCCCGACAACGGCGTGCCGGGTCTGGCTCGCCGGAGCACAGGCCTCCGGCCCGGCGGCCCCCATCGGCGCCGGGGTGGCGTCCGGTGAGGTCCGACCGGCCAACGGTGGCCGGCCGTGCCGCCGACGCAGTGAGGAAGAGGGAGAAGAAAAGGAAGAAGGAAAAAAAAAAAGAAAAGAGAAGAGGAGGGGTGGCCATCGGCGGTGGCTAGCCTGGGGCCGGTCGTTGGAGGGCCGGCGGCGGCCCTAGGCCGCCGGCCATCAGCCACCCCTGGTTCACCTGAACCAAGGGTGAAACGGTGAAACAGAGGAAAAAGAAAAAAAAACAGGGACTGGGCCGGCTTCGGCCCAGTCCAGTTAGCCCATTTGGGCTAAATTTTCGGGCCCCAAATTGGGCCCAGCCCGATAAAAGAAAAATATGATCGTGATCAGAATGGATCCTAGTTTATCGATGAATTTTTATTTCCCCATTTGGGCTTCTATATTTGGAGATATTCAAGCCCCAAGTTGGGCCTAGGATTAGATTGGGTTAAGTATAGGAGTCAGTTTGACATCCTAAAATTGAAATTTAAAAATCTAAAAAATTATGTTATAGGTACCCAGAGGTCCATACAGCTGATTTACGCTTTGGGATTAGCGTTGTGAGGTAAGTAAGCCAGTTATAATGATTTTTTAAATCATTATTAAATTATGCCATTATTGAAATAATGGAATTGATTTATAGTATTATTTGAAAAATGATATTAGTGGTACCACATTTATGCAAATGAATTATTTGACTTGATTATTGTTAATTTTGGTAAATTAAATTGGCATTTTATACTTGCAACTGGTTATTACATGATTATGTGAAATTACCAAATTTGGTAAAATATGAAAAGTAAATTGATATATATTTGCTGTTATAAGAATAAATGTTATTTGTGATTGTGTTATTATATGTCATCACGGTCCACATTACATGTTATATGACTCCGGGATCTACCTCCACAGGGGGAATATATGGAGAACACACATCCTAGGGATGTGCTGGATATAGCATTATATGCTAATTGACTCCGGCACCCTTCCTCCACTGGGGGCATACAGGGAGGTTACATCCTTAGGATATTTATTATGTGGACGTGGGACATTAGTATAAAAAGAGATTTACAGTGATTTGGAATTGAAATGGTATTTTGAAATATTATTTCATAATAATTGCTTTCAATTTATTTGAACATGAGATTTGTATAATTCTATAATATGATGAAATGTTTTTTTAAATTTGGAAGCATGATATGTATTTGACTTTGTAAAATTCTTATTTGGCTATATCATGTAATAGTAGGCTTACTTACTGAGTGTAAACTCATTAAATCTTATAATATTTTTTCAGAGCCACAAAATTATCAGGGGTAACAACAGGGGTAATTGGAAGCTTCTTGATGTAAATTGATTATATTTTGTTATATGTAACCCCATTTGGATTTATTTTGGAACTTTGGTTTGTTGCCCAACATTACATAATTTGTATTATGGAGGATTAAATTTTGTATGTTATATAGTTGTTAACCCTCCTTGTTTATAAATGATACTGTACTGGATGCCTTGCATGCCTGGCATGCGGCGGGCTGTCACCCTTGGACCACCACCAACTGGGTCTGGGGCGTGACAGCTTGTAGTGGTATCAGAGCAAGGTTTGACATTAGGGCCAAACACATGATTAACTCTAGGCCAAATATTGACATGACATCGGGAGGGTAATAACTCTAGGAAAAAAAAAAATTCAAGTGACTTGTTTAAAATTGCTTGAGATTTGGTGGTTTATTATGATATTGATTGGAACCTAACCGTGGCAGGATTTCATAATGCATCGTCGCACCAGTAGTCAGCGACATGAGGGAGACTCTCAGGCTGATGACCCTGACCAGCAGGGAGGCCAAGAAGCCTCAGTAGATGCGGGTTCTGTTGCCCCAGTTGGCAATGACCCACAGCAGTTACAGGCCGAGTTGCTTCGGGCCTTCTTGGGAGTGACTCAGGCGGTACAGGCCATGCGGCGAGCGGCATTCAAGAACACTACCTGCTATATCTGACTCTACCATTCCGCAGACTCAGTCTGCCCCTCCTACTCCTCAGACCCAGCCGGCCTAGCCCGATCAGTCTGCTCAACCCGCTCCATCTCAGCCTTGGCAGGGAAGGGGTCATAGCTTCTCCGAGTTTAAGAGCTTGGCCCCTCCTCCCTTCTCTAGATCCACCAACCCACTTGATGCGGAGAGGTGGATAAGGGAGATAGAGAAGGCCTTTATGGCTCTTGGCAACCAGGAGGAGGAGCGGATTAGATTTGCCGCCTACCTCCTCCAGGGGGAGGCATATGATTGGTGGCTGATGTTGGAGCAGCACTATGGAGGTCGAGACATCTCTTGGGAACAGTTTAAGGAGGCTTTTTTATCGCCAGTATTTCTCCAGGAGTGTGCAGAGGTAGATGGAGTCTGAATTTATGAGATTGGAGCAGAGGAACCTTTCTGTGGCCCAGTATGAAGCCAAGTTTAAACGATTGGCCCGATTTGCTCCAGATTTTGTTATGACTGAGAGAGCCAAGATCACCAAATTCACCGAGCCCCGGGCTGAGGCAGGCAGTCAATGCATTTGAGCTCCCCACTTATAGTGAAGTGGTGAGCAAGGCTCTGGTCATTGAGAGGGACATGATTGCCATTCAGCAGGTGAGGGAGCAGCAGATGAAGAAGAGAGGACCTCCTTTTGGCCAGTCTTCAGGGCAGGCTAAGAAGAAGAAGGGTTTCTTTCAGGCTCCCTCAGGGCAGAAGGATAAGGAGACCCGCTGTCCTCATTGCAGGAAGGCCCATCGGGCGAAACGGTGCCGCGCAGCCGACCGGTGCCTGCTATATTTGTGGGAAGATGGACCACAAGATGGCTACCTGTCCCTTCCGAAAGGACCAGCAGCCCCCTCCAGATTAAGGGAAGAGTCAGCAGCAGCCCAGGACCCAAGGGAGGGTCTTTTCCCTCACTCGGCGGGGGGCCTGCGCTCTGCGCTGCTTGTGGTGACAGGTATATCTGTTAAATTAAATTATTTCTTTAAAATTATTGCATTCATACCTGATATAATGCATGGATTATGATAGTAGATAGAGGAAAAATATATGATACTGCATGACATCTAAGTTAAGTTAATCTTTATGACAGGTATGTTTAAAGTAAGCAACACTTATGCTCAAACTTTAATTGATTCGGGTGCCACACATTCATTTGTATCTGATAGTTATCTTGCCAAGAATGCATCATTGACACCCGTTCCTCTAGAGCAAGAGTTGCATATTGCATTTCCAAATGGAGATGTCATGATGGTAGACTCAGTGTGTAAATCCTGCCTGATTGACATGAAAGATAGGAGGTTGAATGCTGATTTGATAGTCCTCCCACTGAAATTCTTTGATGTAATCCTGGGGATGGACTGGTTGGCCTCCTATCATGCTTCTATAGACTGTTTCAGGAAAAGGGTAATCTTTAAAATTCCTAATCTTCCTGAATTCAGTTTTAGTGGGAGTCAGGAACATCTGGCTTCGGTATTAGTGTCAGCTCTGCAAGCTGGGAAATACTTAAGAAAAGGTGGTCAGGGGTTTCTTGCTATGGTCAGAGACCTTCAGCAGGATGAACACCAGTTGGAAGATATTCTAGTGGCTCGAGAGTTTCCTAATGTCTTTCCGGAGGAATTGACTGAATTACCCCTAGATCGAGAAGTTGAGTTCACTGTTGATTTAGCCCCTGGCACTGGACCTATATCCAAAGCTCCTTACCGTATGGCTCCAGCTGAGCTAAAAAAGTTAAAATGTCAGTTGCAGGAGCTTCTGGATTGAGGATTTATCAGACCTAGTGTCTCTCCTTGGGGTACTCCTGTATTATTTGTCAGAAAGAAGGATGGCAGTCTTCGGCTTTGCATTGATTACCGAGAAATTAATAAGGTAACAGTGCGGAATAAGTACCCTTTGCCGAGGATTAATGATCTATTTGATCAACTCCAAGGAGCTCAGGTATTCTCAAAGATTGATCTTCGATCAGGGTACCATCAGCTTAAGATTAAGGCTGAGGATGTTTCGAAGACTGCATTCAGAACCAGGTACGGCCATTATGAGTTCTTGGTGATGCCGTTTGGGTTGACTAATGCCACGACAGCATTCATGGACTTGATGCACAGAATCTTCAAATCATACCTGGATCAGTTTATAGTGGTCTTTATTGATGATATCTTGATATATTCTAAAAGTCATATAGAGCATGAAGACCACTTAAGGATTGTTCTGCAGACTCTTCGGGAGAGAAAACTTTATGCCAAGCTGTAGAAATGTGACTTCTGGATGAGCCAAATATCCTTCTTGGATCATATCGATCCAAAGACGGTATATCTGTAGACCCTAATAAGATTGAGGCTGTAGTGAACTGGTATCGGCCTTCCAATGTATCAGAAGTCAAAAGCTTCTTGGGACTGGCTGGTTATTATCGCAGATTTGTGGAAGGCTTCTCTCGCATTCTCTGACTCGTTTAACTCAAAAGCAAGCAAAGTTTGTTTGGTCAGAGGAGTGTGAGGGAAGCTTCCAGGTGCTCAAGCAGCGCCTGGTGTCAGCCCCTATCCTTACTCTTCCATCTACATCTAGAGGATATACTTTATTCACTGACGCCTCTCGAAAGGGATTGGGAGGTGTTCTGATGCAGGAAGGGAAGGTGATAGCCTATGCCTCCAGGCAGCTGAAGCCTTATGAGCAAAACTATCCTACTCATGACCTGGAGTTGGCCGCCGTGATCTTTGCATTGAAAATTTGGCGGTATTATCTGTATGGGGAGACTTGTGATGTATATACAGACCATCAAAGTTTGAAATACATTTTCACCCAGAAAGAGCTAAACTTGAGGCAGAGGAGGTGGCTGGAGCTACTAAAGGATTATGACCTGAACCTGCATTATCATTCAGGGAAGGCCAATATGGTAGCTGATGCCTTAAGCAGAAAGTCCTCCTCAGAGCTAGCTTCCATAATTACTTCTTAGCCTCACATTCACAGAGACCTTGAAAAGTTGGAGATTGATTTGCGAGTACAGCGATTTGATGGGCTTCTTGCAACACTTGTACTTCAGCCAACCCTGATTGACAGGATTAAGTCTTCGCAGAAAGAAGACTTGGAACTACAAAAGATAAAAGAAACTGCAAAGTCAGGGGTTCAGAATAAATTCAGAATAAATGAGGATGGATCCCTGAGATTTAATACTAGGCTCTGTGTGCCAAATGTGGAGGATCTAAGGGCTGAAATTTTGAGGGAGGCTCATTATTCTCCCTATACTGTTCACCCAAGAGGCACCAAAATATACAGAGACCTACGGAAAAATTTCTGGTGGAAAGGAATGAAAAGAGAAATTGCTCAATATGTGGCCAAGTGCTTAGTATGCCAACAAGTGAAGGCCGAACATCAAAGGCCTATGGGACCTTTTCAGTCTCTGATGATTCCTCAGTGGAAATGGGAGAATGTCACTATGGATTTTGTGACAGGTTTATCCAAAACTCTCAGAAGCAATGATGTGGTCTGGGTTATTATTGATAGATTGACCAAGTCAGCCCATTTTCTGCCGTTCAGAGTTGGGGTCTCTAGTGAGAGATTGGCCACCATGTACATTGAGCAGATAGTGAGACTTCATGGTGTCCCCGAGTCGATTGTGTCAGATCGGGATACCAGGTTTGTGTCCTAGTTTTGGAAGAGTCTTCATAGGGCTCTGGGGACCAAACTGAATTTCAGCACAGCTTTTTACCCCCAGACAGATGGACAATCTGAGAGGACCATACAGATCTTAGAGGACATGTTGCGAGCCTGTGTGATGGACTTGGGTGGTGCTTGGGACAACCACCTACCTTTGGTGGAGTTTGCTTACAATAATAGTTACCAAGCCAGCATCAAAATGGCTCCATTTGAAGCTCTGTATGGTAGAAAATGCAGATCTCCCTTATGTTGGAATGATATGGGGGAAAGGAAATTGTTGGGCCCTGAGCTAATTCAGCATATAGTAGAAAAAGTGCAGCTGATTAAGGAAAGACTCCGAGTAGCTCAGAGCCGACAGGAAAGTTATGCTGATGTTAGAAGAAGGGAGCTGGAATTTCAGGTTGGGGACCATGTCTTCTTAAGGGTTTCACCAACCAAAGATGTGATGAGGTTTGGGCTTAAAGGAAAATTGAGTCGACGATACGTTGGGCCATTTGAGATCTTGAGCAGAGTGGGGGAAGTGGCTTATAGACTGGCATTACCTCCTGCACTCTCTGAGGTACATAATGTATTCCATATCTCTCTGAGGTACATAATGTATTCCATATCTCTATGTTGAGGAAGTACATTTCTGACCCCAATCATATGACTGAAGCGGAGCCCATTTTGCTAAAGAAGAATTTGACATATGAAGAGCATCCGATACGTATTGTGGACCATAAAGATCAAGTTCTGAGACGGCGTAGCATACCCTATATTAAGGTTCAGTGGAGCAATCACTCTGAACGGGAGGCTACGTGGGAACTTGAAGAGGAGGTGAAAAAGAAATATCCTCATCTATTTGTATCTGAATAGATATTTGTATATATGCACAAAAGTATATTTACTGTTGTATTTTGACCAGAAAGATAGATAAATACAACTAATAACTTCCATTTTGGGCCTTAAAAATTTTATTCGTGTTGTGCATTAATTTCGTGGCCGAAATTAATTTTTATAAGGAGGGGAGGATGTAAACCCCCACGCATTAAGGTTTTTTTTTTTATTTGCGACGCAGTGTGGGTGCGCGACACGCGGCGTGCAGCATGCGCGCCAGCGCGCGCGCACCCACGCGTGCGCGCGTGGGCGCAGGGGAGGGCTAAGCCCTCCCCTCGCTGAAGAAAAGCAGAGGGAGGGGACTGCCAGTCCCTCCGTCTCTTTCCCCCCCTCCTCCTCTTCGCACGCTCCCGTCACCGTGTCGCCCTCCGCTCGTCCCCGAAGCCTCGCCGCCGGTAGGTAACACCCCCTACCGGTGAGGAGAGAGAGCATGTAGAGAGAGAGGGAGAGGGCCGCGGGAGGGCCCTCCCCTGACGCGGGAGCCAAGCCGGCTCCCGCGCTTGGTTTGGGCCCGGCGGCGTACCCGTCGGCTCGCCGGGCTCGATTTCCGGGTGGTAGCCCCCACTGGCACTGGGGCGGCGTTCGGTGGGGTCCAACCGACTGGAGGAGGCCGACCGTGCTACCGGCAAGGGAAGAGGGGGGGAGGGCCGTTCCACGGCCCTCCCTTCACTGTGGGTTCAGGCCCGGTGGCGTGCCCACCGGCCCGTCGGGCCTGGGCTTTGGCCGGCGACCCCCGCCGGCGCCGGGGCAACGTCCGACGGGGTCCGGCCGGTCGTATCGCCGGTAGGGGAGAGAAGGGAGGGAGAGGGCCGAACGGCCCTCCCCTATCGCGGGAGCCAAGCCGGCTCCCGCGTTGGTCCGGGCCCGGCGTGCGGGTGCCGGCTCCCGGCCGGCGGCCCCACCGGCCGGGGCGGCGTCCGGTGAGGTCCAACCGGCCAGCGGTGGCCGGCTGTGCCGCCGGCACAGTGAGGAAGAGGGAGAAGAAAAGGAAGAAAAAGAAGAAAAAAAAAGGAAAGAGAAGAGAGGAGGGGTGGCCGCCGGTGGCGGTCGGCCTGGGGCCGGGTGTCGGTGGCAAGCCGACCCCGGGGAGGGCTAGCAGCGGCCCTAGGTCGCCGACCATCAGCCACCCTTGGTTCACCTGAACCAGGGGTGAAACGGTGAAATAGAGGAAAAAGAAAAAAAAAACATGGACTGGGCCGGCTTCGGCCCAGTCCAGTTAGCCCCTTTGGGCCAAATTTTCGGGCCCCAAATTGGGCCCGGCCTAATAAAAAAAAATATGGTTGTGATCAGTATGGATCTTAGTTTGTCGAAAAATTTTTATTTCCCCATTTCGGCTTCTATATTTGAAGATATTCAAGCCCCAAGTTGGGCCCAGGATTAGATTGGGTTAAGTGTAGGAGTCAGTTTGACATCCTAAAATTGAAATTTAAAAATCTGAAAAATTATGTTGTAGGTACCCAGAGGTCCATACAACTGATTTACGCTTTGAGATTAGCGTTGTGAGGTAAGTAAGCCAGTTATAATGATTTTTTAAATCATTATTAAATTATGCCATTATTGAATTAATGGAATTGATTTATAGTATTATTTGAAAAATGATATTAGTGGTACCACATTTATGCAAATGAATTATTTGACTTAATTATTGTTAATTTTGGTAAATTAAATTGGCATTTTATACATGCAACTGGTTATTACATGATTATGTGAAATTACTAAATTTGGTAAAATATGAAAAGTAAATTGATATATGTTTGCTGTTATGCGAATAAATGTTATTTGTGATTGTGTTATTATATGTCATCACGGTCCACATTACATGTTACATGACTTCGGGACCCACCTCCACAGGAGGAATACGTAGAGAAGACACGTCCTAGGGATGTGCTGTGACAGGATATAGCATTATATGCTAATTGACTCCGGCACCCTTCCTCCACTGAGGGCGTACAAGGAGGTTACATCCTTGGGATGTTTATTACGTGGACGTGGGACATTGGTATAAAAAGAGATTTACAGTGATTTGAAATTGAAATGGTATTTTGAAATATTATTTCATAATAATTGCTTCCAATTTATTTGAACATGAGATTTGTATAATTCTATAATATGATGAAATATTTTTTTAAATTTGGAAGCATGACATGTATTTGACTTGGTAAAATTCTTATTTGACTATATCATGCAATGGTAGGCTTACTTACTAAGTCTAAACTCATTAAATCTTACAATATTTTTTTAGAGCCACAAAATTATCAGAGGCAACAACATGGGTAATTGAAAGCTTCTTGATGTAAATTGATTATATTTTGTTATATGTAACCCTATTTGGATTTATTTTGTAACTTTGGTTTGTTGCCCAATATTACATAATTTGTATTATGGAGGATTAAATTTTGTATGTTATATAGTTGTTAATCCTCCTTGTTTATAAATGATACTGTACGATGCCTTGTATGCCTGGCATGTAGGAGGCTGTCATTCTTGGACCACCACCAACTGGATCCGAGCGTGGCAATGGTAATATATGCGATGCGTGGCTATTACTTTGCCCGTAAGAAAAAAAAAAAAGTTTCCTAACGTGATGGCCAATGTCGCGTATAATACCAGTAAAGATGAACCGAATCAGTAGATATCTAAACCTAACCACGCTGCCACTTGCTTTCGCCACTTGCTTTCGTTCGGATAAGTTCTGTCGCCGATACAATCCAAAGATATGCAGAGAGAAATCACATGGCGTTGGAAGCTGGGAGGTCTTGCGCGCTGCAGGCGGGGCGAAGCCGTACCTCCCCTGGTCCGCGCACTGGCAATCTTCCAGGAAAATCGCTGGAATCCAAGGACTGGCGCGGATTATCTTGTTAAATAAAAAAAATTGGAATATGCCGTGACGATAGCGCTGGCCAGGGCAGCATGTGATTGGCCGGGACGATATTTTTTTTTTTCTTTTCTTTTAATAAGAAAAAGACTTGAATGAAGATGCTGATGACGCTTACACCATGCAGAACGAATGGTAACCACAGAGCACTCGAACTCATGGCAGCCTCACATCGCACCTTCCCCCTATCCTCTCGGAAACTACTAAAGCATGGCACGAGCCATCAAATAGCATAGAGAAAGAGATGCACCCAGGTGCCTTCGCAGTGCCCTCCTCAACCTCCATCTCCAAATTCATCACTGACCACACCCCTCTCTCCATGATAGAGACCAAATGCAGCAACATGAGAGACCTCCACCAGCTCCACTCACAAATAGTCAAAACTGGGCTGGCCAAAGACGCCATAGCCATCAGCAGAGTCCTATCTTTCTGTGCCACCTCCCCCCTTGGTGACCTCAACTATGCCCTGCTCCTCTTCTCCCACTACCCACGCCCCAATGCCTTCATGTGGAACACCATCATCAGGGGCCTCTCCCAGAGCTCCACTCCCCACCTCGCCTTCTCCCTCTTTCTCGACATGCTACACTCACCCACACAGCCCCAGAGGACCACCTATCCTTCCCTCTTCGCGGCCTGCTCCCACCTCGGCCTGGCCCATCATGGGGCTCAGCTCCATGGGATGGTCGTGAAGCTCGGGCACGCATCCGATCCTTATATACGCAACTCCATGCTCTCCATGTATGCGAATTGCGGCCGTATAACCGAAGCTTCACGGTTGTTCGATGAGTGCTCGAGCTTCGACGTAGTGTCTTGGAACTCCATGATCATGGGCCTAGCAAAGAACAGTCTCATCGACGAGTCTAGACGTCTGTTTGACGAGATGCCTTCGAGAAGTGTGGCGACTTGGAGTGCTATGATCAGCGGATATGTTAGGAATGGGAGGAATAAGGAGGCATTGGGTCTCTTTTATCAAATGCAGAACGAAGGAATGAAGCCTAATGCCAATACTCTGGTGAGCTTGCTAGGTGGGTGTGCTAGTTTAGGAGCTTTGGAGCAGGGAGAATGGATTCTTTCTTGCATTGAAAAGCACAATATCGAACTTAATCCAATTGTAATCACAGCTATAATAGACATGTACTGCAAATGTGGTTGCGTTGATAGGGCACTCCAAGTGTTCGAGAACGCTTCGATAAAGGGGTTATCCTCGTGGAACTCTATGATTTTGGGCCTAGGAGTTCACGGGCGTTTCCGAGAAGCAATTCAGCTGTTCTCCAGGCTTCAATCCTCTGGCTTAAGGCCGGATAACGTTACCTTTGTCAGCATTCTGACGGCTTGTAACCATTCGGGCATGGTCGATGAAGCGTGGCACTATTTTTCGCTAATGACCGACGCTTACGGCATTGAACCAGAGATTGAGCATTATGGCTGCATGGCTGATGCGCTAGGCCGAGCAGGGCTTCTCGAAGAGGCCGAAGAGTTGATTCAAAGAATGCCCATGAAACCTGATGCTCTTATATGGGGGTCACTGCTTTCAGCTGGTAGGATTCATGGGAACGCCAGGATTGGTGGGCAGGCCGGAGCAAGGGTCAGGGAGTTGGATCCTTGGGATAGCGGCGGCTATGTGCTTCTATCGAACACCTTTGCGGGGGCCGGGGAATTCAGTGATGCCGTGAGCACAAGGACGCGGATGAAGGAGAAGCGGGTGAGGAAGGAACCGGGGTGTAGTCTGATTGAGGTGGAGGGTGTGGCACACGAGTTTGTGGCTGGTGGGGTGTTGCATCCGATGGCCAAAGAAATCTATGAAGTGTTGAATGGGTTGGCACACCATATGTAGAGAGGGCTAGAGGGATGCAAGAATGAAGCTTGAATCGCTTATGAGTTGCCCAGAGACGTTCTTATTGTTCTTATTTTTGTGGTTGTGCACTAAAAGGTAGCCTAAAACCAATTTAGGCTTGGACTAGGATGGTCAGGCTTTCAAGCTATTCTTGGTTAGGCTTGATTTATCACATGGCTTGTAAGCTCGTCAATTAATAAAAGCATAACAATACAGCCTCACATACATTTTTAAAACCTTGGCTCTACTTTTGCATGAGATTTATCTAATCTATGAGTTACGTAATGGATCAAGTCTACTTAAGAATGAAATACGACATTATTAACAAGCAAGAAATTTATATTGGTTTATCATGATCATGGGTTAACCCAAGTAGTAGATTGGGTAGCATGACTTGAGTTTAACCTAATGCCTGAAATCACTCAAGCCTTTAGCATGATCCTTTTGATTGCTAATAATAATATATTTTCAAAAAAAAAATGTTAATAATCTTTTAGTTAATTCCATTTAGAGCCATAAAAAAATGCAATCTAGTATTGTTTTAATTACAACCTGGCAATTTAAGTGCCACAGTATTTTTCTTTATGTTACAACTTTTGTTTGTTACACAAACAGTATGCTTTTTAATAATCGGCTTGAAATCTTGTTGGGGTTCTGTTGGGCTGTTGGGCTCATGATTTGTTGGCCTAAGCTACCAAGGGTTTCATTCAAGCATTTTAACTGTATTGTAACCATCCTCTTACATAAAGCAAGTATTTTAATCGAATAAAACTAAGGCTAACCACTTTTTTTTAAAAAAATATATTAAAAGCTAAAAAATTTACAAAGCAAATGAGAGAAACAAAGAAGAAAGCATATTATAAGTACTTTTATATCGTTTCGACCTAGATTTCTTTAGAAATTAAAATTTAAAATAATTTTATAGATGATTAGGATGAATCTTTTTCAGAAAAGTTCTAACATTCCTTTCATTCCATATATCCCACATAAAAGCTATAACTAGTTGATTCTATACTTTTTTTAAATTAATAAATACTTTTTTTTTCTCATGTACTTTAACCAATTCTTCTCACAAACTTGGCAAATAGTGACACGACTCTCTACGTCCCTAAATATCTCTAAAGATGTCTTTCAAAATACCTTATTTGTTAATCAAATAAATTAGTTTTTAATTAAATAAAATTTTTGTTCCACCAATTTGATATTCTATTTTGACACTATTAATTTTTATTAAATAAGACAAAGACGGGTATTTTTCTATAAGATCAATTAGTCCCCTATAATATTTCAAAATATCTCATTTTTAGTTAAATAAAGATTTTGATCTAGCATGCGACCCCTCTATTCTACTTGGAACATTATTACTTTCTTTTATGAAATTAAAAAAGTAATTTCTAATTAGAGCCATTACTCTCTACCTAATTTTGATATACTATGCTAAACAAAAGCAAAAACTATTTTCAAATTAGAAGAACTATTCACCAATTTATTTCATTTATGACTTCTTCAATAATAAATTGAAGGACAAATCTCTTCAAGAAGAAGAAAATATAATGAACCAAGAGAAGATTTGACTAGTTTTATAATTTGTAGTTTTGAATCTAGCAAGGCTTACCATAAGCAAGCATTTGTTCTAGATGGGATATATTTTAACATGAATTAAGATTTATCTAATCAGGCATCTAACCATCCCACACTTTGTTTTTAAATTTTTTTATTTTTGCATGCATCTTTCAAAAATATACATAATTATACATAGAACATTATTACTTTCTTTTGTCATTTTTTTTAAAAAAAATTCTATTTAGGGGGTTATTTTCAAGTCTATTCCATCATTCTTTGGATCTCATTTGAATAATAAACAAAAAAATAAATTCCAATTAGAGGGATTAGCCTTTAACATAATATCGATGCACCTTACCTCACATTTGATTTATTTCAAACGATGATAAAATTGGTATCAGTTACATTAATTCGCCTTTATTCTTAATTCATCAAAGATAAAATATCTTATATTTCTTTTTTTTTTCCTTTTTTAATATATAATGGTACCAATAAATGGTCAAAAAAAAAAGTTTATAAAGATGGCTGTATAATAAATATAAGCTAACACATCCAATTAAGTTCCATGATGTATAGGATATGTCACTAGCATAATTGGCAAAGTCATATATCAATATCTTAGACTTTTCAGTCAAAAAAAATAAAAAAAATCTTAAACTTGAATTATATTCTGAACAAATATCGATAGAGCTCCTTCCATTCTAGCTCTTAAAAATTAAGTAATTATAAAAATATTTAAATAAAAATAAAAGAATACATTTATGACTTTTCCAATAGTAAATTATGTAGCAATAATTAGATTGAATTATTAAAAATAGGTTTTAACTATTCCAAATAATAGGATCTACAAGTAAAAGAATTTGAATATAAATCTCCTCAAGGAGAAAAAAAAGCACAATGACCTAAGAGGTGTTTTATTTAATTTTTATAATATGCGATTCTTTTTTTCATAGGGTTGGTTCTAAGTGAGATATTTTATAACATAGATAACCATTTAACCAATTAGATATCTAAGTATCCCTCATTTTAAAGGGTATTTTATTTTTTTTAAAAAATGACATGTATTTTCATAAATTCATGGTTTAGATCTTTTCGTCCTCTATACCCAAAAGAAGTAAGAAAAATGTGGCCAGTATAAATAAGCGTGGCTATTATCTCTTATATATTTAAAGAAAATCTAATTATTTTATTAAAAAGATCTTTATATACATAACATAATCTTTCAAATTTCTTCTCATATAAATTAGAAGCACCCACTAAATAATCAATATGATTTTAAATGACCCTCTATTATTCTTTATATTTTCTCCCATTTGTTTGAATAATTTTTTCTTTCCCCAAACTTTTTATATCTTTTGGATCTGCTCAACATTCTATTTATGAAAACATGGAAGATTAGCATTGGAGACGTCTTTAGTTACTTGTTTTGCTTTTTAATTTTTTAAAAATATTTTTTAAATTTCTAAAAATTGAAAAGAAAAAAAGAATAATAACTTTTATTTTCTTGAAAAAAATTATTTATGACAATGCCTCTACTAGTTATCATCATCTTCTCTTATGAGTTAGAGATTTTTATAGTAAAGAAAGGTAATGAAAAGGAAGATAAAAGTGAGATTGAAATCCTTCCGTATATAGAAAGAAAAAAAAAATTTTAACCTTAAATAATCATAAGAAAGTAAGATAAATCTTCGTAAATCCTTTAATTTATGGGTTTAAAAATTATTACTATCCAAAAATTTAGAAAGATATTAAAAACCTTCTAAGTCCTTTTTTTTTAACTTAAAAATTTTTTAAATAGAAATACTCTAATGCACCTCTTCTTCTTTCCTATTTCTTTTCCAACCTTCACTTCACCATAAAGGGAGCGAGTTATAGCTACCATCTCGATCAGCCTTTTGAGTTACTACTAAATAATTTTTAGTTTTTATAAAATAAATATAAAATTTGTATAAAAATGAACGCCACATGAAGTTCTTTTTTTATTATTTTTATAAAACTTTCATTTCCGTATAGAGCCATAGGCGATTTATATTAACGTTTCTTTTGACCTGGTCATCATAAATAAAATTCCCGAATTTGCTCCGATCCAATGCAAGTTTCTAACACGGAAAGGTCGCAAGGTGATGAGCGGTTCAAATAAGGAAGCCCTTCTCTCGCTCCCCCAGAAACCCGAACCGGTGCTCCTCCTCCCTCCCCCCCCCTCCCTCTCCCACTCTTCTCGGCGACAGTCTACACCCCTCCGCTTCAGAAGAGACGGACCCCGAGATCCCTTCTCCCTCTCGCGAAAGCAAGGTTTCCCGATTCCTAGCTTGTTCTCTCGCTGGGAGATCTCTATGCTCATTCGTTTTCAAGAAAGCAGCTTTCTTGGCTTTCCGCAGTCCCATTACCCCTGCCTTAGCTCGGAGCGCTGCGACTCTGCTGTATCTCTTTTGAGATCGGGAGCGGAGGGGCGGAGATGAGAGTCTCGCGCCGGGTTCTGTCGATCTGGGTGATCGTTAGTTGGTTCTTGGCATCTGGGTCTTCTGAACCGGAGGATTTCCGGCGGGCGTAAGTGGGATTTTCTCGAAATTTGCATTGGAGTTCATTATTTCTGTTTGCTGTTCTCGTTTGTTGGCATGATTTGCTTTTCTTGCGTTATCTTTGGCTGGAAAGATTGGTTTCTTGGATATTTTTTTGGAGTGAGTTCAGGTGTGATCTAAATCTGTGGGCGTCGTCCTGTCTGATTGGGAATCGAGAAATTTGGGTTTTGTCTTTTCTAATGTGTTGTTCTCTTGTTCCTTTATTCATTAAGATATTAGTCAGAATGCAAAAGAATTAGCAAATTGGGTGCTTTGTTGAATTTGATGCAAGCAGAATATTGGACTTATTACTTGGATACTTATGGAATTCAAGGTCATAACATTGCAATGCCTGGTGTTACTTGCTTTCTATTGGTGTTTCATTGGTTAGAGTGATTTGTGATATGAAGATATTATGCAGCCGTGGATCTTAAAACGGTCCCACCTGGATTTGGAGGTAGCTGCCTGTCTGGACTGCATATCATCTTCACTTTTGAAACCCATAAAGTCCAAAAGGAATGTAAAGCCAATCCAAATTTCAGTTTTGTCACTGTTTGAAACATGACTTGAATATATCCTCCTCTTCAAGACAAGCTGTTATTAATGGAAAGCAATATGCACTGCACCTATAAAAATATAACTAGTCACAATATTCACTTCCTACAAATGAGCACCACTTTTTGTGCTATGATTTTTCATTGTGCTTGTAACAACCCTAGACCTCACCTAAAAAAATCAGCTAAGAAGGTATTATTTGAACTTCGTGATTCTGTACAAGCACTCAGGATCCTCCTAATATATAATCGATATGATATACTCTCTCCATTTAAGTCCTTGCATTTATCAGACTGAGGGTTCAAATTTGAATCTAAATTTAAAGCCAATCACAAATGGACCATGGATCAAATTTGCTCTGATATCATTTGCAATAACTTATGAGTTCTTTCAAAAAGACCAGTTAAGAAGGTATTATTTGAACTCCTTGATCTTATATAAGCACTTAGCATTTCTCTAGTATATAACCGATGTGGGACTAAATAGTCACTTGAGCTTTCATAGTGCCACCAATGTTGAATCACCTATTGGACCAATCAATTTGTCCTTCAATACTCACAGGCCAGGTACAGTTCACTTAGCCAAACAACACTCTCCCCATCTTCAATTCTTTTTCCAACAAGCAAAATTGCTTAGATGATACACCATTTTGAGTCATTATGTCGATTGGTAGCCTCGGACCAAGCCACCATGTTTTCCTATTCCTAGCATCTCTAAGACATCCGTCTCGATATGCTTGTGCTTTTAAGGGAATACGACACGCTCTGCTTCAGTCTTGCATATTTTGAAAACACTCCTGCACAGTGGCTCTATGTGCATCGTCTACAAACATTGCTAGAAATCTGCATATCCCTGAAGTATGAGATCTTTTTTTTTTTTTTTTTTTGATATAACTTATGTCAATTCATTTACAAAGACAAAATTTCATATTACATTTTGCTAACACATTGCTGATACTATTGCTGCTGAAGTTTGATGTCCATAAAATTTTTGGTTAAACGCTGAAGTAAAACTACTTTTGTGGCCAATGTATATTAACTATGAGCTTTTATAGATTTCCAATTGTGGAGCCAGATCATGGTCATACTACACTCCGTCTTGTAAGAGAGGGCTTGGAGGCAATTGAAAGAATTACAAATCCCATAGCAGCCGTTGCTGTAAGTTGTCACTTTATCTTGAGATATCTTATAATTATATCTTAGAATAGGCTTGCTACTATGGTTTTTATCAAAATACTGTCTACAGTAATCAAGCATGTGAGAACATTTGAACAATTTTAAATAAAAGTCTAAACTTCTTATCTGTATATGTAAGTTGTCACTTTTCTCGTGTCATTATCTGTATATGATTTCTTGTAACTTCTTTTCCTTTTAAAGATGGGAGGACCTATCATCCATTCTAAATTATATTTATTGCAGCTTTGCGTCTTTTGACAGATTTCTTGACATTGTTAAAGCTAGTCCCAGATGGACAGGATGGGGCTTGTAGACTGCCATAATGGTTTCATTGCTGATCAGAGAATAATAGAAAAGTTTAAGAACCAAAATTCATCATGTTTGGCATTGCATATTGTTTATTGGGTCAATAATGACAAATTTGCAAGGAAAATATTCTTTCTTGATCATCTCTTTAGTGTCATCCTTGTCATCAGGTTCCTCTTTTCATGCATTCTGCTAGGGAGGTTAGATATCCCCAAGGTATCAACTGCATGTGTGCCCTAAATTTCAGTGTTTACTTTTTTAAACCTAGTTTGAGTTTTCGTGTTAACCATTTTGACTTCCACGTGCATGACCATCGACCAACATGAGTTGGCATTCTTCTGAAATACCCAATTCAGTGGTAGGAAGAAAACAATGTCAAAATACAGTCCCCCTTTTAAAACATTATGGAATTAGAGAGTAGGGCATGTGGATTCTTCTACCTATTAATGGTGAACTTACCTTGTTTTAAAGGAAACTTAGGAAAGTTGCAATAGCAGCTGCTAAGCTTGCAAATGGGTTGGATCAATTTGTAATCCAACCAGGTCCCAACCTAATCAGATCCAATCCGATCTATATTTAAAGATATGCGGGTTGGGTCACGTTTGAAAATTGGACCCGATCTAAATCGCAGATCGGGTATGAGTCTTGTATTTTTCGACCCAACATGTGACTTGATCCAAGCCAAACCCTAGCTAACCTGACCCATAAACCTTAATTTATATAAATCTTATATTTATTCACTTCAATTATCTTTACCAATTCATTAAATAAACTCTCATATAAACTAATTCTTTTTTTCATCTTAACAACTAGTTTTTCTCTCATCTATTTTTACTTCATTATAACTAAATATTCATATTTCACTATTTATTTTGGTAGATTCTTATTTAAAATGTTTTTAAGTATATCAATAAATATTTTAGAAATCATAATTTATAAACTTAAGGATAATCATTTATCAGGATAGAATTAAAAGTTTTTGAATAAAAATTTAAGTTTAATTTAGCTCTTTTTAATCTTATTTAAATTTTTTTATTGGATTTATAGTTGATTATCAATTATTAGATTTTAGCTATAAAATAATAGTTAGATGTTTAATTCAAATATAAATATGACCTGATCCAATCCCTTCCCAAATCAAAACATTTTGAATTCAACCTGAGTCATACTTGGCTTCGAACTAACTCTAATGACGCCTTGGGTTCAATATTCTTTTCATAGACTGGATCTGACCAGACTCGAACAGTAAACGAGTTGGATTCGGGTCGAAAATTATGACTTGAATATGAAATCAGATCAGATCAGGATCAATCATGATCCAACCCAGCTTGACCTATTTGCAGCCTTGGTAGCTGCATTTTGATTTGAAATTTGATAATTAAATTCAACAACAGCCAATATAAAGTGTCTTGGTTCCCAGCCACAGTTAGGACTGTCACAAGGGCTAGGGTTACTTGATAAGCTTTGTTAATAGCAAATTTTACTAGGAATTCTCTATCATTTAGGCACTGTGACCATACTTCCATATCTGCTCTGGTAACTATATAGAATATTTTCATCTGGCATAAAATAGTGAACCAGTTTTCAGAATTGGCCTAGTCAGACCATATTCTAGCTGAACTTGTTCAAGTCCTAATAATTCAGGGATCACTGGGGTGGCTGGCATGGCCCAACAGGCTTTGAGCTCAGGTAACTTTTTACCAATATGTCTCCTCTTCCAAAATTGATGTTTTTACTACATCACTCAACACTTCCAGAGGATGTGGCCATTTTATATCTACAAATTTTTGAAGTTCGATTTGTGAAGCTGATCCAATTGAACTGATATGGCCTAATGGTTATGGTTTCTGGATGTAAATGCCTATCGTTACTTTGTCACCAAGATAGTCACTAGTTAGGTTATCCATCTTAACAAGGTGCAGCAATTCTTTAGTAATTCCTTTGGAAGTCTTTGTTTCAGCAAGTTGTTTCCTTTACTACTCTTGTTATATTAGCTGGTTCTCCTTACAGGAAAAAGGGTGATCCCAACTGCTGGATATGCTATAGTTACCCAACTGCTGGATGTGCTATAGTTTCTGAAGCCATTTGCTATTTTTAACCAGCTAATAGTTTTTTTTTTCCATCAATTATTAATGATTTTACTCTAAAGCTATTAGATGGAATTTCATTTTTGCTGTTGATTTTGGTTCTGCTGTAACACAGTCTTGATGAGTTGCTGATCTCTGCATCTCTATTTGGCTTCATTTTTTTTTTTTGCGCTTATTTATGAACTTTTCATTAGCTTTTATTATGTCAAATATTTTAACATTCACTTGCTGTAATTTCCATCTTAGGTTATTGGTCCATATCGATCAGGGAAATCCTTTCTTCTCAATCAACTTCTCTCGCTGCAATGTGATGAAGGTGCACTTGCTGTTTTTTACTCTCCCTTTAGGAAACCTAAAATAAATATTGTGTAGTAAAAAATTTTAATCAATTTTCTCTTAACCTGCTAATAAATATTTACTTGCAGGTTTTGGTGTTGGACATATGCGTGATACAAAGACGAAAGGTTAATTGATATTTATAATTTTATTCCCCATATTTGAAGCTTTTTCTTGTAGTATGCATGAGCATTATGTTTCTTTGATGTTTCTTTCTCTGAAACATGCTTAAATTATTTTTTATGGGATGCATGTGATGCAGGAATATGGGTTTGGGGTAGCCCAGTGGATTTGATTGTTGATGGAACAAAGGTGTCTGTGCTGTACCTTGATACTGAAGGATTTGAAAGTGTTGGGAAATCAAATGTATATGATGATAGGTGACATTCTGGTATTATATCTTTGTTGATACTGGTTAGGTGATTTTGCTTTGGGGCATGCAGTTAATCCATTTCGTGTTCTGTGCATTGAAGAATTTTTGCTCTGGCAACAATTATGAGTTCTGTTCTTATCTACAACTTACCTGAGACGGTTTGTTCTCCATCTGTCCAAATCTTGTTGGCCTAAAATAAATATTCTGTAACTTCAAATATTTTAATGTTAGGTTGAAAAGTCAGTTGTGCTTAACACTCAGGTTCCTTTTCTGTTGTTGATTTACATTGTAGATTCGTGAGGCTGATATATCTCGTCTGTCATTTGCTGTTGAAATTGCAGAAGAATTCTATGGAAGGTCTGTTTGTGAGTTCTTTTTCAGAAGAGTTTAGTTGCAACCTTTTTGTTTCATTGTTTTGTTCTAACCAGTTTCCTGACTTTGTTCTGCCTTCGACTGCTGATAGAGTTAAGGTAATCTACCAAACTCGCTTGCATAGTGCATTAAGTAAATATTATGTATAGATGGTTATATATTTAAAACAATCAGTTCTTTGTATAGGGACAGGATGTTGCATTTGAGCCTGCTAAGCTCTTATGGCTTATCCAGCGAGATTTCCTTCGTAAGTTGATGGTTTCCTTTCTATGAAGCAATTCTTTCTATTAAGTTGCTTTTCTTTCTATTAAGCTGCTTTCTTATTTGTTTAAATTTGGGTTGCATTTCTTTGAGATGGTCATTGATTTGTATTACTTTGATTTATATCACCATGAGGGATGGATCAGACATTGTAATAGATAGATCAATTCAAGATCTTTTTTTTTTTTTTTGTTCTTCCCAGACTCCTTGGTAGGCAGTAGCTAATGCTTGGTTGGAAGATATGCAATCTTTATTGGTTTGACTTCATCTATTCTTGCTTCAATATGATGTGACATGCTGCACTCGTTATAAAAGGCCTTGAGAAAACCTAGACCAATTGTGAACACCTACCTCAAAGAAAAAGAATGGAAAAGAAGAAGAAAGAAAAAGAGAAGAGAAACATCATGGTCTTGAAGTTGCTCTGTGAGCTTCCTGTATCAGGAAGGGATTTCCCCCCTCATATCAAATATTGAACTGAATTTGGTAATTCATTACAAGTTCTAGCATCATCCTTGGAGGTTTTATTATCTAAATGAATCTAAGTAAGAAAACAACTTCATATGTTGGAAATTATAGGAAAATTTTGATTATTCAAGTTTTAACAAAATTCAATTTACACTCAATGAGTTTCTTCAGCTTTTGCTATTTGATAAAGGGAAGTTAGTAGCTTTTTCTTCTTTTTCAATTCTTTCATCTATTATGGCACTCAAAAGGCACTTTCCATCTACACAAACTTATGTTGGCTTGCAATTTTAGTGTTTTCATGGTGTCTTTAAGTCATTCATTTCTTATATAACTTCTTGTAGATACTTGCTGCTACTCTCTCTTTTAGCTTATATTTTTGTGTTTCAAGCATGGAAAATTATTAAAATCTTGAACATTTGCTTGGTGTTCAGAAAATTTATTACGCTGGGAAAAGTTAAAAACAGTAATCTAAATGCATATTTAATTTGCGTACAATCTGGGTGTTATATTTGGACAGTTGATAGAAGCTTACATAATCATTAAACTTATATGATTACTGTTGTGCTTAGTCACTTAAGTTAAATAGTAAAAAGTATTGAAGAATTGTTAAAACGTATTGGTTATGTTTTTGTTGATTAAATAATAATAATAACAATATAATATGTCTATAATAATATAATATAATGTAATATACTATATTATTTTCAAATATTATTATAACATTATTATAATCATATTATAATATATTATAAATACAATATAATTATTACAATTGTATCAAAATATTATTATAATTATAATATATTATGTAGTATAAGATAAGACAATATAATAATATTATAAAGTAATATAATATAGAATACAAATATAATATTTTCATACTATATATTGCTATAATTTAGTAATATTACAATAACAATATATCACAATATTGTGATATTATATTAGATATAATAATTATCATAATTTTAATAATATAATATAATTGTTAAATAATATATTTTACATTATAATCATTATTATATTAGAATATCATTATATTTTCTTATACTATATTATAATATTATAATATGATATTTTTTTTGATATTATTATAATATGATATTATTATATTATAAAATTATTAGAATAATTTATAATAATGAATTTTAATAGGTTAGATGGTTGAAAGTATTATGCAATATCTTTTATTATTTTTATTCTAAACGTACTTTCTTAGTTTGAGCAAATAGCTTTTTTCAAAAGCTTTACTGCTAACAATTCCACCAAATGGGGACTTAGTCACTTATGTTAAATAGTAAAAAGTGTTCAAGAATTGTTAAGTTTTGGTTATGTTTTTTCCAGTTAAATACATTTTTTGGGCAAGGTATCCCTTGTATCTTTCAACCTCCTCTCAGATACAATATTGGAACTTATCTATGACTCCACTTGTCAACTTCTATATATCCTTTTTCAAGAGTATGAGATGTAGACATTTTTCTTTACTGTTATGATAAGAACTTATTGTACATGTTTCAGCTGCTTACCATGATTTTTACTCATTAAAAGATATAACTGAGGGACTGACCCTGAGGACAAGCTTTGATACAATACGCTTTGATACAATACTCGTCTCTTCACTTTGGGAAACAGAGTGGCTGGTTTACTCTTTGTTAAATCCTTAGACTTCATTTTTCAGTCATGAAAACAGCATAAGGTTAGCAGCAATGCTCATGAATGTTGTAGAATCTCATAGGTTAATGAGCATCTTTATTTCTCCATGTACCCATGAAATCAACAGCACCGGTTGTATGATCAAAAGGAGGTGAACCAGCTGATGTAGAATCAACCTTAATCAAAGAAATTTGTACAATTGGACATACTCATGCAATTTACAGATTAAAGATTGCCAAATTGAGGAAAGGTACTGGATGTATGAACCTTTAGAAGGACAAGAATATGTTGATCTATGAACTGCTGGTCTGATAAACTTTTGCAATGTAAAGAAGTGAGAAAAAAAGCGCTAAGAGAACAAGGCATATAGAATAGAAATAAGATGGAGGATGAATAACATACTAAAGAGGAAAGAAATTAAAAAGGGCGGAGATGGTGTGAGGGGACTTTAGGCTGACAAACAAAATAAACGTCGCATGCATCGTCCAGTCTCCTTTGTTAGGTACAGAAAGACAAACAAAATAAGCAGTCGATGCATTGTCTGGTCTCCTCTTTTTTGGTACAGAAATAACTAATGAAGGTCAAACAAACTTATTACTTTGCATTAGTGGACAATCAGTGTAAGTGCATATTTGACAATGCTAG
The DNA here is from genome assembly GCA_017589505.3 of Metroxylon sagu. NCBI lineage: Eukaryota > Viridiplantae > Streptophyta > Magnoliopsida > Arecales > Arecaceae > Metroxylon > Metroxylon sagu. Next base: position 425,866 of record JACVBY030000457.1, read on the forward strand.
TTGTATAGCATGGGTGTTCTGCGCTAGTGGTTGGTCAGTTTAAGTGCATCTTTGACCATGCTAGCTGGATAGCATGGGTATAATTATGTCATAAAATGGTTGGCAAGCTCCATAACTCTTAACGAACCAATGGATAAAATATATCTTTCTAATTCCTTAGAATCACTGGTGACCAAGATGATGTGCTTTCAAAATCTTATTGCACGTAACATTAGTGTGTTTGAAAACTTGTTTTATTTAAACATCATTTTGAAGTCATCCAACAGAAAGTACATGGCTGAAATATGGTTACCATCTGTAATTTTCAGGGAATCAAGCCTCCTGTTAAATAGACTTCTTTTTGTTTTAATTTTGAGATGTTGTTACACGCCTGTGTTCCTTATTGCTTAACGATCCACCACTTTTCTTAACTTTATTTCATTGCGATCGCATGATGACCTGTATTGTTAATCATGTGCAACTTAGTAAATTCTGTCTTTGATGATTCAGAAGGAAAGTCTGTTCAAGAAATGGTGAATGAAGCTCTTCAGAAGGTCCCTAATAATAATGGTTAGTTTTAACTAACTCCTGCTTCATGATCAATTTTTTATTGGATATATTATGAAGTCACATCAATTAATGATTTTGCATTTTATTTGCAATTTCAGGAGACAAAAACATCGAACAGGTATCTTATTACCAAACTGTCATGTTGTTGACCGAACAGTATTCAGAACTTACACTTTATTTTTGTTTGTTAAATTAGGTAAATCAAATTCGAGAGTCCCTGGCAATTATGGGTGATAACAGTACAGCTTTTAGCTTACCACAGGTATTCTTTTCTTATTACTCTTAATGATTTTCTAATACTGTGTTCAGTGTCACTAGGTATGTATTTTAGGATTCATAAATTTTCAAAAAAGCCTTTTTCTACTTTGCTGGTATGATGCAGGTATTTATTGCTTGAAATATTTCAAACATTGTATGCCATACCACCTAGTGCTTGCGCATACCGGGCATACTGTACTGTATCGGTATTGAACCGTATATAGTATGGGAGACATACCAAGTATTAGTATGCTGAACCTTATGTCATATATAGCATTACTAGTACCATTATCAAGATGGTACCGGTATGGGATCCGACACCAAGATTGCGAAACTAGGTTTCAAAGTTCATGAGGATTGCCTATAGTTGATACCACATATTAAAAAAAATACATGCATTATTTATTTGATGTTGCTATATTTCCCTGTTCTCTTTGGACTCCCCTCATAAGTCATGACCAGTTTCTTTTGATATTCTGATTATTATTATATATTTTCATGCTGATATATATTGGTTTTAATGTTGATGGGCTTTGCTGGAAAATTTTGATATAACACAATGATAAGAATCTATTTCAAATTTCATTCTATTTTGATATGTAATGTACAGGCCCATGAGATTGCCGCTACATTGGAGATTAGTCCACATTAGCCCCCAACAAATATCACAATATATGAATGATCACTTTCCGGTTTCTAAATTTCTCACAAATAAAGAAAGTTTTTGCATGACTTACTTGATTTTAATGTATAAATAAGCTGTTAACATTGTTGAGAGGGTTTTGCTATGGTATCCAAGAAAAATCTTTACAATATTTTCATCCACCATTCTGAGATGACCAGTGAAGATAGTCTGTAAAATGACAGGTGGCAGGTGGTAGCCAGTTCCATGGCCAGAATGCAGTGGAATCTGGAGGGGAAAAATTTAGCTTGTCAAAAACCAGTTCTAAGGGTATGCTTTCTCTCATAAATACCAGAGAAATCATGCCTTCATGTGAGTTTATTGGGTGAGATGAGTTTCCTCTCTTTCCCTGCCTTGTGGTCCTCTAAGTCCGTGGCCATGGCTTGCAGCTCCTGTACCCTGCTGCTGCACTACCATCCCTCAAAACTCCACCACCTTTCTGTGCCCCACAGTACCTTTGCCGGTGGAGGCTGGTGCAGGAGGTGGTCCCAATGCTTATAACGGCCTTGGAGAGTGAGTGAAGTTGTGAGAGGGAAGGGGGAGGGAAAGGTGGCATTGGAGTGGGGGTTGCTGCCAGAGGAGGGAAAGCTGGCATCAGGTACAGGAATGAGTGAAGGCGGGCCTGGAGGTGGGGAAGTGAGGGAGAGATGGAGGGATAAGAGAGGTTCGAGGAACCTTGTTGGAAGATTGTTGCCACTGTCAAAGAAGAGGGAGGCAGTTGTGGAGGCGGGGGAGACTAGAGAGAGAGAGAGAGAGAGAGAGAGAGAGAGAGAGATGTGCAGATTCTGCCATACAAGCTTTCACCTTTTTTAGAAAAATAAATTAAAAAGGTAATCGGTTACCCATTGATTCCCCACCACTCATTTGCCAAAGCTAGAGATCTGCTTTTCCAAACTATTGAGAGATAATAAAAGAGTACCATAGAAAACTCCTTGTTAAGAAATATTTTTACATACAACTTTTTATTCAACTTCTGATGAATTTATAAATCCTTTGCCCTCTGATTCAATAGTATTTTGCACGTGCTATATAAAGAAAGAACAACAGACAAACTGTTTTATGGTCTCATGAACATTGTTTGTGAGGAGAATAGAAAAACAAAAATATGGTGGAGAGGCAGGGCTCTCATATTTCCCAATACACTGAAAATACTTCTTTTATGCGCTCACATATTTAATAAATGGGCCCCATAAAATCCAACAAGAGATATGTGTGGTCAAACTCCAGGAGCTCTCATTGTATATAGATATTTAAGCAATTGGAAAATCCAACAATTTGTAAAGTTGACATAACTATTTAAGCTCCATCATCCTGTGTGCTTTATCTGTTCAATGGTTCTGTGTAGAAGAGATGTGCTTAAATCTAATAATCTGTAAATGGAACAAGAGAGGGTAACATGTGCAGGCCTTTTCTGCATTTTTAGATATCTGTAGTAAACTTTTACATTCTAAATGAACTATCTTGACATGTAGATAGTCATTGCGCTATCTATTCTTAGGACATGCGAAGGACTGACTTACAGTGTCTTATGGCTCGGGGTATACAAAAGTATAAGAGACCTTGCACAAGAAGAGGAGTTCAAGTATGCATCAGATCCAAAAAAGAAGAGGGAGGCCCAGAATATCTTTAAATAGATATTTGAAGAAGGAATTTGAAAGAAAAGCTCACTTTGACTGTGAATGTTTTTAATCGGACAAGTAGCCAACCCAATAGCACCCGCTCCCCCCTAAAAAAAGCCAAGAAGGAAAAGAAAAAAAAAGGAAAGAAGAAAAAAAGCATGCAGACATGTGATAAAACACTTTGTCAACTGTGGTTACTTGGCTTGAATCCAACCCCAAATACATGGTCACAGGATATCATATAACTGGCAATGTTTCAGTTTGTGTAATGAAACTCAGACGTTTGTGTTACATAACTTGGTATTAGTTGATATTCTGTCACATTTATTTATGCTGACATTCCTTGGTGCCTATGTCATGTCTCAATATTCTCATGACTGCATGGTTGAAATTTGTGGCAGCCGCATCTTCAAAGAACGAAGCTTTGTGAATTGAAGGATGGTGAACTTGATCCAATGTATTTAAAGAAGAGGGAGCAGTTGAAACAACTTGTTGCATCCATTATACATCAGAAAATTGTGCAGGGTAAACCTCTGAGTGGAAAGGAGTTCGTAACTTTTCTAGAACAGGTGTTTTTTTCTTGAATCTCGTGCTTATTACTTTCTGCTTATGTATCATAGTGAACATCCATAACTCAAAGCATGTTAACTCAAAATTATTTATTGTCTTCTATCTTATTCTATAATTGCTTATGTTGTTGTTTCAGATTCTGGAAGCCTTGAACAAAGGAGAAATTCCATCAACAGGTTCTCTTGTCGAGTTTTTTAATAAGGCGATTCTTGAACGATGTTTGAAACTGTACAGTCAAAGGATGGACAGGTTGGGTCTACCAGTACCAGTGGACAAATTACAGCAGGCTCATGAGGAGTCAAAAAAGGAAGCAAGAAAACTCTTCGATGAACAACATTTTGGTCACTATCATGCTGAACAGTCTGTCCTGAAACTTGATGATGAGATAGAGAAGGTGCACTTGGGTACTTTATGTCAAGCATTGTATAATTTAGCAGATCTATGTATGAAACAAATCACTAGTTTTATCTTCTGAATACACCCAGGAGATTGCATGGAAGTCACCTGTCTTCTACATTTTTGGGAAGCTTCATTCTTGAATTTTTGATAGCTTGATGTTATCTTCATTTCTTCTTTTATTTGAACTCGAGGCTTGCATCTATTTCTATTTGTTACTGAATTCACTCAAGTTTGTACTTGGTATTCTCACATGCAGGTTTATAGAAATATCCTTCTGACCAATGAATATCAGTCGTCAAAATTGTGTGAGGCTTTGTACACAAAGTGTGAGGATCTAATGGATCGGCTTCAAGTCTTGAAACTTCCTTCAATGGCAAAATTTAATGCTGGTTTTCTTCAGTGCAATCAAAGTTTTGAAAAAGACTGTGTTGGACCTTCAAAGGGAACTTACGAGAAGAGAATGATGAAGGTTAGAGTTCCCTTTCTCCAGTCCTTTATTGACACAATCTCTTCATTTTCCCTATAAACAGCTATTAGACAAGCAGAATGAAAGTATGGTTTGTGCCAATGGTTATACATTGAGGCGATGTAAGACCACTAAAGTGAAGCTGTTCTTTCTATCAAAAAGAGAGGGAAACTCTTCTCAAGGTTTAGAAAGTACATAGAAATACCTGTCTGTCAGACATTTAATGGAAAAATGAAACATTTAACTAGAATAAGAGTTTGCATAATTAACTAGATATCATGTGCTTTTTTCCTCCAAAAACATTCATTTGGTTTTGTCTTGTTGGCCTTAAAATATTGCTTAAACTACATGAATGTGAGATCTTGAAATACACTAGAAGAAAAGGTTGGGGGGGTGATGGCGAGGGGTTTGATGTGACTTCTGATTTTTCATAAAAATGGGTTGAGATGTAATTTTAAGATGTCAGTGTATTGATGAGGATGTTTGAGATGAAAATTTTATTTCCAGTATTCTGTGCCTGAGCTGTATCTGTCTGCCTTTGCATGTCTTTGATGCTTTGAGAGTCTTAGTGTCTGTTGCACTAGTTACATCTAATTGTGAAATTATGCATGCTTTCAGATGCTTGGGAAGTCCCGTTCTCTTTTTATCAAGGATTACAATAACAGACTTTTCAATTGGTTGGTGGCTTTCTCCCTTGTCATGGTTGTAGTTGGTCGGTTTGTCATCAAGTTCTTTTTGCTGGAGATTGGTGCGTGGATGATGTTTATTCTCTTGGAGACATATACAAGAATGTTCTGGTCGGCAGAGTCACTTTACTATAATCCTGCTTGGCATATTATTGTGGCTACTTGGGAAACTATTGTTTATAGCCCTGTTCTTGATCTGGATAGGTAGTCATTCTGCTCCTTCAGTCTTATTCTAATTTATTTTACACAGAATGGGCATCATAATTCTTTTTTTTCTTCACTGAGATAAACTTCATATGAATTAATTTAAGTGCATTTAGTTTTCAATCTTATCTTATGTGGTCTTAACTGGGACAGATGGGCAATTCCCATTGGAGTTTTTCTAATGATTCTGCTTCTGTACTGGCGGTGTTTTGGGAGGAGGAAACATGGTGCTTCTTCCCTATTACCACTGTATAAAAAACCTCATAAAGGTGGCTCCAATCGCCCAAGATCGGACTGAAGACAGCTTGAGGGAAATGTGCACCATTCAGCTTCTTTGCCCAGGAGAACTGCTATATAGCGATCATTCATCCCATTGGATGGGCCTTATTTTTATGGTGCCCTATCAGTGGGTTCAGATTCTTTCTGGGCATTCAGCTATAGGATGGTAAAGAGGTGAAAGTATCAAAGCTTTGGACAGAGCTGTAAGCATTTGTTGTGTTTTTTATCTGAAATACGCATGTTGTTTCACAAATGTCTTGTTTACTTCATATTCATTGTTACAGTTCAACTTGCTGAACTGTCAATATTTATCAATATTATAGTGGTCTTTATGTTTTATGTGCTCTCTCTATCTAATTTTTCTGATTTTGCTGCATGGTCTTTGGGACTTGCATGGGTAGCTTTCTGTTTGTTCCTCTGAAAAACTACAGATGTTTGCCTGGACACTGATGAAAAGATGAATGGTCAGTGTTTGGTTGACAGCTGATTGTGAAAATATGAAGCTCAAACCTGAAAGTATTAAAAAAAATTGAAAGGGAAAAACATTTATTGGCTATGGCTTCTCATACTTGCTCTTTGTGCTGTGTGAGATGCTCTGCTAATTCTGAAGTCCACCATACCTTATTTTTTCTGTGCAGCTTAGGCTCAGAATGCTCTAAGAACCCAGCAGAACAATCCGTCAGATTTTATAGGGAGCTCCTATGGTTCCTTTGGGTAGTCTTTAAGTCTTTTAACACCAAAGTTGCCATGTGATGCTGAAGATAATTTTGATTGCCAACCAGTTGATCAGCAACCTTCCATCTAGTGAAGGCTATGTGCTCTATGCCAGTCATGTGATTCCATCATGTTTAAATATTGGAATCTTTCAAGGTAATTGCTTGAAGCCTATCGTATCAGTAACTATAGAAAATAATATGTATTCCAAACTATTTTTTTTGGCAGCAGAATAATGAATTTTTGGTCACTGAGGTGCCTACTGAGCTTGTCAAGTCTTTGGATGGTTCTCCTGAAGACTTGAGTTTAAATTAGATCTTAGCCAGGATTTTTATGGTCATTGATGCATGGGAAGGGCTATCCCTATTTTTTCAGGAAAAGACTTCAATTATTGCATGTCCATTAAAAAAGACATACATTTCTCGCGATACCTTTAACTCGTTTCCGAGATAAACTGCTCTCATCTCTTAGCCCGTTGGCCTTCACGAAGTCATTTAGCTGGGACGAAATATAAGTAATTTTTTTTTTTTTTTAATGTTCAATAGATAGCAGTGGCAACCATGACTCAATATTGCGCTGTTGCTCCTTTCGCAATGCTCCTCTGGAAATAATTTATTGGTTTCTTTGATCCAAGAAAAAATTATTTTAGTGGTCCGGGTCATTCTTAAAGTTGCAGCATAATCATCGAACTTTCAATGAATTTACAAAATCACTTGATCCTAGGATAAAATCTTTACAAATTATGTTTGATCCATGGCGAAGGAGAGCTGAAATTTGAAGCACCTTATGTGATACTATTTTTATCACGCCTACTTTCATTCACTTGATATACATAGGACACAAATTACAAGCGCACAACTGTATCACAAGCACACAAATCACAAGACTACTACATCTACCATGACAAGACTACTACATCTACCATAGCTGATATTTTGTACTTCAATTGAGATTAACGAGCGCTCGCCAACAAGGTTTGCGATTGCTCCTCGTAGCGGAAACCATTGCTCTTGGAGTCATCTGCAGACCAAACAAAGATGCCATGAAGGTTCCCCTGCGTCTTGAGAGTGTTGCATGCACGGAAGAAGCCGTTTCCTGGCTTTAACCCTCCGCTTGCATCTGTGGAAAAACTTGCCAACACCTTCCCTCCATTATAGTTGGAGCTCTGTTCCGCGAAATAGCTCAGAAACTGAGATACTGTTGTGCCTGCGCCGTAGGCATAGAATTGAAAGTTGACGTAGTCTATAAGATGCCCATATTTCCTCCACAAAGCAAAGTAATGGCTCTGGACTTGATCATTATCAAAGGGAGCAATGGAAGCAAACGAAATGATCAATTTGCTCTTTAGCCTGGTCAATAACCGCCCGATGCACTCTGCGAAGGTATCAGGATCGGCCTGGAAGTGCTCGTAGTCTATATCGATACCATCCAAACTGTATTGTTTGATGATGCCTGTAAGCGAGTCGACAGCATTATCGACCCAAGAATCTATAGAAGATGGTTGGAAGTATGCGGAGCCACCGCCAACGCTATCTCCACCGAGGCTGATGGCGACCTTAACATTGCTGCGGCTCTGCTTAATGGCAGCTACCTGCGAGGGGGAGAGGTTGTCGGAGTCCCAGAAGACGTTGAAGTGACCGTTGGTGGGAGATGGGGAGCTGGTGGTGTAGTCTATGGCGAAGGAGAGGATGAAGTGGAATTCGACGTCGGGGTTGATGGGGACATCGGAGAAGCGGACGCCTTTGAACTCGGCCCCGATGTATTCTCTGAAGAGAGCAGCCGATGCTGGTGAGAGAAGGGTGAGGAGGGCTTGGAGGAGGAGAAGGGAAAGGAGGAGGAGGTTCGAGGAAGCCATTTGAAGGCAAGCGAAGCGATGGCGTTCTTTTCTTTGGCGAGGAATGATCTTTGGAATCGTTCGATTTATAGACTTTGAGCAGAGGCATGTGGATCAAAGCTCGAGTAGCCTCTCCTGGCGGTCTTTTGTGGAATAGTTTATGCCAAAAATAACTGTGGAAGAGAAGAAGAGAGACTGACGGATGAAATCGGAGCTGAGGCTTTTGGTTTGATGCAATGCAGTATTCTCCCGGTCACGTTCTTTCAAGTACGTGGCCCCGAAGGATGTCATTCCCACACAAATCTTATCGCTATTGATAAATGTGCTTGATTGGTGGAGGGCAGGCAACGTGTTTTGTTGGGTTACTTGCCCACCGTGAGTCCCACCGCTCTCGGGCAACGTTGCGAATTCAAAAAAAAAAAAAAAAAAAAAAAAAAAAAAGGCCCGCATTCAGTTTTGTTTGAATGCTTATCATCCATAGCCATTCGATGGTCATACGTTTGCATTACAAATAATTCTAGTTGGGGTAAAATTACTGGAATCTGTGTATGTTAGTTCGTTTGGAAATAAGTATGAAAGAGATCAAGAATAATATCTAATATCTCCAGATTTAAAGGAAAGAATAGGAGTTTATGGGTTAGTGTAATGCCTTAAACTCACTTACTGATCCAATTAATTTCTTTAGCGGATAACAGATGAACTTAAGTTATAAGTATATAATATTATTTCTTTCTTTTTCGTCTGGGGTGTGAAACTAATTTTCAGATATTACAATTAGGATCAAAGTTGAAATGGTTCTAGTTGAACTAGGTTGCAATTCGTACATTTGGTAGGACCAAGTTCAAGATACGTTGAATTTCAAAATCTAATTTTAAAAAGTTGAATATGAATTTTTTAGTTGATTTTTGCCAGGTCTACTCAGGACCATTTTTGGTCCGATATCAGGCACATATAATTATGGTATAACGGGTCTTAATTCAGAACTCATGGTTTTGGTATAGATCAGGTCTAAGTATACGTAGGATCCACCTAGCCCAATTACACCGTTGAAAGGGATAAAATAAGAAGTATTTGACGACAATGTGGAGGGATCCGGAGAAGCATCATCAAACAAATCTAGGACCATGGAATTCACTTTTGGACAAGTGCAATATTTGAAAAGGAAATTAGTGATGCTTCGGGTCGCTTGTTACCTATAGGTTGCACTACTTTCTAGTGCTATGTGGTGCGAGAAATTTTCATGCCAACGAAATAGACGGCTCATATCACGATCGCAAGCAGAGATTGAAGGTGTTGACAGACTCCCTCGAATCTTTTTGCCGCCCATGTGACTGATAATAACACTTGGAAAAGCGAGTTGACGATCCAAGCAAGACCTCAAGCATGTCATGTTGTATATTATATTAGAAGAAGGGAAAATTATACTGAATCAGAAACGCAGCGAGTAGTGTAATATCTGTTCAGCTACACCAACATACAGAATTTTCCGGGTCCTGTTGATGTCCCTGTTGATTGATTTTCATCCTTGTTGCTACATTCATGAAGCTTGCATCAAAAGCTCCAGGTATCAATGAATGAAAGTTTCAAAGAAATTTGTTCATGATTTCTGCTCTCCTCTAGGAATGGCAAAGGGTTGAATCGGAACTGGGCTTTGCCCACCTCGTCCCCAACCTTGACTTCTTACACGCTACCCTACCCTATCCTCGCTTGATGCTCCACCGATGCCCTACTGCCAGTGCTCCCCCTCTTTCCCAGAGCTACGCACCGTTTTGATTCTCTGCTCTAAAGTGCTGCCACACCTTGCTTTGCTATGACCGAAACTCGTTCGATCGGAGCCATCGCGATCTCCACCCTAGGACACTGCTGCCTTGGCCCATGACTCCATAACAATCAACGATGTCATGGTTGCTTGTTTTAGTCCGTAGATCACCTTCTTGAGTTTACACACAAAACTCAGCTTAGCTTGATCAACAAAGCCTGGCGGTTGCTGCATGAAAGCTTTCTCTTATAGTGTACCATGAAGGAAAGCATTGTTGACATTCAGTTATCAAAGTGACCAATTATTAGACGAAGCAAGAGCAATAATAAGATGAATAGTTGTCGGTTTAACTACCGGACTGAAGGTGTCATGAAAATCAATACCAGGTCGCTGATAAAACCCCTTAGCAACAAGACGAGCTTTATATTTGGAGATAGAGCCATCAGGATTCTGTTTAATGCGAAATACCCATTTGCAACCGATAACATTTTAAGAAGAGCTAGGCGGCACAAGTTCCCATGTATCATTCCGAAAAGTGCTGTAATTTCATCAGACATGGCTTGCCTCCATTCAACATGTTTGATAGCTTTGGAAATACAAGTGGGTTTAACAGATTTAGGTAAAGGATGGGTCGTGCTAGTTTGGTAGAGGTGTTTTGGTTTAAAAATATTATTTTTTGATCAGGTGGTCATGGGCTAAGAAGGATATTTAGAATGAGTGGTTGATTGTGTTGGTTGAGATGACACGATTGGTTGAGAGAAGGAAATATTCAGATTGGTTGGGTGGGATATTGCCGAAGGTTGATGAGGTAAGAGAGTGATAGGAGCAGAAGAATTAGAAATATTTAGAGAAAAAGAAAGATTTGTAGGAATATCTGCCCCCGTAGAAGTAGTCGACCTTGATGTTAGAGGTGGCTGTGGCAGAATATGTAGTGGAGCCATCGTTGCTTTATTAGCTGGAGTTTGTTGCACAACTTGTGGCTTAGGTGTAGGCGTTGGAAAAACAAGTGGTAACATAAGCCGATTAGCAAAGGACATATTTAAAGATATATTAGTAGAGGAACTTGAAAAAGGATATTCATTTTCGACAAAGCGAATATAACGAGATGTGTAAATTTTGTGTGTTTTTAAATCCATACAAAAATAAGCACTTTGATTTAGCGAGTATCCAAGAAAAATACACGGAGATGATTTTGGTTCTAATTTGTGAGCCATATATGGTTTAAGCCATGGAAAACATAAACATCCAAAAATACGAAGTTTGTTATAATTTGGTGATTGATTAAATAAATTTTTATAAGGAGATGAAAAATTGAGAGTTAAATAAACCGTAGTTTGAAAGGTATATATCCAGTATTTATAAGAAATTTTTGCTCAATGAAGAAGAGTTAAACCTGTTTCAACAATATGTTTATGTCGCCTTTCGGTAGTGCCATTGTGTTGAGGTGTGTGTGGTAGTGTTTTAAGATGTTGAATTTCCATAGTACAAAGAAAATCTTTCAGAGCGGTATATTCTCCGCCACCATCTGAATATACAGAAATAATAGAACGATGAAAATTTTTTTCAACAATAGCTTTGTATTGGCGAAATATAGTGAAGATATTAGATTTTTAACGTAAAGGATAGAACCAGATATATTTAGTGAAATGATCAACGAAAATGACGTAATAATTATATCCATCAATAGATTGAACAGGAGAGGAACCCCAAACATCAGTGTAAATTAGATCAAGAGGTCCATGACTTTCTAAACTAGATTCTCCAAATGGCAAATGGCGACTTTTATTACATAAGCAAGATTGACAAAGCAAATTAGAAGAAGAAGATGACGAGAGTGATACCAATTCAGATTGAACAAGTTTATTTATTATTTTAAAGGAGGGATGGCCAAGACGCTTATGCCATATTGCCTGAGAAGCTATTGCAGCAACACCAATAGATAGAACAACGACAGGACTTTTATTTGCACATTCGGCTGATGGCCACTCATATAGATCATGCCGATTTCTTCGTGGAGAAGAGGAGTCCCTGTTCGCAAATCCTTAACAACCAAATGAGAAGGAAAAAATTCAATAGATGTTTGGTTTGAATGACAAAATTTAGAGATAGAAATAAGATTTTGTTTAATAGAAGGAACATAAAGAACATTAGATAAATTGAAAGATGAAGTAATAGAGGTAGACCCGGTATGAGTAATTTGCAAACCTGAACCGTCACCAATATGAATATCATGAGGACCTTCATATGGTTGATGAAGAGATAAATTGGATAGATTAGAGGTAACATAATGAGATGCTCCCGAGTCTAATATCCACGGATTTGGAGCAGTAGGTGAAATGGCAACATGATTAGCAGATGGACGCTGAGGGCGTAGATATGAGAAGAGTTTAAAGCATCTATTTGCGGTATGACCACGTTTGTTGTAGTATTGACAGATAATAAGGATAAAAGAAAATGGAGTAGAGGAAGATGGAGCAGGAGAGGAGGATTTATAATGTTTGGTGCTAGGTAAAGGGGTGGGGAGTAGACTAGACGTAGGAGATGAGAAATTGGGCTTAGGAAAACAACGTAGTGTGTTATTGTGTTTAGCCAAATTTGCAGTGGATGGGATGAGATCAGAATTTTTTTTTTTTCATTATAAAGAAGAAAGATTTCATGATCTATGATTTTATCAAATAGTTCTTCGAAAGGTATCAAAGAATCTTTGTCCGCATAGCAGTGAGGAGCTCCTTGTAAGCAAGGCCTAGGCCACGAGTTGCATAGACTAGAAATCAGCATTACTTGAGGGGTTTTTAAGAATAGTGAGTTCATCTGCAATCTGCTTAATAGAAACAAAAAATTCAGTTACAGAAAGATCTCCATGAGTAATCATGATTCTTTGACACTTATATTCATGTATTATTTTATATATGAATACTAAGGAATTGCTGCTTGTGATCAGAGATGACCCTCATTAAGGGATTCAATTTACGTAGTTTCACAGGAAAAATGAACACAGACCTATAGCGAACCTTGAAAAGCAAGGAAGAAATATGTGGTTCCATCTTAAATTTGAATAAGCACTCTTTCTTCTTCACAATACTAATTGATACATTCCCAAAGGGCTAAAATTTGAAGCATCTTATTTAATACTATTCTGAACACACCGACTTTCATTCACTTGATACATAAGGGACACAAATTAGAAGCACACAACTGCATTACAAGCACACAAATTACAAGATCACTACATCAACCATTACAAGACTACTACATCTACCATAGCTGAGATTTTGTACTTCAACTGAGATTAAAGAGCGCTCGCCAACAAGGTTTGCGATTGCTTCTCGTAGCGGAAACCATTGCTCTTGGAGTCATCTGCAGACCAAACAAAGATGCCATGAAGGTTCCCCTGCGTCTTGAGAGTGTTGCATGCACGGAAGAAGCCGTTTCCTGGCTTTAACCCTCCACTTGCATCTGTGGAAAAACTTGCCAACACCTTCCCTCCGTTATAGTTGGAGCTCTGTTCCGCGAAATAGCTCAGAAACTGAGACACCGTTGTGCTTGCATCGTAGGCATAGAATTGGAAGTTGACGTAGTCTATAAGATGCCCATATTTCCTCCACAAAGCCAAGTAATGGCTCTGGACTTGATCATCATCAAAGGGAGCAATGGAAGCAAACGAAATGACTCCATTGCTCTTTAGCCTGGTCAATAACTGCCCGATGCACTCTGCGAAGGTATCAGGATCGGCCTGGAAGTGCTCGTAGTCGATATCGATACCATCCAAATTGTATTGTTTGATGATGCCTGTAAGCGAGTCGACAGCATTATCGACCCAAGAATCTATAGAAGATGGTTGGAAGTATGCGGAGCCACCGCCAACGCTATCTCCACCGAGGCTGAGCGCGACCTTAACATTGCTGCGGCTCTGCTTAATGGCAGCTACCTGCGAGGGGGAGAGGTTGTCGGAGTCCCAGAAGACGTTGAACTGACCGTTGGTAGGAGATGGGGAGCTGGGGGTGTAGTCTATGGCGAAGGAAAGGATGAAGTGGAATTCGACGTCGGGGTTGATGGGGACATCGGAGAAACGGACGCCTTTGAACTCGGCCCCGATGTATTCTCTGAAGAGAGCAGCCGATGCTGGTGAGAGAAGGGTGAGGAGGGCTTGGAGGAGGAGGAGGGAAAAGAGGAGGTTCGTGGAAGCCATTTGCAGGCAAGCGAAGCGATCGCGTTCTTTTCTTTGACGAGGAATGGACTTTGGAATGGTTCTATTTATAGACCTGAGTGGAGGCATGTGGGTTAAAGCTTGTGAAGTCGGAGTCTACAAGGAAAAAGGTGTTGACCGATGCATGGCTAGCTTGAGTAGTCTCTCCTAGCGGTCTTTTGTGGGATAGTTTATGCCACGGAATAACTGTGAAAGAGAAGAGGACTGGCAGATGAAGTTGGACGGCGCTGCTGAGGCTTTTGGATTGTTGCAGTGAGGTATTCGACCGGTTACGTTCTGCCAAGCATGTGGCTCCAAAAGAGGTCATTCCCACTCAAATTTTATCGCTATTCGCGGTGGTGGATGTGCTTGACTGGTGGCATGTTGGAGGGCAGGCGACGCGTTTTGCGGGGTTATTACTTGCCCACCGTCAGCCCACTGCTCTCCGGCAACGTTCCAGATAAAAAAAAAAAAAAAAAGGGTCTGTTTTCAGTTTATCATCCATGGCCATGCGATGGTCATGCGTTTGGCATTACCAATTCATTTTAGTTGGGATAAGCTTAACTGGAATCTCTGTATGTTGGTTCATGTGGAAACAAGCAGGAAAGGGATCAAGAACAATTTGTGATATCTCCAGGCTTAAGTGGAATTATAGGGCCCTGTGGGTTAGGTTACAGTTTAATTAGGATCCAAGCTGAAATGGTTGCAGTTGAACTAGGATCTACTTCGTACACCTGGTAGGGACAAGTTCAAGATATGGCGGATTCCGATATCTAATTTTAAGAAGTTGAGTCTGAATTTCTTAGTTGATTTTTGCCTGGTCTACTCGGGATCATTTTGGTCCGATCCACTTATGGTATTTTCGGGCCTATATAATTGTAGTAGAGCGGGTCTTAATTTAGAACTTATATCTGGTCTCAAGTTTAAGCATGGGTAAGCTCCAGATGAAGTCAAGTATATGCAGCTTCTACCTAGCCCAATTGCACAGCAGAAAGGGATAAAATAAGAAGCATTTGAGAATTTGTAGGGATCCAAAGAACACATTATCAAATAAACCTACAGCAATGAAAATCACTTTTAGGTTTTGTTTGGATCTTGAAAGGAGAATGAAGAGGAGAATAAAAGGTAGGAAAAGAAGGCGAGAGGAAGGAAAAGGAAGGGAGGGTTATTATCCTCTCTTTATTTGGGAAGGAGGAAAGAAAAAAGAGAAAAATTTATATTTACTTTGTTTGAATGAAAAGGGAGAAGGAAGGAAAAAAAATTATGTTTACAAAATCATAAATATAGCCTTTATTATAAAAAAAATGTAAAACAATTTGTAGGGATAAAATTTAAAAAATAAAGCAAAAATTATGAATCCATTTTCCTCCTTTTTTTTTACCTTTGAATTTGGGATAAGAAATTTTAGGTGTGCTCAGTTTTTGAGAACAGTCCCTTTTTCATTTTTATTTTTATAAAAAAAAAAGACACTTGCAAAAACATATTTGATGAATGAAAATGGAAATAATTTTGGAAAAGGAGAGCCATGCTCCTAAGTTGAGCTAGATCGAGCTCGAGTCAAGTTCAAAAGAGAGTTTTACTTCCAGATTAAGCTAAAGAGGAGCCCTGCTCTTAGATTAAGCTAGATCAAACCCAAATCAAGCTAGATTGAGCTCAAAAAGGAGTTCTATTATCAAATTAAGACAAAGGCGAGTTCTGCTTCAAGATTGAACCTAGATCAAGCCAGAGTCACGTCAAAAGGGAGCCTTGCTTTCAGATCGAGCCTAAATCAAACTCGAGTTAAGCTAGAGGGAAATCTTACTCCTAGAGCTTGAATCAAGCATGAGTAGAGCTCAAAAGGGAGTCCTACTTTTATATTAAGCCAAAGGGGAGCCCTACTTCTAAATTAGCTAGATCAAGCTTAAATTAAGCTCGAATCAAGTTAAAGAAGAGGCCTGCTCCTAGATCAAACCCAGATCAAGCCTGAGTTAAGCTCAAAGGGGTGTCATACTCCTTTATCGAATCAAATGAGAGCCTTGCTCTCAGATCAAGCCTAGATCAAGCCCGAGCAAACCAAAGGAGATTCTTGCTCTCAAATCGAGCCCGACTCATCTCGAAGTAGAGCCTTGCTCCTAATTCAAGCCTAATTTGAAACAAAAAGGAACCCTAGTCTTGATGTAAGTTAAAGAGGAGCTATACTTTTGATTCAAGCTAAAGAGAAGTCATGCTTATAATCAAAGGCAAAGAGAAGTCCTACTTCTGACTGAGCCAAAGAGGAGTCCTACTCCTAATTCAAGTCCGACTTAACTCAAAAAGGAGCCATACTCCTAATTCAAGTCCTACTCCTAATTCAAGTCTGACTTAACTCAAAAAAGAGCCATACTCCTAATTTAAGTTAGAGGAGCCTTACTCCTAACTCAAGTGAAAAAAGAGCTATGCTTTCGGTTCAAGCTAAAGAGGAGCTATACACCTAATTCAAATTAAAGTAAGCCCTCTTTTATTGAAGACTAAAGTTTACTCTATCAAAGTCCAGAGCTCTATTCCATGAAAACTTTGAAGTACAGTTCCATCAAAAGTTGGAGTCTTCATTGAAAACTAAAGCCTTACTCAATTAAAAGTCGAAGCCTTGCTCCATTAAAGTCTTGAAGCCCTGCTCTATTAAAGATTTAGAGCCTTGCTCTATCAAAACTCCAAAGCCTTACTTCATTAAAATCTTAGAGCACTGCTCCATCAAAATTTGAAGCTCTACTTTATTGAAGACCGGAGCCTTGCTCCATAAAACATCGGAGCCGTGCTCCATTAAGAACTTGGAGCCTATATTGCAGCTATGCAGCACGCAGCGGAAAGGAAAGAGGGTAGGAGTTTTGAATCAAATCAAAACAAAAGGGGGTAGCAAAGAGCTCTTCCTTGAAGCATTAGGATCAATATCTATTTACCCAATTACTAGGTTACTCCTAAATTAATGAAAGATTGCTATTTGAGCACGAGTCCCAAAAATTATAATAAAAGTGCACTGTAGAGTCTATGCTATTTTCGATTAAAAAATATAGCAAAATGTCAACCATTGGATTGCAAACCGATGGCTAAGATCCACCATTGGCTAGTGGTTAATATTGATTACGTAAGTGGGTGGTACATCCTTGGGTATCTGGTGTGATAAATATAGTAAACTTTAAGAATTTTTGAATCAGTGATTCAAAATTGAATTTTAACTGTCATACTCAAATCCGTTGCTCAATAGTCATGCTCGTGAGAGCAAACAGGAGTTGTTGACCCTAAGTAAAGACTAATTGTAGCTAAAATTCAAGGCAATACAACATTACTGGTCTCAGAAGTAATACAACATCACCATCCTCAACAGAATAGAAGGGCAAAAGCATTGCCAACCTCAGCAGAGGAGTGACAATATTACTTACCTTAGAATAATTAAGGCGCAGCACTATTACCAATCTCAACAGCAATGAATAGGCAAATGCTTCATCAGCCTCATTGGTAGAGGGCAAAAGCATCACCGACCTTAGCATTGGAAGGGCAATAATATCACCAACCTCAAGAATACTGAAGGGATGATACGTTCACCAACCTTAACAGTAATTGAGGGGCAATATAGTTGCAAGCCTCACTTGCAGAGGGGCAATATCATATCACCAACCTCAATATCGATCAGACGGAGGAAAGGATATTTTGCTCATCATCGATCGGGTCCGGCTCTCAACCAACCACATGGCCAATGAGAGAATTTCTTTGACAACATAACCAGCCGAACTATTGTATTTGAGGAACTCATGCTTAAGCGGAGTGCTATCTACTCGCCTAAATATACATATTTGCTATTTACCTATGATAGAAAAGTTCATATAATATACTAGCAATTATCATCAAAAACTAGTATGCTAGCAAAATAATCTCAATTTATAATCTAATAGCTTCTTTTCTAAATATAAATTAATATGTGGTGATAATTAGTAATAAATAGCAATAATCAGTATACTAGAAAAAAATCCTAATTTTACAATATACTACCTGATTTTTTTTATATAAATTTATATGTGCCAGTAATAATAACTAACAATCATTATACTAGCCTACATATATCAATAAATTAATATGAGGTCATTAATGATAGATTTTACTAATACAAATTTATATTAGCAAGCATCATAGCATAGATAAAAACATAGATAAAATTTAAAGTAAATTACTACATTGAAACCCTAACTCATTACCCTCAAAACCCTAAAGTAATTGACTAAATTAAAATAACACTTAGGAAAGAAATCTCAACGGATCATGGAGGATGGGATCCAAAGGATAGGATTATGACGGAGCGAGGGATAGTCCTCACCAGCCAAATGAGATGGAGAGAGGGTGATATGGTCAAAATTAAAATGAAAAGTGATGGCTAGAAGAGATGGCAGTGACAATGAAGGAGTTGGATGAAATAGTGGCGGAGGAGGCAACGACAAAGAGTTAGATGAAGCAATGACAAAGGAGGAGTTAGACGTCAAGTCATCATTAAGGCATGGAGAGGGGAAGCAAGAACTTGGCTATGCAATGATGGAGGCGGCCAAACATCAAGCCATTGTTACGGCATGGAGAGGGGAACCAGCAATGATGGAGGAGGCAATGGTAGAGAGTCGGATGGAGTAATGGTAGAGAGGGGAACCGGGAGGGGAGTTGAATGTCAAGCTATTGTTAGGGCATGGAGAGGGAAACTGGGAGCTTGGCTATGCAACAGCGGAGGAGGCAATGATGTCAATCCAAACGTCAAGCTTTAGTTAGAGCATTAAAGGAAGAACCGCTAGAAGTTCGGCTCTACATCACAACCCCAATCAAATGAAAACAAAAAAAGGTAGAAGGATTAAAAAAAATAAAGTCAACTATTGGATTACAAATTAGTAGCTCATATTGAATGAAGCCTGCCAGTTAGGGTACTAGTGGTTAACCCGATCACTAGGTCACTTCCAAACTAGCGAATGGTTGGGATTTGAACACAAATCTCAAAAAAATATAATGCAAAGACTTCCTCTAATTGGTTTCCTATGATCCAAGAAAAAATTATTTTAACAGTCCTGATCATTCTTAAAGTTGAATAAGCATAGACCTTTCAATGAATTTAGACAACCACTTGATCTTAGGATAAAATCTTTTACATATTATGTTTGATCTTGGATAACTTAGAAAAGGATATTAAAAGAAAGCTCTTTAATTTTTTCTTATTTTGTTTCTATGGTTGGTTTCAACAAGTTGGTCGTATGCATAAGGGCTCTTTTATTCATGTATTATTTTACAAGCAATTGCACTAGAAGTACATGAGCTTATTTAGGGTTCTCAATTGAGTTCTTATACTATTATTTTTTTAATTGAGTATCCCAACTCATGTAAGTTTATCAATCAAGTACATTTTTTACTGTCATTAATGACCACTTGATAGACTACATGACGATTGTTAACAATGAATTAAGTATATATATTTTTTTCAATTGAGTATATGAACCAATAAAAGTTTTTCAATTAGGCACATTGACTCATAAAAGTTTTTTAATCAAGTACAGAGAATATGGGCAAGAGAATTATAGGGACTATCCATTGATACCCTTTTAACATTCAGCTTTATGTGGCAGAGCCAAATAAACTTTGTGGAGTCATACGACCTTTAGGCGAGGGCAAAAATTTTTTTGGTGAGAAATAATTAGTAACACATCAAAAAGTTTATAGCATTAAAAAAAGGTATGTATTTGAAGTGTAATTTTCTTATTAATTTATTTACTATTAATCAAGTAACTGAAAAGTCATTATTTTGCTGCTTAATCTTTCATGCATATAATTTTTTATATACAAATAGATAATAATATTTTTGTTTTAGCTTATTGTGTATAGAATTTTATATATAAAAATGTTTGTTTAATTCGTTTGCCATGCATTTACGAAAAATGCTTGCTTACTTAAATAGGTATATTTAATTGAGAACTTTTATGAGTTAATATACTTAATTAAAAAACCTTTACGAGTTAATATGCTTAATTAAAAAAAGTATATTTAAATTATCATTAACGATCGTTATGTGGTCCATTAAGTCATTGTTAATGGTTGTTAAAAATGTACTTGATTAAAAAACTTATATGAGTTGGTATATTCAATTGAAAAAAAAAAATAGCATAAGGGCTTAATTAAAAATTCTAAATAAATTTATGTTCTACTTGTATAATTATTCCTATTATTTTATAAATGAATACTAGGGAAGTACAACTTGTTATAAGAGAAGTCCCTCGTTGAAGGATTTAGTTTACCAATTTCATAGAAGATATGAACACAGACCTATATATAGCGAACCTTGAAAAACAAAGAGGAAATATGTGGTTAGATCTTAAATTCCAACAAGCACTCTTTCTCCACAATACTAATCGATACATTCCCAAAGAGCTAAATTTTGGAGTATCTAACTTATTTAATGCTATTCTTATCGCACCAACTTCTTTTACCAAAGAAATTGTAGGATTTCTTCAACATGTTTCACATTCGCACAAATTACAAGACTAATTCATCTACCATAACTGAAATTTTGTACTTCCAACTGAGATTAACGGGCACTCGCCAACAAGGTTTGGGATTGCTTCTCGTAGCGGAAACCATTGCTCTTGGAGTCATCTGCAGACCAAACAAAGATGCCATGAAGTTTTCCCTGCGTCTTGAGAGCGTTGCATGCACGGAAGAAGCCGTTTTCTGGCTTTAACCCTCCTCCACTTGCAGCTGTGGAAAAACTTGCCAATACTTTCCCTCCATTATAGTTGGAGCTCTGCTTCGCGAAATAGCTCAGAAACTGAGACACCGTTGTGCTTGCAGGGTAGGCATAGAATTGGAAGTTGACGTAGTCTATAAGATGCCCATATTTCCTCCACAAAGCCAAGTAATGGCTCTGGACTTGATCATCATCAAAGGGAGCAATGGAAGCAAACGAAATGACTCCATTGCTCTTTAGCCTGGTCAATAACTGACCGATGCACTCTGCGAAGGTATCA
Source organism: Metroxylon sagu (assembly GCA_017589505.3). Classification (NCBI taxonomy): domain Eukaryota; kingdom Viridiplantae; phylum Streptophyta; class Magnoliopsida; order Arecales; family Arecaceae; genus Metroxylon; species Metroxylon sagu. Next base: position 447,069 of record JACVBY030000457.1, read on the forward strand.
GGATCGGCCTGGAAGTGCTCGTAGTCGATATCGATACCATCCAAATTGTATTGTTTGATGATGCCTGTAAGCGAGTCGACAGCATTATCGACCCAAGAATCGATAGAAGATGGTTGGAAGTATGCGGAGCCACCGCCAACGCTATCTCCACCGAGGCTGAGTGCGACCTTAACATTGCTGTGGCTCTGCTTAATGGCAGCTACCTGCGAGGGGGAGAGGTTGTCGGAGTCCCAGAAGACGTTGAAGTGACCGTTGGTGGGAGATGGGGAGCTGGTGGTGTAGTCTATGGCGAAGGAGAGGATGAAGTGGAATTCGACGTCGGGGTTGATGGGGACATCGGAGAAGCGGACGCCTTTGAACTCGGCCCCGATGTATTCTCTGAAAAGAGCAGCCGATGCTGGTGAGAGAAGGGTGAGGAGGGCTTGGAGGAGGAGGAGGAGGAGGAGGAGGAGGAGGGAAAAGGTGAGGTTCGAGGAAGCCATCTGAAGGCAACCGAAGCGATGGCGTTCTTTTCTTTGGCGAGTAGTGGACTTCAGAATGGTACCATTTATATACTTTGAGTCGGGGTTAGGGGGTCAAAGCTTGAGACAGTTGGGAAGCAGGATTGGAGAATGGAAGATGGAAAATGGTGTTGTCCATGTCCGTGACTGATGCATGGCGTTCTTTCTTTGGCGAGTAATGGGCTTTGGAATGGTACCATTTAGTAGTCTTGTGATTGATGGAAAAAGCGTGAGACCGTTGGGAAGTTGGACGTTCATGTCTAGAAGGAAAAAGGTGTTGTCCATGTAGGCAGGCTTGTGATTGATGGAAAAAGCCTGAGACGGTTGGGAAGTTGGATGTCCATGTCTAGATGGAAAAAGGTATTGTCTATGTCCGTGACTGATGCACGACTAGGTCGAATAGCCTCTCCTAGCAGTCTTTTATGAAATAGTCTATGCTGCAGAATAACTGGGGGAAGAGAAGAGGTTGGCAGATGAAGTTGGACGGCACTGTTGAGACTTTCGAATTGTGGCGACGCGGTATTCCACCGGTTACGTTCTTCCAATATCATTCCTCCCACAAATTTTATCGCCATTAGCGGTGGTGGATGTGCTTAATTTGTGGAATGTTAAGAGGACAGCACCTAATCAGGCAACGTGTTTTATGGGATTGCTTGCCCATCGTGAGTCCCGCTGATCTCAGCCGACGTTGCAGATTAAAAAGATCTGTATTTAGTTTTGTTTGAATGCTCATCATCCACAGCCATGCGATGGTCATACGTTTGGCATTACCGATAATTCTAGTTGAGGTAAAATTACTGGAATCTCTGCACGTTAGTTCATGTGGAAACAAGCATGAAAGAGATCAAGAACAATATGACATATCTCCAGGTTTAAAGGGAAGAACAGGGCTCTGTGAGTCAGGTTACAGTTTAATTAGGATCCAAGCTGAAATGGTTGCAGTTGAACTAGGATCTAATTCGTTCCCTTGGTAGGGACAAGTTCAAGATGCGATGGATTCCGATATCTAATTTTAAGAAGTTGAATATGAATTTTTTAGTTGATTTTTGCCAGGTCTAGTCAGGATCATTATGGTCCTATATCAGGCCCACATCGTTATGGTACAGCGGATCTTAATTCAGAACTCATGGTTTTGGCATAGATCAGGTCAACTAGACGTAGGATCCACCTAGCCCAATTACACCGTTGAAAGGGAGAAGGCATCGTCGAACAAATCTAGGATAATGGAATTCACTTTTGAACAAAATTGCAATATTTGAAAAGGAGAATAATAATGCTTCGGGTCGCTTCTCACCTATAGGTTGCGCTGCTTTCTAGTGCTTTGTGGTGCGAGAAATTTTCAAGTCAATGAAATGGACGGCTCATACCACGGTCGCAAGCAAGGATTGAAGGCGTTGACATATCCCCTCAAATCTTTGTTGCATCCCTCTCTCTCTCCGCCCATGTGGGTGTGCGAGCGTTGGACTTTCTCCACGGTCACTGCCGCCCATGTTGATAATATCGGTTGGAAAAAGCAAGTCAACGGTCCAAGCAAAGACCTCAGCATGTAATGTTGGCTGGCCATTTGGCATGTAGTAGAAACAATTATACTAACCCTTCACCATTTGGTTGGAGGAAACATGATAAGAAAATTCTCTTTCTTTAGAGGTAAAAAAAAAATTAAAATATTAAGATTAATAAAATAGTGAATAATTCCGTTACTCACTTCTTTTTTCTTTTTTTATATTAATGATATTAATAAAATATTAATGATATTTTTTTATATTAATTTTATTATAAATACAGTTAATAATTATATCTGTACTATTTTAACTTTTATTTATAGATACAATTAAATACAGTTAACATGAAAAATTTTACATTTTTAAAATTTACATCTTATGTTGACGCAATACCTTCTCACGGGTCAGCCTTCCTCAGATCAGCCCAGCTGAGGAGCTTTCGTCCAGGGAAAGATTTGTGCGGGGGAGTCAACTAAAGCCCCGGCCACCCTTGATGGAAATGTTTCCCTTCTTGTAGCTTGTGAAATGCGCAACCTAGCCAGTCTAAATGCAACAAAAATATTCGTTAAGAAGAGTCCAAGCCATCGAAAGTAAAGGCATTTGCAGGCCATGCAAATTTATATCTTAGAGCTGGATTGAAGTTGACTTGATGTTAGGATACGAGTCAAAAACATAATCTCATCGGCAAAGCATATTTACAGAGCATGCTACAGAAAGAGGTGGTTTGGCATTGGAAGAGATGGAAAGTCTTTGATCATTTTCTACTTTGTGCAGTGACATGCGAAGCTTTGCAGCACTTTTTGGTATGGGATGGCATTTGTTTTGAGGCAAGGAAAAGATAAAAGATAAGATTGCTGGCTAGATAATTTACCTCTTATCTAATTGTTTCTATTGTCATATTGAGCTGCTAGTAAACATAATTTGGCTGTTGGTGACAATTGGAGCAAAAGAAACAGTGATTGGCAAATTTCAGTTTGGAAGCCTTTGTCTATGGATGAACAGAATAAATGGACTGTAACTGACAACTTGTTGAACTTGATGAGGCCACAGAATGGTTCGTACACTTAATTTGGAAATTTAGTATAAATTAAAAGTATATGTTAAGCCTAAGAGTCGCAATATTAGATCTAATCCATTAATATGACCCACAATAAATAGGTTTATGTTAGGATTAAACAGGTATGGGTTCTAAACAGATTGATTTAAACATATTGATCTATATCGATCTGTATATTAAGTGGATTGGATTTGGATTTCATGTTTTTAACCTATTTAAATAACTAGTTGGATCAAGTCGGTTCGAGTTCACTCATTTATCCAACTATTGATATTACTGATTAACCAATTAAATAGGTTGACATTTGATCTTTTTTATTATTGATTAATAAGTTAAACAGGTTAAATAAATCGGATCAGATTATTTGTTTATTAAGTAGGTCAGATTTAAGTAGATGATTTTGATAATCAACTTGCATTAGATTCGATCCGTTTATGACTCGATACAATCTGATTAACACCTCTAGTTAAGTCCTCAAAATATGGGTTGTGTCAAGAGTCCATTTTCTCATTCATTTTGGTCTGCTGCAATGCCTGAAAATATCATGATTCTTGTTTTTCATTTATTTTTTTGGATGTAGTTGGCTATCAAGAACAGGTTCAGTGCCTGCACCAAAGGGTTGGTAGATGAGTCGTGAATGTAGTTTTCTGTAACAACACTCAAGAGACTGTAAACCATCATCTGTTGCATTGCTGCATTGTCCATTTGCAGAGGAATTCTGGAGAAGGATTAAAGGTTTATTTAAATTCATATAACGACCCCCATCCATTTCTTTCATTCACTGGGGACGAAACGGAGATATTTACAAAAGAATCAAGACTTGTTTAAGAAAGGTTTCGGATAAATTAGTGTCAGCTCTTCTCGAGGAAAGAAATAATAAAATACTTCTGCTTAAAAACAACTCCTCTGAGACAGACTTGACCAAAAGTCTACAAATTTTCAAGGATTAGCACAACTTAGCCGTGGTTCACTGTCTCGATATCACAATTAGCATGCTTAGGACTTTAATTTAGCATATTAAAACTTAGTATGCATTGGTACCAAATCTTGATTCGATACTTATACGGTATGATGTGTTTGAAATAGAATGGTATGTACCGAAACAGCTAATTGTGAATTTAGTTAATAAAAAAGCATAACAAGATTATCTTAAGTTGTATAATTCCCTGTTAGTAATTCCTTTTATTCTACTGAAACTTCTCTCTTCTTTTTTTTCTTCTTTTTTCTTTTTTATTTATGCTTGTTTGTTATTTTTTTAGAAAAATTTTTTTAAAGCCATTTTTTTGAAAAAAGCTCCGTAAAGAGAAAATAAATTTTATCATATTTAGTTGCCTAGAGATTTATACGAAAAACTAACTTTGAAAATATTTTTTTACGTTTGATTGAAGATAATTTTATATAAAAAAATATAAATTTAATTATAATATCCTTAGAATAAAGATTGCATAAAAATTAAACAGACTAATCTAACAATTTCAAAAAATAATGCAATGTATACATAAAAAAGTTTTTTTTGATCAGAAAAATAGTAGAAAACCAAAGGATCAAAATGTAAACTTATAATACAAAATAAAATAAAATAAAATAAAATTTTATAAACAAGCACAAAATTGGCATTCAATCAAATTAGAAAAAGAAAAAATTGACAACAATATCATAAGGAAATAAAATAAATGTTAAGAGATAATTTTGAACTTACAATGCTTACATATTTTTTCAATGGAATAGGAAAAGAAAATACGGCATCTCCTGTAGAGCACGAGAAACATTAAAAAAAAAAAAAAAAAAAAAAAAAACCCACCAACTATTTTTCTTTCTTTTACAATCAAACTTAAGAAAATAAGGATGAAAGAATTCTCTTAATTTGCTGTAATTTTTTCCTCTTTCCTTTCGTCTTTCTATTTTTGCATTCTTCTAGTAAATTTGGCAGGATTAGATAACTAGTACAAAGGGGCACTTGCCAGCAGGTCCTGTGATTGCTTCTCGTAGCGAAAACCATTGCACTTGGAGTCATCTGCGGACCAAACAAAGATACCATTGAGTTTTCCTTGCATCTTGAGCACTCTAGATGCATTGAAGAACCCATGCTCTGGCGACAGCCCTCCACTGCTCTCCTTATCGGTGGTAAAGCTCACCAATACCTTCCCTCCATCGTAGTTGGAACTTTGCGTCTCAAAGTACCTCAGAAACTCAGATACCGTGGTATTTCCATCATATGCATAGAACTGGAAGTTGACATAGTCAATTAGATGCCCATATTTCCTCCACAGAGCTAAATAATGCCTCTGGAGCTCATCATTTTCGAAAGGAGCTATCGATGCAAACGATATCACCTTGTTGTTCTTTAGTATCGTCAGCAGCCTTCCAATGCACTCAGCAAAGGTATCAGAGTCTGCCATGAAGTGCTCATAGTCGATATCAATGCCATCCAAATCGTATTGTCTGATGATTCTTGACAGCGAGATGGCAGCATTGGTCACCCATGAATCAATGGAGGAAGGATTGAAGTATACATAGCCATGGCCCAAGCTATCTCCCCCAAGGCTAAGGGCAACCTTCACATTGCCATGGCTTCGCTTGATGGATCTGACTTGTGAGGGGGTGAGGGTGTCATTATCCCAGGAGATGTTAAATTCTCCATTGGTGGGAGTGGGGTTGTTGTCTGTGGTGTAGTCTATTGCAAAGGAGAGAATGAAGTGGAAATCAACGCCCGGGTGTATGGGGACATCGAAGAAGCTGACATGATTAGACCCTGCTCCAATATACTCTCTGAAGAGCCTGGAGCTTTGGGACGCAGAAAACATTACTGAGAGAAGGGTGAGGAGATAAAGAGAGGAGAAGATGATGGAGGGAGCCATTGGAGCAGAGGGCAGAGATGGTTAAGAATAGTGCACCAAGGGTGGTCATATTTATAAAAACTTTTGTAAGCAATTGAACGCTAGATTTGGTGAATTGTTGGGCCGGCATTGTTAAGCTTAGACCACGTCTTACAAGAGTATAATCTCCCAAACAAGAATCCATACCATCATCAAACTCAATGTCTGTGAGAAGCATGCATACATGCACATTGGCCGGCAAGAATAATTTAGACGTCAAGGACGGCCGGGGCTCTACCCATTAAAGATTTTTTGCGATGGAACTTATGCAGCGAACTGTTTGTGGGCGAGGATGCAGATGTCAGCAAGAAAGAAACAACAGGGTGTCTCGCCAGCTTCATGCTTTATTTTATTTTTGGCTTCTTCAGAGTTTCAGCAACCGATTCATTTAGACGAGAATCTAATCTTATTTTATGACGCTTTTGGATGACTATAGTTTCATTGCCAGTATCTCACCACCAGATCTGGTAGTGAATTCAAAAAGTCTCCAACATTAGTATAAGAATGTGGCTTTATTCATTTGCAGCTCGCACATGTGGCCCTCAAAGCAACAATGTTGTTTCTTTGAGTTAATCTCATTAGAGAGAATGGCCAAGCCATCTCTGGATATGTCCAACTGAACACATATTCATGCCTCTTGATAAACATGACTAGCAAAAGAAAAATGTTTCTCGATCTTTATAATGGCTTTTAGAGATAAATGTTTTAAATGGTTAAATGAATTGTTTTCAAAAACACACTTTAGAGCATCTCATGATTGATTTATTAGCTTGTCAAAATGGACAGCTATTATTCCCTACTGAAAAATTGATAGCTGGTGTTATTGCATCCAAGCAACTCTACTTTCTCCATCTCTCCCTTCGTACTCAAAAATTTTATACAAAAACTACTGATGTCAATGATTTCTCACCGCTTCAGGTCGGCCAAACAAATCAGATGTCAATTATTCTTTCCAATTCTACTAAGCCCTTTAAATAATTCAAATGCTCAATGAACCAATACCTAATGGCATTCACAGGTAAAAATGATCCTATTTCTTTTTGTGTTATGTATCTGCCACTGCCGAATATTAACCTAAACCAATCGCCCTGATCTCATTCTGAGGTCAATGATCAATCTTTGAGGAGAACATAGCGTATATTTCGTCATCATATGCACCATACTGATATGTGTTATCCTGAATGTATATATCCTAAAAATATTCAACAAGTTCATTACATGTGTCATTCACTACGCTATCTGGTAGCTGAATATAATAAATCGGTTAAAGAACTTGTCAAAAATAAACAGAGCATACAAAATTGTAGATAGTTCAAATAATTGGATATATTGACAGGTAAATAGTCTGAGCAGCAAAATCTGAGCAAGAAAGCCATGTTAAAGACAAAAAAAGAGAAGAGAAGAAAAGAAAATTGTCACAAAATGCCATTCAATTCATACCACTGTTTGCTCAACAAAATTCAAAGTAGTCACAGTGGCCATCCTTGGGCAGATTATAAGTCTTCTGATCCACCAATTTGGGTCTTTCAAAGGTCAAGTATGGTTAATTTTGATGAATGTTAGCCAATTAATCCAAAATCTCAACAATCCAGCCAACTGGAAGAGGATGACATGCAGGAGTTAATGATTTCAGTTATTAACGCATTCCACTTCTTTGGAATTAAAGCAGAAAACTAAACAAAAACAATCTGCAAACTCAGCATGCAATTTTGCATCTAGCAGTTGGTGATGTTCAGTGCAATTCCAAAAATTTTGGAAGTAACATAGCATCATTATATCTGAGTCAAGCTCAATGATTTAACCGGATTCCAAGTAAACAACTAAGCAAGTTTCCAGAACTATTTGATATATTTAGACCTGACTTTATTAGTTCCATCTGTTGGGTGGGTCTTAAATGTTGAGAATATACCATAGCCACAATATGATTTTCAAGTACTAAAAAAGTTTCTAAAAAAATTTAGAATTTTTCTTTGGCTAAATGATTCTTTAAATGATCTCAAGCAATGCTAATGTCACTATTGCCTCTCCCATACTTGTTTCTTTGTTTAAATTTTTGCATTCTTTCTGAATTTACGAAACCATATTATTCACAAGCCATCTTTGTGACAATGAGTTTTCGACAGTAGTCCCCCTGTCATTCATTATTCACAAGCTAATGTTTTAGGAAATCCTTCTCTGACAAGTTTGTTCCTTCAAGGCCAGAGAGTCAGTGTATGGCCCTCTGTTTTTTAGGGCAAAGGCCCATCATAGCTTCATCAAACTTCAGTAACCTACTAAACCTCTACAAGTTTCAAATGACATAATAACGTGTAAATTTTTCACTACCATCATGGTTAAACTGCAGCTCATTTAATGGTTGTCGTTCTTGCGAGCCATCTCCCATGCCACCTCTTGTAGTTCTCTGGTGATGGGGGCCAAGGACCCTCAGGAGGATTAACCACATGTTGATGCTGCTTATAGAACATAATCAGCACTTGTCAAGTAATTATAAAGCAAGGTAAATTCTCATCCTTACATAATAGCAAGATAGCAGTTTTTTTCTTTATCTTTTTTTTTTTTTTAAAAAAAAAGCCAAGATATGGAGCACTCAAAATTGAAGTTTCTTCATTTCTCTCTTTGAATGATTGGATCAAGGTAGGGAAAGTCCATGCTCTTTTACTAAACTGAATGATGGGGTCAACTGTGCATCCAACTTAAATAAAGATGCAAAATCAAGCACATTTGAAAGAACAGAGCACATGAAACTCATGAGTTCTGTTGTGAGTTCATGGGAGTAAATAATCCATAATCATTGCTATATCAATTTGATCATGATTAAAAACATTAAGAAAACCCTCCAAGTCTGCAAGAGTTCCTAAAAATTTTCATAAATCTTAAACAGTTGATACACAAATACTTCCAACAGATTCAGGTTAAAGCAGTGAATAATATGTCACAAGCATAGGCAATTGAGAAATAGATATCCTGACATAAATGAGCAAAAGCAGAAGGCTTCTTTTCCAATTCAGCCATTAATGTTTGCTTGTGTGTGTGTTTAATGTCCTGGGCCAGCACTAAATAGATAACCTAGGCTTCTTAGTTATGTGCATGATTCTAACCTGGGCAATGGGGCTCCGATTTTTCAAGAAAATGTGCTACAAGTTATAGCTAAGGAGAAGCATGAAAAATTCAATCAAGAATCATAAATAAAATCTGCTAAATCTTATTGACTACGTTTGAGAGGCACATTTGCATGAAGCCTTCAGATTCAAACAGGCACAAGAGAAGCACAAAGGGGGGGCAGCTGTCTCGCTAGTTCACTTTGGGATGGACTTGTGAAACAAGCTAAAAGCCAACAAAGTATAGGTATAAGATTTTTCTACCACCTCAAGGGAACAATGAGCATAACCCTCTTTAAGGTTAGGATCACAGAGGGGCTCTATGACATTAGAAGGCACTTCTTCCTCATTGACCTATATGACATGTGACTGAAATCTCCTCCCTAATTGATTGATATATATTGCATCTTACAGCTTGTTCAACTTTCTCATGGAAAATACTTAGATCTGTTATATGTTTAACTAGAAAAGACTGCCAACCAGAGCTCTATCCAATTTGTTTGTGAGTTCCATGAATTTGTTTTAACTGGACAAGAAGGAGAGAGTGTGAGAAAATTTTTTTCTTTAAAGTTAATCAGCAACTAATATATTTTTAAAATAAATAAGAAGTGATCCTCAGTTTAAAAGTTGAGAAGTAAAAAAATATTCCTTGATTTTGAAATTGTAAATTCATATATTATATATCTATTAAAGAAAACAGTGAAGAGGGCTAAGAAATATATCGTATTAGAAAAGGTTTAAAGAAAGAAATCCATTGAATATCCTGCACTGTAATGACCAAGCAAGCTTGCGCATGGCTGCCTTGATGTCCCACCCTTTCTCTGCTGCTGTTTTAATACACTGTTAATTATTTCATGTTGCCATGATGCCTTCTTTTTATTTTTTTTATTTTTGAAAAAAGATGGAGAGGAGAGCAAAGAAGCGTCCTACAAGTTAATCTTCTTCCAAGGAAAATACCAGAAGAGTATTTCTTCAGCAAAAAGAATAGTACCAAGGTCTTTTTTATGCAGGTGTCTCTCTCTCTAGCATAGGTTAGGGCATGGACTGGGTTAAACCAATAGCCAGAGATTGGGCCACTTTAGCTCTATTCCGATTTTCTATACTTCCAAGTCTCTCTGCTCATCTAAATAGAAGTTAACTTGTATATACTGGCAAAATTTCCAGCCCAACTAAGCTGTTTATCATTATCATCATCATCATCATCATTATTAGACAGTCTTATAGTTGACAGCTTCAAATTTAAAAGCGTATGGTTGATAAATTTTGATATAATGGATTACAAAAAAAAGAAGATCAGCAGCTAGATGGTATCTCTCTGCTCCCCTGATTTTCTTGTCATCTGCTTTTCTTGTCATCTGCTTGAAGTCAGCTTCATGCCTTGTTTTGACAAAACATGTCGCCTGTCGTGGTCATTTCCCTCCATGATTGAGTCATATCTACTGCAGTCCATTAGCATGGAATCAAGAATATAGATGACAAGGGATGTTAGGCAGCCCGGGCTAGCTCAAGAATGATCGATGTTGACACCACGTTGCTTAACTTGATGTATGCCTGATGTGGCCTAATTTATTGGCTTCTCTTATAGCGATATGTGATAGAGTCAGATACCAATATGAAGAGAAGAAATTCTAATGAGAGAAAAGCTTTTCTTCATGATAATTGATCTATTCTAACTTGATTAGGATTCTCTTTATTAAGCATAAATTTACTCTAAAACAGAATTAGCCTATCTGTATAAAAAATATTCAATGCTACTTTTTTTGAGATCAAGCTTAATAAGAATCATTCAATACAAGAGTTTGGCTTAAAATGCAACTTTTCTAAACATTTATAAAATTAGTCCAAATTTTCATAGGTAAAACTGATCTTTCTCTTTGCTTGAGTCCTAAATAACACATCCAACAACCCTAGGACCTTACTTCAGCTGACTTGAGTATTGAAAGATTTTCTTTAGAGAAAAACTCCGAGGCTCCTAACGCTTTATTTTCTTTTCTTGTATAGAAAGATGGGTATTTAGCTAGAAAGGTACTATATTATGCATGTAAAAATACATCTTATTCGCTGGCGTGTTGGAAAATATATATAACAGTGGATGTTAGGCAGCTTGGGCCAGTTCAAAGATGATCAATGCTGACACCGCACCACATTTCTGAGCTTGATGTATATCCAGCCGAAATTGGTCTATGCTACTTCAACCACAAATCAGATCAATGGTGAGGGTAAGTACGCTAGCCCTTTCAGCATGAGCTGGACCACTTAATTCTCTAGCTATTTTTAGTACTCACCACTCAAGTTCTTCCATATGAATCTACTCTTATCAGTATCCAAGTCATCTATGGCCTTTGCCGTGCTTGTAATTGAAACTTGAAGTACTACCAGGCTCACTAGAAGTTGGTGAACTTTGAATCTTAGTTGTGAATTTAGGCCCATAGCCAGTGCCACCCCCATGATCCCATCCTCTCTCTTTAATTATACAACAAGACTAGACCGAGCCCGGTGGGCACTCCTACAACTAAACTCGCTGCAAATACATGTGATGGAGACAGGACCACAACTTTTGATCAAACCTAACAGGGAGAACTATTCACCCTGTGGAAATCCCACAAAGGCGTGAGTCATAAGCAATGTGGCATATTCTGTGGAACTAAGTCGGCCAGCATTCAATCATTGTTACCATATAAGAGCGATCGCAAGTTTTCGAGGACCACTTATCCTTTGTGAAAGCCAAAGTTGAATGTTATATATTTATATTATAACCATCGGCATCGAGGAAAAGCTTCTTATTGCTGACAAGCTAGCCAAGCTGTATCGATAAGTCCTGTGCAACGCCAACCAAAGAAATATCTCTCTTTGGTGCCCGGAGAACCATAAATGGACGACACCTCAACTCCTCCTTTAACTTACCTGATATCGAACCCATTTGTTCCGCACCAAATCACGGTGTTTGGATGCTTTAAAAGGGACTGGATCCACTCATCTTTGAATCACGTGGAGACCAAGAAACTGTAACATTCCAAACAGATTCTAATATAATTAACTTATTAGTAAATCATTTTCATATAGCTTTAAAAACTCATGTACAAATTAATAGGTAGTCGATGAATTTGAATAATTTATTTTTTTCATTCGATGTGAAATTATTTTCAGTTATCACAACCTTCTCTCTGTTAGTAGATAAATTTAAGTAACAAGCATTTCAAACTGTTTTTTTCTTTGAGCTTATCTTTTATCGAAGGCATTTGATATCGAAATTATTTTCAGTTATCACAATCTTCTTCTCTCTGATAGTAGATAAATTTAAGTAACAAGCTTTTTCAAACTTTTTTTTCTTTGGGCTTACCTGTTATCGAAGGCATTTGATACCCACCAAAACACGGTACTAGAGAACTTAATAAAGGGGCTGGATCCACGGGTCCTGGAATGATGTGGGAACAGAGAAAGTAACGCACTCTGGCAGAGAGTTACCACCTTTTGTCTCGCCCATTCTGGCAACCTTCTGCGGCTGGTCCACGCAACTCCATAAAAGGAGTCCCCCGGCTGTGACTTCCCCTCTTAGATCTTATCGTATTTTGTTTATACTTATCTTAATGTTTGTTTAGGTAATCCAGTAAAAAAACCGTATCTTGTTAGACAAAAAAAACCTTCATTTTTTTAAAAAAATTTTTCGGGCCATTTCCGAAAAGATTGACTGTCTAATCTATGAATCCAACAAGATTGGATCGGATTTCCTTCTAGATTTTCCCAACAAATCCTATGTCAAATCATCGCTATACTCTCTCTTTCCTCAAAAAATAAAATACTAGATATAATGTCATCACTGTTTACGCAACTCAATATATATATATATATATATATATATTACATTCAAAGCTCACCTAGTATCTATCATAATATATATTTTGATCTGCAACAATGTTTAGCATCCATGATACCACATTCTTCAGTCATATACCATATGATTATAAATTTTTCGAACACCTATAAACTATGCAATTTTTATTTTTGGATCTGTTACAGCGTATGTTCACTGTATCACACGGGAGCCTTGGTAGAGGTTACATCAAATAAAAAGGTGTCCTACTGAACGAAGTTAACACAACATTGTCAAAAGCCATGCTATCAATGGTTGAAGAATTTAACACAACATTGTCAGACCAAAAAAATCAACACGTTTCACCACTGTCATGGTCAACAGAAGATTAAGACCGTGGAAATAAACAGTCGAAATGATGCAAAAGATAATTACCAAAGCCATGCTAGCTCCCATTAACAGTTGCCCCTGGGCTCCACAAGGAACCATTCCTCATTTATCATGGATCCTTTCTTTTGTCTTCGCATGGAGGACAATAACTTGGTGCCATCATTTGTGCCACAACTAGCAATATTTTTTTGGCGTCATATGAGAAAAAGAAGTATTACTTGCAGACATCGCATGGACGTATGCACAGAGCCATCCGTGTGTGCCTGCAGTTCACACATTGTGGGAGGAACAAAGCCTCAAGGTTAATACCATATCTCATAAAACTATTTAGTGAACCTTATGACATGATTGCAAATTTTTGCAACAATGCTTCATGTTTCCAATTTTCCAAGACAAAAACAAAGAAAATGCCTTTTTCATTATCTGATGGCCTACTCACTCCTTTAGCAGAGATGGTCAGCTTTTAATACAAAATATTAGATGTCTGATGAGCTTAACAAAAGAGGTTCATTGGATTTATATGGTAGGTTATATGCATTAGCATACTAATCCTAAAAAGGATGGGTGGCAGCTCTTGATTCATGTAAAAGATAATCTTGACTCCATGTTTTAGGATGAATTAATTTTTTGGGGGGGGCAAGGAAGGATAAATTAACAGTGCAACTTATGAAGTAGTTTGAGTTCATCATAAACCATTTGGAATTTGTTCATTTTCTTCTTCAAACTTCGTGGAAGTTTAGGTGTGTTTTATCTTACTTTCGATCCAATAAAATTTCTAATGTTAGTCCCAATAAAGGCAACAATCTAAATCTTAAAAATATGCAATACCTATCTACTTATATAGACAAACATGGTTTATCCCTCATCATATGGCTCTACTATACACCCCTTTGGGGATGGTACAAAGCCATCTAAAAGAAAGTTGCCTAGGTCTAGGAACAACACCTTCTATTACACAAAAAATAAAGTTAGATCCATCCAACCACTGCTATATTCTATCAGTGGTTTATATGATAAGGCACTCTCATCAGCATAGTTCCATGAAAACTGATCAACCTGTGGTCTACTGATGATGCAAAATAATACTGTTGCCTCATAATGGTATAGAATACTAGGAGAAACAAGATTGAAATGAAATACACACACACGCACGCATGCTCTCACACACACATATACAAACATACATACACACATACATACATGCAGACAATGTGTGCAAAATATAAAGTCATTTTTCTATCTCACAGGAAATTATAGGTTACCTTGCAGCATGTTTCCAGCAGCATAAGATATTTGAAATAAAGTTGATCAAACTTGAATTAGACCATCCGCAAAGAGTATTCCTATCTTCAAATGGTAAAAATACAGTGGGACATCACCTTCTATTCGGAGATTGGACTGGGTGATGAAGTTCTTTGTTCTCTGCATCAACTAGTATTGTCTTAACCTAGTTGAGCTATAAATATATCATAGCCAGGAGGTTTTATCCCACTTATTTAGGATGAAAAAAAGGTGGTGGATCGCCACTTGACTTATGATACCAAGTAGAAAGATGGGATTTGTTGAACCTATTAACCCTAATTTAGGAGCTAAATCATATATTAACATTAGAAGAATGATGCAAAACTATAAGCACAATCATATGAGAAGATAAAATTACATTATACAGTAATACAAAAATCAAGACATATTCAGGTACTAATTGAGAATGAAATAAAAATTCATTTGATACTTCAAACTTATTTCTATCATTCCTTCTATAAGATCAACACTCCATCTTTTTATTATAATCACAGGAGCTGCACTAGTAAGTTAATCAATACTCATCTAATAGTTTAATTTAGCAGTGCCATCATTCTGAAAATTTAAATCAAGTCTTGCAATAATCATTAGCACTGTCATCTCTTTCTTTGGTAAATAACAATGTGATAATGAAAGGAAGATCTAAGCATGATTCGCATAAAAATCAAAGTTATTAGTGGCCTGATGGTGAACTATAACCTTTTTCTATGTTTAGAAATATAAACAAATTTAATTCATCATATTTAATATGCCTGTACACAATACTTCATCGAAAGCTATCACTTTCCTTGATTTTAGATGTAGTGTTGTGTGTCCATTTTTGCAATCAAATTAGCATGGAGAAATTGGTCGGTGTCGCAGAGTTAAAATCATATGGTACATCATGTCTCATTCTTTAACTAGCCATTAGGCCATTTATAGGATCAAGCGCAAGCTATATCATTGGCAAAATCTACCTATAATATGTCAGCACCAATGTACCCAGTATGGAATGGCCATGTTTTTCTTTGAAACACACAAGGATAAGATCAAATTGATGGGTGGCTTCTTCCATCTCATTTCAACTTTTATCAAGGATATGTGGCAGAAGGTTTTGTATCAAGGATAAGATCAAATTGATACACCAAAATACTGACATATAGGTGGGGGAAGTGCCTGTGCTATAATCATTCAAGTCCAAATTTTTGAGTATGTACCATCTAAGAATTAAATCTAGAACATCCGGTTTAAGTAGAGGGGTGCGAGCACCATGCAAGCTCTAGTTCATAGATCTCCACACTCAATTGGGAGCCAATGGAAACATCAAAGGGCTAAAACCTCTAATACTTTGTAGTAGTGCTTAAAGTATGACCAGGGGAAATTTTCTCCTTGCTTGGAAGAATTAAATTGACTTGCAAGTTTCATCACATCTAGATAAGGTTTTCTGGATAGATCAAAGTGTAATCCAAAGAGTTTGAGAGCAATAATGCTTGGGCTTTTTCCCTCTTCAAATACTCTGCTTCATTGCTAACCTTATGTCCACCACCTCTGTCTAGTTAAGCTTTTTTTTCAGTTAAAACAACAGAAGGGCTTGCTACAAAGCATCAAAGTTTATTCGACTCCTATCTTAAAAATTAATTTCTATGAATTTATATGATACTAATTTATTCTATTTTCCATCCTTTTAGAAGGAAACTTCCAGAGGACGCAATAGGTTTTCCTTTAGAAAGCATATGGAAATTGATAGGCGCACTCCATGTAGTGTGTGCCCAGGCTTTTCTCCTGCTTCTGAAGTGCTTTTTGGTCATTGACTGGTACTTCCATTTCATATAAGAAGCAAGCACAACAATCTACTGTGGCACATTATAGTCGTTTTTGAATCAGTGAACATGCCAAGGTCGAGAGATGGTTACATTATAGTTGTTTTTGAATAGCTGCAGTCAATTGCTATTGGAAGGAAATCTATTTCCCACTTGTTGGTGGTTCAGTGAGGATCCAAATCCACTATTCTATCGTCTTGGTGGTCCAGAAGTGATCATCTAAAATTGTTTTACCAACTAGAGGACAAGTACAGCAGGTGTAGAAGGGGGGGTCTACCCTGCGTGACACTAAAGTTTAGCACGCACGATGTCTCAATACTGCCATTCCTGTTTTGTTCCCCTTTAAAAATTTTTAGACGGGCCTTGCCATCTGTGCTCTTGGCTGTATTCTCATTGGCTGCTCGTCAGCAAGGATCTGCTTGCCTTTGGTCCTCTGCCAAAGGATCGGCCAGCACCCATGGGACCGGATTTAATATGAGTTCAATGAATCTTTTTGCAATCTTGCCCCTAGATACTTAAATGCATTAGGTTGTCCAGACTGTGTAACTGCCAAATTCCAAAGATGAGCTGCAGGTGGACATTAATATCATTCATCTTTACCATCCAATTTTACCATCATGAGAGCGCATACTAATGAGCATTTAGTTCTATATTAGTTGCAGTACCTTCTAATTAGTCTTTTTAGGTGTAGTTTTGAATGGTGACAAATGGTATCAGAGGGAGTCTAGTCGATGGCTTATGTAGATCAAAAGTTAATAGAGATGGATTCTATATGTTTGTGATTGAATTCAATTGGATTTGAATATAAATTTGGACAAGAATTGTTAGCCTAGTAAAGATGCCAATATTTGAATGAAAGGAGTATATGAGAGCCCATGCTGATGAATATTTTATCTCACATCGATCATATATTAGATAGATCTTGAATACTTATGTACATTAAAGAAACTAAAATAATACTTTCACGCTGGTCTTTTTGAATGGGCATAGGCTATGGTAATTATAACTAAACCTTTTTAAGGGCAACAATCGATGCTTAATTATTTATTCTTATAGGCCTTGGAGAGCACTAATCTTCAGCAGAAGGGTTCAAGGACTGAAAAAAAGGAATAAAAAACTCAAAAATGTGAAGCTTGAATTCAAGCTCCGAGAATCTGGTATAACATTTTACATCTAAAGCACAGTGCTATATTTAGTTGTCATCTAATAGAGAGTTTAAGGGTATATCATCTATCACTTTTAAAATATATTCTGGTTCTAGTTGTAGAGTTGGTGCTGTAATGTATACTGTTCTGCATTTCAACTTCTGTCATCTACCCCTTAATTTGTTTAAAGGCATAATGAAGGCCATCATACAGTTTGCCAACGTCATGTATTCTAATTGATTTCGGCTGCAAGTTTTTAGTTGACCATAGAGAGAGAAGAGTGTTCTCGAGTACATGGCATATGGCACAAATGTATTAAATGAGTGAAATGGAGTGACATAATAAGCGAAGTCATACTGCTGTTATACTGTCCTACTCATGCACTAACCTGAAACTTCCCTAGAAGGAGCCACTGAAACTTAACATCCGTCTAGTTTTTTTTTTATTTTTGCACCAAACGCGTGATAGATGAGACATACTCCTCAACCTATCATTCCTTTTTTTTTAAATTTTTTTGCTGCTTTAATTCCTTGCTCCCATGGATGCATGCATGTGTGAGTTTGAATTTGTAAGAATCATTGAAGAAAAAAAAACTCATTTGACATTCAAAGTAGGCCATCGATCGAGCTAAAATAAATTTAAAAATGATAATTTTATTCCAATCCAATGAAAACTCACTTCGTTCTGCTCAAACTAAAGTTAAAAAGTAGATTTAAAATAAAACTAAAAACTTTGTGAACGAGGTTAAAATGAAGCTAATTTATATACTTTTCATTATAAATCTGCTTTAAATCTATCATTTTAAAATATATTTTTAAAAAAAAATAAAAGAATAGAAGCATAGCAAAAG
The DNA here is from genome assembly GCA_017589505.3 of Metroxylon sagu. Classification (NCBI taxonomy): domain Eukaryota; kingdom Viridiplantae; phylum Streptophyta; class Magnoliopsida; order Arecales; family Arecaceae; genus Metroxylon; species Metroxylon sagu. The sequence goes on from JACVBY030000457.1 coordinate 465,399, forward strand.
AACAGGGATCCTTATTTTCCAAGAGAGTCCGGACTAAAAGAAGTGCAAATCGGTCCTAGCTTTGCTGGTTGCTATTTCTAATCAATATCAGGACTTGTAAACTATGCTAGATGGTCTCCTGCTCATCATAATTTAGCTATGTATTTTCTTGCACTCATACAAGCTCCTATCATTTATTAATCTATTATTGGAGGGAGAAATAATGTGAGACCCATGGGGCATAATGCTTACTTGGCAAGATATGGTCCGTCCAAATTTGGGCTATCCTGCAGGCATAAACGATAAAGGAGGCAACCAGCCAGGCTTCCTAATTGTTTAACCGAATAAACTGCTATAATATTCTAAATTAGAGAAGCCACGCTGAGCTTGCCTTAAAATAACCAGAGCACCCCAATGGGTCCGACTAGTCTGGGAACCTATGCTGAAAATAAATAAATAATGGGAAGGAAAACGAGGTGGACTTGGCGGACTAAAGGAGGATGAAAACATCTGTCCTAACTTGTTGGATGGTTCAAATTACTCCAAAGCAAGAGAATATCAAAGTGAAAACGCTGAAGGAATTTTCTCAGAAAAAACCACTGAAGGATGAAAAAAGCGGTCACAAGTGAATTTCTACAGCATTTTCTTATAATTTTTTTTGCTACAATGAACGGCTTTTTCACTTTGCTTTTAAGAGGTTCTGTTTGCAGTTATGTTTAGTTAGTCGATGATCAATAATATTAAGTTTATCAGTATAGTTAAGTTCAGATTTAATTATTCTTTTTATTCTTCAATTCACACATATCATATATCGTATATATGCAAAGCGTAAAAAAGATGAGATAGTTATGAAATCCGTATGGATTTAAAGATGAAAAAGTCGATTATATTGAAAGCTTCGAGTATTGTCAAAGCTCAACTCTTAAATTTACTATTATATAAGAACATAAAAATTTATAGAGAAGTTGTGACTCAAAGTACGCTCATCATGTGAAAGAATAGTCTGATGGTATTTCAAAAATATATGATCTGAATTTTACTAGACCTATAAATAAAATATAAAAATATATATATAAAAAAAAGTTTAGAAGGTTGATATGTGTACTTACTATATTTATGTTTTTTTTTTTATAACAAACAAAGCATAACAATAAATTGAAATCTTAGAAACATCACTCCACAGGCATCAGCATTGATAAGGTCTGTCCAAGTACTATGCTGTCCAGAAGAAGCTTTCCGGTTTATTAGAAAATCAATAACTTGATTTGCTTCATCGTGTGCATAGCAACAAGTGAACGAAAGAAATGCTGAAATAGTATAAAATAACAATCGCAAGCAAGGAAGCAGACACTACGCTAATTGTTTGGTAATCTAGAAAATTATTATGGTTGAATCATCTTCTAGCTGAATATGAGACATACCAATAAGTGTATTTATGTTTATTCCGGCAAATTGTAAGGATTAGTATGTTAGTGGCTAATTATTGAAGCCCACAATATTTGAAAATGACCCAGGTGACGATAATGTATCCAAACTAAAACAGTGCCACAACTTTGTGTCGTTGTTCGGTCTATTTAATTAGCAGTCGAAAGATTCGAAGTTTTTTGGGTGGACCAGATGTTTTATATATATATATATATATATAATCAGATCACTCTCACATCCGACGAAATTGCGTCCAGCCGGACCCCAATACAATCTTGCTTCATGTTTTTTGACTAGCTGGACCAAATTGGTTCATCTTTCATGCAATCCGACCCCACGCGGCTCAATACCAAGGGCCAGAATAGCTCCATGGCACGCGCAAGCTGGCCCACTCCACCCAGCGCAGACAAAAATATTCCTCTAATCTTCCACCTTTTCCTCCTTTGTCTTGCAATCTTTCCTTTGTTACCATGACCCATGCTTTATGCAATTATCTTATGATTAAAGTTGGGAAACGGCCAACTAGCAGCCTAGCGGGCTGGAATTTTACTGTTGAAGCATTGAGATATTTTTCGTCGCATTTGGTGCGGAAAAATTTTTAATCATATCTGCCTGCCTGCCAGGTGATTGATGAATTTTCGCTCGCGTAGCTACGATAAAATAGCGCTTGACTTAAGAGTTTGAGGGAAAAAAATAAGAGGAAAACAAGCACCTTCCAGGGCAAAGCCCAGCTCCCACAAGGAGACTATTTTGTTGCCTAGTAAATTAATATTAATCAAAGTGGACTCATGTTGTGACCCCTCGCCCCCTCCCTCTTAACTCCTTTCACAAGAAAACTAGAACCAAACCCGGCATCACCCAGAGCCCAAACGCCATCAGAGACCAATCTTTCCCCGTGTCTGCTCCCCGAATCACGAGTGCCTTCGAATATTACGCATCGATCCATTGGGGCGGCTAAATATACTAAACTAATACCAACCACCAAGGTAGCGGCCGAGTAGAAAAAGACGCTCTCCGTTTATTATAAGCACCTCTCCCTCCCCCTCCCCCTCCCCCTCCCCCACCACCACCAAGCCGAGAGGGCGTTTAAGGGGTGGAAGAGGCAACGACCACCCTTCTCATGGACCTAAGAAGGTCCAACTCCGTCCCCACGCCGCCGAAACGCCGCCACAAGCCGGAGGTTCTTCTTGGCAAGTACGAGGTCGGCCGCCTCCTCGGCCGCGGCACCTTTGCCAAGGTGTACTTCGCCCGCTCCCTCGCCGACGGCGCCGGCGTCGCCGTCAAGGTCCTCGAGAAGCCTGAAGTCCTCGACAGCGGCATGGCCCCACGAGTTCTCCGCGAAGTCTCCGCCATGCGCTGCCTCTCGCATCCAAATATTCTCAGGCTCCACGAGGTCATGGCGACCAAGTCCAAGATATATCTAATCATGGAGCACGCCGCCGGCGGCGACCTCCTCTCCCGCGTCGCCCGCCGCGGCCGCCTCGCGGAGCCCACCGCCCGCCGCTACTTCCAGCAGCTCGTCTCCGCCCTGCGCTACTGCCATGCCCGCGGCGTCGCCCACCGCGACGTCAAGCCGCAGAACCTCCTCCTCGACCGCGACGGCAACCTCAAGGTCTCCGACTTCGGCCTCTCCGCGCTCCCAGACCAGCTCGGCGACGACGGCCGCCTCCACACGGCCTGCGGCACTCCGGCCTACACCGCGCCGGAGGTCGTCCGCCGGAAGGGCTACGACGGCGCCAAGGCCGACGCCTGGTCGTGCGGGGTCATCCTCTTCGTGCTGCTCGCCGGATCGCTTCCGTTCGACGACGCCAACCTCGCGCTCATGTATAGAAAGATCCACAAGCGGGAGTACGAGTTCCCGTCGTGGATCTCCGGGTCGACACGCCGGCTGGTGGCGAGGCTGCTCGACCCGAACCCGGAGACGAGGATGACCATTGAGGCTTTGGTGGATCACCCTTGGTTCAAGCGGTCGCTCAGCCTCGACTCCCAGCTCAGTCTGATGGACTTGCGACCCCGAGACGATCAACCGGACGATGGCATCGCTGCATGCGCTGCTACCGCGATGAACGCTTTCGACATAATATCCTTGTCGGCGGGATTAGATTTGTCGGGCTTCTTCGATGATCGGAAGAAGAGGGAGAAGAGGTTCACGTCGACGGCGCCGATGGAGATGATCATGCAAAGGATCGAGGAGATTGGTGCGAAACTGGGCTGCTTGGTCGAGAGGAGAAAGGGAGGGGCCGTCGGGTTGGGGAGGTGGGCTTCGGTGGTGTTCGTGGTGGAGGTGTCGGAGGTGGCGTCGCCGCTGCTATTGGTGGAGCTGAGGGTGGAGGACGACGGCGCAGGTGACGGCGAGGGATTTGACTGGGGATCATTGAAAGCAGAGCTAGGGGACATTGTTTTTGCTTGGCATGGTAGTGAGGATTCCTGACGGTGGTAGGGGACCCCAGATTGGCTGTAACGTTAGTGTAAATAGAGTGTTTCGTAGAATAGAGAGAAGTGTTTGTTTCCTTTGATTCACAATAATTTTCTTTGTTTCCTTCTTATTTTTGGTTTGCTTTCTATTCTTCCGTTGTCGTGAGGTAGATGATGGATTGGACTGAGCATTAATTCTTGGCCAATTGGAGGTCAGCAATTCGGCATGGGAAGAGACTGGTGGTGGGGAAGCGAGTATCAACATTATATTCCAGAGAGGAAGAGGGCGGAACATTTCTCAGCAAATTGTTGACATCCTTTCAGGCGTAGAAACATATATATATATATATATATAGGAACTGGATTTGTTCCATGCTGTTTAGTTGTAAAAATTTTCAATTCCCATCTTTGTGAGTAAAAAGTTTGTGCTCATCGTATTTTGTTTAGAACAAGGTCTCTCTCTCTCTCTATTTTTTTTTTTGGGTTGTCTTTTGGGTAAGACGGAACCAGTCTAGCCTCCTACTTGCTTGCATTTTCTTTCTTCTCTCCCTTGAGGAAAGCCTGCAAGTAGTTTCTGATACAGTAATTCGTTGCCCAATGGATGAGTATGTTAGTAGTCACCTGCAACACGGAATGCAGCGTTACAGGCAACTACGACCCTATTAAAATCATTTTAACTGAGCCATGCTTTAGTAGACCAGGTCTACCTGGTTGGCTTGTGTTGACTTCCGTTGCCATGAGCCAAAATTTATGGTGGAATGATGAAAGCTGATAGCCTATAACTGAGAAGACGTTTGAAGGATGGAAGCCTATTCTCCCAGAGGGAGCGCAATCCTAATCCTAATAGTATCATAATGCTAACCTGCCCAACTTAGTGGAACTTAGTGAAGTTGCTTACTTGCTCGCTGTGACAAGGAAACGTACAGAAATCACTAGCTTCCATCTCTGATGGTAGCATTCCTCTTATCTGTTCTTCCACCATTAAAAATACTAATAATAATAAAAAAAATTGTCAGATTTATATCAGCCCCCTCTTATCTCCTATAGCTTATTCACAGGATTTCCCATCACATATTTTCGAAGCAATTTTCATTTTTAACGCCACTAATACTCTAATCATTAACAAATTGCTTGGAAAACCATGCACTCGTTTCCTGTGTCCATTTTCCAGAAGGAGAAACTGGTCTCTGGGTCACGGGCTTGGACACTTTCTTAGATCATCTCAAAAATGGAAAAAAAACAATGAGGTCACGTCACAAAAGAATTATGGGAATTATGGGCCGTCAAGTACACTCGCGATGCAGTGGCATTATGCTCCGTCATGTAAACAGATTGAGACATGTGATCACACGTCCTTCGTCACGGGGCGGGGCGAATATCTCGTCTAAGCCCACGAAATTAGTGGACTACAGTTCTTGTTCCTATGATAACTCGCACTAATTCAACAGTTCTTTCATATCAAGTTGAATGCCTTGATCTACGCAGGAGGCAGCCAAGCACAGGGAACAAGCAGATCTTTCATACAAACCTAAGGTCCTCAATATAACTAATTTCTCGCCCAACGATAATTGATAAATAGACTAGCTATTATTTGCAACACCTCCACACATCTTGTCATGCAAATCTGTTTTGGAGTTTACCTTCCAGGAGACTGCGACACCCTGACATTTTGGCTTGAATAAAATAGGAAAAAAAAACTGCAATGCACTCGAGAGGGCTTTGATAAGTCCGCTTCTCGCAAAATTTATGTGGATTGAGAGGGACTCCTGAACCGAGCTTAAAACTGTGTTCATAACTGATGTAGATAACTTGGCATGTAATTTCTTTTGCTCTGATTATAGTGCATTTTAACAGCACAATCCAAAGGCATCATTGTTTGCAGTGGTTTGAAGTCTTTCAGTTACTTTCAAATTGCAATCATATAACAAACTATTATCTTATTCGAAACATATTTAGGGTTTATACTTCCGAAGGTGTTTATACTTCCAACAAACAATAAAGACTGCAAATAATGGCCAACTCGCAGTATTTTAACTTCTGGCATCCATGATTTTCATAAAATGTGTAAACGAACCGAAGATTTAGACACGTAATGCTTTTGAAGTGCAACTTTATTGCTTGTGCAAAGTATTAAGACCCAATTTACATATGCTATTTTTCTGCATCAACTATAGGATGACTAGTATTACTCAAAATGGTGCTGGCTCCTGGTTTTCTTTTTTTTATTTTACCCTTTCTTTTTAAAAAAAAAAAAAATACTTGCATCCAAACTGCAGTAAAGCATCTCTGTTGTCCTTTTACACCTGTTTCAAACTAGACGAGAATGACAAAAATAGAGGAATCCATATATTACTTCAAGCAAAAATTAAGCACTAAGTTGAACAGCTTACATGCATTATTAAACGAAAACTAGTACAAATTCCCAAGTATGAAAATTTCTTAGATTCTGATTAGCATCAAGCAAGACGATTCCACAAGCATCAACGATGGACAGAACAACTGCTGACTAGACAAGAAACCACAGATGGTGCCATATGTAGCATCCGAAATGAGAATCAAATAGATTGTCTTCAAAATGCACATATAGTTGACAACAACAACAGTAGGCAGTTTTCGAATTTTTTATTTTTTAATTTATACCTGGTTTTGTTTGCTGTTGACAGCAGCCTCAGGATCCCATTGAGCTGCATCCCATTGCACAGACCCACACGAGCTTGGACCCCCACAGATCCTTTTCTGGAGGTGCTCAAGACTAGCCACCCGTTGGAGCGACGTGGTCCTACCCATCTTCTGGCCAGCCACAGCACCATGCACAACATCCTTGATTGGAGGGGCAGGGGCAATCTGAGGGATACCGGTATTGATACTCTGGTCATGCGAAGGGGACTGGAAGTAGTGGCTTGGGTCATCTTGGATAGGAACAGCAGCATCGGAGGTAGCATCAGATGGACTCCCACTGAAAGGCATGCCGATTGTTGATATGTCGGAGATGTTAGGGTACATTGGATTCACACCGGTAACTCTCTTCACGGTGTCCTCTGCCATCTTCACCTGTATGTATAGAGATATTAGCCTATTTGCAAACACATGACCAGTTAGGCCCACCTATATTTGGAGACAATTTCAGTAAAAATATAGGATCAAATGCAATTTTTCTCCAAAGAAAATCATCCAATAAAACTCTAGCTGTCCATTTTCACAACCATGGCATGCCACACCAGTGCGAACTGCTGCCCGTATCAATACCTAACCTACGAAAGATGTACCAAGTCTCAGAATGTTGAACCAACCAGCATACTGGGCATACCGATACTGTACCAGTGTGGTACCGATCCACGGTCTAGCACCGAAACGGTGAACCTTGATCAGGACTATCAAGTTGTTTCTATTTCCATGATCAAGACTGCCTACATCATTCATTAGCTTCAAGCTATATGCTAGATTGCATGGATGAGATAATAGGCAAGGATTAGACCAAGCTTTAAGCTGGCAAGCACAATGAGTAATAAAATCTATTACTACATTTAACCAAACTTATGAGAGACTGCCAACTACTCAAGCAAAAATTTCAACAAGCCTGGAACAGGCAGAACAGCTAATACGAGCCTAAACAGAAGGGAACTGAAAAAGAATCATTTTAAACAAGGGAGTTTCATAGATAATTAGCATACCTTTGCTCTTAGAGTCTCCACGTCTGCTTTTAGTATCATCATTTTAAACAAGGGAATTTCATAGATAATTAGCATACCTTTGCTCTCAGAGTCTCCACATCTGCTTTTAGTATCCTATTATCCACAGCAGCTTCATTGTACTTTTGGTTGAAATCAGTAAGACGCTTTAACAATGATGAGTTTTCAACTCTTAATTGTGAGACCTACATAACAATGTCATTTAAGTCAACAAAAATCATGGTATTGTTTGCAAATTACAAGAAAACAGACTGATGAAACTGGACCTGTGCCTCAAGCTCACTCAAATGTGCTTGCTTTCTTCTCCTCGAGCGTCTTGCTGATTCTCGGTTTGAAATCATCCTGGTGAAAAATAAATCAAATTGAAATTCAACAAAACAAATTACAAATCTAAAGCATTAGAAAGGTTAAACCTGTAGAAGCCTTCACAACAGATGGTAGGACCAACAAACTAGCAAACATCTATGCCAACTTAAAGGTGTAAAAGGTCCTATGGAAGATGACATGTTCCCCGTGGATAAGGGATTTAGCTCCTGCAGGAATGGGCTAGTATCCTTGGTATTACTATTCTAAAACAGGACATCAGTTCTCGCTTGAATTGTGATGTCCATACCAAGGTTTTAAATATCATAGGATAGAGATGACTCGATTTTTCCACGAAATTAGACATAACGCGTCTCATCCTATTCTTATCTCCAACTAGTCAGGTGTCCCAATAATTGCTTAGAATGCTTTTTTTCTTAAAAAAAATTATTTGCAAAGCTTTAGCATGTTATAAATATATTTAAACTTCAAAAGTTATATTTTTATAATAAACTAGATCTATTTAAAATCAGCACCATAATGTATTACAGCTAAGACAGGATAAGATGAGATGGTTGAAACCAGTCCTGAAATCTTTCTAGGATGGGATGGGACAGTTGAAATAGCTCTCGTTCCACCAAGACTTGAATCACTGGTCCAAAGCATCCTGGTTATTGTCCCAGTTACATCTTAACATTTAGGATGGACTAGGACGGTCAAGAATAACCAAGATACAATTTTTGTTTTTTCTTTTTTTTTTTTTCATCTTGCCCCTTTTATTCTTGTTGTTTCAGACTGTCTTGGTCCATCTTGATCACATCATCCCATCCTAATACAACACCATCCTGTCTTGGTGCATACCTTCCCAAGAGCAAACTGAGACTGAACATAGTGCCAAGATTTAAACCCTTGCTATAGATGATAACACAAGGCATGTAGATATTTTTTTTGAGTCACTGCTACTAAATAATGTGACATAAGTGGAAGAAAAATAGTAATAATAACTAATTTCTAAATAAGCATGCAAACATCTTAACTAAAATGCAACTTATGATGCACCTTGTTCATAAAAATAGAGATTAGTTTGGTCATTTTTACATGATATAGAAATTGGCATCTAGTAAACTTGCTTTTCTCAACACTACGTTCTTATAACTTGGACTTAAATGCACCACTTGCCATCAGTTTTATATCCTAGTCATGGAAGTGTTTGCATATAAACATATCACTTTTCAGCTGAAGTAAACAATCCTGGACACCTACACAGAAAGCAATATGGTACCACAATCCTTGGTTCCCAAAATACACTACTTTATGATTTATGACATGCACTCTGACTACACCAAGCAAGATACTAGGAACAGGTATCAGAAGCATCCGACTAGTATAACAGTCCGCTACCAGGTGTCTATGTGGGTGGCATACATAGTACTGCTTCCCTACCAGTATGATCTGGGATGCCCAAAATGGACCAATATAATCCAGCACTTACCATGGTAACGAATCTTCAAACTTAGTGGCTTAAAGTGTCTCATGCACTTTCGATTCACGTTACACATCCTTGTACTTCTTTTTTTCCTAATATCTTAAACTATATAAAAGCACAAGTAAATTTCTGTCCATAGGCATTTGTAACCATTAGATTTAGAGTACATCACAATGGCTGTCCATAATTTTACCAACTTTAATTAACAAATTTGCCTTCATAATATACCAGTTTAGTTGCATGCAAAGGCAATTCCAATTAGTCCTACCAATTTCCTATTAGTAATTAAGATTATATCAAGAATTTGATTTAAATATTTATCTTAGGAACACATTAATTTACAACCATACACTTTAATATAAATACCTCGCATCTTTTCTACATTCTCCATATATTGATGTTATTTCAGATAATGACCAGTAACCTTCCCTCAAATCCAAGTGTTCAAAAATTAAAAACCTAGGGTTAATATCTTTATGTTTTCTGACGGTTTCATAACCTGAGAGAATTTTTTCTCTCTTCATATTTTTTCTAGCTTATATATTATTTTTCTTTTCCATTAATTATTTGCCCACAAGACATTGATCAAACACTCAAGATGGAGAAATCAACGTTCTGCAATGTAATGACTATATGTTAAATATGTAATGGCTATATGTTAAATATTCTTATTTTCAGTATTACAATTTTAACATGATTGCCACAAGTACTACACTTGTAGCATAAAATACAGTTTTTTTGGCAAGAACCATCAGCTAGTTCGCACAGTCTAGTTGCCAATACATGTTGATATGTTATTGAATTTTAGAAACAACGGTGTCACATGGTAACTGTTGTCAGAAAATCTTTTAGAGGCTGAAGTGCTGGCCACTTATGGACATTGATGACTAGGTAACATCACATGGAAGGTGCTTCAATATACTTAGTTAAGTTGCCTAAGCCTTGTTTAAGCCAGCCGGCTCCAGGAAACACTCAATGCATGATAGAAAAACTGCAAGTTTGTCTACCTGCTATGCAACTTGCAACATGCATTAGTTGCTTTACTTTCCTCAGTAACAGGAAAACACAAGTGGTCTGTACAACTGGTTTATAATGTTTAGTAAATTAAAAAAAGCTGACATGCGCATTCTCTGGTTTATAACTGCAAGTTTGTCTACCTGCTATTTCAAAGATATTTTGTTAACCAACAATAATCAATAGTGACAAGAACTGCTACAAATGTCACACAAATTACTGTTCATGCACTGCCGCACTTCTTTCATTATCAATTCAAAACCCATAAAGATCATTCCCTAGAGTTCAATGAGACTGCTGAAGGTCCATTCTCCAAGAATGGTTAACTCTGAGAGCTGAAAAATGCATAAGCCTTATGCTATGCTGCAGATTTATAAATCTATAATATTAAAGCATAATGTGGCCCTAATTGTTTAAAGTGGAGAAGAATTCACTGACACTATTCCAGAGACATTTTCAACAAACAAAGACTGAATTCAAACAGGGGGAAAAAAAAAGAATGAATAATATTTTACGCGATTTTACAGATTAATAAACTCAATATCATTATTTGTATAATATAACATCCTAAACTGATATATATCAGACGCAGACATGGCATGCACTTTTAAGTATCTGTACTACCTACTTTGGCAAAGGCCTATCAAGTTCAGAAGCAACATGATAATGATACTAGCTGGATAAATACATAATCATGTTTACCTCCTTACACGCTTTGCATCAGCAGGGTCCATATTTTCTGTTGTTTCTGCTTCTCCTTCAAGTTCCTCATCATCTGACTGCTCTCTTGATGATCCACTGGTAGTTGGCCTCCCTTGGACACCTAAGTTCTGCATGACAGGAGGGGCTGCACCTCCACTTGGTCCACTACCTGCTTTTTGTTGCACATTAGAACCATTTCCTCTCATGAATATGTAAATGCAAAAGGAGAAAAAGAATGAATGAAAGAAAAAAAATATATTTCATGTTAAGAAAACAGATCCATGCACCCCAATGTGTTCATAAGAAGTGGCAATCCACCAGCGATATTTAAATTGAGTATAGGGATAATGATATAATAGGAACATATGAGATCAGTAAAACAATAACTAAATTGGAAAAAGAAGATAAAAGGAACATTTTCGAATATATTGACCAAGTCAATGTATGTTATAATTTATAGGAAAATAAAAAACCTGACTAGCACCATGCATAACTTGTCGGTATACATGGTGATCTTTTTCCTTAAGGAAGAAGATTTATCTAACAATGGCATTACAAGATAGGAGGAAGAAGCAACAAGAAAGAACTCTCACAGAACAATGAATTAGAACTAGATATTTTAATCCATCAAGTTGTCCTTTGTTATGACTAAGCACCATTATTTATAGTTATATGACCTCTTGAACCTTTCCACAAATGTGTCCCCATGTATCTCTTGCAAATAAAGAAAAAATGAGAATATTCCATACAAATGCCTTTTAATAAGATTTTTGACTCATCTTGATGTCAATTGAATAAGATCTATGACTTATCTTAATGTCACTTGATTAGATATGATTACCAACTCATTTTGATATTAAGGCCTTGTAAATCAGCTCAGATCTTATTGATACTGGTCATATTTAATTAGATCTCCAAGATTATTCCTTAATCTAAAGTAACCTTCTAAATCTGATGTGGGTCCTACCAACGTTGAACTCCTTGGTTCCTTTGGTCAGCATTTGACATATACTGGTTCGAGAACATGCCAACTAAGTCCATGGCATGTGCATCACTACTACTGCAACACATTAACATAGAATAGGATGGCATTATGTCATAGACATGATAATCTGGTGACTCATAACAAATGTGGGAGTAATAGGGAAGGGATTAGGTAGTAGAAAGGAATGGACTAAGTAACAATTTTCTTCCTTCTTTTCTGCTAGGGGAGGGGGTCACAAAAGGTACCTTCAAAGGATTGCGAACCATAAATCAAAGCATCATCAATAAACCTTATAAGACACATTCCTATGAAAATCATACTTCATATGACCTATTACACTCTGAGCATTATTTCAACATTGGTCATCTAATACTTCTGTCAAGAGTTCCAATTAAACAATCACCCTCACGTAGTCTCATCAACCATACCAAGAATCCTTGCTTGTATACAACATAGTATGCAGCCATAGTAATGCCACACAATTTACAAATCAGTCATGGTCTAAGCCTATCACACCTAGAAACTTTCTATCTAGTTCTCCATATTTGATGTTACCACAAAAATGTTTTCAAAACAGTTAACGTTTAAGGTTGAGATGCTCCTCTTCATTGGCCAACACATAAATTACCCATGGTTGTTCACCATTATTTACCCACTATCAACCAAAAACCACATGTCATTTCTCCAATCTTACCTCTCCCACCAATTATAAACATCCCAAACCCAATAGTCCATCATCCTAGAATACTGCAAATCATTATTTGTTTTTTCAACACACAGTGAGCCCTTCAAATTTAAAATTCACATCATTCATCATGATTTGCAATATTTATAAGCAAAACTCGAATATTTTAGGTAGGTTTACAACTTGGGTCTCAATCAAACCTGATTGGCCCAACTTGCTTGTTTGGTGGAGTTAGGTCGAAGTTTTCTGACCTTGGGTGGCGCTCGGGCTCAGAAATCCCAACCCAACCCCAGATTACACAGCCCAGCCCAACAAATAACTAATTAATTTTTATTTTTCAACTAGATAGTTAAATGCTTTGTTTACTTATATTTTAGCCCTACAAAGTAGCAGAATTGTGTAACTGCACCCACATAAGGTCTTAGCCAATACAATTGCTAAACCGAAAAAAATGCCCAAAAAATTTCCTCAACCTTAAATTACCTGCACGTCCCAGGTTGGGATGGAGAAATTCCAGCCCAATATAAGGATGGGAGATTTAATGGTTGGGTTGGGTTAGGCTAGGTTAGGGTGAGCCCTCAAACTACCCAACCCACCCAACTTGAAACCCTAATTTTTGGGGCTCTTACCTCTACGTAAAGAAATCGTAACAAAAAAAAAAAAAAAAAAAATCAATGACATTATTTTAGAAGTAAAAGGTAAATCTAAAGTTTTCTTTTTTACTTGCTTTTTTTTGGATAAATACAGGAATAGTAGAAATAGAGAGATGACAACATAAAAAATTGACATCACATATGTACAAAAAGAAAGAATTATGGGAAATTTACATGAGAAAGGGAAGATGGGTTTCCAGATAGAAATGATAGGATAAAAAAGAGTTGGTACTAATATGGATAACAATAATATGACAAGCTCAAAGAAGCAATGTTGCTGACTCTCCAATAACAAATAATGTGATCAACGACCAACAATCAGTAAGAAACAGTAACATCTGGCGAAATTAAGAATGTAACTTGGGAGCTTAACTTGTGAACTAAGCAACACTTTTATTTGGTTCATTTTTATGTACTTAATTTTTGCTGAGTTCTTGAATTTTGCTGCTCCTAAACTTATCAATTTTTACCTAGGCTGCATCTTTCTTTTAAGGGTAAAATACAAATTACTACCCTATGGTTTAAGTATTATCAAATTATACCCATGTGGTTTAAAATATTACACTTAGCTGCCATATAATTTAAATTCTATCAAATTATGTTCATGTGGTTTGACATTTATACTTAACTACTATGTATTTTAAATGCTATTAAATTATACCTATATAGTTTGAAAATGTCACACTTAACTACCCAGGTGTTTTAAACCTACTCCAGCTTTACTTAATATGCCTAAACTTTCATATGAATGTAATTTGATCATGTTTAAAACATATAGTAGTTAAGTTTAATATTTAAAACTACATGAATGTAATTTGATAGCGTTTAAAATACATAGTAGTTAAGTGTAATATTTTAAACCACATTGGTGCAATTTGATAATGCCTAAACTACAGAGCAGTAATTTGTATTTTAACCTTCTTTTAATTATGTTGCTAGCATGTCTGCTACATATATTTCCGGTATCACAGAAGATAGAATGTTTGCTGCATTATATTATGTCTTCTTTATACTTATCTTTTTTGATTAAATGTTGATATTTTAACGATGGACATGATAGTGTACAATGTATGGAGTATGGTAGTATGTTATTAGCCTATTTTATGAAACATAAACCATACTGTCATGAAGTCTCTTATAATTTGTGGCGAGGAATACTGCTGTATACAATTATATATGGTGTTCTATAATAAACTAATCATGCTTGTTGGATTTTTTTAAGCATAACATAGAGGAGGGTTGAAGGGATTTTAATCATATATATAAGAAAATTATTTATTTACTGTCATATCCTAGACATCATATCATTTTTTTTCCAGGCCATATTGGCATATCCGTATTGTGTCATATCCCTATCCATGCTTCCTTTGCAAGTTTTAGAAAGAATTCCCACGTACTAGCATAGATGTTATTCAATAGAGACTTAAGGACTCTTAGGAAAACCTTCTATCATTACTTTGAATCAAATACAATATACAATAGCAATCTGCATATATGCATGCATATATGTGTATATGTGTATGCACGCACATATATATTTACATATGTCTATATATGTGTATAATTTTTAAAAAAAAATGTCTTGCAGAAACTTGTGGAATTATTTTTTTGAGAAAGTACAGCTTGGAAAATGAATACCTTTGGCAGGAGCTTGAGATTCCAGTTGTGAAGCATCCAAAGACTTTGATTTGACGTCAGCTAAAGAAGAAGAATCCTGTGGATTTACAACAGAACCCTGCATAAATAATATAAACTAATTCAAGGGAAACACAAGACCACCTAAGCAGGACATTCAGCCCGTGGCTACCCTGAATGTTCAAATGAACATTGGAAGCATATATTTCCAGAGTGTGCTGAGCAAGTCTCAATGCAGAATCAGTTGCATGGCCACATAATGCTAGACATGCATCCACCAACTTGACCTTATCTCAGTCCATATATTTTTGGAGAGCAACGGGCAGACACCTACCTAGAGCAGTTAAGGGAATGAACACACACCCTTTTACCTCCAACTTCATCCATGTTGGTTGTGTTGGCTGGACACACATGAGTAATGCTCTACAGATTCTGAATTTGAAGCTAATGGTATACAAATTAAGTAGATAGCAGGAATTCTTTAGCAACATTTATTTAGGGGAAAGGAGTAAAATAAAGCAGGAAAGAAATTGGATGTGGTATGAGCAGCATACTGAAGCATCTCCAGGGATAAATCAGTTTCATTTACAGCACTCTTACGGATACCAAAGATGGAGATGTCAAATGGACAATTGGATGGTACATGATCCAAACATTTAGTCTAGAAAAATAAGTTCTCTTGCAAAACACGTCTTCCTTTTCCAATGCTTATAAATGAGTCTCTTATAAATCACTTTAGAGGTTCCAAATGTCTCAAGGTTATGCGCCACCTCCCATCATTATAACTATTGCAAGAAATGATTAGTATAATGTATGTTAACATGTTAAAATTGCGACAGCGAAGGGCCAAATTGTGCCCTACATTCTTTCTTCATTCTAAGCACCACATCCTCATTTTTTACAAGGGGAAGGTTTATCATGTAAGCATTTGCTTGGTACTAAGTTGTTCAACAGCCACCTTAAGGTTCATGGATAATTATTAGGATGAACATTGCTCCTTGATTAATAGCTTCCTCTAAGGTGGCAAGCTCTAAACTTGAGTAGGGGCAGAAACTAGACAATTCATGGTTGAAACTCAAGTCCTCATTCAACTCCAATGCTTTGGACACAAGGAATGTGATGACTGCAATATTTATTCCTTATTTCTAAAACATTCAAATAATTATATGGTAAAATGAACAACATATTACGACAGTACAGACAATAATGATATCAAGAGAAAATGAAACTACAAGCGCATGTACAAAAATTAACTCCCTTGATCGTAGAAATAGAAACCAAATCCATACCCAACAAGCAAAATTCCCAAAATATCCACATCTTTCAATATATTCTAATCTAAGAGAAAGCAAAAGAAACTTTTGCAGATGAAGGAAAAGAAACTTTTGCAGATGAAGGATTAAAGAAAAAATCTCAAAGCAAGAGAAGATCCCAGTAATTTAATCTAATACCAAAATCAATTAAACATAGCAGATAAACAATAAATGCAAAGATTTGAAACATAAGGACCGTAATTTTACCCGAGACATGGCAACTGCAGCACAGTACATTTCAAGCTGCTGCCTCAGAAGCGCAGCACACTCTTCAGGATCAAGATGCGCCGGTGGATCGGACGGCGGACCCTGGGGCACGGTGGCGGCGGCGGTGGCGGCCGCGGGCGCCTTGATCTCGATCAACTGGTCATCTTTCCCTCTCCCCCCATCTTTCCCCCCACCACCAGAAAAATTCGAAGCAACGACAGAGGCAGGAACGGGACTAGGGTTAAGATTAGGGCTGGAATTAGGGTTAGGATTAGGGCTGGGGTTAGGGTTAGGAGGGGTCGGGGGAGTCGTGTTAGATACAGCAGCCTCCTGTGCGACCTCCAGGAACTTCTCGAAATACCACTCGGAGGGGCTCCGATTCATCGCGCCGCGCGTCCCGCAGTCGCCGATTGCCGGCGGCGGAAGCCCATGGCCGGCGGGCGAGGCGGCCCAGAAGGAGTCCGACATCTCGTCCACTGAGAAAACCCTCTCCATCTCCCCTCTCCTTTTTTTTCTCCTCTCCTGTTCCTCTCTGCAACCCACCTATTCTAAGTTTATCCCCAATTAATTAATCCGCAGTTATCTCTTATCCCCCATCTCTCTCTCTCTCTCTCTCTATTTCGGCGACAGAGGCTTTGGATGGATTGAAAGGTAGGGAGAGGAGGAGAAGGAGGCAATGGAAATGGACGCCTTAAAAATTTTCTCAACGCGAGACGGAGGGGTGGGCGACGGGCGGTGCATATAGTCCACAGAGAAGGGAGCGCTTTACCAAAATGACCCACGTGGAATAGACCGGAGATTTCTTCTCTCGTCGTTCTTCCTTTTGTTTTGTTTTAATTTTATCGGCTTTCTTGTTTTGCCTTTCCGTGTCCCTTTCTTTTAGCTTTGGCTTTTCTCTTTTATTCGACTTTTCCCGTGGGAGGGCGATCGGTGGGTGGGTGAAAGGGAATCTCTTGGATCCCGCGCGTGATCCTTGGCTTGTCTGGCCTCGAACGTTGGCTATGCGAAAAAGAATAAGATAAGAAGGTGGTGATAAGTGGACGCTGGGAACAACGCCTTTTTGATGAGAAATACAGACCATGCACCAGCTTGAGAGATCTTTGATTCAGATCAGGCATCAACACAACACAACACAAAGACAGAGAAAGTGGTGTGGGGATTGGAAATCCTCTCTCTCTTACTTGCAGCAGAAGAAATCTAACCATAAATTGAGGTGGAACCACAATTACACTGGGTGTAGATGCTAGTAGGAAGTGATGACAAGAAGTTGATCTTCTCAAAAGTTGAAGCATATGGGCAGCAATAAGCAAGGCCTTTGGAGTCTCATGGTTTCCGCCATTTTATTAGCTTAAGTTGCATCCAGTATTGCTCATGGTAGTAATTTAGCCAGAGTTTAAATTTTTTGAAATTAAAAAATTCTAAAGCTATTCTATGGTTAAAGTCAAACTTTCTGTTTCTTTCATTTTTAAAATGAATTGAGTTCCAAATTATCTATTGAAATATTCTTCTAATTGGAGTCAAACTTCTTATTTCTTCCCAACAATCTCATCATTGTGGTCATGCACCCTCTACCTTGCAACTAGAGTTTTGGGGTTCAAATCATCTTAAATATTGGAGCTTGAATGCTTATAATTTGTGTGTCCCTCCCTTACATTCCCCTCAATATCAAAGGATAATGGACAGGAAGCAACGGCAATTTCAAAATATAAATTCACCATGCACGAGAACTCCTCTAAGGAGATTCAAAGTAATATAATTTTAAAAGATCACACTTCTAAATTATAAAAAATAATTTTAATTTGATGATTTACTTATTTCAATTACTAATGCCATTTTATAGGCATAGATACGAGATATATTCTTATTTTTATATAATGAATAAATTAACTAATTCAATCTTAACTACAAGAGACAAATGTATAATATATAAAAAGATATTATAAGATATTAAAAGACAACATATAATATCAAAAATTTTTACAAGAAACTATAAAACATTAATCAAGCACTTAATAAACTATAATTAATAGTATAACTCTTAATAAGTGCTTGGCTTAAATAACTTTGAAAAGTGAAAAAGTTAGGCTAAAAGGATATTTTCAATATCATTCTCCTAGTCGAAGAGAGCTAATTCTTGAATTCTAATTTTCTTAGGAGTTAGATAGTGAAATTATATGGATGCTTTTATTGTCCCGTTTTGTTCTCTTGTATTTCTTATTGAACACCTTCCCTCATAATTGATGATGCAACTTGTTGACATTTTGTTTAAAGAAAACATGTATATAATTCTAGCAAAAACCTTTTATTGAATCATGTAAACATCCTCATGCTTATTAAATAGAAGAAATAAAGGAAAAGGATGATAATTAAATTGTCCTCTTGAAATTAATGCCCATGAATTAACCAAATTCTTGAATGAATCAAGTTGTTTAGTCTCTTCTCCTGCAATGCTTTCTTCTCCACAGTTAAAATTTGGTTCTTTAATTTAGGGAACTTGAAAATGGATGGAAATATAGGTAAAAAATCCAATACCATTAGTATCATGAATCCTACTTCTATCAAGAAAAATATATTTATCTTTGCTACAAGATGAATCACTAATAAAGATAAAATCTCATGAATAACATAAAACTTTATTCAAATAAACATAAAAAATAGGAGATGAATCATAATTAATAATTTGTTGAAATTGAGTCTCATCACAGATAGGCTAACCTTCATGATAGAAAAAAATCTCTTTACTGAATACTTGTCTACAAGTATAATAGAAGGGGTTAATCTTGTACTCATTCTTAAAATTTTCTTCATGTCTCAAAATATTATGGCATATAATACACTCTTCTATTTGTTACACTTATCTCTCCAAGTTATCCATCTTAGCATCATGGATATCATGTTCTTTGACTTTGATGCTAGATTGATGCAGATGATATAAAGCAAAGTAGGAAATATAAAGACAGTCTTAATATAGGCCCAGCCCGAGTTATTGTATTGAACCAAAAAATATTAATCAAATACTTTACTACTTATAATTAACAACATGACTCCTAATAAATACTTTTTTAAATAATTTGGAGGCCAATTTAACCCAATCCCCCCTCCCAAAAAAAAAAGAGGGAAAAATAAGGAATATTTTATTAGATGATTTTTTTTTTTTTAACTAACAGCATGTCGAAAAAAACAAGAAACTAATGAAACTAATTTTAACTATCTTTTTCTTTTCTTAAGAAAATGGCTAACTTAGCATCACCACTTTTTTCTTATGCATAATTTCTCAATTTAGACCTAACAATAATATTGAAGGTGAGTGTCTACTAATACATGAAAACTTTTAATTCATCATTGCATTATAGTAAAATAAAACTAGTATGACTTAAACAAAAAAAAATATGAAATAGTCCAAGAGGAAGAAACTAGTAAAAAAATATGAAATAGTCCAAGAGGAAGAAACTAGTCTTGCCATAGACACAGATGATGATCATGAGGCTTATAACAGGAGTGCATTGGGAAAAAAAATATATATATATATTTTCTAAAGTCAGTTTCAATATCTAACATTTGATTACAATTGATATAAAATATTATTTACGATTGCCCAAATTATCTTAGAATAGTAGCTTTTTCTTATTTTTTCTCATGCTAGTTTCATGCATCCAATGAATATGAATCTACTCAATTAATCTTTTACATTCTTTCCTTCTCCCTTCTTTTTATTTCAATTTTTGCAAGCAAAATCTTAAAGGGGGTTTGGTCACATAAAAAGGTTTTTTTTTTTTTTTTTTTAAAAAAAAAATAGGTTTTGGGCTGGGATCAAAATGAGAATGTCTGGTTACCAACGTTAAACAATCCTTGCATTAGCTTGAGATATTTTCCCTCTCCTTGATATTCTAGAGAATGAATCCAAGGGAAGGAATCTCACACCAGGCAATGAAAGGCTGTTCCGTTTTCTATCCATGTATCTGATCGGAAAGTCCACATTGCGCTGGCCCATGTTTAAAGTTGTCGCTGGGCCTGAAGCACATGTTACCGTTGGACCCCTTCTTTTTGCTACAATAAGAGAGCTGCTACCATTCATGTATTAGAAATCGCCGATATTTTCGCAAAAGATTTGGCGATCGTTTGGTGGTATTTAGGAATGGCAATGGAATGAAATGAAAATAAAAAATTACTTTTTTTTTTTTCTCCATTCTTATCATTATTTTAATTTTTATTCTTATTTTCATTTCTATCAATAGAAACAAAAACTTTCTCATTTCTATCCCAACCAAAAATCCCTATCCCAGTAGAAATTAGGGATTTTCATTATCATCTACCTTATTTTTAATAAAAATTTATATTTTTATTTTTTGAAGGTTCCCATCCCACCGAAGACCTCATCCACATCAGCCCCATTTTTTATATTAAAAAATTTAATTTTTATCCATTCTATTTAAAAAATAAAAAATAAAATATTAAGTATCATGTAATAAATAAAATAGATTTAAATAAATTTATCGTAATTATAAATTTTATAAATTAATTCATAATAAATATATTAAATTATAATATCAAATAGCTTAATAACATAAGTTTATCGTTGTGAACTATTTTATAAGAAACAAATATATTTATCTTAAGTTTTAATAAATATAAATAAAGTAAGATTATATATCAAAATATTATGGTATTAAAATAATATAATAATATCTAAGTAACATAAAATAGATGAAGACTTCGTGAAGGAAGGTCAGGGATTCCATGGCTTAAAGGAGTATCTTCTCCGTGTAAAGAAATATTTCTCCATTTCAACCCTATTTGTGATGGATTTTATGGGTTCAAAGAAAATAAAAAAAAATTATTATTCCTAATGATGTCGGGCGGCATTATCGGTACTTCCCAAACGTCAACTGCCACATTTTCAATGAATTAAGATGATTAATAGTGGATGATCTTTATCTTTTACTTATAACAATTTTGATGATACTTGTCATCTTATACATACATATATTTTGTAATAAATATTTGCATGTAAACCTTTATTTAGTGGTTGTTCTTTTTGTGACCGCCATTAAGCATTCCTGTCGATGGTTGCCTTTTTATCGTTCATTTGATTAGAATAATAATTTTAAACTAAAGTATCTCATGTTGGTTATAAAGATGCTTTGTTATGTAACGCTGATATAATCAAGTAATGATATAATTTGCTGGCTTTAGTTGTTAACAGGATTTACATTTTGTCAGCCATTACTTCTACGGGATCATTCGTCAAAGTTTGGAGTGTTGGATTGGATTATTGAAGGAATTAAATACTTCAACCATATCTCCTGTTATTAGGTGTTTAGTGTCATCCTATATTTGATGATGATAATGTTTTTAATATGAAACATAATTTTAAAATCATCGTTTGATTTGGTTCGGTTCTATATTAAACATAACCTATTTAATTTAGATAGTTCATATAATCCTTGTAACCCATAATCCATATAATCTATGTAATACAAATAATTTGTGTAAAATTTATGTAAACTGTATAACTTATATAATATATTTAATATTTAATTTATTTATAAAATAATTATATATAAAAAATTATAATTAAAATATAAATAAGAATTATTTTATTTAAAAAAATAAGTATAAAATTTTGACATAAAAGAATTATAGAGGCATCAATTGGGTGGACCATCCTCCTCCTTGGAAATGGGGTGGCAGACGTCGATGGTAGGGCTTATGCGAGCCGCTAGTCTTCTCCCTAGTCTGGGCCTCCATGAGCCACCGATCTTCTCCTGGTCTTCACAACGGAAGGAAAAGTGCAAAGCAGCGGTCCGGAAGCCGGAAAACCGGATAAGGAATGGAGAGCTGCCTGCTTGTCGTGCAAGGTTCCTCTTCTAAACCCTACTGTTGTACGAGCTATATTTTATTATTAGACCTTCTAAAGCGAGTTTAAAGTGTATGATTGTTGATATGACTTGATGCTAATCCACCAAGGAAAACCATTTGCTTAGTACTTTTTTGAAGGCTCATGAGCCAAGAGCAGTGCTTCACAGAGAATCACCATTCTATTCGATGAAAGGCTTTTGGTGCCATCTTCAAGTCTTTAAAAATTAATTCTTTTTAGCTCATAGTTTTATTCAGAAGGCGTATGCAATTCATCCACTCTGGTATAATGGCATATGCTTATTCTGCAAACATTGTCATTTTGTAGTACATAATTAATATAGATTTTACTGGATCCTACTTTCCTCCAATCTTCTCATTGACAAGGTTTCTTTTTTAATAATTTTGCAAATATTCTATTAGTGTAGTCAAATATTTCACATGCCAAAAAGACTACGGTGGGTTGGTTAGCATCCCTGTCTGTCTTCAGTCCATGCACTGGTGAGAGTTTTGTACTGGAAGCCAGAAGGTGATGTTATCAGTGTATTTCATAGAAAAAAAAGAGAGCTGAATTCAGGTTTCCATGAATTTTTTGACCTTCATTTCTTAAAATCGATTAAATTGGTTGCATAAAAGTAATGAAGAAAATCGATTAAATCAATTTCATGATTCATCAGTACAAATAAACAATTTAGTTAATTACTAATGCTCTTTCTTGTTAGTGAGTCTCAGAGGTTGTAGACAACCAAAGCCAATCCCCTAGTTGACAAGATGCAAACATTATAATCATCTGTAAGCACAAGTCAGTAAGGTTAGCACCGGTAACATATAATCAATCCCTGCTTCACTGCGAATGAATAGTAAATTAGTAGATGTGATGAAACTTAAATGGATAGAACTAGCCAGTAGCCTTCTAATAGCCTTCCTGCCAATGATTATTTATGCATTTATTGATAAAAAAAGGACTTCTAACAGCCTTGCTACAACAAATATGCAGAAGATTATTTTAATTACAATCATTGACCTAAGATCTTCCCCTGAAAGATGATGACCCTTTTAGTATACACACCCCCTGTCAGTTTGCCTCGCGTCAATTTACCATTTCTACCGACAGCGATCATTTAGGTAACAAAATGATCGATACTAAGAAAAAATGGTGACTTTTGCCAGTCCCTGTAAAAATGATAGCTGGCTTAGGGGAGAGCTGCTTTCAAGGATGCCATAAAGGATTCAACATGCCTCAGTCCTTCTTCAGCAGAGTTGGCTTCACCTAATAGCTTAACAATGGCACTGCCCACAATCACGCCATCAGCTCCCCATAATGAAAGCTGCAATATTTTTTCAACTCAGTCTCAAAAACAGATCAGCATGTGCATTTAAGCTCAGTTATTTAAGTTATGACTAACCTGTCTAACATGTTCTGGTTTTGATATGCCAAAGCCAACCGCAATAGGTTTTGTAGTCACCTGAAAAGAAATGAAAGATTCACTTACAATCAGAAATGGTTCGACCTATAATGATAATTATCAATATTTAATGCCCGACATAAGAAATTAGTTGTATGCATTCAAAGTGTGTCTTAGGTTGGGAAGCATGGCAATGCTTTTTCTTTCCTTTTCTTTTCTTTCTTTATTTGCATATAGAAACATGGTGGTTTGTCACCACCTCACAGGTTTGAGACCTCTAGATGGATGCAAATCAGTTGAGCTAACAACTATTGGCAGAAAAATAACTATACTGTTGAGTCTAGCAATCCTGCAATTTGCAAACATCTAATAGAAAAGAACACTTGGGATGCCACACTAAATATAATTTTTTTTTTTTTTCCAATTTCATGTAAGATATTAATCTAGAAACTAACATAGAGGGGGAAGCAAACCTCTTTTATTTCCTGTAAGAGAAATTGTACTTGTGGATTTACAGAGGGACGTGCACCAGTAACTCCAACAGAGCTCACCTATTGAAACATATCAATAGTCAATTAAAAATTTAAATAGATGGATTAATGCAAACATAAATACTAACAACAAGCCTTATACCATCCTTGCTCTACTTTATGCATGACATTATTCTGAAGTGGAAGTTTTCAAACAGAAAAGTGTTTGATCTCTTCATATACACACATTCAGATCTTTTTTGCCATTTCCCTCATCTTTTTAAGTCTTTCAAGCACCACAAACCAAATGCTACAAATAGTTCTCTCTTACTTCATTCTAAAGCTTCAGAAAAGAAGTTTGCTCTAGTTATGCAGAAAGCACTGCAGACGATCTGAATTAATACGTGTCCAAACTTTTCTTCATTCAAGATTTTTATTCCATTTTATTGTGGAACAGAGGGATCAGATTCAAAGCCACACCCTAAGCATAACCACAAAAGCCTTTGTTTCAAACATCTCATATATATCTTTATCATGTCAGATGCTCAACATGCTTAAGACTGGTTAGGATTTGGAAAGCATGTAATAGATTGCATTATTTTGAAATGGATTTTTCAATATTAAAGTCAATTATTGCCTTTACTTTCTCCATTCCAAATCATCTAGCTTGATTCTTATATAATCTTCAAGAAGTACCATGCGCTTTCAATAGAGTTTCAAGGTCATCACATTTGTTAGGATTCTTTTTTATCTTAAAGGTGAATGAAAAAAAAAATTGAATATATTTGTAATGACTGCCCTGCAATTTGACAAGACCAGTTGGGCAGGTTAGGAGTAGTTGTGCCACTGCTTTTGTGTGGTGCTTCTTACCTCAACCAAACAATGATCCAAGGAAGTATTTTTTCTATAGACCAGAAGGTTTTCAAAAACTAGAGGTAGTACTGGTAAGGAAGTTATTCAATAGTAAAAGCTAGGACCTAATAAATCGAATTATAAGATTAAATTATAAGAGAGCAGTATTATACCTTTGCTGGCACGCAAAATAGAGCTACACCATGAATCTCTTGCATGTTTATGGCTTTTATTTTTCAATAAATGTTGGATACTAACTACTAAGAACTTGAGAACAGCAGGACAAAACGATATGACCAGGTAATATTAACGCAAAGAAAGTTACAGAAATCCTTAAAAATATAGGCTGAATGATATAATCATGAGCTAGTTAATGATATAAGATATGGAGAAATATGAAATGGATCATATCACCACTAAAGATGATACTAAAGATTAATTTTAGGATTGTATAATCTAACCATAAAAGAAAAATAACTAGTTGTAGGGATGAATATCTTACAAGGTACAAAAATCCTTCTGTGGCATCAGCAATGGCTTTCATTCTATGTTTTTGAGTAGTAGGCGAGGCAAGCTGAACCTTTTATACAGGAGACCAAAGTCATATTCAAACAAAAATTAGAATAATATCTATACAGATTAGGAACCAAACAATGCATTCCAGTCATTCCAAAAAAATACACTATGTGATGTATAAGAATAATCTAATTCTCTAATACTGCAATGCATAGAAGAAATTACTATTGAGGAATTCATTTGTCTGTGAAGTGTCATCATATACTAATTGTTCTTCCCTTCAAGTGTTAGTTTTGTTCTTAATGAATGGATAAATTTTGAAAGAAATGAATGTGTAATTTGATCTTCATAAGCCTGTCAACTATTTTATCCCCAGAACCCAAAAAAATTATGAAGAAAATAAGAATGGATGCAGGGTGAAAGGACCTACCAAATCAACTTCTTTTCTAGTGGCTTCTTTTCTCAAACTTGCACTCTCTTCTAAAGGAAGGTCTGGTACAATAAGACCTGCAAAAGAGTCATGTCATTCACTATGCTTTCAAGAGGACAACAAAATATTAGCTGATGAGAAACTGGAATTTCTATCAACCTTACCAAATAAGTTTTACATGAATATTGAGAATAAATTTAGTAAAACGAATAAAGTTTTGTCAATAAATCTTGCAAGGACACTCTGAAGAGATTATTCTAAAGCATATACTCAATTAATTAAAGTAGACTTAACTTCATAATGAATAGATTTGGAGGTTTTCGGTAAAAACAAGTAGCATGCTCTTCTATATAACCACTACCTTTAATATGTAAATTAATTAACAAGGTTTATTCGTGTGGAGTTAAAAATGCAGATAAACTCCAGTCACACTAGATCATCTTTTTCCTATTTGATGCAAAAATGTCTGGTGCAGAGATACAGATGCGAAACCTCGACCCTGGGGTGCCTCAAAGCTTGGATGTCAGCTGAGGATCCAGAAATCCATGAAGAAATCAGCAGAAAAAGGATACAGAATAGAGAACACCAGGATCTGATCATAGCTGAAATGATCTGGCGTCCAATGCACCCCATGGCCTCATTCCTTCCCAATATATTTGAGAAAGTGATCGTTCATATTGGCTTAGCGGCAGTATCTGAGCCAAGTTTGGCATAAATGTTAGCAATGCCAGTTCACCTATTCCTAGCTTACTGTTAAAGAGACTTGATTTGGTTGGGCTTTCTGTGGCATCAGCTATCATCAGTAACCATAACAACAGCAAGAAAGCTTCAGAAGAATCTAACAATGAAGAATCAGGTAAGTGAGACCACTTTTGCTTGGTCTAGTATTTAGAGAATTTTGAACACAGCCAGAATTGCTTAAAGCTGTGATTTCTAGGAAGTTAAATTAATTCATTGAGAAGCAGTCCTACTCTTTAGAAATTATGATCTTGCCATTTCAAATAGATGACTTTTTCCACAAATTTAGCATGATCTCTAAGATTTTCTCTTAAATGTTTTAGTCATTAGTCTTGGGCTGCTAAGCCTATATACGGTCTTTTCTTAGTCAAAGTGGTGCTGATTCTAAGATCTTTAGATTGGTAGCTAGAGACCATTCTGATCTTTCAACTTAGCAATATGGGTTCCAATCAACAAAAAGTAGATATAGAAAGTTGAGGCTCACCCTGATTGGTTGTTGATTAATTTGGAACTCTTTTAGGGTTTTAGTCATAGCCTCAGCAATGGGAATGGCAATAATTATTAAGAAACCTGCATTTGTATGATGAAAATGACTATTGTTTATGCTATTACTGTAATTTTGTAGTTCAGATGGCCTCTTTAAAAACTCAATTGGAAGAATAGTTTTCTTTATTTCTATCAGCAGCCCCGTACAAAGTGCCCTCTTAGCTTGGTCTCATCATCAAATGGTCATACAGAATGCTTTTCTTCATGGTACCTCGACCTCACTTACATATAGCCCTTGTGCTTCTGCAAATTCATAGCTTTTTTGCCATTCTTTTAGTCTTTCATCATGACTTTATTCGGTGCTTTGTCATGCAGTCTTGATGTAAATTTCTGACAGTTATCGTGATTAAGACTTCCTCTATTATATATGTGCATGACATTTGCAAAAAATTGTCCTTCAGTCTAGACTTGGAAATCTAGGATAACATGATGTATAATCAGCACAACAGACTGAAATATGTTTGAGATGCATCAGAGTTCACAAGTTTAACTCTAGGTCACAGAATCCAGGGTAAGCTGAATTACAGAATATATTAAATTTACGTTAGGTTTTTTTTGCATCCCCATCTTTGTCATCTAATGCTACTGCTAGACGCTCTATCATGTAGTGGTATCCTGTGGTTTTTGGGATTGACCTTTTCTCTGGTTATAGTTTTCAGGATACATGTCTCAAACAAGAAACTTATCCTATTCAAATCTCAAGTGAAAGATGACCACGTTTTAGTTGAAATGGTTATAATGCTAGTCAGGTCAAAGTTTTGGAGAAAAAAATAAATAAATATCATTTCTCTTCATGAAACTCTCACCACTATGCAAAGAATGAGCTCAACATCATATTAATGGAAATATTATCTATTAACTCTTTCTGAGAGGTTATGTATAATTAATAATATGAAAGATAAATTCATTAAGCTATCATGCAATCTTCTAGGTGAATACTAAATCCCATCTGGAAACCAGATGTCAAGTAGCACAGATTCTTCTATCTTGGAATGAATTACTAGGGGGAAAAAAGAACATACTCATGAATAATTTGGACTAGGTAATATTTAGTCATAAAACTTATCTTTCGATGCTAAAATTTCAATCCAAATCATGCATTACCTTGTACACCACAATCATTTAAGGCAGACATGAACCAGTCCATTTTATGCTTGAGTATCAGGTTGTAATATGAAAATATTGTAATTGGACAAGATAACTGAGGGACCACCTGCAAAAATATAATAGAAAATTGTGGTTAAAAGAAAAGGAATGACAGGGAGAAGTTCAAGATGTAATTGAAGTGGGACAACTTAATGCCATGGTTGTTGAGTCCTTTGATAACAAACAGCATTTTAGGAGTATGAAAGTCCACTTTGGATGTAGAATTTAGAAGCTTTTTGCAAGCAGACTTGTTCCAGAATAGGCATCTTTTCCAAGTGATAAATTCATGAAAATAATTAAACCTGAACCCAAATGAAAAGTCACATTCCTTATAAATTTGACGAACATAACTACTTTGCGCTGTCTAAATATAATAATGTAAAGGCTAGCGGTCATATATCTATTGTTATATACCCTCTATACCAGGAACTTTTTTTTTTTTTTTTCCTTGTAGTGTTGAGGTAAGGTTTATCACTCTTTTACTGTAACAATACCTGTTAAGAGCAACCCTCAGAGAGTTATTTCAAGGCTTTCCAGAATCTTTCTCCCAACTTTTATCCATGTTAGTTTAGGTTTTTTGCTCTATTTTAGATCTTCGATGCAGATTCAAACACATATCCTAATCAAAAGCTTCTTTAAATATTTGTATGTCTGCACCTTCTTAACTACATCTTTCTCCACTGCTAGTACCACTCCTCAGTGTCCTGCAATGCTCATCTCTCAAAATATCTCACATTTCTCTTTGGTATTCTCGTTGTTGCTACACATTGTTTAATTAGATCTTTTTTATTGTCCACCACTCCAAAGACTACAACATTCAGACTTTATCATCTTATAAAATTTTCCCTTAAATTGCCAAGGGATCCATAGATCATGTGACACCCAGTTTGGCTCCACCAGCTTCATCTATGTCTGCTAGTTGTTTCTTCATCTTTTTCTCCATTCTTTTGTATAATAGACCTAAATTATTATTGAAATTGTTCATGCTATGGCATTTCTTGATCATCAATTTGGATTAAAATCTTATTTCCTTTTCTGATTACATCAGAATCTACTATGTACAGACCATTTTCATCTTGCTGATCTTCAGACCATATTCAATTACTGACCTTCTTGAAGAACATAATGCATTGATTGCATCACATAGTTATCAAAACTTTAGAAGATATTAGAGCAATCCAACTTTTGCTTGACCAGTGGAAGTTCTAGTTATTTATAATAACAACTAAATTTTCTGAAGTAGTCCCTGACCATACCCAGACTATATATTTAACTTTGATAGTTGTATTTTGATAGAAGACAAACAACAATGGAAGATTTCAACAAAATGATTTTTTTTAAAAAAAAAAAATTTGTAGTCCTTCATAGTTCTATCTCAGATTTGGATTTTTATGATCAAGCTCTCTGAGGACTTGTTTGGATGGCTGGTAATAATAATAACAATAAAAAGAACTGAGCAACGTAAGCCAGCAACGTTCATAACTTGATACCATAAACAAATTGTGAGGATCTTTACCTCCTTCAACATGGAAAAGACGGCGCGAGGGCCCGTCTTCTTTTCTAAGGCCCGTTTACTGGAAGCCTACAAAAGATCAAATGAATAAAAATAATAAGGTTCCTGTTGATAGAAAATAGAATCAAGTAGAAGTGATCTATGTTGCTTTGGTTTCCGTTTTTTATTTTCGAAATCCCAATAAGAAAAATGAACTATAGCGAACAGCCTGTACTATGAAAATCTTCTATTTTTTTAAGTTGTTTGTAAAACTTTTAGAACTTTTGATAGCAAAAATTTATTACTTTCAGAAAAGTGATAATAAAAGAAACAGCAAAAGTTTTATACAAATACTATCTTCAACATCGATCTGATCTGAGAATTTTTTTTCAATAATTTGGTGAACAGGATTGACTAAATAATGAACTACTAAGAAATAAGAAGATTCAAAACTATTATTCTGGTAAAGAATTAAAAAAAAAAAAAAAAAATGAAGCGAAGACAAGGTAGTAACCTGAATCACAGGGCCATCTAGAAAAGGATCGCTGTACGGCAAGCCCAACTCTATTACATCGGCGCCCCAGTGGTCAAGTAGTCTCAGTGCTCTCGCCGTTGTTGATAGATCAGGATCACCAGCAGTAATGTAAGGTATAAACGCAACCTAAGCAGCGGGAACAATGCCTTATTCCAAGTAAGTTATCAAGCAAAAATAGACTAGCTTTTACCAAAGGAAATCCTCAGAAAAAGATTGATTTATTATTTTGCATTGCTTCCACTCAAACGTATTCATCAGTTCATCTCAAGCATGCACATGCTCATGCTAAAATTATGCAGCATCTTTTATAAAAGCATGGCAGAAAAAAGCAACCACAAAAACAATAAAAATAGTTTTCTTTTTTCTTTTAGAGAGAGATAGGGAGTCGTTGGAGAAGGTTTGAAAAATAGTGTCTAAATGAACACATCATGAAAAGAGAATTTTTTTTTTTTTTTTTTTTTTAATGTGCAGAAAACGAAGAGCACCAGCATTAGTCATTGAGAAAGTCACGGAGATGGAAACAAGAAGATAAACCGAAGCCAAGAGATGGACAAGCAATCTTACTTTCCCTTGTTTCTTCAAAGTGGAGAAGGTTTCAGAGAGCCGGCGCGCTGAAGAAGGGATGCTGAGAGAAGGCTTTGGAAGTTGGATGGTTAGAGGGGCATCGACTCCAGATCTTATCGGAGAAAAGAAGCAGGAGCTGCTGTTTGGAACGAGGGCCATCGCGGTAGTGCAAGGAAAAAAAAAAAAAGAAAAAGAATGCCTCTGGATCCCCAGTCCGCGCCTTGGAACACCACGAGAGTCTACGAGTCCTTATAAAGCTGTCGTCGAGAGCACCACGAGGCTCGCGTGGCGAAAACACACACACGGGTTGATGCCTGTGGACTGATGCACACACACACACAGAGAGAGAGAGAGAGAGAGAGAGAGAGGATAATGACTGTGGGCTGATGCAGAGAGAGAGAGAGAGAGAGAGAGAGAGGATAATGACTGTGGGCTGATGCAGAGAGAGAGAGAGAGAGAGAGAGAGAGGGATCAATGTCTGTGGACTAATGTGGATGTTCATGGGACCGATGCGGATGTCGCTTGAACTACACGTGGTGCTGGCTGTCAACCGCGGGCCATAGCTTGGCTCACACCGCGCGTGGGTTAATGTCACTTGCAGAGTGCCGTTTACGTCTCTGCCCTTTGTTGACTAAAACTTCTGTTAAAAAAGACACAACCTTAAGTTTGATACATCAGTGTCGTATTAGAATGTTATATCGATTATTTTATTAATTTTAATTTAATTATTAAATATAAAATATTAAAATATTTTTTAAAATATAAAGAATTAAATTATAATAAGTAAAAATTTAAGAATCAAAATGAATTTTGAGTAAACATTTGATGATAAAAAATATTTTAGCCTATCAATTTTTATATTAACTCTATCTATTGGTTGGCAAAGCAAGGCCACCCAGCGTTGCTCTTGACTCTTGAGCCATTATGTAGGCTGTTTTTTTCTTCTTCTTCTTCTAATAACAAGAAAGAAGGATTAACTTCTTAAGAAGGAAGTTTGATATTCAGGCATCAACTTTAAGAATTTGGGTTAGGTAAGAAGGGAAGTCATGATTCTACATGACTACTTGCCGATTAGATGCTCTCAATTCACTAAAAAATTTGCTGTCTGATTAGCTTTATGATAAATATAAACACACTTGAACCCTAAGAGAGTTGAAATCATAGAAAATAAATTCCTTAGATGGGGATGTATACCATTAAAATTTCTTCTATTTATTTAAGAAAACTATAGAAGAATCACTCTCCAATATAATGTGCTAAATCTGAGATAACTCCAATGCTGATTTAAAGTCATGCCATATTGCAGTGAGTTCAAAAATGGGAACAGATAAGGTCAGTAAAGGTACAGCGATAACCTTAAGAGTTCTCCCATCATGTTTTCGGCTAACAAAACCAGCTTTAGTAGAGTTTGCATGAATAGAACCAACAAAATTTACTTAAATAAACCTTGGTTGAAGGAGCAACCAAGAAATTGAGCAAACAAAAATTTCTCACATGGTCTTATGGGAGATCACCGTAGATGCCAGAATTTTTGTCATTAAAACTTTGAAGATGAAAAAGATACTTTGTTGCCTGACATATAGCTAACCTTAAAACTTATTCTATTGTAAAGATTTATCTCGAAAATAAGTCTCATTTCTCCCTTGCCAAATGCCCCATGGGATATAGAAGAAGGTTTGGTTAGTAGCAATTAAATTTTTTATTTAACTATTTATATTAATTCAAAATGAAGGTAATTAAGACCTTGACTAGAAACATTGGAAGAGCAAATGATCAGAAGACCTCACGATCTTCTCTTTAACATTATATCTCTTACACATTGAGAAAATATAATAAATCTAATAAGCCAATAGTTTTGATTTAGAAAGGTCATCGTTCATAATTTTTCATAGAAAATGAATAATTCGTTGATAAGCTTTTAATCTTCAAATTCCTTCGGTGTCTACCTAGTAAGTTCTATTAGTATCCTTGAATAATGAATTATAAACCTTTTTCATAAGGACCTTAGATTTACACCCTGGCCCTCGGTATAAAGCATCTTTAAAATAGGAACTATAAATCGGAATGCTAATAATCTCCTTCAAAATACTCATTGAAAAGATTTAGTTGATAATATTCTTATTCCATTCACCATGCTGTGACATGAGATTATCCCTCATGGAAAAGTTATTGAGAGCTTCCATATTACATATAGGTGGCCTTTGATTAAATAGAGTAGTTGAGAACAACGGCTGATTTAAGATATCAATTGATTTTTCATTTCTAATGAATCATAAGAAATAATTATAAATAAAAGAGGATCCTTTACACAGCTCTTTCCAATAAAGCGATGATGATCAAGGAGCTGAATAATTAAACCAGCTACCTTAAAGTTGATATTTTGCTTGAAAAACTTTTGCCCAAAGACATATGGGATTAATGCTGATTTTGGTAGCTAAACGATGCATCAAAGCCCTCCTCCATCATAATCTGATATCAGGAATCCTTTAAGCCTCCCAAATACTTTGGCTTGGTAATAGCCTTTCAAGGTGTGGTCTCAGAAAACTACGGCGACAGCAACAATGCAAAAAGATGGGATAAACACGGAACGGAACAAATAGTTGACTTTACAAGGATAGTTCTTTAAGCAAAAGATAAGAGCCATTATTTTCATCCACCCAATTCGAAATTAATTTTACCTTTTAAATTGGTTGCACATCAGCCATTGGCCGCCGTCCATGCTTTAAGCGTTTTCATCGCGATAAACACGTGCCAGTCGTGTTTTTATTTATTTATTTATTTATTTATCTATTTATTTATTTTCTTGAGTTGCAAAACGTGTGCCGTGTAAGCGTTCACGAGCTGTTTCTTTCGACGGTGAGGGAGAAAAAGTTTGCTGTCCTCTCGGTGCAATGAATGGTGAGCAACGGCCTGTCCTCCTGGTGGAGTGAACGATCAGCGAAGTCGTCTATTCAACTACTTTGATTTTGACCCCTCAAAAATCTTGTTGTAAAATATCCAAAGCAACATTAAAAAAAAAAAAAAAAAAGGCTACGATTTTGAGCCTTTTTTTTTTATTATTTTTTTTATTTTAAACCCGGCTCCCTCCTTCCCCTAGTCCTTCCTCTCTTCGTTCCTCCTCCTCCCTTCCACAGACGATTTTAGGCTTTTTTCGCATAACCCCTCACTGGCCATTTTATGGAAAAAAAACACTCAAAATTGTCTGTTGAAATTTCTGGAATGCTGCACTGAAATCTTGCAAGGCATCACAGCATTATTCCTAGAAAATATTTCAGGCCAACATCATTTTAGGATTTAGTTTTTTAAAAAACATTAAAAGAAGCGAAGGTCCTCATCTTGACTTAAGACGTTTTTTAGCTATTCCTTCGTTCCTTCTTGACCACATCTTGGTATTAGATATGATAGCCAGCTTGTGATTGATTTGTACGAACCAATACGTTTTCTCCTTTTCTCCTCTATAAAAAAAAAATAATCACTTCATTGGACCACAAATTGTAATAATTCTCCCTTGCCGCCTAGCAAAAAAATTATTCATTTGTTCGTCGAGGTCCAGGTAGCTTTGCCAGTCTCCTAGGATGCACTAACGGACGTGAACCCAACCCATCTCATTGAGACACACCAAACTCCAGATAGACCAAGCCAACATGGCTATCACCAGAGCTTCCGATGGACAGATTCTTGTTCCTCCGTGTAAGTATTTAAGAGTAAAATAAGTCCCTATGACTACGGAGTGCTAGAGTCAGCGATTGTCCATGGAATTCTATGTTATTTCCTTCAGCATTTTCATTCGATGAAATTTCATTCTACTAAATTTTCGTTCACAGTTGACATCCAACGAGTGCTTTCTGATAGTTTCGTCAGAACACCCACTGCATCAAAAATTCAACGCCACCATTGAAGATGGCAGTCTTTTTAAGGTGCAGAAAGATTTTTTAAAAAAAAAAAAAAAAAGGTATTTTAACAATTCAACCATTACCCGCAAATCTCTCCAACACAACTCCATGTATTGGATACCCTGCTTATATATCCATTCAGGTGTAGTTTATTCATGCTGGAAGTATGGAAATTTTTGTACTTAGATGTCATAGGCAATGGAGCATTTGCTTCTCATGTTAACCTTTTGCTAGAACACATGATGCACATGGTGTCCACGCTAGGAATAACTTTCCTATCGATCAAAAGGTTGAAGATGAAAAAACCTTGATGATGGAATGTCTCACCCAGGAGCTTCTCGGGACTAACATTATCTGCGTTTATAAAATGCTAATGGAAAAACATAAATTATCAATCTCTTGCAACTTCACGACAGTGGCACATTCGTATCCCAGTTGATCCTTCTCCACCGAAATTTGGTGCTCCATTGCATCGTTTTTCCACAACACTCGAGACCCAGAGCAGGCACGTTCTGGCGGAGTTACCATGCCTCAGCGCACAAAAGCAAATATGGCCGAAAATTTGAACTATTTGTCAAGAGAGCGCAGCCTTCAAGGACCTTGCGAAGGTTTCTAGCTCCTTCAATCCTTCTTCAGGGGATTTTGCCTCACCAAGAAGCTTCACAATCGCACTACCAACGATCACGCCATCTGCTCCCCATCCCGCTACCTATAGTGCACATGAACTGGTAAATTCTATTAGTAATCGAGAGTTTCGAAAAACAGAGTGACAAAGAACTGGATAAGAGTCAAGTCTCTTCCATCAAATATCTGACCTGCTTCACATGCTCTGGTTTCGATATGCCAAAGCCCACTGCAACAGGTTTTCTAGTTGCCTGTAAACAATGTGAAAACATTTTGTCATTTAAAATGATAAATGCAAGAATATCAAATCATATAGATGCTATCAGGAACTCGCTGCAGGGCATAACTATGTCATCAAGCGATCCAAAGGCAACACAATACTGATTTACACTTTTAGCTGAAACTGTTAGTGTGCAGTCTGATCATTATTGATTTCTATGACTTGAATTATTCTCTCTCACTCTCTCTCTCTCTAAAAGCAGACAAAGTGGTTGAATTAAATTTAATGTAATAAAGTTCGAACGATCAATAAAACATAGATCACAATTTCTTGTATTTCACTAAGGTAAGCTGCCGATACTTGACTCCATGGTAAGATTCCTGGATTCTTTTATTCAGTGACCATGGACCGGCAGTTCAAGAAGAAAAGCACTTCCACAGAAAGTCATTTCCAGGTATCAGTATACTAACTGAACGTATGGATGATCAACACTCCAGATAAAGCACCTGAACTTGCAGAGATACCAAAATAAGAGACATATCATATTGTCATTTGCCAAAAGGAAGAGAAGACATCTCAGTTAACCCATCAAGAAGACAAATATTGGTATAACTTAAGAGGCTGCTTGTTCTTCCCGGCATGGGTGGGAAGAACTAAGAAATGGGAACAAGGAAGAGACCAAGTGTTCTGTAAGTTAGTTTAGGCAAGGCTGCTGATTTTTAAATGCTGAGATCTTCGAAAGGAATTCATCTAGGATTGATTTCTAGTGAAATTCTCAGGATTGCACCTAGTGGCCTCCAGGCAATTACTGTATTCTGCCCTTCCCACCCATGTGGAGTATGATACACAAACACAGGAGCCAGGCATCCAAGAGGGCGTCAAAAATTAGCACATGAGATACATTATCCTGAGTAACCAGGTAAGATATACAAGCACGACCCCAAGAGTCACTGACATAGTAAAACAAAAAAGGCTTTAAACAAAAACTATAACTTGAGAGAGAGAGAGAGAGAGAGAGGGGTTTACTAGGACACACAGTTGGACCATTCTTGTTTTTCAAATGATAAAATAAGTTATGAAGCAAATATCGAGCATTACAAGAAGACTGTCTGGTGCATAATAAGAAAATGGGTGATTAAATAGATTATCAGAATTCTATGCAGGTCACTGCTTTAAAACTCAAGATTGATATGACCTAGGGTAGTAAGGCAATTAATCTTCCACTATAATTTGATAAATTAAATGTACTGAACTTTCCTCTTCAATCAGAGACTTGCTATCAACTTTACAATTACCACTATCTCTAACCACAGAGTCCTCGGTTGACAGCAAAGTTACTGAGTACTCCAAATCAAAAATGTGGCTTTACCAGAAGGATCCATACAAAAACTGCCAACACACATGTCAAGCAAAATATATTAACAAGTACCATAATCATGATCCTTCCCAACCTAAAATTTTGTACGCACTCATTTCAGTACTTGCATTTGCTAATAATATTAAATTACAAGCTCATGGTTTCCTATAAAAAGAATAATATTAGAAAACTATGACAAGTCTAAATACCAAAGGTGATTACTGAAATACGGTGTTTTAAAATGCAATGCATAAGGCCACGTGTGGCTGCATATGTGTATGCAGTCCCTTGACCGCACTGCATTGCCTATGGGCAGTTACACTATGCAGTCATACTGCACATGAGCTGAAAAGGCGGTCACCTTACCATTATGTGTAGCTCTATTAGCAATATACGGTTGCATATCTGACCCTCTTAGCATCATCGAGCCAAATATGTGCCCCACTCTTCTGAAGACTTGTGCAGACAAGCAAGTTCAAACCAATGGTCAAGCTGAATGTAGGTTTCAATTATGCTATAATTATCTCTATTAGTATTAATTACAAAATAATAAGCGGTAATTGTTAATTATTGCGGTTATTAATTATCAATTATCCAGAATAGTATATCTATTATTGTTGTTGTTTTATTGTACTTACTATATTTTATCTATTCTTATTTACCAACTATATGTGCCTGCATACTGCAAATGCTTTATGCAGTTTATTGACCACCCAAATACCACCACAGCCACTTTTTAAAATGCTGCTGAAATGAGAATGTATAAATTGAAAGAATGTTCGACATCATATGCCATATTTATTATACTTGGTCATTTTAGCAACTGATGGTTTGCTTTGCAATAGTGAAGGAAATGGAATGCGGGTGACAGACCTCTTTAATTTCCTGTAGGAGAGATTGAACGCGTGAACTTACAGATGAGCGGGCACCCGTAACTCCAACAGAGCTTACCTAAGTAAAAAATATATATAACAAGCAGCTAGAAATTTAAATGTGTAATCATTATTTGAAATAGCACAACAAGTGGAGATTTAAACTAAAATAATTAACAAGTAGTGGTAGCATTGCACCAGCATGAAACAAACAAACTTTGAGTAATCAATAATTTCATGGACGGCATCTCATGGTGACAAGTTAAAGGTCGGAAACTTCAGCAGCATGCAAATGAATCAGCAATAATTATATTAAAAATTGAGAATGACAATGATTTAATCAAGCAAAATTAAATAGTCAGTTCTTGTATAATTTTCAATGATTTATGTGAAAAATATTGAAACTTCTGCATCATTACGTTAAGAGGGAAGAAAAAATGTTTAGCAAGGCTGAAAGGAGCTTGTAACATTAATTGCCTCAAGATCATCCTGACAGTTAGATTTTTTCGAGATGTGAAGATTTGATGGGTCCATATATTTCATGATCACTGGGTCAATCTATATGAGAAATGATCCTTTGGCATCAGACAATAGTAGTTCTCCATGTCAGAGTAAACCACTATCAACTGCAATGTAAGTTCATGATGGAATCAGCAGGGCATCCACCACAGAAGACTGGCACGCCCCTAAATCAATCAAATAGGCCTTTTTTGCCCCTTATTGGGGTGTCTCAACCCTGTATAGCTCACTGCATCTTTTTTCTTGACACATTTATACTCAGAGTAAACCACTATCAAATGGAATATAAGTTCGTGATGGAATCAGCAGGGCATCCACCACAGAAGACAGGCATGCCCCTAATCAGTCAAAATGGGCCTTTTTTGCTCCTTATTAAGGTGTATCAACCCTGTACAGCTCACCGCATCTTTTTTCTTGGCACATTTATACTGAGGCATATTAAGCCACGCTGCCCCTATATGAAGGATATGTCATATCAGCCAGCCATCAATATGAGATCAATCCTCGCAATTTGAATCCTTGGTGGAATCTTATGCATGGTTGCAATTGCCTCTCTCTCACACCCTCTCTCACTCTCTCTTTATCTACCTATTTATGCATGTGTATGCAATACAAGCATTTATGTATATTAAAAAAAGTGAGCCCCATGTAGATTGCTCCATGGATCATAATCACTGTGTGTCCATGTGCCTGCTTTTTGCTGGATGATTTAGACATGGCAACCTTTTATAAGAATGGATACATAAAGGTACATAAAGCTTCTAACCTCAAATAGTTAGTTCAAGACACCGATACACGTGGCCAAGGCTGTAACACAGACTTAGTCCTCATCTTCTATGTGAGATGACCAAACCAAACTATTTGTCAACTTGTGCAATTAAAGCCGCTAACACTCCACAAAACACAAACACATGCAGGTACACACTTTTGACTAGAAAGGAAAAGGTTTGGCATCATGTTAACATGCACTGAAGGAAAAGCAAGAGTTTAAATTGCAACAATAGGAATGGTTGCACAGACACTAGATTCCAATGTCAGGAGAAGGGTCCATACCTAAGAAAGGACAATGCTGGTTGGTTGTCTTGTATATGTGCGCATGTACAGGTCACAGCTATTATATGGATAATTTAAATAAAATGATCTTAGCACTCTAGGTATTTAGTGACATATAAGAAAAACAAAAGAGGATAGATTTGTTCTTCCTCCTCATTGATGTACAAAAATAAACATTGCTGTAGAATGTGAAGGGTGGCATCATGCAGATACCATGGAAAAGTTCAAACTATAACAAAAAAAGGGGTTCTGATGATAGAGCATGATAGAGGACCCAACAATTGATAGGAATAAATAAAGGGCAATAATTCATAAAGCTGATATTAAATTTTTTGGTCAGGCTTGTTCATTTCATTAGTGTCTACACATGCATTTGTCTGCGTCACCATGCTATATCCTCTTCCTATGTACATATGTATACCAGTGGGTGTTGTATGCTCTGAACAAGAAAGCTTTTCCAAGTGATTGGGCAGTTGACTAAAGATAGAACATGGCAATTCAACCAGTTCTCATCATGGTCAGTCTGAGAACAGAATACCAGTTTCTCCAAAATGTTTAAACTGCCCACGATATTTGAGGTGCAAATATGCTGCAAAAACCAACACCCCTTGCTACACCATTCATGGTTATGGCTAACTTCATATTCATACCACAGGTAAATCCATTTTTTTTTTTTTTTTTTCCTGAAACCTTTGAGCACTCATTTTAACTTTTTTGGATTAGTTTTAATCCATAATGATCAAGTTACAATTATCCTCTTTATCTTAAAATCTCATCAACTTCCCTGACAAATTTCACGGATGCCTGCTTGACCTGGTTTGTTTTTAAAAATGATGCTCTAAGTCTACTCTCAAGTCATTTATAGTGCATCTCTTTTGGGTTTATTAATCACCTTTGGCTCTTCTATACCATTCTCACTCATCTGGATGTCAAGTTACTCGATTCTATTCTCATTACCTATGCCTCTTTTCCATATTTTCCTATGATTTACCAGTGGTCAGATCCAGCCTCTTCATTTAGGCCCACCAAGTGCTCGTGCTGTCTGTAAAAGCCTACTCACATTTGGCGTGTTGTGATGCCTTCAGTGACCACCAGCACACAATAGTTGCCACGTGAACAAAGCAGGGCTAGATTGGCTCATATCCAATCATACCTATTTCTCTATCCAGTTCGGACAGGATCCGGATATAAATTCTTGAATCTGATCGGATCCTAATCCAGATTTGGTTTCATGCTCATGAATTTTGCCAGATAAAAATCTGGATTCAGATTTTGAAGATTTTCCCAAATCTGGGTCCAGATGTCTGATTTTTTTTTTTTTAAGAAAAGAAAACTAAATACAACCTTTATCAAGGATCAAACCTGTGATCTTCCACTAAGTTGCCAACCGCTCGGCCACTAAAACAACATTCATTTCTGTTTTATATTGGTGTTTATCATATCTACTTTAAACTTGTTCTGATCATAAAAAATAACATATTTCATTGATTATAATATTAAATTTTTGTACAAAAAAATGATTTCTTTTAACAATGATAAACAATGAAATATTTCAGTTTATTCTTTATGATATTTTCAAAACTTTCTTGTTTAAGATAATTAGAAATATCAATACATATAACACATTCTTACATCTATAAATATTTTTTCTTACAAGTTCTCTATAAAATAGATAATTCTTGATTATTTTCTATTATATATTTTTATTTAAAAACTAATTTGAATATATTTTTAATATAATCTGTTGGTCAATTGACGAATACCACCAGGAAACCAGACAGATTAATCCAGTCGAAACCATGACCTGAACCCCTGAGGTCAGTCTCTAATCTCCATGCAAGTTTAATAACTATGATATATATCCTTTTCTAGTTACCTGTGTAACTCTAGCAATCTTGATATTAAATTCCATTCCCATCTTCTATGACCATGCTATTTATGCCAGTTTTTATCATTGAAATCTGCTCAAAATCTGGTGTATATCTGAATAATATCTAACTTATATCCAAATTTGAATACAGAAAATATAGATATAACTAATATCGAACTTGTATGTATATCAATTTAGAAAAATGTGGATATGATCAGTATCTTATTCATATCTGTATCCGTTTAGAACAAATATGGATACTAATTTTGATATCTCTTTAATATCCACATCTATATGCATATTCGGTAAAAAAAGTATGGATAAACAAGTATATGATCTGTATCTAATCCATTTTCATCCCTAGAACAAAGCTATTGACTCCTGCCCAAGGCCCATCATATTGACCCATACCAACAGTACTATACCGTCCCAATATAGTACCAAAGTTTGATTCAGCATGAACGAAATCAGTCCGAACCAACCAAAACCACTTCATGCCATCTAGTGTACCGACCTACACCACCCGATACCGACAAACCATCCGATTTCAAATGGTACTATGGTTGGGAGTAAAAAAAACATTTGCATTCTATCTCAATATGGAGTGCATATCATACCGCATCGAAGTTGTAATATACTAATATGATTCTCAATACAGGTTTTGTAAACCTTGCTCCTGCCAAATATAGATTCTAGCTCACTATTAAATACATACTAACCTTAGAATGGATGAAATATATTCAGCTATTCTAATGAGACAGCTAATTAGCAAACTCCAAATAGAACCGGCGACCATTAACACCAAGGTTATTGATCTGTTATATGGTAAAGAGTGATATAGAAGCAAAATTTTTTAGTGTTGGCTTCCAACCCACTCTTGATAGAGTTTCCCTTTGAAAGGAGTAAAGCAATCCAACTTTGACTCCAAAATTAAAACAAATACAAGGTAAACTGAAACATATAGTATCAGTAACCAAGAGATAATTAACAACATGTAATTGATTATTGTCAAGAAAAGATCCAGTCAACTGATCAAGCTAAAAACGTCATATGAGCTGTAACAGTTTTTTGTGTAACAGTTCTTTTCCCCCCATATGGACTGGCAAGGACTTTGCATGGAGACCACCAGAGCAGATAAATAGTGATGCATGAACACCTAACTCAAATAATCCAAAACTGCAATGAGATAAACTAATGTTGAAATAATTAACAATTAAAGGACTTCCTTGCACAAGGCAAAATTAGGCTAAAGAAAAGAGGGGGAAAGACTCATAGAAACCCATTTAATGATACAGCATCAATTAATTTGAAATATCAAAAGATAAATAACCTCTCCATGTTAGAAGAAACTGCATTTGCCTTTTCTAGATTTTTCCTGTGTGGTGCTTGCTGAACGGTGGTTATGGTGAGGTGTGACTTTGGTAATTTAACACCAAAATATCCATTAAATGGATCAAAAGAACTAGATGTGCATTTCAAGCAGTCTCACAAAACAACTTACAAGATATACAAAACCTTCTGCAGCTTCTACAATGGCTTTCATTCTTTCTGTTGGAGTGGTGGGTGTTGTAAGCAGCACCTGTAGTGCGACGAAAGAAAATAAAAAGAGAACAATTTGAACAAAGGAGGCAAGGTTAATTCTTTAAACAAGATCAGCTTGCAATTTACCAATAAAGTAAATCATCAATTCATACAACAGCACGAACTTTTTAGATTCAAAATAATTTTATCAAATATTAAAGATTCTTGTTCCATGTACACATAATTATACAATGTTGACTGGATATGCTAATAGCTGCATGACAATGGAAGTGGGAATGGGAGATAATTCAGGTGCAAGAGCTTGGAAACAGAGTCCCAAAAGAGAGTACAGAGGAACCGATCAAACAAAATGTTAGTAAAGTTGGAAAAATCATATTAAAAGATAATTTAATGGCATCTTTCTGGAAAGAACATTACCAATCAACTTTACAAAAACAATGAAGCAACATAATGCTAGTTTATTCAAAAGTGATTAAAATGAATCTACAACATAAACTGTCTATGGCGTAACTTTTAGAAAGCAAAGAAGTAGAAGCCAATGTTCAGATGAAATAGCAGAACAGGTGCTTGCAACTCAGGTATGGAAAGGCCATGATAATGTTATCAAATCCATCTTTCAATATGGTAATGCATATCATGCAGTACAATGCTGATTGGCTGTCACCAATGTTATATTTCCCACAAACACGTATTGCAATATTAGAGGAGTGTTACATGACACAGTAAATCACCATTTGAATATCAAGACTAATTGCACATGGTAACATTATTAAATCACATGATTCTTCAAACAAATGAGACATAGTGATAACCTTAAAAGTCCTAAATTAGATCCTCGTGTTTCCAGACGTGCTTTAATCCTGAGGAATCAAAAATCAACCCAAACCCCATGCAATATGATGCGCAGAAGTGACATTATAGCTCCAGATATGGATCAAATTATCAAGGTCTTGCTAGTTATTCTTCCTAATAGATCATTTTCTCTTACACCCATAATTTTAGTTGCACACCAAATTTCTCGGTCATATATGAGCGAGTTATAAATAGTAATCGTAGATATATGCAGCATAACAGGATGGACTTAATTCTGTGTGTGCGCGTGCATGTATTGAACAAAAGGAAATTTCCTGGTTCTATTTTTATCTGTTCCATCCCCATCCAGTTTCTATTATTTTTTTAATAGTAAAATATAGAAAAATGCATAAATAACTTTCCTGATTTGCAGAATTTCTTTTAATAAACTCAACAGCAAAGAATTAGACGTGGCACAGTCCAAGAGAAGAAGAACAATGACAGCTTTCCTCACGTTTTTTCTTGCTTTACAACTTAAAAGATCTAAAAATCAATCTTAGATATCGTAAATGAAAAATAATTTGAACTATTTCATAACATCCATAATTAAATGGTATCACAGCATCTAATCTATACTTATTAAGAATTGGCCTAAGAATTGCCCTACATAATTAAGATCCTGATCAGCTATCCACACCCGTAAGACAACATGCTAATGTTTAGCATCTAGTCTTACATCCCAAGCATTCCAAAACATCAGTATAAAATTAAATGGATTGAAAACCCAAGAATTACTTTAGTACATATGGATTACGGTCAAAAAATAAATTTCAAAAATCCTCTTTGAAAAAGTTGATACTTCTTAATTTGAAATAATGATATGTTCCTCTAATTGCTGTTTAGAGCTCATGTAAGCATGATAATTGAATTGAGAATATGTTCATAACTTTATACGAAAACCTTCTATATAGTGGCTTTCATTTGGAACTTTCAAATAAATGTCCATGCTATATTTGTAAAATCCTTTCAA
The DNA here is from genome assembly GCA_017589505.3 of Metroxylon sagu. Lineage (NCBI taxonomy): Eukaryota > Viridiplantae > Streptophyta > Magnoliopsida > Arecales > Arecaceae > Metroxylon > Metroxylon sagu. Next base: position 510,213 of record JACVBY030000457.1, read on the forward strand.
AACTAAACACTAATATCATACATGGAAGATATATAAGTGGACCCCTGCAAAGTCGTACTTCCAGCCCCATTTGAATCATTAATGACGATTTCTTTGTACCCCAGGCTAGGTGGTATGCAAGGCCTCATTCAAACATCGATAGGGATTCATGTGGACCCTTGGCCAAGCAGTACATGTTGCCCTTGAGGATTATGTTACCTCATATGGAATATCAGTTCACCAGCAAGGATTTATGGCTTGTCCAGTTTACTAGATAGGATTTTGTGGTCTCATTTAGCAAGGAGGATTTATGTGGCCTTGGGGGCAAAAGAATAAAATATGGCTTTGTTTATAAGAACATAAGCTGTATGTTTACCAAGTGAAGCTCCTCTTTGAATTCTTTTTTGCCTCTTCTTGGCCCATGAATTCTGATTAGAGGTCTTAATTTTAATACTTTGTTTCAATATGGTTTCACTTAACTATTACCTGGACTTTCTCTGCAAATTTGACTTATGTAGCATGTGCTAAACACAATTTAATTTCAAATTAGACTTAAATTCCTTAGTCTCTGGTGAGGTTACTTATTAAGCTGTTGCTAACTCTCATCATTATCATTAAAATTTTCAGAGTGATTGGTGAGAGAGATGGACTTGAGTGTGAATAAAGAGAAATCTACAACGCATGGGTTTTGGAGGTGCATTTTTGGATTTGGGATCACTGAGGCAACAATAATTCTGTAGTAGATTAGCATAGTTTTGTTTGATTGCCATCTTGAAGGTATATTATTTTGTACAACAAATTTAATCCTAAAGTTGTATTAGAATTGGACCAAGACTTATGGTCTGTATTATAGTAAGTTGTGCTCTGTGCTATTATTTGGTCTGTTTAAGAAATGTTAAATGTAACTTTGCTAGCTTTGCATCCATTTGATCAGCTGCAACATTCGCAACTCAAGATTTGAGTAAGTTCGTGTCTCAGGTCATGATATAATCGTTACAAAGTTCTGTAATCGAGAACTATAAGTATGCTGCAATCACTGCTACCTTCAAAGCTCATCAAGATGAATATAGATCACTTCCCCAACAGAAGACCACAACAGGATAATAGCATATCCATCACACATGAGAGCTGAATGTCATAGCAATATCATGAGAACATCAACTTGCTTGATAAAACTTCAATTCATTATGGAGGATATATCTAGTTACCTTGAATTTGAATATTTTAAAGTCCTAATTTAGCGCAAAGTTGCATATGCAAATGAAATCCAAACATATAGAGGTAGCTAAAAATGAGATAAAGAAGGGACCTACTAACTCAATATTATGTTTAACAGCTTGATTCCTTAAAATTTCAGTCTCCTCCAAAGGAACATCGGGCACCACTAATCCTGCAAAATGGTAGCTGTTACTACCAAGTCGCCAAGAGATTGATAGCACAAGGTAGTAACCCAGCAATTATCTTGACGATTACATCAACAAAAAATAACAATACACCAAAAAAATAAAAAAATAAATAATCCACTAAAATTATTAAACAAATGCAATGCTTTAAACATAATATTCTTAAAGTAACAGCAAGAAAAAAAAACTTGGTTAAAGAATACAGTTCATTAAGTTGAATTGTCATGTATCAGCTTAAAGGATTATCCAGTCAGACAGAAACAAAAGAGGTCCAAGTGTGCAGGGTTTGGTGATCTCACTAAATTTCAAGCAAATTGTTGGATTTAGTTTTCCCTAATTTTAATTTTGTATAGAGCTCATCTGTGTGAGAGAGAAACAAAACTATTTGGCAACAATTGAGCACAACTTGCCTGGAATAGGGGTGAAATAAGATATTTTCCATTTAGTCTCCCATTTTGGTCTAACTTTTGAAATTTTATATAAAATGAAGACCATGCTTCTTTATATATATATATATATATATATATATATATCACCTCTCTCATCTTTGGATCAACACAGATCCCAGAGCCACCCCACCTTTTCCATCTTTTTCATCTTTGGGACCATGAACTATGTGGATCCAAAGGTGGGAGAGATAATCAGATCTAAGTTTGACTACATTCGAATGTACCCATGTCTAGCTCTATATATAGAGAGAAAGAGCGCATGTTTATTCTTACATCATCACTAATCTCTCAACCAATTGCACATAGATCTGATTATTTTTAGAGTGGTTCATCCAAAGGCTTTCCTGATTTTAATCATGAATTATTGGGAAAGTGCACACTTCTGAATTCTTGACAAATTTGCATTAAAATCATGAATTACAATTAACTACCCTTATATTTGTTGAATTTAATTCTATATATCTGATTATTTTCCACATACCCCAGAAATGTAAAACGTGAATCTTTTCTTGTCAAATCAAATCACTTCTTTGCAAGAATACTTGTAAGCAACAACTGAAATGTTCATGTTCCAACATTTAATGGAATATTGGTACTCAATTCACCGATGACTACAAACCTGCTTTAAAAGCAATCATTGAAATACTAAGATACCTTGCATTACATGGACACTTAGAGCTTTTAGGGATTTTGGAATGTTTGGAATGCCAATGTCATCAGATGTTTCAATCAAGGACTGAAGTCCCAGTACGGGCAACCATTCTGGTTTGGTCCCAAGTCGGCATGATATTGCTATGAATCAGAACGACCACCAACAAGAATAAAGAGGAAAAGAAAAAGAAACACAAATAAATAAACAAAAAGTTGATGTCCCAAATGCTAAGCCATCCTAAGCCGTCTCCATCTGTCCCAGCCAGGATAGACTCAAGAACTGAAGTCCCAGTACAGGCAACCATCCTGGTTTAGTCCCAAGTCAGCATGATATTGATATGAATCAGAACGACCATCTACAAGAATAAAGAGGAAAAAAAAAAAAAGAAACACAAATATATACACAAAAAGTTGGCGTCCCAGATGCTAAGCCATCCTAAGCCGTCTCCATCTGTCCCAGCCAGGACAGACTAAGGCGGACCAAGATGACCCAATTTGGAGAGACTTAGTGTCCCTGATGCATCCTAAGACTCTGTCTCTCTGCCGTCTGCTATGGCATGGCCAGGTCATCTCGGGTCATTAATCCTTTGTTTCATCAATAACAAGACCAACCACAACTCTTGTAAAGGAAATTTGCCACTCATCTCCACCCAGAATGTCAATGTTTGCCCTGTCATCTTTAAATGTTATGTTGAAGGACTGCAAGTTTTGAAAATCCAATCCTTAACCATTCCATACACCAAATAAATTTAACGTTGTCATAATTTTCTTTTATTTCATGGAATGTGATAGAAAAAAATATTTTTTCCAATACAAATTGACATAAATTTTCATGAAATTTCAAAACTTTCATATTTAGTTTGTTAACAAATTCAACATAAACTTCCATGAAATTTCACAGTAATTGTCACTCTTTGGTTCATTATCCAAATTTACATCATAGCATCCCTAACTTTTTGTACAATACTTGGGGCATTTAGGAACTATACGCTTAACTCATATATGATTTAAGCATGTGGATGATAATTAAATCATCCCTCGGTGATGTATACAACATTTGGATCATCTTGGAACATAGACCCAAGTTCACATGGCACTTCAAGGCCACAAAGGAACCAAGATGTTCATGAACACCTTGAGTTTGGTTAAATAACAGGCTCAAATGAGCATGTTTGATTCTTACCAGCTGAAGACTTCCACCGAGGGCAACAAACCTGCTTCAGAAACTCCCTAAAAACTCGAGAATGGAACCACTTCTTAGGCACTTCTGTGCTTGAGCTTGTTTTTAGAATATTCTCTTTCCAAATGTTCTCCCTGACCCGCTAGCAATTCTGGCAACTAAGTACTGCTTATAAAACAAGCCAAGCTGAAGCTTCATTTCGGGCTCAACTAATAGGCAAGTTTGAACAAGCTCTAGTCTTGCAGAAAAATAGAAGCCCAGTTGCTGGAGCTTAGCTCAATAAATAGGCTTGCTCAAGCTCATGAAAATAAACCAAACTTGAACTTGTCAAGCTTGGCTCAACCTCGAATACCCCCTCACAAAAAAGTCAATTATAAGCAGCCTAGAACTGCTCTCAGCGTGGCTCATTTGCAGCTTTAGGCATGTGGGAATACAGGCATTATCCTTAAGTGGTCTATATAACATTCCAGCCATAAATGAATCTAGACCCAAGTCTATATAATATTTATGCACAGAATTCTATTCATCATTGCTAATCAGTTCATACACACTGAACTGAATATAAAGATTATCCCATACAAAATTTCCAGTTAAGATCCACATATAATTCAATTATAGAGACAATATATGCTTTATTTGGGTTAGTAAAGGGTTATATTCATAGTTTTCCTTATATGCAACCCATATGAAGTTCTAGTGCTGTAAGACAGGATTCTCAATTCGAAGTTTCCCATTCCATCTGCTAAATAATGATGGCACTCTAATCATGCTGGAAGCCAAGCACTCAAAAATAAGCTCTCAATGCACTTTGAATACCTCTTCTCCCTTCTGCATGTTTTACCCAAGTAGGAGGGTGGGTACCGAGTATTTGTGGTTAGACAATAGTAAATTCCTTATTATGAATTTTCCAATTAAATAACAGCAAACTGCTGCCAATATTACATTGTTCTAGTATCTTCTTTTCCTTATTTCCAACTCTCTTCATCCTTTTATTGAATTTTTATCTTATTTCTCAAAATCCTCTTCAATTTCTTAATTAACCAAACATTTCAGCAAATTTTGTGAACTTTAACATTCCTAGTCAAGACATAGCACCTTAATTCAACCAATTGTTTGATAAGTAGTCTTTCAAAGTTTCATGATGCTGCAATGGCCACAATTTTTCTTCTTTCTACGTGATAAAGATAAAAGGATGAACAACAAAACTGTACGGTTTCATGATTTCAGGGTTCAGTGTATCAAGTCTAGATGCAAAACTCACAAATTGGTTATTACAGTTAAATAGGTTTGAAGAACACAGCAATAATAAAGATGGTCAAAAGAACCAAAAAGAGGGAGGTCAACTCAGAAAGAGCAAGAGAAACGCTTTCAGTTTACTTCTATGTGAATGGCAAGATGACTTTGTTTAATGTCCTAAAATGGACGTTATAACATAGAAGTTTTAAGTGTTACAGTCCTCCAGACATATATAAAGGATAAATGATCTATTTTTAAATAACAATAGATAGCATAACATCTGCAAAAACAATTTATCCTATTCTCTATCATATTTTCATATTATTAACTTAACCAAGAGCATGTAACAGTTAGCCAATAATCTGGGATTTGAGAACACATAAAACTATGTACTTTAAAAGAAAAGTTTCCCTGCTTATACAATGAATACAGGAACACTACTTAATAAGTTAATCTGATCAAAATTGACATTGCAAAACATCATTAAATGCATTCAGTCAAATGATATGTCAAATTACCATGTACACCAACATTTTCTATCATAGACATGAACTTCTCGACTCCGCGCTTTAGTATTGGATTGTAATATGCAAACAGAGCTATTGGGCAGGATAGTTGAGGTATTACCTGCTCAGACAGTATTAATAGCATAACTTGTGAACGTATCATACAAATAGCAACAAGGTCCACAATGTCAAGTTAATCTACAAATGCATCAAAAGCAATTTCCTATTATAACTAACACTATGGCTTAAAAAATTGCTGAAATGGAATGCTTCAGCTGGTACCATGCCACTCTGTTGCAAAACAGGCACTAATACAGCTGCTGGGATGTCAAAACACTGTGGACCAATATGTACCGACCATATCAATCCATATTGGTGCGCACCGACAAACACTGAACCAATCATACTGGTGTGTACTGACAGCTTTTTTTTAGCTGTCAGTTTCGGAGCATACGCACAGGTAATATACCAATGTCGCACCGTTCCAATGAAAAAAAGTTATGGGTTTGGTACTGACATCTGAAAACTTGACCAACTCCGTAAAGGATAAATGAAAATGGATGAAAAGTTGCAAATTAACATAGTGATAAACACTAGCACCTCCCACAATTTTGAAAAAAAGAATAACTGGATCATATTTATGCACCTAATTCTAGTCAAATTCAAGACAGTCAAGATGAAGAATTAATCTTCTTTACAAATATGAGTTTCACTTCGTGTGAAGAAAGATTCATTTTCTCTTTCATATTTTTCTTCCTTCCTCTGCTTTCCCTTCTCTTCCTTGGTCTCCTTCATTTCAAATAGGCACGGAGTTTCCAAGCCAAATAATGAGATTTTAAGTCATTTCTAGGGGGTTAATTAGAGATTCTAGTAAGCATAAAAGAGTTGAAATAAAGAATCAATGGCCAAAAGTTGACTCAACTTATGAAAGTCCAGTAGTGCAGAATTACGATATTTTCTAGTTACCCATGTCATGTTTAAGATTGGTATTGGATTAGTCGATACTGGTTATAAAAGTAGCATACTCAAGGTGAAATTGATTATTATATATCTCTTCTCAGTGGATTGCTCGGGTTACAGGTCAGGTCAACTCCCATCACTTTCTATACTTCAATCCTAGAGTGCAGGTCTCTTCTTTTTTTATGTATATTATCATCGTCTTCTTCAGATTAATATGTTCAGATATTATCTGAAGTACCCATTCATGGTTTCCATCTTTTGAAACATATCATATACAGATGACTAACAAAAAGTCATGTAATGGATATCTTACCAAGGAACACCAAAATCAATTAATAGGTTAGCTATCTTTTCTCCCATCTTTGACTAACATTTATCATGTCATGTCAATATGAAAAGTCTCCATTAGCTTTTGTTAATATTTCTTTTAAAATGACTAGCAGAAATGCATGCATATCAGTCTGCTAATTCGAAAGCCATCAAGAGTGTAAGAGCTGTGGTGCTTGACCAGTTTTCTCTACAGACCAATGGTACCCAACCAATTATGGAGATGGTGGTAATGGAGAACTTTTATCTCCTAGGTAAGATGATTAAAACAGTAGACAGTCCTAGAATATTGTTATTGAACATTCAATATGCACATACATACATGTCAAGCTAGAAAACCATTAAAAGAATCACATCCAATCATGTTTATCTTATGACAATAAACCAAAACATTTTGTCTCTTGTAAAATCTTTAACAGCAAAAATTCTACAAAAAACAACTTTTGATTGCTTGCATATACATAACTCCAGCATAGAATTGGCCCTTTATTATTTCATTTTGCATGTTCTCTATTTTTGGTTTCTTACATAACTTGCCCATGAAACAAAATGTAAGTCTCTACCTTATGAACTAATTAAAGAACTTGTTGTTGACTTTTCAAGAATTGATCATGTTAGGACATAGAATATATCTATTGATCTGTGCATGCACAGAGTCTGCATTCTGGCAAACATGTGCACGTGTGTGCACAAATATGTGATAGAAACAGGAATTTAATCAAAAGAATGGTGCTTAGGACAGCCATACCTCCCTTAACATGGATATAACTGCATCAAAATTGGTTCCTTTTGCTAGGGCACGTGTAGCAGCAGCCTAAAAGTAATAAAGTATGTATATAACCAAGACACATTGAACTGTAAAATTGCGAAGAGGAAAAGGAATTGAAAGGAAAACCTGGATGACAGGTCCATCTGCTAAAGGATCAGAGTAGGGCATGCCCAATTCTATCACATCAGAACCACAAGAATCAAGAACTTTCAATGCTTTTGAGGTTGTTGACAAATCAGGATCACCAGCAGTTAAGAAAGGTACAAACGCAACCTAAAGCATTGGTGACAAATAGCAGTTAGAAGCCAGGTAAAAAAGACAAGAAGATTCCCATCAAATTGAGGTTTTGTTCCCATAAGCCAAAAGCAAGCATCTTTGGAAAAAAAGAAAAGAAAAGAAAAGAAAAGAAAAAAGAAAGAAACAACACGTATTTGCAAGGTCAACTAGTGACTGCAGCCCTTCATTGAAAATTTGGCATTAATAGATCATATTAGCCGCTAAAATGGATACAATAAGTTTATAGTAGATCAATTTAATTTCAAGTTATGGTATGCAGGTGTGGCGATGTGGGAGATAAATTTTTTGAACCAAGAGATACTGATATTACAGATGATTTACCTCCATGCATTGTGCTCTAAAATATTTTTTTTATGTTTTTTTATGATGAGTCTGAACTTGTAGTAAAGGAAAACATAAAGCAATTACTACATTTACTAAATTTTCGAATCCACTGCAGATCTTCCATTAGTTTCTCCTTAAGTTGCATGAAATCAAAGCACAAGATCATGAGATGAAGGTCAAAAAATAAGATGAGGAGAAAAAGCAATATGATAGCCAAAAACTGTTACTTTCAGCAACATGTTAGAGATGTTGATCATATATAGCTGCAATTTGCATATAGGTTCACCTTAGGTGCATAGCCTCTTTAGCATTTCATACTTTTCCAAGCATATAAATTGGGCTATTTCTGTAGTCACATAGCATTTGAGGAAAGGGACGGCACCCCAAGCACTGTGTTGTTGATTAAAAGAGGCATTTAGTGATTTTACCTAGTGTACTCATGCAATTGTCTGAAACTAGCAACTCATTTATCACCAGCAAGAAAAATGTATGAAATTTTAATCAAAGTATTGCTTTCATTCAAATATCGTGAGTCCAAATCTGAGGTTTGACCAGACCTGGATCTAGACCTTTTTAGTCAACATATATACTATTTCCATACAGAGTCAAGCAAACCATATTTCAACATATTATACACCGTCAACAGTTCTTCATTAGCATGAATTTTGAGAACAAAATGATTAGTAACTGTGAGAAATTTGACAATTAGTTAGCCATTTCAGAGTAAAGGAATCTAGAGATTGTTATAGGGATGCTTCCATTTTTCAAATTTCCCAGAGTATTGATAATTCTGAACCCTTGAATGTTCCATAACATGTCATAAAGCTTCTTGGCATTTTTGCCACACCATGAAGCTTCACCTTCTCATATTGGCTAATGAAACCTCAAGCAACTTATTGGCATTTTTTCTCTTCCAATGAAGTATTTGATTATTATGCATATAATTCTCTAAGCACTAAATTACAAGATAGATTATACTAGTCTTGGATGCTTGCATCCTTGCTCATATGGTCATGTTCAACTCAACCATGGAATACTAATATGTAGAAAGAAATAGCGATGAATTTCATAGTATTTTGTGCCCCTACGAACTATGAAAGAATATTTCTCCACATTTTAAAATGACCATTTTTTTGTCACTAATCTAAGTGCTTACATATCATATCAGCAAATATTGCAGGTGCAGCAATATGAATTTGCTCCATATAATTAAATATCAAAAAAAATAACCAGCACCAATCCTTCAATATAGGGTTCTTTTTGAGACTTTTAATTTGCCTCAGATTCCTCCTCTATCCTTCTTTCAAGAAATTGAGGATCTATAAAATGATCGTAGAGAAATTATGAATAAGAGGATGCATCCACTACCAGTATATGCTTTTTATATGGTGTTTTTTAAACAACCAGATTATTTAATAACCAATCGTGCTTCTAACTATGACTGAATAATTCTCCCAAATAGTCCCATCCATCCTTGTTTATATATGCAACAGTGCATCAACTTGTAAAACAGTAATTCTGAAATCAAGCAGGTGTGAGCACATGCACGCATGAATGTTTGTGCATATGTGCACACAAAGGTTTATGGATGACAATATGGATTCTCAGTTCTCACCTTGATGGGATTTATCAAAATTGACACACCAGATACCTAGGGCAAATGGATAGTTTCCACTTTGCACTAGAACCAAGTGACATCTAACTGTATTAAAATTATCAAATGGCAAGCAATACCATGCATTATTCGGATAAAGCAACCATAAACATCAAGGCTTACCATAACTATCTCAGATTAGTTTCACAAATTCTTCTTTTCCAACCATTGTTAACAAGACTCCATCTAATGTCATTGCAACCATCATGATCAAGCCTTATCTCAAATTAATATTCAAGCATGGATAAGTTAGGACTAAAAATAAGCACCTAACTTTGAAACAAGGTGAATGGGACCAAACAGTGAAGATGAAAAATGCATAGATAAAATTTTGATGATAAAATTTTATCAAATCAGGATTAATTTCTCTTGGAGTTATCAATGTGATACTGGCATTATGTCCTAAAAGTTATATAATGTTATCAAATAATAAACCAAGTGGTAGAATCAAAAAAAAAAGTTAATAAATTAATGGGGATAACTGTTGCCACCGCCAATATGTAGATAATGTAAAAGAAACCGAAAACAATGAAGAGAACAAAATAATACTTCACATATGCTTCAATAATGAATTCCTAAGACATGCATCAGCCCTTCTACTTTGTAGCCCTGATGTTTGATATCTCACATCCCATATACAGTTGCCAGACTGACCAATTAATAAACTCATAGTTACTCAATAGAGTAGGGAAAAGGACTAATCTCAACAAACAGATTCCAGTATGAAAGTAGATATCAAGATTTAATTTTTACTCCACCAAACAAAGATCACAACTAGCCTAGCTGATATTATAGGGATAAAAGCATATAAATGATGAGAGAAAAGGAATATAGCAACAAAGGAAGCAAAATTAAGAAGAAAAATATGACACATGTTCTGCTGAAACGAGCATAATTTTCAGAATTAGAAGATCAGGAATAAATTGCAATGAAAGAAGAATCCATGACCTTGCGAATCGACAAAATTAGGTGCACCAGTGCCAATCAAACTTTTACTCTTAGAGCGAAATTCCGTGATGAAACCATGAAAGTAATCAAGAAAACGCTATCAACCGAAAAATGAAAGAGAATATAGAACAAAAACAAAACCATCCAAAGGAAAACACCGCCGCTTACTTTTCCTTGTTCGCTCAACCGGGAGAAGGTCTCGGAGATCCCAAGAGACGGAGTGGCGCTGAGAGAAGCCATGGGAGAGAGGGATTTGGGGAAAGAGATGGGCTCGAAGGAGGGCCGAGGCAGCAAGACGCTGCGAGAGTTGCTCGAGGGCGCAAAGCGAAGGAGACTTTGGCGGCGAGGGCCATCGCTGTCCGAATATCATGAGATAAGAAAACGACTTAAAATTTCCGTCGCGGCGTTTGGCCTTTGAAGGAAATAGTTTTTTTTTTTTTTTTTTTTTTTTTTTTTTTTTTTCTTTGAAGCTTTGGCTAGCGTATTGGTAAGTGATCGTGCGATCAATAAGAATTCTGCTATTTATATTTAGAGAAATAGAAATATGTTTATAAGATGGAATCCACTCGCTCGGAATTTAGTAAAATTAGAGGAATGTATGAGGGAGAATGAAGAGAAGAGAGGAGGATGGAGGGAAAAGAAACAGAAACTATAAGGAAAGCCAAACAAAGAAATTACTAGTTCTTTTGAATAAAGTTCAAATTAAATTCATTAGCGAATCAAAAATATATTATTTAAAAATTTAAATAAAAATTAATAAATTGAATATAAAATTAAATTTGAAGCATTATATAGCATCTCTTCGCTTAGTATAGGATTTGCCTTGATTCACTGGAAGCTTCACTGCCCATAGGTCTGAAGCTCGAATAATTCTATTAATTACTGGCTACAGAAGAGAGGAGACAAGCTAATGGGCTGCCAAAGATTTGCTTAAGCATGACCATGATTGAAACAATTTAATTGTTTTAAGGACTGCTGTTGAGCACTTATTTAAGAAAATTTTTGAGTCTCTCCATGTAAATTTGATAGTATATAGCATCTAAAAGTTGAACCCATCCTCTTCTCAATTCAACTTTGACTATTGATTTTCTTCATCTTTGTTAGGTTTCCTTGAAAAATTTACTGGCTAATGGATGATATTCAAATAAGATAAGATTGGTAGCCACACTCTCTTGGAGAATGAGCACTTCAGGCTATCTCCATCACTGTACCATAAAAAGGATAACCTAATTTTATAGGCCATCATTTCTGATCGAGACCTTCTTTACATGGAGCCTATTTCTTAATGCAAGCCATGAGAAAACTTTGTACTTGAAAGGAATAGCAACCTTATATATGATCTTGTGAAAAGATCAAATCAGTACACCACAGTTCATAAATATGTACAAAAATTTGATTGAAAAGATATCATTCTTTATAAATTTTCACAATGGCTTCTTAGTAATTTTGGAAGGTCCGACGAAAGCAAACAACAGATTCTTCTCTTAAAAGAGCATCATACAACTCAAGGCACCATTCCATCAAGCACCAAAGTAATTTTTTCTCATAATTTTTTTGATAAAGACGATTATAAATAGAAGCAAAAGAGGAGGTAACCAATCATGAATCCTCTTAGAATGTGATATTTTTGTCATTTCCTAGTTTGAAAGAAGAACAACTCTAAAAGGTCTTTTAACTTTCGTAGATGTCTCTCCATATCGGTGATAGCTTAGTCTCTGCTTACCGAACCCTCATACCCATTCTTCTCTTAAAGTAGTAAAGATTAGCAATTTGATCCTTCCACATAAAGGCTAGCCGGAGATTTACTTCCATATCCATTTCTTAATGACAAAAGAGTTCAAGATGCTTAGGTTTTTATATTAAAGCCTTCTTCCTGAATATCCCTGCGCATGCTATCATAGTTAACCTTACAACTAAATCCACTAATTTTGTCAAATCTCTTACACAAGTAAGCTCTCCTCAATTGATTAATTATATTCATTACCCATTTAGAAAACCTAAAAATGGCATATAATAAATTAATAAAATAGTAAGAACAATATTAATCAAGGCCAATCTCTTACCAATATAAAGCAATCTTCCTTTTCACGCTGCAAGTTGAGATTAGAAAAGGCATCCAACATTGGTTAGGTTGCTTCCTATCACGCAAAGATAGGTTCAAATAAGAGAGAGATAAGAATCCACACTTATAATTAAGCATTATAGCTAAAGAGTTGGTAACATCCTCAGCCATATTTAAGTAAGTCAGATAGCTTTTATGGATTATTCTTCTTTATTTGCCAAATCCCCATTTGAGAATGGTATAATAAAATCTTAAAAATGGGATAGCAAATCTTTCTCTCAATTACATATTTTTTCTTCCTTCCTTTTTATTTTCCTAGTATCTCTATCTATATCTCTCTCTAATGTCTTTGTAGTTGAGATCAATCATTCTCTTTTTTTCCATTAAAGTATAATTTTACAATTCTTACATTTCATTATTTTTCTTATGCTATGATTTTAGAATATATATTATTTTATTTTTTTGCTAAACCTCAACCCCTAGTCTCAAAGCAATGATTCTTCTTACAGGAGCATGCCAAGTATTTGAAACTTTAATGACACAGCATTAAGGGGGTGAATCCTTCCTCTCATCCTCTCACTTGATTCTGTTTCCATTATTTTAATATTATTTATTGGTATATATATCTAAGATTATTTTTTATTCTTATAAAAGTTGAGGTACCACTCTTAATAATAGATCCAGAATTATATTTTTAAATCTATAAATATTTTATTTTTTCTTTTTACTAACTTCTTTTTTATTGTATTATATCATGTATTGCTTTCTTTTTATTTGATCATAAACCATATTATGAAATTATGAAACTCATGAGTTTCTTCTTCAAATGATAATATCAATAATTTCTTTATAGCTTTCCACTTGAAGTGAATAATTTAATTATTCCTCTCTTTTTTATATTTTTTATTTTTTTCATTAGTTTTTCACCATTTTAGAATGGTTTCACATTTTCTCACTTATTGCTAAGGCTACCAAACTTTTTTTTTTTAACTCTATATATCAATATTTTACCTGGTGGAATTTAGATTTGGTTCCTTGGATCTCTGCTTACCATCATCCAATTAAAAAAAAAAAAAAATCAAATCTATCATTTAAATTTTATTGAAAAATAATGATAAATTTATTTTTTAAATAAAATGTTGGTAAATAAATTATTTAGATGAAAAAAGAACCGACGAGCTTCTAAAATATCATACCTAAGTCCCGTCGAACGACGACGGTGATCTAATAATCGGTTTTTCTTCGGACATAAGGAGCGTCTGGACCGTCCGATCATCATATAAACGATCGAGATCACGCTGAGTCGAATTCTGATCCATTTGCTATCGAAATAGAAGAAAAATCTTCAAACGGGAGAGCCGAGCGTCCGGTGAGCGAGTTGGGAAAACGGGGAGATGGAGATGGCTCGATGCTCTACGTCTCTGATGGCCTCTCGGCTTCCGGCGAGGCCCCCCTCCCTGTCCCATGCCCCTCTTGCTGCCTCCCGCTCCGTCTTCTTCACCAACGGTGGCAACGCCGTGGTCGGGAGTAGGCTCGCCGTCGTCCCCAGGCGGCGGCAGCGTGCCTCCGGGGGACTTGGGTGTCGTTGCCTCTTTGGCCTCGGCGTCCCCGAGCTCGTCGTTATCGCCGGCGTTGCCGCGCTGGTCTTCGGCCCCAAGAAGCTCCCCGAGATCGGCCGGAGCATCGGAAAGACCGTGAAGAGCTTCCAACAGGTCTGCTTCCTTTAGTTATCTCTGAATTAATTAGGAATTTTGATTCAATTGCTTATCCGAAGAAGATTTATAGGATTCTTATGCTCGGTTTCCGACTTTTGTTATAAATTAATGTGTTGAGGATTTCGTGATGAAGGTCTGTATGCAGAATATAGTGATCAATAATTGAGAATAGTGAGTAAATAGTAGTTTTTCCACTTCAATTTGGTATAATCATGAAAACTCTCTCACAAAAACCGACATTTGAGTATAGGTGTAGTTAATTTTCCATCCCTATACTACTGAAGTGCTTGTTACATAATTTTAATTTAGTGTGGTTTTGTTAAGTTTATATTGTTCTGATATTTTGATAGTTCTGATATTAACAATGACTTTGTTTGATTAATGTGCTCTTTTACTCGCATCTCATCCACAAATTCTTGGTGTTGCATGCCACCAGGCCAGCAATATGGAGTCAAGACCAGTCTCTTTCTAAATGTATTTCTCTACACCCATCTTGCCTTATTCTGTATTTGTTTGGAGTTCTTCCAAGTTAGGGAAATCTTTCAATGTTAAATCCCAGTTGTGTGGCCCTAGGTAGCCTGATCAATATACATGGTTTGCCATAATGCTAAGTAACTTCTAATTTTCATGGCAAACCTATGTATTTCTCAAGTCTTAATGTTGCATTGGTCAAATATGAGGTACTTATCATAAGGTTGAGACCTGAACATAAGTTGTTCCGAAGATTGGTCATACTTTAATCCTTAAACTTTACTATGTATAGAGAGAAAAGGCTAGTCATTGAAAATAAAAAATATATCATAGTGTTATAGATATAAAACAAGCTAATAGATATGTTTTGTGTCTTTTGTAGTTTGAACTATAAACTTTTAAATATACAATTTCCTTAAATATTCACTCTCATAATTCCAAAAGTTGATGGAGACATGACAAGAAGCTCTCCTTTTAGAACTGCTTGACAATCCCAAAGCTTCTGCATGGTAATGGTGTGTCTGTGTCTTTCGAATTAATGTTATAATTATAGGCATTGGGTGACAAATCCCTGTGCTCTCTCTTGAGGATTCAAAAGTCTTTGAGTTGGAGAGAGTTTCACTGTAGAGCAAACTTTTATTACTGACATCCTTTGGATTTCAGAGACCTAGATAATGTGCTGGCATGTTGGTGTGATGAAATACACATGCAGGACGTATTCCTAAATGCTTTTGGGTTTGCTCTTTCTACTTATCATCTGAAGACCAATGACATGAAGATCAAGCCTAGGAGGCAGTTTGAAGCCTTGATCATTTGCAGAAACCTCTTGTGTTCTCTTTAATGACTGTTAGATAGACCTGATGCGGGAGATTAGAGTATATGAAGGTGGATTAATTAGTAATTTTCTGTGAAAGAATTTCCTTAAATTTCTTGACAATGGTGTTACAAGATATGAGGGAAACAAGGAGCTTTGGGTCAAAAGCACCTGATAGGGGTTTAGAGTTATTATTAAATCTGGCATATTGATAGTTTTTCTCAGTGGAAAAAGTTGAATGTGAACTTATTCAGTGGTGTTTGTCAAGTTCATGATGAAGGTATCAAGAATAGATTCCATTGATTTATAACTCTCTCTCTCTCTCTCTCTCTGTGTGTGTGTGTGTATCATTTGAGAAGAAGGGAGGTATTATCACCCAATTTATTAGAAACAGTCACAGTCTAAAGCCTGATTACAAAGTTATTTACAAAGGTACAAAAATAGTAGAAACAGTAGGAATCCAAAAACAAAAAAACCAGGTACCATAACCAAGAGTAAGCTGACAGTGCTTAGGCCCAAAACAATGGTAATTTGCCTAGTTTGAGCACATCACAACCAACTGTGAAATGGCTCCACAAACTTTCTTCAAATGGCCTTCCAATCATGGTTTTAAAACTCTCATCCTAGTTCTCTAAAAAGTAAAAAAAAGGTATATACTTATGCATGTGTTAGCTTTGTTTATGAAATAAAATGCCAAAACTTTTAATCCAGTTCTGTGGAATCAGAGGCTGCTCAAAAAGTTTGGTAAGATTATGAGGTTTTGTGGGGAAACTGCTTTGAGAAGATGAGGTGGCTTGGTGTTTGTCAAGTTTGGGAAGATTATGATGACCACTCATTGCTTCAAAGACAAATTGGTGTGGACCTCCTCTAGCAATTGAAGCTCCACATTTTTTAACTTTTTGCCAAAATGCCCAAATAGTCTACATAAACCATGATTATAGTAAAATTTATTTGGAGCTTGTATTTATATTAGATTCATCGAGCTTTCCGTCTCACCTCTACCAGTATGTCATCTGAATCTAGCATTTTTTAAGTGTGCTATCCTCCTATTGCCATGTTGGGCTAGTACTCGCAACTTTGTTATTATCAATACAGGAGCTTTGATTTTGAGCTTCAAACATCATCCTCTCTTACTGATTGTGATAATACTAGCTAGTCTTATTTCCATTTATTTGCTTGGGGCCCTGTATGATTGTTTCAGGTCTGCATCGTTTGCTTAAGAACTCATCTTCTTTAGTGGTCCTTTCATGACAATTGCTAAACCAACTTTTTCACATTTCTTCGGCTTATATGGAGGTCATCACGCTACCGGATATTGTTGACTCGATCTACTTGTCTAAATATATTTTTCCTGAGTTCATATGCAATCTATGCAGATATTTTACTCTCTTAGAAAAATGTTTATCTGAGTGGCTGTTTTTGTTTTCCCTGAGAAAAATGTTGTGTGTGTATGCATCACATGCTTACTAAATGTGTTGATGCATTCGTGGTCCTCTTCAGTCTTTGCCTTGCTGACATCTATGCCTTGTATTTGTATTCAGGCAGCTAAAGAGTTTGAGACTGAGTTAAAAAAGGATGATGAAAATGCTAGTAAACCCCCACCTCCAGATGACAGTCCTAAAGCTGTGACCAGTGAAGATGACAAAAAAGAACTTGAAGCGTCAGGCACCAAAGAGAGTTAGTGAAATGGGACTACGATCCATCTGTTTCCCAAGGTCGTTTGTAGCTTAAATATTGTAACCGCAGGTTGTATTAAGTTGCCTAGTTTTTAAATTAAATTTCCTCATGCAATGGACATGGAGCTGTAAGTAAAGGACCGCATTTCTTGTAGTTACTGAGACATTATGCATAGAGGTTCCTATTTTGCACATCAGAGAATAATATCTCATTCCTACTGGGCCTTATTGTTGTAGGATAACACTTGATGCTGAATTTGATCTTGTCTTTCTTAATAACCTTCTACAGGGACTTGAACAGGAGAATGCATTTGCTTACTAGTCCCTTTTCTTAAAGCTCAACCTTGGCATTCTTATATTCAAGACCCTAGTTTTCTTTAATACCAAATCCCTACAGGGTCTCACAGTTTTATGGTGGTGGTACATTTGAACTGAACTTGTCCCGGCAGACGGCATGCTGAAACTGGTTAATACTTGGGCATTACATTTTTAAGCTGGAACTCTGGCAAACATAAACTAGAAGTAGATTGCTGCAACGTCTCTCCCCCTCTCTCTGGACGCAAAGATGCTGTCGGCTTGTCGGCTCCCAGTGGACGTCATGTTTGACCAAGGGGGAATCTTTTAGGCACTAATTGTCCTGGATTTTGTGATGAAGGATTGTACGCAGAAAATAGTGCTCAATAACTAAAGACCAAGAACGAGCAGCATTCTATCCATAACGATCTGAGAAAACACCAATACTTTCCATCCATATACAAGACATAATGAATTAAACAAATGTGATCAAGTCTGAGAGTTGAGATCATCTTCTTTAGGGATAACCTTGTCCTGATGGTTTGATGGGTACAGGTGTTAATAATTCTGTTCCAATATGGTTCTGTTGCATTTACTAAAGTTATATTGGGCTCTAAGTTCTTCAGGTTTTGTGGGTTTTCTGGTGAACTGGATTGTCTTTTAAAGTCTATTAAAGTAATGTATGAGCTAAAGAACTAGTCTTATTCCTCAACCCAGGGTTGACAATATGAATCATGCTTTTCCGATGGTTGTACTCCAGTCCAAGCCCTTAATCAACAATTTTTTCCTAGTCGTTTTACCCTCGACCTCCTCGTTCCAGACCCATTGACTTGTAGTTGAGATCCCTTCTAGATTAATTCTCTGTCCTACATGATACTTGATGAAGCTATCTCTAACAGACTTACTAATTTGTGCCACCCATTGCCTTCCATTCAATGACCTTATTTCTCACCATCTCCTAATTCACCTTGTATACAGCTGAACATCCTCATCTCTTTTAAGGATTTATTCTGGGTAAAGGTTTTTGGGCTTATGTGTTTTCTAATGATCTAGAGTTTCATTCTAAGTTTGTTAGGAATAGTTACAAACATAATAATTAGAAATAAATACAAAAATGCATTGACGTGTCTTCATTGAAATTGGGTTGTCTATATAGAACCCATTTCACCATTTAATCATATCTTAGACCAAACTCTATCAAAACGTTTCTCAATAAATTCCTCCAAATCATCTTTGCTCCAACAGGCTGTATTCAAGATTCCCTCCCTATTCTTGATATTTCAAGTCTGCGCAATATGTGAGTTCTGAAAACATTTCAATTATAGAGGCACTCTCCACTTCATCTACTCCTACTACAATCCTGCTGTACTTATTCCCATCCATCTTTTCATCGCTCTGTATAATAGATCCAAGCTAGCAAAAGCGATCTGTTTTGGAGTTTCTTTTCCTTGACAATATTTTACCTCCACTCTTTAGTTCCTTCTGGAGATGTTCTGTTGTTGCCTTGTGTATATCACCATCTTTTTATTGATTGCAAAGTTAAACTAAAGGACTTATTTATATTTAGGTCGGATTTCCTTCACTTTTTGTTTTATTCATAATGTTGTTCTTAACTTTGTTTTATAAATTTTCAATTCTTTGAAGGACCCATCAACCATTGTTATTGACAAGTGTGGAGTTAGCCTTTTTACGAGAAGACAGTGGAAGATCAGATCTTATCTAAAGCTTGATCAGAAACATGTGTAGGAAAAAGACACTTTTCATAAACACTTCTTAGCAATCATTGATATTCTTTACCCCACAAGCCCCCCACCCCCTGCTCACAGAGCCTCATGTTATATTGTTGGCTTTCCAGCTGTCTTCTAAGATTGGCTCCTTCAGCTCTCCTTGGAAGTAAAGTCAAATGGACTTCCTCAGGATGTCGAAGACAAGTACTCTACGCAAACCATAGTTGAATCAAAATTTAATTGCAGCTTATCTTTGTCAGATTATCAAGTTTTCCACTTCATCTCTAGCAGTTTATCACCCAATATGGAATCGTTTGAGTGCCTCATCTGACTAGTATTCACTACAAGTTATTAGCAGTATAGATAAGGGCTCTTGAGTCTTGGAGTTGAGTTTCAAACTTCTTCCTCCTTGCCTGTGATTAACCTTATCAAACCGAACAATACTGGCAAGTCTTATCCCATTTACTTGCAGTGGGCTTTATAAAAACCTTCTTTTCGATCTATATGTTATATTTTCTTAAGAAACTTCTCCTTTGGAGAACTTATTTCACACTTCATCAAGACTTTTTTGCATTGTCCTAAAGGCCATTTCTCTTCATAATATCGATGACTTTGAATTCCTGGTTATTACGACGTGCTTTTTCCTGAGCAAGTGTGCACTGTACACAGGTTTTTAAATTCTATCCATGTAAAACTTATGCCTACAAGATCTTTCCATGTAGTTCTCAACTTCTCTTTGGCCTCTCCTTGTTGACCACTATCTCTAACTTGAATTGATATCCAGGCAACTGAAGAGTATGAACAAAGGACCCTGAAGATGCTAAACCCCCTGCTCCAGCTGAGAGCCCCAATGCTCTTAGCAGCAAGGATGAGAATAAAGGAATTGGTAGCATCAGGCACCAAGGACTGCATGTAAATTTGACTCCATGCTGCCTGTTGCCATGGAAGTTTGCAGCTTCATTTTTTTTTTTTTTTTTATCTATAGGTTGTGTTAAGTTTTTTCTTTTTTGGTTGTAATGTAGGAATTTACTTACCCTGCAATGAAAAATACTTCAAGAGTTCAGAGTTTCTTGAAGGTCCTCCAAATTCAGCACCTGTATTCCTTAAGGCTACTGGTAGTCATTCAAAACTGTAGCTTTATTCCTAGGAATGACAGAAGCTAACCTATCCATGAACTGGAAAAGTTCCAGAAAATATCTGAAGCTATCTGCGAATGCATTCGAATTCATTCCATACAAGCCATGTCATCTTTATTACCACTGATCTCAGGTTTCCATATCACAAATTCCACAAGAATAGAGTGGTGTTTAAGCTGCCGGCCACAAGTTTTGAAATGTCTTATGAAACATTTTGGCTGTCTGAAACCTGCTTCTGATATAGTGATCATATGTCCCAACTTTTATCTAAATCAAAGCTGATCGTGAAATCTTCAGGCCCACTATTTTCAAGTCTTCTTCAATCTTCAATGGTATACTCTGATTGCATGATTTGTTTTTGGAGTCTAAAGTAGTAGTGAAAAATAAGTTTGAAGACCAAGAACACTCGGCTCAGTGGTCGGTAAATTCTTTTCTTTTTTCTTTAGTTTGTTATGGTTCAAATTTTGTTGAGCGGCTGATGATTTGGATCACAGAACAAACTATACAATCCTATTGCTGGACACTGACTGACTCAAAGATAAATATTTGGTTTTCTGTGAGGAATATTGTAATGCCTCTAAACTGGCTTAAGCTAAACCTAAACTTATTTGTTTTAATTTAAACCCAGATCAGTTTTAACACTAAAACTAGCTTGATTCTATCATCAGTTCAGCTGCACTTCAACGAACATCTCCTTCCTCTATTAGCAATTCCAGATCTCATTAATCCTAATCAACTTATTTTGCAGCGATGGCTTAAGATTAAAAGTGGGTTTGAGGACCTTAAACCTCTCTCTCTCTCTCTCTCTCTCTCTCTCTCTCTCTCTCTCTCTATATATATATATATATATATATATATATATAGCTTAGAAGATGAACCCTTCCTTCTATTCTTCTTCTCCTTCTAGTTTTCCTTCTGTCTTGGGCCGGAGAGTTGCGGCTTGAAGAGGTTGATCAAAGCTCTTCCATCACCGGAATGTGAAGAACATTGAACCAAGTTTCTCCTTCTTTTCTAGTGCTGGAATCAAAGAAGGTACCATGATAATGTCCTTTGCTCATGGTCTATCGATATGATATGACTAAGTTTGAGACACTAGGCATGGATTCTCTTGATACATGGTATTAGTATCGATAATATTTGAGTGATTCTTTATTGGCCTAGATCCACAGCATCGGAGAAAGGCTGAGGGTCAAAGAGACTGGTGTAAAACTAATCATGGTCGACCTAATTGGAGCTATAGTTTCGATTCAAGCTTTACTCAACCTAATTGGTTTCTTGCTCCGATACGAACATCAGTCGACCTAATTTGAGCCATGCTCTCAATTCAAGCCTGACTCAAACCAGTTGGATTCCTACTCTGAACCAAGCATCAGTTGACCCAATTGGAGCTATGCACTTGTTTTAAGCGTGAATCGAGATTCATGCTCCAAATCGAGCCTTACTCGACCCAATTGGGGCCATAGTATCGACTTGAGCCTTACTCAACCCAATTAGATTTCTGCTCTGAACCGAGTCTCAATCGACCCAATTGAAGCCATGCATTTGTTTTGAGCCTGAATCGACACAATTGGATTTCGGCTCTAAATCGAGCCTTATTCGATCCAATTAGGGCCATGGTATCGATTTTAGCCTTACTCAACCCAATTGGATTTTTGCTCTAAATCAAGCCTCAGTCGACCCAATTGAAGCCATGCTCTCGATTCAATCTTAAGTTGACCCAAATGGATTCTTGCTTCGAATTGAGCCTTAGTCGACCTAATTGGACCCATGCTCTCAATTTGAGCCTAACTCAACCCAATTGGATTTTTGGTTCAAATCGAGCGTTAGTTGACCCAATTGGAGCATGCTCTTGATTTAAGCCTGACTCTACCCAATTGGATTCCTGCATCGAATCGTGCTTCACTCAACCCAATTGGAGCCATGGTCTCGATTCGAGCCTGGCACGACCCAGTTTGATTCTTGCTACGAATCGAGCCTCAGTCAACCCAATTGGAGCCATGCTCTCGATTGAATCCTAACTCGACCCAAATAGATTCCTGCTTCGAATCGAGCCTCAGTCGACCCAATTGAAGCCATGCATTTGTTTTGAGCCCAAAATCGACACAATTAGATTCCTACTCCAAATTGAGCCTTAGTCGATCCAATTAGAGCCATGGTCTCGACTTGAGTCTAACTCACCCAATTGGATTTCTGCTTTAAATCGAGCCTCAGTCGACCCAATTACAGCCATGCTCGGTGACGATGCATACTTGTTGGATACAGTGTTGGGCACAGGAACCATATGTGAGACTTAGATTTTATTTTTTTTATGATATGATGTTAATTTAGCTACTCTGATATGTACATTGAGGATGACTCTTAAATACCTTTATATATTAATATATTGATATTATGACAACATTTTTGAGATATATGGGATATAAGAGATATGATTTCTGCTCATATTATCATGATTATTGTTACATTATATATGTTGAGGTTTAGCAGGCTTTATGTACTCTTAAAGTTTGCTTTAAGAGTATGCGGTCATATCGTGATCGTCCTTGAACTGACCTCCGATTTGGAGGTCGCAATAAATATAATTCAAGAAATGATTAAAGGAAGTTAGTGTCTCATTGAAGAAGAGAAATCTGATGGGTGTCAGAGGTATGAAGTTGTGTGAAAGGCTAGAGTTTCTTTGGGGATAGAAATCTGATTATATGTTTCTATTTCCTCTCTCAAATAGACTGTTGAATGAAAACGTAACTAATATTGATATTAACATATAAAATGTTTGCTTGCCCTAAAATGGCCAGGTGTGCATCTAGTTGGGCATTGAGATAGAATCCACCTTGTGGTTTTTGCATCAATGTATTAGGTTAGATCCTAGCATGTAAATGCATGCAAGAGAAATATGTGGATGGCTCAGTCTTTCATGGCAAACTGAGGTTCACCATTATGTAATTTGCAGTATAGATGTGGGCCAATTTTCTTTTTCTTTTTTGTTTTTTCAGAGACAAAAACAAGGATTGATGCATTAGAGATTAAAAGGAGTTAAAAAAAGATGTGATTTAACTTAGGGTAGAGCCATGCCATGTATGATGTATACAAGAGGAAATATGGATAACTATAACTTCTGGCAGACTGGGAAGTACCTTATAACTTTTATCAATTGATAAAATAGTCTAACTTTGGTAAAGTCACTTCTCTTTCCTCTCTTTCTTAAAGTGAAAGAGAATAGATGGTTACTAAAGAAACTGGTAGCTGTATTGGTTTGGTGAATTGAGGGGATATGCTTTTTCTTTTTTTCATTCTTTTTCTCACAAACGATTCGATCATGCACAATGATCTCTTCTTGTTTCCTTTGTTGCATTGCTTGAATTGCTCTTTCTTACCTCTTTGATGGCCACACAATCTCTCTTTCTTGACTGACATAAGCCTGCAGCAGAATCTCTTCTTTGAACATCCAAGGTACGTCTAATAAAAATTGGCATCATGCATGAGTAAGAGATTGGTATTCGGCACTCACCATCCACATGGTTAGTCAAAAAACAAAAAAAAAAAAAGTGTCTGATGGATGCTATAATCCCATCACTTTAAATTGTCTGAGGTAAATATGCATCCCCTTTAATCACGCTGCTCTCTTTTGCAGCTACCTATGCGAGAGTTAGTATAAAAAGATATCAAAATATAGGGAGGTCTTATTTGAGTGGGATTCTATGCATGACAAACTGTGAATTCATGCACAAGAGATGATAATTGTTACATGGATTTAATAACTATCTCACTTGAATCATCTCTCTTATGCATGAATCTTAGGATCACCTGTGCAAAGTGTCTTGCTCCAGTCTCCTATAATATTTATTGTAGTTTTATAAATGTTGCCAATCATCTAAATAAATATAGCTAGATAATATATATATATATATATATATATATATATATATATTGATGGAAACACAAAGGAGTAAGGAATTTTCACATGAATTATTTGCTTTTCGTAACTAAAAAAAATTTACAATCAACCCCCAATTTCAATTCTAGTTGCAATTAGCTTTTATTATTTAAATCTGAGGTTAAAAGTAACAAAAAATTAAATACGTGATTGTCATATGATCACTACAGACACCATTTGATATGCCTAAAAAGAAAAAGATGGTTGTATCCTTGATCAAGATTATTTTCTTTGAAGAACGGATGTTGTTGCTTTTTACTATATTATTTATTATAAAAATTTAGTATCTTTAGTGGTCATGCGATGGTTATATGAACATTTTTTTCATTTCTTTTAATGTCTAATTTAAACGACAGAGGCTAATTGCAACTTAAATTAAAATTAAAGGGTTGATTGCAAATTTTTTTAGTTTAAAAAGGAATGTACAAATACCCAGAAGAGTTAAATGAAATTAATCCTCATTTATTAAAGATACATATTTACAAGGTATAATAGAATAAAAAGGATAGAAAAGAAAGGATGAAAGAAGAGATTTTTAAGGGGCAATATGCACAAGATAAGCCAGAGGTCTAAGGTCTAAAACTGCCATCGATGGGCTCATCAAGAAGAGGAAAAAGGATCCGGAATAGTATGTAATGACTTTGACAAAAAGTCTCACAGGAACATAAATTCATCCATTTTTGGAACGCATGAAGGGCTTTAAAGAGAAGAAGCAAGATAGAGGATTTTTTTTGAAGAAAGATTCTACAGTTTTTTCTCCACCCATATTTGTCGACATATCACACTACCTAATAGATCCCATGCTTTTCTGAGGATAGAATCAATATTCCTCTTTCTTTAGTTCTACCATAACTTCTTAAGGTTGGTAGACCACATTTTAGCATTGAGTCTTTTCATTATAGAGAACCAAACTCGTTTAATAAAGAGACATCTCAAAACATCTTAGAAACAAGTGATTATCTATTTCTACTTTGATAAACACCAAAAATATTATTATATAAAATAATTTCTTTGCTATTATGTATTCCTCAAGCTCTATATCCGCAAGCACTTCTCTCATCTTATTTTTTTTCCTAATTTTCATCTACGAACTAATACTTTTTTTAATATATAAGTGCATACATGCATATACATACATGCATAATAGCATTCTACATGTATGATACATAAAATAGGAGTGGCAATTTGTGTTACCATACCATATTGAAGGTAGAGTATAACACTATATAGATCGATACGGATATGATATAATTAATAAATTATGTTAAAATCCAAACACTAATAACCAGGAAACATGACATGACACACATTAATCGCTTAATAAAATGATCGTGTTAGAATGATACGACATCACTTAACAAAAATAAGCATTACTTATCTAATACTCATTTAACACAAATAAATAGGATTCACATAGCAAGACAAAAGCAACTTTTTTTTAATAATATATATTAAGTACTTTTTATACCAAATAAAAAAAATAAAAAAATAATTAATTAAATGGATGCTCACTATGTCATTTTTGATTTGGTAAATTAACATATCATGATTATTTTATTTCATAATTATATCAATATGATTACAATACAAATCCATTTAAGGCCAATCTAAATCTACTTATTTCACATAAAGTTCATGTGCTACATCCAATTTTATAATCCTAATAAAAAATTTATATAAAAAATATTTTTATTTTTAAAATAATGTATACACTGATTTTTTTAAAAAAATTCATAAACCTTACTTGAGAAGCTCACTTTTCATCAAAAAGAATTTCGGATAAGTGAAACTATTAATTAAAAAGTTAAATTAGAAAACTTTTACTTTCATGGAATCGTAGAAAGATTTTTGTTTGGTGAGTGGGGAAGAAGAGCACAATTAATATAAAATTCATGGCATGCATGTTTGATTCTTTATAACTTTATATATATATATATATATATGTTTTCTAAAATTTTGGAGAATATATCTTTCTCTCTCTAGTCTGTTCCATGGCTCGAGATCTCGAATGATCAACTTCTTTCACTAATAATTGTAGACCATAAACTCGCTACTTAGTTGTCCGTCGCACCCTCCTAATTTTTTTTTTTTTTTTTTTTTTTTTTAATTTTTTATAGCACCATCGGTTAACTGGTGGTGAGGGTGGCACGAAAACTTAAAAGACAACCGAAGGGCAAACATCACCGTCTCGTACGCGCCGCGGTCCCCCAAATCGAGCGCTACCCGTTGCGTTGCGTGGCGTGCCATACATGCCTCCTGTTTTTGTTCTTATTTTCCACATTAGTCTATGACTAACTGTGGACTCGGGACCGTGGCCAATCTATCCCAATTCTCCCTAGATTCTCTCGAGCCTCTTTCCAAGACGCAACCCCTTTTAAAAAAAACAATAGTTATTAAAACAAAAAAAAAATAAAGCCAAAAAAAAAAAAGAATAAAAAAGAAAATCCCCGCCTTTTCGATTCTCTTCCTTTCCTCCCCCCTTTCCTCTTGTTATATTTCACCTCCCCCCTTTCACCGCCTCTCCCTTTTATAACGCTCCCACCCCCTCTCTCCCATCATCTCCTCCATTGCCCACGTATCCTCCACCCTCCCCACCTCTCTCTCTCTCTCTCTCTCCACCGACTCTTTCTTTGTCCCTTTGATGCCCTTTGAGCTCTCCGGCGACCGTTTGGGTTCGTACCGGTACAAGTAGCGGCCGTATCCCGGGC
Source organism: Metroxylon sagu (assembly GCA_017589505.3). Lineage (NCBI taxonomy): Eukaryota > Viridiplantae > Streptophyta > Magnoliopsida > Arecales > Arecaceae > Metroxylon > Metroxylon sagu. Next base: position 537,433 of record JACVBY030000457.1, read on the forward strand.
TTCGGAGCCATGGCGAACGCACCGTCGTCTCAGCAGGATGGCATAGGGGACGACTTCTTCGAGCAGATCTTCTCGATGCCGCCGCCATCCTACGCCGGTGGGGACGGCGGTGGCGGCGGAAGCGGAGGCCTCGCCGGGGGAGGCGAGGGGGGCATGCCCGCCGGGGTGGTCCTCTCCCGGGAAGGTGGCTCCGGCGCCGGCGGGGCGTCGGGGTTTCCTCTGGGGCTCAGCTTGGAGAGGGGCTCCGGCAGCGGCAAAAGGCTCCGGGAGGAACCGGAAGCCAAGGTGGTGAGCTGATCCTCTTTCTTTTTCATCGGTTTACCATTTTACCCCTAACTTGTCTTCTTAATGGCGTGCTTGTCGAGTTCCGTGTCCCCCTTTGCCGGGAAATATGAGGATGCCGTTTTCTTTTGCGGTGGTTGTTGGTGGTATTTTGGACTTTTGGGGCTCACTGGCTTCTTGCTGTTGGGCAGGAGAGGGATCCGGTGCAGTTAGCGGGATTGTTTCCTCCGGGGTTCGGTCACCTCCAGTCTCATCAAATCCGGAATCCTCCAGCTCCTCCTCCTCCTCAGGTCCGTCACCTTCTTAAGAAACTTGGCGGCTATCAACTATGTGTTCATATTCTTATCATTGACATTTAGAATTATTGGGCGTTTTGGCATCTGGGAATGAAGAGATTCCCTTGCCCTAATTGCCATTTTAGTTGTTAATTAAAGAAGCAGTAGTTGTCACGGGATTGCTTTGTGTCCTTTCAGTTAAGGAGATTTTTTTTTTTTTTTTTGTATTTTTCTGTTTTTCTGATTTGTGTTACCTATGTAGGCATGAAACGGATGCAATCATAACACTCTACAAGTTTGTGTAAAGTTTTAATTTTGAATTTTGTTTTGGTGCTGGTGAGTCCGAGATGAATTATTTCCAGTTGATGCTTGATGTAAATCTGGTGCTAGTGACTGAATTTGATTCAGAAACTCAATGGGCTACCGATAGTATCATCTTGAATTACAAACCTCTGTCAATTCTGCAACATAAGAAACAGATTATTTTAGTCTAGCAATGTATCACTGCCAAAGGATGTAGCGATGTGAACAATATGTGGATTGTATTAATTTTACGTTGTGTTTGATTGGTTAAATCTTATAGAAAATTTAATAAATGAATTTCCTATTTGGAAAATCTTAATTTAAATTCTCAGGACTGTTTTCTTTGGTATCACTTATGTAGAAAGAAAGGAAGAGCATTTTTACCCCTCATCTAACATGTGGAGAGTAGCATATGTGCTTGTATCACGTGTCGTGTCCTGCATGCCAAGTGGGGCTTGGGTTCTTCTTTCATTTCTGAAGTTTTTGAGGGGTTGATATATCTTGTCATATTAATTTTTTTTGGCTTCTGTCGTTTGTATCTGTATAGACTTTTCCTGGGCAAGTGAAGCAAGGTGGGGTTCCTGCAGGGCCACAACCACCAGCTCCCCGACCGAAGGTGCGGGCACGGCGGGGCCAAGCCACCGATCCTCATAGTATTGCTGAGAGGGTAATGTTGGACGCTTCAATTAAAACACATGATATATCTTCACTTGGGTCTAGTGTGAAATTGTTTATATAATTATAATACTTGTGGCTTGCTACCATAGGAAATTCAAATTAGAAGGCTTTGTTATGTGAAGGTATACTTGTTTGACCAGTGCCATCAAGATCCCTGTGCATGCCAAGGAGTTTTTTTGAGGATTTATATTACATATCTGTTGCACTATTTATGAATAATTTATTAGTCTTATCAGTACTTAATTTTTATCTTACATATTTGTCATTTCCTTCATATACTTCATTTGAGTGTCACCTTGCTATTTTCTGTTATTTCCTGAAAAGCATCTTAAGATGATAAATAAGTTTGTTGCTTTATATAATGTTATGCCACATATCCAAGTTATAGTGCTTGCTTGACAGACCAAATCCTCATTCTTTGTTGGGCAGCAGCATTTCTAAGATCTTTCTATTCCTGAGTGCAGCTACGCAGAGAAAGAATAGCTGAAAGGATGAGGGCTTTGCAGGAGTTGGTCCCGAACACCAATAAGGTCAGCATATGAGTTGTGTTGTGAATCAAAGTGTACCGAGGCATGCTTATTAACCAATTGAAAATTTATAATCATTCATCTGATTATTTTCTTATGAGTATACCCTTGAAAATATATTTTCTTAAGAATTACATGTTCTTAACCTTTTTTTAATGTTTTAGTTTGGGTTAGCCCCGTAACTTTAGACTGCATTTAGTCTGAAAGAATAACTCGGCCTTTTAGGCCTGTATCCAGGGTGAGTTGGAACTCCTAAGGCTTTTAAAGCAAATTTATTACAGACTAGAGACGAGCATTACTCCAGTTCTTTTGTTATATGTGTTTTTCCTGATATTATCTTGGGTTCTGACAAGTTCTCAAGAGCTATATGACATGCTTGTGCGTATACATGTTTACGAATGACAGAACAGACTATATTTCATTGTTGAAATTCACCTGGCATAACCTATTCATATGGGGAAAACAATCCTTGGGAATGAGAAAGTTTGTTTGGCTGAGGAGTAGATGGAAGTATACCAAACTAAGCAGATAGGAGTTGATTCAATGAAGGAATATGTCTGGTATTTAGGCTTATACTTATCTGTCTGAAGTTTGGTATTTAGTAGACTTTTGACGTTCAGAAGTTTGAGTAATGCCATCCTGATGAACTATTAAGGCCTTTTTATTCTTTATATTTAAACAATCTTATAAGTCATGATATTCCTGTTAGATTAAAGCCCTGACAGATCACTTGCTTAACAAGATCCAGATCCCTAGTTTATTGCAATTTGACCATGTTGCATGAGATAGCACCTTTGGATGTCAAAGAAATTTTTTGTATGATATCAATAAAATTCCAATGTGTGTGCACATGCACTGTAATATGCCTTGTTGAAGCATGTTGGTTCTTTGAGATCATAACTGCAACTGGCCTTTCCATTTGATTGACCCTCAGATTTTGTCTTCCATCAGGTGATCTTATTTTGGCAAATAGTTCCAAAAGAAACCCATATTTGAGGTTCTTGGTTGGTCTTTTTATTTTCTCACTGCAAGTTAATCGAACCTATATTTGGAACCTGGAGCATTAGAATTAAGTTTCTGCTCAAAGATGCATGATATTTTTCATGCAAAGCAGTGTCTTTCCCCTGTCCTTTTTAGATGTATATTTGTTGTCTCATCTTAATGTATTAGCTTTTTCTTTTTTTCCCCTTTTGAGAAAAGGGAAAGGGTTACTCCCACCGAGCCAGCCAGCTCTAGCTGAGATATGAACCCAGGTCATTAGGCACCACTGCCCAATGACTTATTGTGTCTGCTTTCAACTAGTTAGTTTTATAATTAAACTTTTTTTTTTATATGAACAAATTTCTATAAAACCATTGACAAAGTTCACTGTTAATGTTACTTAGCCTGACAAGCTGGAATTTGTTGTCATCATCGTGGTTCCTTGCTCTCTGGGTACTAGAGATGGTCCCATCTATTATAGATGGAGTAAAGACACTTCATTGATCATAGAAATCTATATTACCACTTGGTAACAGGGTGAAAAAAAATTAAGCACTTTTACACCATGATTTAGCTCATTCAAAATATGGTATCTTAGATTCCTGAACTACTTAAGGTTCTCTTAAATGAAATGTTCATTTCAACTTATTCTTTGAAAAACAAGAGCAGTTATTCAGTTTAGAGTTTATTTCTGTTGCTCTTTTCTTCTTCTTCTTCTTCTTCTTCTTTTAAAAAAAGAACAGCTTCTTTGACAGTGATGAAGAATGCGCTAGTTTTCACAACTTCATGTCTATAGCTTGTGTTTACGTGTGCAGACAGACAGAGCAGCCATGCTTGATGAAATTTTAGATTATGTGAAGTTTTTGAGGCTCCAAGTTAAGGTAAGCTATTTCTATCTTGCATTTAATTAGCATTATTATGACCTTTTAGGGGCAGCAATCATGATCATTTCAAAAAGTAGTGTATATTTACGAATTTATTTTTTGTTTCTTGTGCTGGTTACATTTTTTTTATTGCCAAAACCCTGGATGTTGAACAACTTTAACCAATCACATTTTATTATTTCATGTTATTACTTCATGGCAATACATTTTGATCCTGTCTCCCTTTTTACTAGTTTTAGAATGCCTTTGTACTTGTATCTGTTAGCATTGATTGTAATACCTCACATAAAATTATATTCTTTATCAAGATGCTAATTCTTTTGAAGGACTGTAAACAAGAGGTATTGTCATGTCCATTCCACTTTTTTAGTAGTACCCAGTGGCAGATCTAGGTGTGCATAATGATGATGTTTGAAGCAGCATTTCTGAGTTTATAGACCATACTTGCCAAGTTTCATGAACCTCCCACTTCTTGCGGGCCCAGCTGGAATTGTTATTAACATATTTCTGTTAGTATGTTATCCTATAGTGTCCATTCCTGTCGAGAACTTACTATTTAATCAAATTATTGTCACACCATATGTTCATTTCAGACAGGAATTAAGTATTTCAACTATACCTGTCTTAATGTTGATGCCACTGTGAACTGTCACCCTTCAACCTCACCAGTGAACCATACAAGTCTGACATAATTGTCATGTTGCTGGCACTTGTAGTCCATCCGTAGCATTGAGAGTTTTAGTAATATTTTTGGAATAAGCACCAAAATCAGGTGACAGGTGGCATAGACATAGGATGCATAATCATCTTTGAAGTATATCGTCCTTGAGAACTTCTCTCAATCGAGCAAGATACAGAATTGGTTCCTTCATTTTGGAAGATTGTTATTTTATTACTCTGTATTTCAGATAGGGTCATGTAAGTTGCACAGAAACATTGCTTTTGTCAAGTGCTAGTACTGATGATAATCTCTGTCTAAAAGTTTGCCATGAGGGGATCATTTCCTAACTTGTCAACTTTTTAAAGTAGAGGGTAGGCCTTAGTACAACAGTAAGGATGCTCCATTATGACCTAAGTATCGTGGGTTTAAAGCACAGAAAAAGCCTCTTCATACATGGGGGGAAGGCTTCGTATATCTAGCCCTCTTTAGACCCTACAGTGGCGGAAGCCTTGCGCACCAAGACAACTTTTTGGCTGATTTTTCAAAGTATTTCTTTGTATATTTGATTCATTGATTTTTTATTACCTTTTCTCTTAAACATACATTTTCAAGTAATATTCATCTACTAAATGGCAGGTTTTAAGCATGAGTAGGCTGGGCGGTGCCGGTGCTGTGGCACAGCTGGTAGCTGATATCCCACTCTCAGTTGAGGTACTATGTGACAAAAGGAGGGAGCACCATTTTTAGCATCTTATACAAATATCCGATTTTCTTTTTAACTACTGTATGCATGTGATCTTCCTTTATTAATGGGATAAGGCTTGTCAGTCACATTATCTGCAAGTATTTTTTCCTTAAATATTCATTGTGTCATTTGTTTAAGAATGTAGGTTTGAAATTCTATAGTTTTAGTGATTAATGGATTGCATTTGATGTTTGTTTGCTACATACATATATTGGTGTATGTATTTTATATTAATGAAGTGCGTCTATTCATGCAATGCTAACATTGATAAATAAAGTGGAAGGGCGCTTGTAAGTAGACTATATAGCCAGATTTTAGTATTTGAGCATATTAATCTTTATATTGGTGCTTGGGTGCAAATAAATTGTTCGGAATCATGTGTATGATATTTGTTAATTCTATGGCAAGGATGATCAAGTCTATAACCAAGCAGCCTTCTCATTTGTTTGGGACTGGCTGTAGTAGGCAACATCATAAATTCTTGTTACATGATCAATCATTTTAATCCCTTCTTTTTTTTCCCCCCTTATCTACCCAAAAATCTTTGTCACAATTTTCGTCCATGTTATCCCACTATTGTATTCTCTCACCAATATAAGTTTTCAACTTGTGGGTATAGTTTGTTGCACGAGATGACAAAGCCCATCACAATCACTTCTCCCTTGCTCCATCTGCAGTAGATGCAATTACTGTACTCAATCTTGGTAGGTGCAATTTCCGTGCTTCCTCTAACTCTCATTCAATGCTACATTCTCAACACTGGTGCTCTGGTGCTCAGCTTATATTCCTGGAACCTCTTTGATTGCAAATTTTCCAATCCCAATAAAGAGCTGCCTATTAAAATCCACTTGTTCCTCCAATGCATTGAGTTTCCCCTGCAAAGTTATGTAGCAATTTTGCAACAATGTTATATTTCCACTTGTAGTTACTTCTCCACCATTCCTCATATCTTGTTCTGTTATAGATCTCTTCAACGATCTCTTCAGTGTGTGTTATAGTTGATCCAAGAGAGTGGGGATTTAAGCATGGGAATCTCTTCTATTAAGGACTCTGACCTCATTTTCTGTTACATATTGGCTAGAATTGTGTTGCATATTATGGCCTTTGTTTTCCTAATTTCAAACCCCTAAAGCTTTCAATTGTAACACCAATTTAGGATACTACCCTATTCTTGTCTTCGAAACTCAGTTATCTCGCTCTATCTAGTTCAAACAATTGACATTGATCCATCGTATGCACTCTAGATATAAGTTTAGGATATTGATTCAGTTTCACGGAGTGAAGTATGAAAGACCTGCCAGAGCCTGGAAGACCAGTTGGCTGTGGCATGAATTAATTTTCTGTGCAGTTTATCTTCGTAGGAGGGAATCACCTGTTCAAGGTTCCATTAGACATGGAGTGGGTCTAGACAGAAAAATCCATGCTGAATGCAAGGAATTGCATTCATCTTCAAGGCACAATCAGAGATTGAAGAATTACAGGCTAAATCATGATTTCTCTTTTTGCTTCAATGCACACCAAATTATCTCCTAGTTTTTCTTTTAATAAATTAATATTTATTGCAGTTTCCTATCGTCTCTAAATTTTTCCTTCCATTGTAGATTTTCCTTCTGTTGCTGAGGTAAGTAGTTTTCATGGTTAAACTCTTATGGCATATTGTCAGATGGGTTTAGAGGTGTTTGTCTTTTATTGATCATTTAGTTTCATCACCTTTTCTATGGCTTTATGGTGGCTCATTTAGTCCATGATAGTTGGTGATGTTTTGGACACCACTTGTGTTTTTATTAGTGAGTACCGAACAATTCTCAATCGTTTGACACTACTTTTTCTTGGCAGACCTATAGAAGATTAGCTGACCTATTGTTTTCTGCGAACACATTCAAAATGTGTGTTAATGCATCATGTTGGTGCTGTTCTCTGTTTGCAGTGGCATTATCTTTGTCTATGACACTGTGCATGCGACTGTGAACATACTGTTTATTTGTGCAAGTGCACTCCCCTATTATGAGACAATGTAAGTTGGTTAGACCTGACAATTTTTCCGCATTTGATTGCCATTAGGGGGAGGCAAGCGAGAGTGGGAGGAAGCAGCAGGTGTGGGAAAAGTGGTCAACAGATGGCACAGAACGGCAAGTAGCGAAGCTCATGGAAGAAGACATTGGAGCAGCAATGCAATTCCTTCAGTCCAAAGCCCTCTGCATGATGCCAATCTCACTTGCCATGGCAATCTATGACACGCATAACCAGTCCGAAGGCCACACAGTCAAACCTGAACCCAACGCCTCTTCATAGACTAAGACCATTGTCTATAGAATCCAGGGACAGCTACTGCATTTTGGCCCCATCTGTATGAAACTTGCACGTCCAATCCTCCAGTAGTACTTCTGATAGAACCTGAAACACCTCCTTAGCTGCCCGGGTGCCAGATGTCACTCTCTCATTTTCCACTCTTATTTTGTCCAAGGTGCTGTGATTGGAAGGCTATGATAAGCAAAGAGTCTACCCTTGTCTCCAAATCTTTTCATATTTTTGAGTGGGAGGAAGACGTTGCCAAAAGTCATGCCTGCTCTTATTTTGTCATGTGGGGGCTGTGGTGCACTAACCATACACTTTGTGGTGGGGACTTTTTTTTTTTTTTTTTTTTTTGTTGTAGTGCGTACTGGGACTAATCAAAAAGGGGTGGATGGTTTTATATATTTATACATATGCTTCACTGAATTGGGAAGAAAACTTGAGTGGGATGATGATGACGACGCTGATGCTACAGTTTCTCTTTCTTTTAAAAGTGATATTGGAGAGTTGAGTCAAGGATGGTTGATCATGCACTCAATTTTGCTTGCTAGTGGGTTGTCTTTTTCTTGTGGGTCTCTTTCTCCTTTTAATTTCCTTGAGGTCATTGGATGGATTGAGACTCTTGCCAAAGGTTTAAGCCTGCTCCTCTCATTGGTCCATTTATTCATCCCACCATGCTTCGCATGGGAGGCCTGCTCGGCTGACCTCGTGTGTGAAGGTATTTGACGCATGTTTTTAGTGCTGATCAGAGTCCTAAAGGCTTGGCCAGCCTGGAAGTTTTGACCTTGTTTCTCATTTAACACCGCTACTGTCGAAGTCATAGGGTTAGCAGGAGAAAAGTCGCAAGTGGGAAATGTCCACAGCATGGGATGATGGTGGGTTGTTAGGCGATTATTCATCTCCCATTAGGATGCAGAGGCTCAAGTGGCCGCTGTGATTGTTGTGGTTCCCACCACCATGGCTGACCTACACCACTACCAATGGTCACCATAACATCTACCGACCAGTTCGAACCACTCAAGAACTAACAATTAAAAACGGTAGAAAATTTCTGAGCGTGAGAGTGTAGCAGGCTGCTCTGACGTTCCAACTTTTTGTTTTTTTTTCCACTTTGAAGAGCCGATGCCATGCGCTCAAGTTTATTGGCCTTCGAAGCTAAGGAAGGGTAGTTAAAACAGAGCAAAAAAAGATTTTGTTCCTGTCAAATGCCTTACCAAGGCCGGCATGTCACATCGTTCAAGAATGTCTGGATTTTAATTTGACTCCCATCCTCTACGATACATTAGGATTCAGGTTCTACTTCTATGTATTTAAAATACTTATAATGCATTGGAACCTGGAATACCAATCACTTGCGTAAAAAATCAGCTTATGGTCCACCAGATAAAAACTAGAGCGGGTAGCAAGGTCTAGGATTCTGTTCATGTTAGCACCTTTCCATTTGTAAAATGTGAGGAACAAATAACAAAACTTGATCTCTACACTTCAAGAAATTTCAAAAGCTTGCTTCTTTTTAACTTTGGTAATTATCTCACGCACAAAAGAAAATAGGAATTATCAACTTCTGCATTTTTCATCCAATGAATAGATTGTATTTTTCTCTGTCCATTAATCATGCTATCATGGTCCCTCAAAACTGAAGGCATTGCAGTGAAAAGGCCAATATTTTTTAAATGAAGAGGGAACTACAGAAGTTTCATCTTATAGCATCAGGTAAAAGTTCTGCATCAAGATATAGAGGAGTTTCGCTGTTGGCAACGATGGCCAGCCCAGAAAAATTACAAGTGAAACAAGCACTGCTGCGCAGCACCAACCAAGCTTCCAAAAATGAAGTCAATGAACAAAATTTGATTTCCATTATGACCAACACAATTTTGCGTTCAAATTCAACAGGCATCAAGATCTCTGCACGGTGGAGCTTTTGGCTCACCGAGCAAAGTTGTGTTCCCTCCAGCAGGTCCACTCCTTGCGCGTTCAGGATTCTGTGTGCCAACCTGCAAGAGAAACATGATCACAACCAGAGAGATATTACTGGACTAGCAAAAGACTTGCTGCCCTGTCATTTTTAGCCAACTTACTGGTGGTTTTTCTCCCTTTCTTAGCATCTCAACAATCTCGATCACTCTCTTGGGAGTGACATCTTCCTGAGGAAACATTAACAGTTATGAATCAGGAAAATATCACTTGAGAAATGAATTCCCAGCGTGTTCACTTAATGCCTGCAGATAACTGTTCAGTTAATCATCATGAGAACTCAATGTTTAAGGGATCATAATCCACTCCTAAATCATAGAAATTGGATCAGATTGGGTCACGCCACAGATCATAAGTTCCTTTTTTAATAATCAAAATGTAAAAATAAAACTATATGAAAAGGAAGAAAAGGACTTAAATGCAGCCTAAGTGAATTAAGAAAAAACCATCACAAGCCCATATATAACATATCCCATAGACAAATACTATAACATATCCAATAGACAGATACGCAGTTTAATTGTCCAATATAGTCGCGCACCAACCTTAGAAGTCCATAGGTTATCTTAGTTTGACCAAAAAAGATCTGTGCAGACGTAGGCATGGGGTGAAAATCAAAAGACAAAAAATATGCTGTCAATACATCATCATTTTCATCATCATCACCAGATCTGGAATACAACATTGCCTCCTTTCCTTCCTTTTGCTTCCTAAGTAAGAAATGAAATATTCTTTCTTGTCCAGGTGGCATCTGAATGGTGCATCCCTCACCTTTACAAATAAAAATGTAAGCCCTAATATGCCCAACAAAGCATATTTAGCTCACCATCTATATATATATATATATATCAACTTAATTCTCTTTCATGGTAGAAAATTGTGGACAAAAGGAAATCAAATTTTGAAAATAATGTCATGGACATGCACTATTATGTTTTAGCTAAACAAAAGTCTAATATTTTTCTTTCTTGTTCAGAAATATCCAGAAAGCTAAGAAAATTAATAAATTCTTTGTATTGGAGGCTTATATATGTAAAGTATTCATTTTTAAAATCAAAAAAAAAAAAAAATCAAGCGCAATAATAAGGTTTTCCGGTTAGTTGATCTGTTAATAATATGAATTGCATCTGGATTCACAATTAAAAGGACAGGAAATCCATGACCAGGGTCTTATGATCCCACCAGATTCCAATCTAAGAATCTGATCCCAATTCAGGGATCTGCTCCAGATTGCAGATGGGTATTTTGATCCGGATTGCACAATCCAGATCATGGATCATAAGATTTTGCCACCAGCATGATGGTTCACTCAGAAAATAGCATAAAAAGTTTGTTGGCACACAGTTTCAAAATGTTGTACTGATACATCAACATTAATTTCATTAGTTTAGACCTTTCAGCATTATGAAAATTTACTGCACAAAAGCTAGATTTTCTGCTGCATCAACAAGATTCGATGCTATAGACATGTCCCCTGAACAACCAAAAGAGAAGAAAATGCTGACGTCTGAAACACTAAAATTTCATTCCCCCTCATGCCCAATGATGTGACATCAGGAAAGCATCTTTGAGATACTCTTCATCACAATCCCCACAAAAAGACAAAAAATCTTCTGGTTGATTATTATTAAGCTTCATCCATCTTGCACTGCACTGGAAAATTTTCCACCTCTCGTAGTTTTAAGCGAGACTGCACAAGTGCACACACATGAACAGCCATAATTAAGACATCTAATCTTGCTGATTGCACTATGGGTGTGTTTCATTTTGGATCTCTAAAAAGGCCACACAACCCTATTTACAAATTGTTGTTAACCTTAAATAGCATAAAATTCTGATCCTCACAAACTCCATAAAAAAAGCAATCTGCGTCAATTGAATAGGAAATAGACTACCTTTTTCTATAATGACACCTGCCATAGATTTCCGAAACAAAACCACATTACCTTGCAGATAAGAGGGTCAAAGTAATCGCAGAAGTTTCATGCTGTACTAATGAGTTAGTTCCAAAAATATCTTTTACTTCTTTTATGGCATTTGCATCAATTAGGAGGTAGATGCTTGGTAATTAGCACAGCAATCAACAGCTCAAAAGTCCTTTCATTTCAAAATTTCAGAATCCAAAATAGCATTGACAATGGCTCCTGATAAAGTAGATGAGCAGGTAGCATGGGAAATAGTCCCTACCAATTCCAGCATCCACAATGACTTGTAAGGTATAAGGAAGATGAGAATTTAAACCCCTGAGCACTTTTAGTAACACAAGTTGACCCACTGATTGCTGTCTAGCATATGATCCAAAGAAGTATCCAGGATAAACCTAGTATAACTCAAAGTACCTTAAAAAGTAGAACTGGTAGAACTGCATCAGCACTGTCCCCCCCCCCCCCCCCAAAAAAAAAAAAAGTAGTACTGCATTGGTTAATCACCTCTTCTCACCATTATTTCTCTTTGCATTTGTACAAGGCTCCAATATTTTCATACGCTTCACATAATTTAGCAAATTCCCTCCATCCAATTTACCATATTAAAATGTTTCCTTCCTATAAACTATACAAATCAAATTTTGTACTTCGATTTCATATATACTATAGGTTCATAGAATGATCATTTTACCCTTTATCTTCATCTAAACCATTCCCATGTGCAGGGTAATCTTGGAATACTGCTCACTAGTTGCATGAGCTTAAGTTGTGTCAGCTTACCAACTGATCATTTAAATTTAACATCACGCCACTCTCCACCAAAACTGTGCCTTGGCCAGGGACAGAGGGTTGATAATAAGTTGATGATTTAGGGATAGAAGCCCTGATTCAGAAATCTGATCCCAAAATAAATGAAACATGATGTGCTTTTAGGACAAATTAAATGTTAATACTAGAAAGGAAGCCTTTTTCTTAATTTGCAGTGTATGAATACTTCAATTTCCAACAAGAAGACCATATTGGCAACAAGTTCAATGTAAAGAATGCAGTTTCTACCATTGTTAGATCATGCAATGGATAAACAAATTATGTTACACCAAACTATTCAAGACAAGTCCGCTTCTTTGTTGCACTGAACCATTGAACTTGTAATGAGATTGACTTGAAGTCCAAAGAGATGGAGATAGCCTCAAGGACCAGAAGTTGTCCTCATAAGTTGAACTTGATTGGTAAAGCTCCTGTAGTCTGAGATACAATTACAAGAAAATATCCCCTAGAACAAGCATTACGTACATTAACTTTTAATATAAATAAAAAAATTAAAACTCTTTCCAGTAGTAGTAAAAGGGCTGTGCTAGTTATCCAGTTTATATGGGAAAAATTGTTGTATTGAAACATAAAATGAGCCATTTATCTCTAGTAGTCAGTCTCTCTAAATTCATCTTCCAACCCTCCTGACCAAGTAAATGACATTCACAATTATACTCTATTTAACAGGAAGGCACCACTCATATTTTTCATTTTTCTAGATGGCATCACTACCAACTAAAGTATCACGATATAAATACTCAACAAGTAGTAAAACCTGCCACTGATATCCCTTTATCTATAGAGATAACCCTTTGAGCATATTTGACATTGAAGAAAAAACTCCACAGTCTAATTAACACGACTGCGCTGCATATAATAAGCTCTGCCCAAACATGACTCTTTTTTGCAGACATGCATAAGCATATTGCTGTTTCTATCAAAGTAAAAAACAAAAATGGATTGAGCATCTAAAATGCTTTCTTTCTAAATGATAAACTAACTAGAATGCAAAAATATGGAAGAGGATTAACAAGAACTCACATAGTAATTGTATGTATATCCCTCCGAACCTTTGGTGTAGTCGGCCACAGCAATCATTGGAGCATTAACGCAACATCCCTGTGACAGAGAAGAAATGCTAATAATAATGAGTTGAATTGAGTGCAAAGACTAAAAAAACAATAATAGTTAAAATATGGTCCTTTCACTTTCAAGTTTACATTTGTCATGAATGAACCAAATGGACCAATTGCCATCCAACAATTTTTATGGTGTAAGTTACATGCGAAACAATTCCACCACACCATAACAAACTGCCAACAAGCATCTTGAAATTTATTCATATAAACATCAAGTTCATTATAAAAATTAAATTTTCAGCACTGCTGGCTAAGAAAACTCTTACCATGCATTCCATTTCCCCAACAGAAAACATGCCATCCTTTGTCACTTCTGCAGATAAAATGCAGATAATCAGCCTACAGATGCTTAAGCTTCAATACCCAAACTTCAAGCTATGCCTGCCTCTCTCATACAACAAAATAATACGATGCACATCCATGGAAATACTCACCATTGCGCTTTACTCCCAGGTGTTTTAGCAAGGCCTCTTCAATGTCACGTGATCCACGTATCATACAAGGTGTTGTTCCACAAACCAAAAGGTGATACTTACCAACCTGCACAACATCAATAAATTAATAACATGTAGGCCATGCATGCAAATACTAGATATATGCATGACAGCATCATTATACAGGAAAGTTGCATTATGTACTGACAGTAACATTGGACAACTATGAAGCAGAAGGAAGCTTTAAATTGACAACATTCACCTTAGTCCGATTGAACATTGAATAAAATGTAGCAACTTCATATACACGGATAGGAGCAACTTCCATAATCTGTGCTATCTGAAACACCCGAATATGAGATTAATAGATGCAAAACCTTTGACAAGGATTATTGGAGAATAACAACAGAACAGATAAACGAGAAAAATAAAAGTCAGATTTTGCATGGTTGTTTTAGCTGACTGGCCAAGATTCTAACCATGTGAAAACATAAATGCATGGAGGTTCAGCAAAACCATGACCGCATATGAGGACCGCCAATACTCTGCTCTAATTAGATGACTTCCTCACTAAACTATGTGTCTATTGGAATGTGGAATGTTCTACCTAGACTGCTATACTGAAACTGGCACACCATTACCATTTCAACACAAACTTCAAAAACAGAAACCCACCCCCCCCCCCCACAAAACCAAAAAAAAAAAAAAAAAGAGAAAAGAACAAAAAAAGAAAAAGAAAATACTGCCTTTCCAATCAGATATCTGCTAGCACCATCATATTCAATACAAAACAATCTCAATAAAGAGGGGCTGTGCTTTTGACTACCTTGATTGTCTGAGTGATAAACCGTACGCTAAATTAATTGGCTAGACCTAGCCCTCAGCTGCAAGCGTGTTTCACAGTTGGTCATAGTTATATGCCTCAGTTCTCTCGGTTTCTTTTCCTCACATTTGATGTGGATAATAACAGATTACTTATCTTCTTGGCAATGGCATCAAAAATTGTTTAGTTTTTGTGGTTTGAGTGCTTTAATTGACTCTGCGGAAGTCTTATTTTGTTCTCCATTTCCCATTTCAATATACATAGAAAAAGAGGAAGCAGAAGAGCAGATAGGAAAAGATAACAAAGTTGATTAAATTATAGAATGAAAGAGATGAATGTCCCCTCACCTTCCTTCCATGCACCACAGTAAACCTCTAAATGCGTGTTAATGATAAAGACAATCTTCAAGTGCTTTACCAAGTCTATTTGCCTCAGATGATCTAATGAGTCCAGATAACTGTAACATGCTAAATACCTAGAGCATAAACAGCTCTTCCTTTCAGAGATGACATATATTGCTTTTAGTCCATGAAGCAAAATAGCAGTAACAATAACAACAATAACAATGATGATGATGATGATTAATCATTTATCTTAAACATACTGCATTCATTGCAGAAACTGGTAGCCATCCACCATGTTGTTGCTGAGCAAGATCCAGTAGTGGAATAACAGCAGATTGCTTGTAGTTGGAAGGATAGTGGGATAATATCTCCTTGACCTAAAGATACACATGCAGACGATCATTAACTTTTGGGTAGTTTAATGTGTTGCAAGTAGACATCTACATAAACAGGCAACACAAAATAGAATAAGAAAATCGCAATTCTAAAATCCATACGAGTGAATGAACTAAATATTACTGAATCAGTTGTGCAATTTTCCAGACACCAGTAAGTTAAGAAGACTTCAGGGCTATTTTATGTATTTGTAGTGTTGATTGTTGATTGTCATTGTACAAAGTCAATGAAAATCCTCCAATCTGATATCCAATTAACATAATAATTCTTGCTATTTTACAATGTGGATGTGGAATTGCTGGGAATGGCACAGAAATGAAGATTCCAATTTGCCATTTAATCAACACTGTGATGTAACATGAGAATGGAGAATTGATCTTTTGAACAGCAGTTCAACAGTATACAACCACATATAACATTGTGTTTGCTTGATTCCACAATATTTAGAGGATGGCAAAGGATCTATCTTTTTGGTTTTCCCCCTAAGATTCTAAATATTGTTAAGGATGATGAAATTTAGATTTTTAAATGACTGTAACAGTAGAAATTCTTCCTCTCAAAAGTGGGAGCATCTTGAATATAATTTTATTGATGAAACTTAAAGCAGCATAACAATGGTGGAGATCCAGACTTGCAAAAACAAATCAACCAAATCTCCTAGTTAACTAGGCAAGGAGACAATAGTTGCAATACTACAACTCAGCATGACAGACCAATGCATCACAGACAAACGAAAAAAGGGGTTACAGTATAGGGAGGCCTGAACGCAAGTACCACTGCCATCCACCCTATAGAAATGATAAAGGCCAAAAGTGGCCCAAATACTGCAGCATAATGTTACCCATGACTTAAGCTCCAATGTCTCCTTCTCTAGATATTACATTATGTTCAATGATCACCTTGTTCCCTTCTAGCTAGGGTCTTAACAATAAAAGAACTCCACAGCAATATTTGTGAAGATACAGTTGAGAGTTTCTTGTGTTGGACATACTTTACATTTATTGCATTCTCAAGCATAGTTTACCTCATAGTGTGATATTCTCAATACGCTGTTTTCCACTGTTATGTGAACATGATTATGTTGGGCTGATGCCATAATGAGATGTGCTGCATGAACCTTCTGTCCTTTTATAATCGTATAAGAACCTCAATCATGTACAAGTGCTTTGTGAGAATTTTATAAATTGCTTATCAAAAATAAGCCTCCAATTATTGATCAAATCATTGGATGTCCTCATGTTAATATTGTCTCTAGGCTTCAAAGTTGAAGCATAACTACCATACACAAACTAAGTATTCACTACATTATGACAAAAAATGAGGTCATTCAAAGGATTAAGCATAAGTTTGGGCCCTTGGACATTTTGAGGTCATCTTGTCTGTTGTGTAGTGCCGTTTTCCAAAACTTCAACTACAAGATCAATTTAGCAAGTTTTAACCCCTTAATGTTGTTACCCTTTTTTAGTTTCGGTATTACTCTCTCTTGTAACACTTATTTTACTTTCAAAATTAATGGAGCTTTGTGCTCTCCTCCACTAACCTGGGGACCATCCCAAGCTGGTACATAACTTCATCTGTCGTTTTCCGAAACTTCTACTACAAGATCAATTTGCCAAGTTTTAACCCCTTAAAAATTGTTACTGTTGTTTTGTTGGATATCAATTTCTCCCTCCTGTACCACTCTTCTTTTTGTTCTAGAAATTAATGGAGCTTTGTGCTCTCCTCTCCATCACTGACCTAGTGACCGTTGCAAGTTGGTAATTGACTTCATCTAGCATTTCCAACTACATTTCTCACCTGACTCCCTATATCATCAGCATTACTTTAACCACTTCTTCTTTCCATCTTCTGTTTCACTTTCTCCCTGTTCTTTCTTCCCACTCTTCTTTTTTCTTTTTTCTCACTAAATTTTCCTCTATTTGAATATTTCTTCTCATATTTGATCATGCACTTGTGGTCACACAACTACATTGCAGCCTGGCTTTGGCAGTTTCCAGCAATGGTTGCACTTAGAGAACTATCTTGACAAAGTTTATAGTTGCATCAAAATAAGCATAAATCACTATAAGATTCATCTAACCAGAGCCTTAGATTTCAAAAGTAGGTCCCCATTATGTGCTCCCCCCTCCCCCCAACACCCCCCCCCCACCCCCCCCCCCCCCCTCCTCCTTCTTCAGATATGACTTTCCACCACCCAACAGGTACTCATTCATGTTGTAAAGGTAGCAATGAGGTTCAGGCATTAGTCAATGGTTTGGGTCAATTTATGTTGGTTTCATTTTAGAAAACCATTTATAAAACAGTTTATAGGATTTTAAGCTGTGTTTGTTATTGCTAAAATTAGGTACTCTTGTGAGTTTTAAAGCAAAAAAATGATTTCTTTAAAGAAATAACATTGTTTAAGAAGTGCTTCTACAAGAAACAAATGTTGGAAAGTGCTTTTAGGAGAAGCTAGAAAGCTGAGCCTTTGGCTTCTCCATCTCTTCTAACAAAGCAAAAGTAACATCGAATACACCCTTACTTAATATAGATTGGACTCTCCTCTTTCAAAAAATACTTAAGTTTAATGAGATTCCATGAATTACTTAATTTGTGTTTCTTGAAATTTCTTATCGTTCTTTGAGCTTAAAGCTGATAATTCTCTAGAAATCTTTAACAGTCGGTCGACATATCTTATTGTTAGTTGCAACAGTCAGTAGACATATCTTATTGTTATTTGCAATATAACTTTCTTCAATTGATATTTTTTATGTGACACTAGTGACTTGGAGGGGCTGCAAACGAGCTAAAAACAAACTGACTTATGTCTTATGTGGACAGCTTAGAGTCTGCTCACTGAATAGCTTCCTCAAGCTTGTTCAATTTCTATTTGGAAAAAAAAAAAAGGCACCTCAAGCAGCATTTTAACACTTGGCTCATAAATGAGCAAAGCTCAAATACTAGCAGCTTGCAGAAATTAGGCTTGGGCTTGGTTCAAGAATCTGTTAGTTAAGTGGCTCATGGACAAGCGCAAACACATGGAGCTAAGCTTGAACTCACTCTTGATACAACCAAGTTGCGCCTGAATAACCTAAAGCTCAGCTCATCTCAGGTCGTTTGCAGGGTGCACGTTTTCTTCTTTATCCAAAAAGAAACACCTTTATGCGAGAATAGCTCAAGGAAAATAATATATCAGCAGAAATCAAACTACACAGCAGTTTCCTCAACGCTCACATCGAGACAATCAGTATTGGCTTGCTAACCAGTTCTGTAGTCAGGATCAGAATATCAAATAAAATCCATTTTGCTATCAATCCAGCTACAATTTTCAATCGGTGACAATGTTTAAGCGAGAAAGGAAATAGAGATAACCAAAAAAACTCAACGAACAACAAACGAAAGAGAGAGATAACAAGAAAAAAGGTACCCACATCTGAAATCAATCCAGGAAGCACATTAAATATCCCAAAATTCTTACAATTGGTGAAAGAAAGGAAAAACAAAAATTAACAAATAAAAACGAAATCACAAACCTTTTCCATGTTGCCTTCCGTGAATTCCCATGGGGTGTCAGGATTGTTATCCGGAGAATCAATGTGCTAAGAAATGATAAAAAAAATCACGTAAAGTTGGTAACTTTAAGCCAAATCCGACAAAATCAACACGGAGGGAGCGGAGCGAAATCTATCAAGAACTCACGTAGTTCAAGGCGGTCGACAAGAATCTGGAGGCGGCAACGGTGGCGGCGGGGGAAACGACCTGAAATAGAAGCCAGTGAGAGCGATCGCACGAGAACAACGAATATACTGAAATAAGCATATATGGTTGGATCGCAAGGGGAATCGAAGGAGAAAAACCCACCGGGGAAGCAGGGCGGAGAACTCGCCCGATCTCGAGGAGGCGCTTGGCCGCGAGGCGGGCCGCCGGCGTGAACATCGTGAGCAATGGGGAGGAAACGACGGCGGAGCTCGGAGTGATCTAAGAAATAGGAGTCCTTGGGGCCGTGAGGTCGCCTCGTTCCTAAACCGTTCACAAAAAAGCCAACCAACCATAATTCGCCACGTTGCATAAATAACAAAACTACACGTGGGGCTCGCTTACATACACGACGTTCTTTCCCACACGACGTTCTTTCCCATGGAAGCCCCACGCGTTCCTTCTGAACCAGTTTCGCAAGTGTTTGTATAAACAATATAATTTTACATTGTTTTTATGAAATGTATCCAACGAAAGTTTTGCAGAATTAGTATCAAAGTAAAAAACGTTATTTAAAAAAACATCACTCAAAATAATATTTTTTCAAGAAACGCCACCCTAAGTAATGTTTTTATTGTGCCCGATCTTCTTTTTTTTTTCTTTTCTTTTTCCCATTCTTCTTCCCATTCTTATCTCCCAACGCCGCCTCCTCTTATCTCTTCTTCAACACTCTTCTTCTCCTTTTGATAGGATTTTATGTTGAGAGATACAGATTTCTTTCTTGATCTATTTGTTTTCTTTCGTCCATAAAACTTATTATGCCATGTTTCTTACAATTTAACAAAGTATAACTAGTTTTTTGAAATAAAATTTTTTAAATTTATTTTTATTATTACTTAGAGTTTTTTTTTTTTGTTTGATGATTTGTGCTTGTAAGTGTTTGAAAGGTTAACTTTAAGTAAAATTTTGTAGATACACATAATTTTTTTTTAAATATTTTCGAAGGATGTGCTCTACTGTTCATATATTTATGGCTTTCATTATTTTTTTTATTTTAAATATTGTAATAGAAATGATGATGAGATTAGAAATGATACGTATTTGGGTATGATATTCTTGGTTGATAGCAGGTTGAATTTTTTTTGTTCAACTAATCTTGGCTGATAGCAACCTTGGAGACTTGGATTGACTTGATAGGATATAAAGTTTTTATTTGCTAAGGTACGTATCTATTATTTAAATGATAAATGCTTTTGAAATACATGCATATTTCATTATTAGTTTGTTTGCAATTGATCAGTAGAAAATTTCTACTTATTTTAATTTATGCTTAATGATACAATATTATGTATTGATGCTAGATTTATTTTCAACGTCATTTTTCATATGAGCACTGATATCGTTCGATTGCTGCTTTATTGTGATAGATCAATTGAACAAGGCTTAGATAAGATACAATATAATCAACCTCCTCATAAAAGTTTTAGATTAAGCACGGGAACCCGTTATATTGAGTTGGTCGAGTGGGTTTATAGTGTGCTTAAAATTCCAATGTAGCAATATATTTTGAGATTGATGTGGAGATCTCCGACATTGCATTAGAAATATGTGCTTCATCCAATCGAGAAGGATGACGATGTGGAGGAAATGTTGACATTTCCTTCCAAATTTTCAAATTATCGCTGTGTTGAATTATATGTTTTCAAGGAAGATGTTTCAGATCCATACAATGTTGGTCATACAGAGGATATTCAGGACAGTTCTCCTATAGCCCAGCAGCAGGTCAGGACTCTAGTGGATTTCCTGATAATGGAAGGAGTTATACCAGTAGTGCAGAGTGTTGATATGACAAACAATCAGAGTATTGATAGTTGGGGAATTGAGTCAGATGAAAGTACAGATGATGACTATTAGCCTGAACATGATGACTTTGACGAAGAACGAGATGAGGATGAAGACTTACATGGAGATGATGTAGTTCATGAAACTGGCTGTAGTTCTATTCCTGTATCTACTCATCCAGAAATTGTTCCTAGTCAGGTTTATGATCATCAAGTCTTTATACATGGTCAAATACCATAATTTTATCATGATTTGAATTTGCAGGATGATGGTTGTGTTAGTACTCATGGTGGTTGTGTTAGTACTCAAAGACAATTACCCTTTAATTCTCAATTTTGGGATTCATCAATGATTGAGTTTGCTACAGGATTATTGTTTTCTAGCAAAGATGAACTAAAGAAAGCATGTGAAAACATGTGAAATTTAGCACATATAATGTTGTGGAGTCGAAGAAAGCATTCTGGTCTGTGAAATGTGCCTCTTCGAGTAATGCACAGAGTTGTCATTGAAGGTTGCATGCTACAAAGTTGAAGAAGCATGGATTTTTTGAGATCACAAGGTATGAGGGGCCGCACTCTTATTTATTCAATCATGTAACTCGAGATCATAAACACATAAGTTCACGAGTTATTAGTCATGCAGTTCGACATATTGTGGAGAAAGATCCAAGTGTGAATATTGAAGCCATCATTGCAACTGTGGCAGAACAATTTCATTATACTGTGTCATACTCCAAAGCATGGCGTGGGAAGCAGAAGGCATTGATTGATATATTTAGTGAATGAGAACCCTCATATGCTAAGTTACCTAAATACATTCTTGCACTTCAGAATGCAAACCCCAGAATAGTAGTCTGTTGGGATTTCTACAATGCAGAGACTTCTAATGTGCGTGTCCTGAATTATGTTTTATGGGCATTTCATCTATCCATCAAGGGGTTTCGGTATTGTTGCCCAGTAATTTATATTGATGGAACGCATCTTTATGGAAAGTATAAGGGGAAGATGCTCATTGTGACAAGCACTGATGTTGACAACAGGATATTTCCACTGGCCTATGCAATTATGGATGAAGAGTGTACTATAGCTGGAGTTGGTTTTTGTGGAATCTCAGGAGGCATGTTGTGAAAGACAGAAATGACATTTGTCTTATTTCTGACCGATATCCAGGTATAACAAGTGCCATAGCAGATGACAGTAATGGATGGGCTCCACCTTTAGCTTATCATCGTTACTGCTTGAGACGTGTGTGTAGTAATTTTAACTCAAGATTTTCAGATGTTCAATTAAAACGAGCTGTATGGAAAGCAGAGAGCGAACATCAGCTTCGAAAGTTTAACTTTATCATGGAACGGATTAAGAGAGTGAATGTAGAGGCTTGGACTTGGTTATCGGAGTTAGAGCCGGAGAAGTGGACATTGGCACATGATGGGGACTTCCGCTATGGTATTCTAACAACAAATCTCTCTGAAGTTTTTAATAGTATACTGAAGGGAGATAGAAATGTGCCGATAATGGCCTGCGTTCAGATGACATTTTATCGTCTTGTTAAGTATTTCAATACGAGACGCATGAAAGTCATGAGATATATGCAGGATAATCGAAATACTTTTTTCACTCCTCATGTGACAATTAAGCTTGTTGAAGGTCAACCTAAAGCTAATGAGCACAGAGTGTTTAGATACAACATGCAGAGACCACCTATGAAGTCGTTACAAGAAGGTCAAGTGAAGCTCTTAAAGGTAAAGGGAACGTTCAGAATGTGTCACTCATTGACAGAAATTATTCTTATGAAAAGTGGATAATTTATAAATATCTATATTCACACGTCTTAGCCGTGTGCCACGAAATTGCCATGGACACAACCCCTCTTGTTGATAAGGTATACATAATTGGCTCTTATATAAATGCATGGGGAGATGAGTTTAATCCGTTACCCCACAAAGACTACTGGATGGACACATTCACATGCATTCCTGATCGCAACTGTCTCAGACCGAATAAAAAAAAGTAAACCTAAGTCAACACGCATTCATAATGAAATGGATGAGGTGCAGCCAAGAAGTAAAAGTCATTGTAGTATTTGTAAGCAAACAAGTCATTCTTGATGCCGTTGCCCTAATATAAATGTTGGACCTTCAGGATCCTAAATTGTAGTACCTATGAATTAATGTATGTTTTATGTATGAAACTACTGCATGTAAAATTATGGATCACTAGTTTTTTTATGTTTTATGTGCTTATACTCCTGTTAATATATGTGCTTTTTCTTCAGTTTGTATTTCCTCTAATGCCTCAGATCTTATTTGAAGTTGTTTATTTTTTTTTTTAATTGTATCGCTCTAATGTGCTTTTTTTTTTAAACTCCTTTTAAATGCTTCTGAAATACTTTTGAAACTCATCTGATACTCTTTTGATGCACTTCTGAAATTTTTTTGAAACTTTTCTGAAACTCTTCTAAAACACTTTTGAAACTCTTCAAAAGTGTATTAAAAGAGTTTCAAATATGTTTTAGAAGAGTTTCAGAAGAGTTTCAAAGAGTTTCATAAGAGTTTTAAAGAGTTTCAAATGTGTTTTAGAAGAGTTCAGAAGAGTTTCGGAAGAGTTTCAAAGAGTTTTAAAAGTATTTCAGAAGAGTTTCAAAGGTCTTTTAAAACTCTTTTGATACACTTTTGAAACTCATCTGATACTCTTTTGAAACTCAAGTCAACTCTTCTGCAACACTTTCGAAGCTCTTTTGAAACTTATTTGAAATACTGCTAGAAATGTGCAAAGCCAACATAAAAAACAACTCAATCTGTCCAAGGCAACAATTTAATAACGCTTTAATAAGTCAGAAACCATCACAATATCTGAGCAACACAACAAAGAACTCAACAAATGAAACATATTTCATATATTAAACAAAATAGTTTTTACAACAATTAGTTTATTTACATAGCTTAAGTACCACAACCTCATCTAGGAGGTCGTCGAACTCGTCTAGGGTGTCGCGCATATATCGCGATCGGTCGAGGGCCCTCGTTAACCACTTGAGAGACCTCCTCCTGCGTGGGGATCGTATCTGTCATATCAATGTTGCTAAAATAGTGGGAGACATCCTCGCCGACCTCGGTGATATCTGTATCAGCAATGTCTGCAATCAGCAACGCCCTCTGATCATGACTACCAGATGTACCCTCACCTGCATGCCCCATGTGTGAAAACTCGTGTGCATATGGCAACGGCATGTAAGAAGGCGATGGTGTATAATGAAATTCACTTGTCCCAGGATCCTCATATGCGTGTGCCATCGCCAGCTCTTAATGAGCTCGTACCGCTGCAGATGTACTCGTCACATGCTGATGGCCGATTATAGACATTGTGTTGTCTAAAATCGCCCTCATGCCCTTCAAAATCCTTTGCAGCTTGGTCTTTGATGTCGAATACATAGCTCGATTCACATTCAAGGACAACTCTTGAAACCTCTCATGTTGCATGTTTATGATAATATAATATCAAAAATAAAAGATATTAACTTAAAAATAAATGATATTAAACAATCATTTTATAATAATACCATGAATTCAAATGAAGCTCCTTCCCTTCGTAGCCCGCAGTAGGATATTCGAAACGGCTAATGCATATACGTGTTATACTCCTAAATCATTCCATGTACCTAGAAGTAAATGGGACTCCCTCAATAGGCTCCCCAATAATAATGTTTTCACGCCGCTCATTCCATGTAGCAATATGTGTGGCGTGTATGACATCTCACGTGGCATGTGCCCTCCCTCGTCGATCTATCTGATGAAGCTGAAGTAACGTATCGCATGATGATGGTATCGACTGGCGGCAACCAAATTGCTGAAGCACTCGGTTCGGCAAATGCCACTCTACTACATCAAAACAAATAAGTGGGGTCCGTGCCATCCAAATATCTGAACCGAATAAGCAGCTTGAAGGCAAAATAGAGATAATCTCGGACGTATACAGACACTATATGAACTGCATGTAAAAAAACCATCAAACAACCTACCTACATAAAATAAAAAAATAACCTTGAAAATAGATTTGAAATTTAATAATGTCATACCCATTGAGAACTATCATTCAATACATCCAACTGGTTTCTATAGGCATGCAGTGTATGAGTTAGGACATTCCTTTGATTCAATCTCACATTCCATCTATGCCTCTATGGTGCACCTAAGTGCCAAACATCATCTACATCAGCAGGTTTAGCCTCCGGAGTCTCAAGTCTAATGGGACGAAAAATGGGCAATCGTTCCCATGCCCATATCTGAATGTTCGAATAATGCTCAATATTAGTAAACAATACAAAAAAAAAAATTCAAACTCATTCGATTGAATTAAATGTTTACCTGTAGCAAGGGCAAGTATCTTCCTATCTCTTTCTGAATATGGCTCGTTCCATGATAGAGTACCCAATACAAACCGACAAGTGTAGCAGAACCCCAGCTATAAGTAGCAAATGCCCCCAGGTCTTTTAAAAGAGGCACATGCATCAACTTCACTAAAACTTCAGATGTATCTGTAAAGATAACTCCACCTATGATTCGGAGAAGTTGCCCCCTCACAAACTGCTGGACAACCTCATCATCTGCATCATCATCCAAGTGGAAGTATCGGTAGAACTGATCGAAGAATGATAAGCGGAAACGGCTTTAGAAAAGGCTTCGGCGGGGGGTTTAACCCCAAACAATCTCATAAATATATCCTACCACTGTGGTAATAGATAACGCGGATCTAGCCTAGTAACCACGAACCCATCAATCCGTAAACCACTCAAAATACCGACATCTTGTAGTGTGACTGTCGTTTCGCCGAATAAAGATAAAATGTATAGGTCTCCTGCCGCCACCTCTCAACAACTGCAGAAATAAGGCTGACATTGAGTCGAATCTGGCCTATCTGATATACGCCATACATGCCAACCTGCTCCAAATAATATTATACTCGTGGGTGTGCTATACCCAGTGTCTTCTTCCATATCTACGTATCATCTCGACGGTATCTAAACACCGATAATTCCTGCAATAAATTTATTGCAATAATATATATTAATAACATAAACGCATGCTAACTAATTAATTAAGTATCATCGATCAATAATACATACCTCGCCCTCAAATATTTTGGTTGATCTATGCGAGGCTTACAGAGTGAGAACACTAGGATCGCGAGGCTCTGGATGTAAAACATTATGAGCCATATTGTACTACTCTATCAAAACAAATAAAAACATTACATAAGTAAAATATTTAAGCAAATAAAAACATCACATAAGCAAATAAAAAATTAAAAAGGCATGAAATCAATTATAAAAAAAATATGATTATAGATAATGAATATAAGGGCATGTTAACTCTTATGCTAAATCAAAGGTCTACAAGAACACATGTATAGCACTGTGGCAAATTGTTGGATTCTTATGAACATCAAGCACTTGAAACTCATACAATATATCTATTTAACATTCATGTGGTTTGATTTATTTGAACAAAAAAGTATAATTACCATGATGATGTACACTGAAATTTTTAATAAAATAATTTTTAATAGAATAATTTCAATGAATGTTAGCGCAATAGCAGTAAACAACCAAGGAAATAGCTCAAATATGATTTAATTTTAAAATAAATTATATTTGCCTGCAACTGAGAATGCATTTGCACAAGTAATTTATGATTCAAGTAATTTTGCGAAAATGTCACGAAGAAAATGCCATGCATTTTAAAAGTATGGTGCCGTGGTCTAAACAATCTTAAAATTTTTTTAAAAAAAATTTAGTCTATTTATCTTTTAAAAAATTTCATGAAATTGTAACAAATCATAATTATATCATTTTCAGCTAGTAATAAAGCATATTTAAATTTTTATAGTTCAATTGAATCGAAAAGAAAAATTTATCTAGCTCGGATTCGTAGCTGCCGTAGAGAAAAAAAGAAAAGAATAATGTTGGAACTTCAAAAAAAAAAAAAAAAAGCGAGAGGGGGGGGGGGGTGCGGATAGGTGGGGATGGGTGCGGGTTGGAGGGGGGTCGTGAGAGAGGAGGGGTAGGAACGGGTGGGGATGGGTGGGGACGGGTGCGGGCGGGAGGGGGGTCGCAAGAGGGGGGTGGGGATGGGTGCGGGTGGGAGAGAGGGGACCGTTGCGGATAGGTGGGGACGGGTGCGAGAGAGGGGGTGGGGACTGGTGCGGGTGGGAGGGCGATGGTTGCGAGAGAGGCGGGGATCGCGAGAGAGCGGGGTGGGGACGGGCGAGGGTCGCGAGAGAGGGGGGTGGGGGTGTTGTAAAAACGCCACTCAAAGTGGTATTTAAAAAAACGCCACTCAAAGTGGCATTTGAAAAAATGCCACTCCACTTCGAATGGCATTTTTACAAACGCCACTTAGAGTGGCATTTTTAGAAATGCCACTCCGAGTGGCATTTTTAGAAATGCCACTCGGAATGGTGTTTCTGAAAACGCCACTTCGAATGGCGCTCTCAGACCACCACGTCACTGCTCACACGGCACTGATGGGGCGGCAAAATTCGCTTGAAAAATGTCATTCCAAATGGCATTTTTCATTTTAACACCTCTGTAAAAACTTTCGTTCCCACCTCAATTTCGTAAAAACAGTATAAAAGTACACCATTTATACAAACACCTCCAGTTTCGCTCTTCGCTCCTCCACCACCCGTTGACCTGGGGAAGGGGATTCTTCTGTCGCCATCTAATTCGATTCCTCACTCGACGATAAGATTCTCTAATGGCATCTGTCCTGGATTTCTCCGGAAGAGAAATCTATAAAGAACTCATTTTTTTGGTGTGGGAAAACCCTAATAAAGATTTCCCTTTGTTTCTTCCAATCTTTTTATGTTGTGTGGAGTCATGGAAGGGGTCTTCATTTCCATTTTGCTGCTAAAAACTTGATTTTTCTTAAAAAAATTGGATGATTGAGAGCTAGATTTTTGTGATTTTTCTTAAGAAATAATGGAGTGGGAGAATTACCCTTTGTCTATGATGGGCTTATTGTATCTATATGCTATGAATTGGTTGTGAGGTTTGATGATAACTATTATATGTAGAGAATTGGTTAACCATTCCTTTTGACTATCAATATTTCATGATATCTTAATAGTTTTTAGATATTGTGAGGATAGCATCACTTTTTACTTTTGCCAATTGTTAGATTGTGCATGTCACAAATAATGGGGCCTTAAAAACTGCTACTAGATTAAAGTATTCTGAAAACTCAACTTTTCCTTTTTTTTTTTTTTTTTTGGCTACTTTATAGGCTCTATTTTAAATATTGTAAAATTATTTATTTTTTCGAAATGCAAATGTCTCTTTTTATCCTGTTGGTGTTAAAAAAAAATTAAATTTTATTTGCATTGCCTTTTTCATATGTTGTAAATTGTATTTCTATGTGTGTTGTGTATGCTTAAAGTGGTAAATAACAAAGCTATATGTACAATATTTTGTTTTCTTTCTTCTTCTTTTTGTTGTAGGTATGTCATCATGGTATGTAATTCTGTGATTAACTTGGAATAGCATCAAGAATGTGCCCGATCCATCTATAGCTATAAGTAAGAGAGAGTTTAGTGCTTGTTGTTAGACTCATGGGACATGGGACCGAATTCAGGTGGTGAATTCATCTAGAGGGTAATTATAATTTTACAAGATATCAGTTGGTTGTGGGGCATATGTAGGCAGGACTGAAAATGGATCGGATACAGATTGGTGACAGCGTGTCTCATGAACCCTGATTTGTAAGCAATTATACTGACCTTGAATGTGGTAAAGCTGGCCTTCTCTAATGAAAAGAGAGTGGGCATATGTAAGATTCTCAAACTTTCTTTGTAGTCAAAGAAGGGAAACATGCAACAAAGCCATGTTCCATATAAGGTACAAATGATCTCATTATCATCAGAGTCATGTTCAGATTTGGTGTAGGGTCTCCTCATGTGACAGAACATTGGATGCCTGATTGTTCTCATGCATACAAACCTCGATCACCCTCCTCAATTGTGTTACCCCACATGTGTGGTCATGATTAGGTCTTACTTGATTGAGTCTAAGTTTGTATGCACAGCTCGGCTTTAACTTCGAGAATGGATCAAATTTGAGTCAAACTCTGATAATGATCTCTAGCAGAGTTCAATAGTGAAAATGCACCACCAACACTTGCCCGAGGTGTTTCTTTTAAATTTTAGTTATCTGTGATTATGTATTACTAATGAGAAAATCAACTTTCTCCTCCTTTCTGTCATTTTTATAGCCTATTGATTTTGAAAATATCCTTGATCATCCCTTCTTCATCAGAGATGACAAACAATGACAGAATGTGAGAATACATTTTAGAATTTTTATCTTCTCATTCCACTCGGTTTTCCTAGTGTGACTAGATGTATTCTTAAGTTCAGCATACATTCATCATCCTTGACCTTTTCTTTTCTTGTTTACATTCATTATCTATTTTGGTGCATCCAGCAGTTGTCTTGATTTTGGAATTGAAGATCCTAATGACTTGCTGAAAACATCGATTCGAAAACAGTTTGCGGTGCTGTCGCTAGTGAGCCAAGTGTGCCAGTCACAAAAAAGCAGCTTCTAAAGAAAATAAGACAAGTCCCAGACTAGTGTTGTCTATGGTGCAGTCTGTGCCACTGGAGTTGGGTGATCTGCTCTATTGGAAGTTAGCAACTGTTATTTTGTTTAAATCCTGATGCAGCTGTTCTGCATATTTTTGGGTACATTAATTATGGGGTGAGACAAAAAAGGATGCTGTATATGTGATGTGTATGTAAATTGGATGCTCTGTTGTCATAGCAATTGTAAATTTTTTTGATGGTCCTCTCTGAATTTGCTACAGACAATGTGGAACTGGCATTCAGCAATGATATTGTTATGGCATGAGATGGTGCCATTGGAAGCGTTCTTATTGTTGGCGAGTCCGATCATGGTTGTGACCTAAATGAATATAGGCTTTATCCAAGTCCCGGCATTGTGAAGTCTAAAGATGTTTCAGAGCTGGGACAATATCACAGAGTACCAGCATCATTCATAACATTTCTGGACAGGTAGTAGTATTAGCTTCCAATCATTCAGGTTTAGCGCATACTGATGCCTATCTCATTGTATAATCTAATATAGTACTGAGTTTCAATTCAATATAATCGAACCAATTCGAACCGATCTATACTAGCCTAGTATTGTCTGATTAAGAGTTAAAAAAAAAAAAAAAGAACAATTAGTTCTGCCTCAATACAGGATGCGTACCGTATCAATCCGCATTGTATCAAATCGATAATGTGCTAATAAGATTTTGGTACTGATTTGATTCTTAAAATATTTATATTAGATTTTTATTGTCATTTATATGGTTGATCGCACATGAAAACTTTTGACAAGAATTGCACATGCAATGATCAATACATTATTGATTAGTCTGGAGAATATTATCAATCAAAACAAACATGCTGCCATGGAGGACTCGCATGATGCACAGGAAATTCAACAATTCTTTGTTCCTAGGATCCTTTATTGCTTCCTATTCCTGAATCTTGATTGTTCCAATATGACATCTTGCTTTGCCACCATTTCTCTTTAATTTCTTCAGTGGCTCTATGTAATAACGCTTATTTTGGAAAAGAAGAAAAAGAATGCTGTCTTAGTCCTCTATACTTGCCTGAAAATTAATCAAGAAAGGTCTCTAACAAGCTTTTGAGTTTTGTTGACAGATTTCATCAAGAATGGTTCGTAGCAACCTTAGAATTTAATAATATCATGGAAATCTTGAGTTTAGTTAGGACTATTTCAACCATGGACAAAGATAAACAGAGATATTCTTCTTCTGAACTATAGACGCCCAAGAATGCTAAAATATTTATCTGGTTTGGCTTCTAAAACAAATATTGATTGCAAATAATATGGGAAAGAGGTCTTGGCCATGACCAAGTTCTTCTATAATTTTCACGCATCGCCTGGTTCGGTGTTGTCTCTTGAAGGATTAGAACTGATGTTTTGGTCATTAGTCATACCTAGTAACAGTAAATTTAAAGCTAGTATTGATTTCTTCAGCGTAAATATATGGATTGAATTTTTTTATAACATTTCATGGTCTCGATAAAATGTTAATTGGCACAACTTTTACCTTTTTTTTCTTCTCAAAAAGATAAAGAAAGGATTCCAGAATGGATACATGACCAGTCTACTCCCAAATCAAAAGTTTCAATAATTCCATTATCTTGTTGTAGTTCTTCCCTGTTTTATTGATTATTGTAATTATTATGATAGATTCTACTTAAGCAGAATGTTTAAACTAAGATCATATAAAATTAAAATGAAAACGAACATTTAAAAGCCAATACCATATTTTTTTTAAAATTATGAACCAAATAAAATATACTTTAAAGCTTAAGCTAGTACTTAAAATTGTATTTCAAAATCTCTATATTAACCAAAAAAATACATAAATGTTAAGCAAAAGAATTTGTATGCCTGATATTGATATCATTACCATGCACATGCAATGTAAGAGAGGTAGCATATCCCTGCTGGATATCAGGTAGGTATCTCAAACGGATATTTCCATGATATACTAATTAAAGTCCAATATATAAGAAATGTATGTATGCGAGAATTGTTATGGATGGCTATGATTTCATTAAAAATAAATTGCAAAGATTTTTTTTTTTTTTTTTTTGCATGTGAGAAAATTTAAGTTCTCTAATTTATTGTTGAATTCTTTAAAAAGAAATGATAAAGGTTTCCTTCTATATTGTAGCAACAGGTATGGTAGGGAAAAAAATAAGGTATCATGTTATTTGTTGTGCTAGATTGTAATTTTACTTTAAGGCTGGGTTGGATCGCTGTTTGGATTGGATTAGTAATTCCTAATCCAATCTAATATTTAGGAGAGAAAAAATAGATTAAAATATTATGAACCCCATCATTCAATCGGTTTTTATACCTAAAAATACTGAATTGGCAAGCTGGACGCTCCCTTGAATTTTAGAAGTTCGTGGAATTGGATTAAATCTAATCTCAGAACAATCCAAATAATGATCCAAGCACATCCTAAAAGAATTTGTGGGGTTTTTCTTTTTTTTATTGATGATATTAAGATGCCTTTGCATTTTTTTTAAATGAGAAAGGATCGAGAGAAATTTCTTTTTCCCATTGAAAATGCTAAAACCAATTGCAACTTTAGAATTCAATGCAAATTGCATAAACCTACCCCGAATTTTTTCTCATTATATATTTGTAGATCTATTATATAAAAAATATTAAAGATAACTCGTCGCATTACTCCTAGCAATTTTATGCAAGGGTTGGTCATCGACAAAGTAACCTAAAAGCTTAATAAATATTATTTATGCACTTATATATCTTACTAATTCTTAATTATTATATTAAGTTAATGAACTAAGCAATAAATGATTAGATGGCGGATAGCATTCTATATAGTAGATTCTCATTTTATTGATTATTGTAATAATTAGAATAACTTTTATATACTTAAATATGTTGAAGTTATAATATTTGATACAAAAGTAAAGGCGATTATAATGATTATTTTTATCATTACCAATTTTCATTTTGATTACAAAAAAGAAATCATATCTTCAAAAAAAAATAATAAAAAAGTCATATTATATCCTTTGTAAGGCAACACTGTAAGCCTTCACTAAAATTTTAACAAAGGCTAAAAAAGACCCAAGTATTAAGAAATATTGCTAAACTATAACCTAGATAGATGATATATTTTATTTTATTTATTATTATTATTCTTTTTGGTGATAGAATTGCCTCAAATGCGTTCATAGGATGCTATGTCTTGCAAATAGCCCATGCCCAGCCCTTAATTGGCGATGAAACCAAAAGATTACATGTTACCATCGATTAAAAAAAAAAAAAAAAAACAGCTGGGACAATATTTTTAATTATATTAAAAAAAGTTAGACAAATAATACAAAGGTTAAATAAGAGGCCTTCGGAGATCCCCTATGAATATATCCAACAACGGATCTTTGCCGAAGCTGTTATCACCTAATAACGGCCGTTATTTTAAACCGCGTCTCGCCCTGACTCCCATAAAGGTCGGCTCGGATGGTTCAGCGTCAGAGGATCGGGAAGCGCTCGGGCGCGCGGTGTGCGCTCGGCTTCGAGAGGAACAGAAAGCTCGAGGGTGCCGCTAAAACTCTCTCCGTCTTCAAAAACAAAAAGAACCCTAAAAGTTCCCCGATTCGATCAGAGAAGCCTCTGCTGCGCTCGGTCTTCCCTCAATCGTGGAGCCGCTCGCTATCTGAATCGAGCTCCGGCTGGGGGGGGGGGAAACTGGGCTAGATGGCCCACGGCGGCTATGCTAGGCGTCGTGTCGAGGAGCGGCGGCCGCTAGGCCGGCGATCGAAGGGGCCAGGGTTTGATAAGAAGAGGAAGAAGCAGAAATCCGCCTCCCTCAAGAACCAGATCCGATCCACTGAGCGGTTGCTCCGCAAGGTATTCAGTTCCTTCCTAGTTGAGAGGGAAAAATGCCTTTTTCTTTTAAAAAATTTTGTTCCTGAAATTTTCTCTGTAAATTAGGGTTTCTGGGTTATTTTAGTCTGATTCTTGGACGGGAATTCATTTCGTTCCTCTTCTTCTTATCCATATTGGATCTCTTTTCATGATTACAGGTGCATTACCAAGTCGCAGTGACTTTTTTTTTTATTATTTTTGTGTTTATTTGGAGCTAGCGACGCTAACCATGAGCTTTATAACGGAATACTTAGAGATTTTGTTTCATAGTAGTCGAATCTAATTCTGCTGGGTTTGATATTATGGTTATTCTAGACTAGGTTCATGACAAGGGGTAATTGTTTAAAAATAGCTGCATTCAGGCACGGTATCCCCTCCTTACGCGTTTCTTCTCATTTCAGTCAGTCCTGCCCGATAACTAGGCGGTGATAGACATGAGAGAAACTTGAATGCCAATTAATGCACCTCCAAATATGGCCTGTCTGTTTAGATATTCCTTTTAGGACAATTCTTTAGCTAATAGATTTCAAGTAATACAAGAGAGATGATAGGGTGAAACATGCTCTTAGGAATGCAATCGTGCAGGGTGTTGCGATTGGTGACACGTTTGGTGTGGCACATAACACGTGCATGCATTTTTCTTTTCCTTTTTTTTTTTTTTTTTAGCAACCTGGACCTGTCCAAAAGTGCTATATTCTATCATCTTTTTGCCTCTAATAGTTGGTCAAACAATGATCATGTCTTTTTCACAGCGTTTGTAATTATTTCAGATCTTTGCATCATGCAGGCTGTAGTTGGGCAAAAGTGACAGAAGTCAACTTTGGGGTTTTTCCCACCATAGTCACTGAAGTGGGTTTTGTGGTTAGAATTTATTAAACTAGATAGAAGTCCTGAACTGGTTGAGCTTCACTTTGGTGCTCACTTCAGGCAACCCAAACAGCCCCAAGTTTGCACGTCTAGGAAAACTCCACCTCAGAGGTGCACACTTTCGGGCAATGGAACATGCCTGTAATTAGAAGCCTATATGTTTTATGCAGTTGCTCCATCTTAGCATTGGCAAGTTTGAAGTATTCCCTATGATGCATTGGTTATGCTGAATTTCTTAAGTTTATTGTGGAACCAAATTCATAGATAACCTACTAATGTAAATCTATGTTAGAGTAAATATTAAATGATCATCACTTCTGTTGGCTTATTTTTATAATTTTATTTTGCCATTTGTGACTGTAACATTTGCAAAATGTTTATAAAGCATGTGCTGAGCTTTTTGGTGGCTACTAAGTATTTGCGTGAGTTTCTAGTGCCATTAGAGAGGAAGAAATACATGGTAAAAGCTATACTTAGTGCCATTATATTTTGTTGCTGTATGTTTAGTCTTAGTGATTTACTTAAATTGGAAGCAACCATATATTTCCATATTTTCTTGTTTTCTCTTATCAATCTTAGTCAACTTTGGAAATTAACTTAAGCATTTTAACTTCAGTTCTACAAACAGCCCCAAATCTGATAGTAAATGATGGGTAATTAAGAAAACAATTCAAGAATTGTGCAGACAGTAGATCATCTGTAGCACATTGAAACTTGATTTGGACGTTTTCACAATTTATCATTGCGCTGCGGTTGCTTGTTTTGGGATTTACATCTTATTATTCTTCAAGACAAGCATCTTGATAGGATTCAGTTCCTGCACTTTTTGTAATGGTAGTCATTTTGGTTAACTCCTATATGCACTTATTGCTTTAGTGGATGGTATTTTCTGACTTATTATTTTTTTTTTCAAGGATCTGCCTGTTGAAATCAGGCAGGCTCAGGAAAAGAAATTGGAAGAACTTAAGAAGCATCAGGAGATTCGGAATCAGTTAGCTGTGGAACGTAAAATACAATTGAGAGACAGAAAGAAAAAATTTTTTGGTATGTTAATTTCTTCATATGGCCTTTTATGATCATTGGCTTGATGACATCCTTGTTGGGTATTCTTTGTGTTTCTCATTTATTATTTTGAGCATCGTGTTTGTGCAAATTAGAGAGGCGAAAGATTGAGAGGATGATAAGGCGGCTTGAGAAACAACAACGTTCTTCATCTGATCAAATGTCAGAGGAGAAAATTTCTGGTCAGCTTTCCAAATTAAGAGAAGATCTTGAATATGTCAAGGTAAGCAATATGCATGACATTTTTGTGAGTGTGATTTACTATCCTTTAGAGATCTTATTCTAGTTTTATCCTTTCTCCGATTGTTTTCCAAATCAAATTTTTAAAAAATGCCAGAAATGACAAGTCTCCAAGGTTTTCATATACCAGCTATGTTACACACAAGTTGTACTGAAAAAGGTCTCTTAGCTTTGTTGATCATGTGATTTAATTATTACCTTTTCGTTTATAATTGAATGAAATCTACATTGAATGATTATCTCCTGAAACATTTGTTTCCAAACTGAGCATCTAATTGATTGTACTTTCTAGTTCAGTTCTTTCCCAAGAATGAGAAATATGTGCCATTGTTTGTTGGCGGAGATAATCCAGATATTCTTGATAAGAGAAATAAGTTGCGCAAACAGATCAAAGCCAATCTCATGGCTGCTGCAGCTAGTGGAAAAGAATTAGAAGGTACTCACATTCTTGGACCCTTTTTTTCCTGAGACATTCCCTTGTTCCATGGTTTAATATACAGTTGTTTAGTGCCAGCTTTCAGTATACTTAGTCATCTAAGTCTTTCTTGGGAAATATTATTAATTTTCACTAGCTACCACCTTTGATTTCCATTTCTTATCTACATTATCATATCCTATGGTTGTTCACAGTTGTTTGTGGTGTGATAGGATGTTTATTATTGTTGGTTGAACAGAAACAGCAAGTGATGATGATGTTTTAGATATGAGTGAAGACGATTTCTTCTTGTCTGGAAGCTCAAGTGATGAAGCAGAGGCAGATGATGAATGGACTGATAAAAGTAGTAGGTACACATATTTGGATGAATTTGCATGCATTACATCCATTTTTATATGAATATGGCTGTTTTGATTAGTACCTTTTCCTAATTCTTTATTGTTTGACTTGTCGCTCCTTAGGAACTTAAGGATAGTTTGTCTGGGAAAGTTTTCTACATCATTGTAATATTTTCAAAATAGTCTCATATCGGATAGAAAAGAAAAATGTTATGTGCTTATGACACAAGTTCACCTGCTATCAATTAATTTCCACTCGAGTTTTTGGGCCACGTTGTTTCAGCCCGCTAATGGAATTAATTGGACTAGCAGGTAGGCTTGAGGTGTTACAAATGGTATCAGAGCCGGCCCGAGTGTGTGTAAGTTGGTGGGCACGAGGAAAGGGCTACCCATAGGACGGTGGTAGAGTCTTACCATGGCATGGAACCACCCTTGCAGTATTAATGATTCGGCTCAGGGTAGATTCTGGCTAGCTTGTGACGTGCGACGAGGACGTCGCATTACTGTTGGGAGATTGTGATGCCCCAAAAATAGTCTCACACTGGATGGAAAAGAAATGTGTTATGTGCTTATAGTTCAAGTTCACCTGCTACCCATTAACTTCTACTTGAGTTTTTGGGCCATCTGGTTTCGGTCCGCTAGCAGGTTAATTGGCAAGCAGGTGGGTTTGGGGCGTTACACTACCACCGTCCCATGAGTAGCCCTTTCCTCATACCTACCAACTTCTACACACTCGAATCGTCTTTGATACCATTCGTAACACCCAAAGTCCACCTGCTCGCCAATTAACCTCTGGCGGACTGAAACCACGTGATCCAAAAACTCGAGTGAAAGTTAATGGGTAGTAGGTGAACTTGAGGTATAAGCATATATCACATTTCTTTTCCATGTGGGATTATTTTTGGAGTACTACAGGTAGAGTCTCGCCATGACATGGAGCCACCCTTGCAGTACCAACGATCCGGCTCGGAATAGATTTTGGATAGCTTGTGACGTCGTGACGAGGACGTCGCATTATAAGGAGAGATTGTAATACCTCCAAAATGGTTCCTTATCGGATGGGAAAGAAAAGTGTTATGTGCTTATGACTCAAGTTCACCTACTACTAATTAACTTTCACTTGACTTTTTGGGCCACGTAGTTTCAACCCGCTAATAGAGTTAATTGGGCCAACAGATGGGCTTGGGGCGTTACAATCACCTAATGGGATTCCATTTTTTTGATCTCCATAGAATTTCTATGTGTAATATGAAATTACTATATTTTATAACCAGGCTTCTTTTGCCCACTCATTAGAATTTGATATGGCCTTATATATGTTAATAATGGAATTCAATTTTACTTATTTTATATTGAAATATGTATAGTATTACAGACGTTCTAGCAAAAATAGTGTAATTTAACCTTGAAAAGTTCTTTTTTCATTCAGCTGCCTAGCATCAAATTTCTACATCTTTTAATCTGGCTTTGGTACGTGAAAGATTAAAAAAATTTTTCTGAAAAGCTGCAACCTTATATGTAATGGTGGTCTGGTATTAAGCTATGGTGAGCTTGCTCTATGGTGGGAGTCTGTCGCTGTGGGCCAGAGGACTTGAGCCATCTGTACAATTTTGCACCTAATCAAGTTTTGTACTCTTTCCCAGGAAAAAGTTGTGAAATATTTGAGGTCTTAGCTTCACCTTAACATAGTTGAAGGAATGCTTCTGCTTTGGTCAGAAACTTCTTTGGCCCACAATTGCATGACCGATATCTTTGAGAACTTCACCCTTTTCTTTGTCATTCTGTGTCTAACTCAAATATTAGTGGCTTGTAACAAGGCATGCCTCTGCTTGTTTCGCTTTAACCTTAATATTGTGGAAGCCAAGAAATCTTAGCCTTTCACCTCTTGATTTGTTTCATCTTTTTTTTTTTGTGTGTGTGTGTGTGTCTATGAAACACTAGGAAAATGAGTTAAATTTAGAAACTACATTAAGTGAATAATTAATTGAATGCCACAGACAATAAGGTATAATTTTTGAAAGCTTTGCCCTTTTGTCCTGTGTGTGGAACTCTAGGAAAATGAGTTCAATTTAGAAAACACATTAAATGATGAATATCTCAGACAATGAGATAAATTTTGGAAGCTATTGTGTTTTTAATTGAAATCCACCTTTATTTTGTTTAGATCAGTTAAATTAGTTGAAGCATCAAAACCTTCATGACAAATTGCTATATCTTTGTTCAACTTAGACCAAGTTTTCAAGTGAAATAGAAAAAAGATTTCCTACCATTTTCTTTCCAATAATTTGATCAAATAGTAATAATCAATCGAAACTTTTCAGAACTGCTTTTAACTTTGTAGCAATGTTTGATGAACAGTCATATGAGGTTATACAGAATTACATATCACATCTCCTTGCGGTACGTATCGTAGTATGGCCCTGTATCTGCTTATGCTTTATGTAATGTTTGAAATATCATAATACAGTATGGTACTATGCACCCTTGATACATATAGATATGCCTTGTTATAGGGAGTATAGCTATGGTTTTTTCAAACCTTACTTTGATGTATCGATTGTTTGTGAACCATAGTGTCAATTCTACAAACAAAACTATCAATAATGGTTTAAGGTAAAAGGTATTCAAGCAGTATGTGTCATGAGGTAAATGCTATAAAGCACATTATGATGAACGGTCCTTGGATAAAATTGTGGAAATTTGTTGGCTCATCAACTTCCAATTTCTTGTCTATATAAAATTAGACAAAATTGAGTCCATATACAATTGCCAAGAGGTAGTGTGATTGAATGTTTGCAAATACCATCTGATGTTGGTGGGATGGTGGGTAAACGTATGATGTTTTTCTTTATTTTTTTTCTTAAAATGTTATTGTGATTAGAAAGTGATGTATGCAATTAAAAAATGGTGGACCAACATGACACATGGAACATTATCAAGTGCATCCATAGGAAGCTTTCAACTTTCAAGCATGTTTTCAAAATTTTTTGAATGTCAAAACTTTAAACATTGTGTTTCCTATGGGCTTGCTGTTAGCATGCAATGCAAGACACAGGCCATTGCTTCGTATAATGGTAAACAGGGGTGCTATTGGGTCAGGTTAGGTTTTTCCAAATCTAGACCTATACACATTGGGGTTTTGGGTTTAACTCTTGTTCTATACTGTGAGAGCCCATGCTGATATGTTTTTAGTCTTACACTGGCTATGCAGTGGATAGATCTTGAATACTTATATAAGATCAAGAAGCCCAAATAATACCTTTTGGCTAGCTTTTTTTTTTGGGTGCAATCCTGAATTGTTAAAAATGGTATCCGAGCAGATCTGGCTCATGACCTATGTGGATTAGGAGACATTACAGATTGAGTTTTTTGAGGCTGACCATGAGCCTATTGTGGTGTTTGTGTTCGTGACTGGGTTTAATTAGAATTGTTAAAAATGGTATCTGAGCAGATCTGGCTCATGACCTATGTGGATTAGGAGACATTACAGATTGAGTTTTTTTAGGCTGACCATGAGCCTATTGTGGTGTTTGTGTTCGTGACTGGGTTTAATTAGATTTGAATTTGGACTTCTAATTCGGTGAAGATGCTAGGGCCTAAATGGGGAGAGTATGTGAGAGCCTATGTTGGTAAGTGTTTTTTCTTACATCGGCTAATTGTATAGATATTGGGTACTTATACAAGATTGAGGAGCCTAAAATAATACATTCTAATTAGTCTTTTTAAATGAGATCATGAGTTGTTTCACATACCCAAACCATTGAAGGATTGAATAGGGTCCCAGTTTGGGTCATAAATGTGTATCAAGTATGGGTGGAATGGTGGTTGGGTCCAGATATCATTGGGTATTAAATATTATATCTTAAAGAGTTAATCAAGTTGGACAATCCATGTTTTGAGAAGTTATCCAGTTCATGCTACAAAAATTGAATCATGAACAACATGCACTTGATGGTTAACTATAAAACAATAATGGATTAAAAATTGAAAAGATATATTTTAATAAAAATTGAAAGATATACTTTATTTAAATAATTATAAATGCCCAAATTTGTTCAAACATGTTTATATATATGTATGTATTTATGTGATTATATATGTATGTGCATGTATATGCATATATGTATGTGCAATATATTGGGTAATTTATGTTGGTTTGGTTTGGGTTTGGTATAAAAACTTCAAACCAAGACTCAACCAGAAAATCTCAACATGTTTGACTTTGATCCCATACCTGAGCCATTTATTGTTGGGCTTGGGTCGGGTACTAGGTTTGCAGGTGAGAGTGACTATCCTATACTAGTAAAAGGCTTAGGCTTAGAAGCACAATGAAAGGGGTTTGAGCTTGGGCCAGTCATTTTGTGGGAAAAAAGGTCAAAAGCTAAGTTTATCTCTGGTCCACCCCTCCTGGAACCCGGGGTTGCTAGGACCATAATTGGGTAATGGTGTTTATTTCACTGCAAGATCTGTACCATATCATGTGGGGCTGATACTTGTGAGAATAAATTGGAAGAACTTATTTTTGTTCTAATTCTTTCTATTTTTGATCTGCTAATTTTAATGAGTAACTATGTCTGGAACCATCCACCAAGCTGCATGCTTAATCCTGGATGCATTATGCACAATGTTAAAAGCATAATTGCGAACAGATTTGCTGCATAATATCAACAACTCCAACCATAATGAACTTGTTAAGCAAAATAAATACTATAAAACTATGAATTGTTAGTTCTTTGAGTTTAATTGACATCTATTTATGTAATTGCTTGACTATGTACGATTGTGTTCATTTTAATATGCAAAATAATTGAGTAGTGCTGATGCATACGGACAACTTCATATGTGAACCATGAAAGTCCATATGTATCCGGCAGGATGCTAGCCAGATACATGTTGTGCAAGTGCTGAAACACACTAGCAGTTTAATCCTTACTGCATTGAGGTCTTGCTACCGCATGGCATTTATGGAACAAGTTGCTGTGTGATACCATACAGTTTGGACTATATGGTACATAATCTCAGCCATCATAAATGGTATGCCTTCAACCTTTTCCATAGAGGGGGTTTGTGGGAGAGATGTTTATAGAGGTTGAACCAATTAGAAAGAATAGGAAACAATTCCTTCAATCTGCTCAACTTAAATATCTTACAATAAATAATAGAAGATGAAGGAGATTTTGAAAGATGGTTTTAGACCCTTTTTGGTTTCATCAATTGATTACAAGATTTTAAATATCGTGGGACAAAGCTATCCTAGCTTTTTTTGGTGAAATGGGACTTCCTGCATACCGAGACTCAGGACGATGGATGTCTTATCCTATACTATTTCATTTCCTGATTCATCTTGTCTCAACACTTGGGATGGTGCCTTGGGACAATGACACACCTTGCCATCCCATTAATTTAAAGCCTTGATTTATTATAAACCAATACACATTGCCTGTATTTATAATAGTGAATTCCATACATTTAGAATGTGGGTCAGATTGCTTATTTAGTTAAAAGAGGTGGAAAGTTTCTTAAAATGTTTAAGAATTTATGTTGGGATGAAACTCATCTTGGAGTTAGATCTCAACTCCAATTGCAAGTTTGCCGTTTGTCTTGTCACCTAATTCCTCTTGGACAAGAAGAAATACTCAATCAATTTTTTATCCAGAAAGATATGTAGGCTGACTGGTCTATTTTGGGCCGAATCCCTACATCAGTGGGAATCAACAAACCCTTTAGGTTGGTTGCACCCGCGTGGTACTCCTTGAAAGCTTCGTTTTGATGCCTAGCATGTTGAAAATGGAACTATATGAGAAAGTTATGGCCTTTGAAAAAACTAAAGGTTTGCGATTAAATCTTGGATACAGAAGATCTAGATCCCAAACACCAAAGTGGTCAAATTGGTCCGCAAATTATTCTCCTGGATCAAAGGGCTGCTAATGCGATGGATGACAGGCGTTTTATAGGTTCTAGTTCAAACAAAATTATATCAGGTCTCAAGCTTTAATAACACCATGAAGCAACTTTCTTTTCATGCATATGTTTGCTATCTCGGAATGTTTTATATGAAGACCATCAGATCCAATCTGTGAAAGAATATTTTGACTTTAGGTTATACTGATACTTCCATGTGAATTTGCTGTTATATTTTTTTTGCAGAGAACCTGCTTCAAGTGCTTCTGGCAAAGCAGCATCTGGCATGTCCAGTGATGAAAAAAATCAGGTTTTCTTTCTTTGCAAGAGTGCCAAATATTTTTCATTTTTCTTCTTTAATTTTGCCCAGCTTTGGTGGATTATAGCTTTCTTACTTGACATGCATTTAACTCTTACTTCCATAGAGGCACATATCAGCTCGAGCTCTCATGCCACCTCCGCGTTCCTTGCCTCCGAGCAGAAGCCGTTCTGTAGAGAAGGTTGATCTGCCCACATCCAGAAACACATCAAATAGCAGAAGTGGCCCTTACTCCAAAAACTGGAGACCTGTAAATGCGCATGGAGATCGTAACAGCAACCTGAGTTCAAATTCTGATGCTCGTAAGCCTCGCCGGAAAAGAAGACCAAAAAAGAAAAAGCAGGTGTGGTTTATATCATGATGCATCTGAGAACTCTCTTGTTGAAAAATTTGTTTTGCCATGCGTCATGCTCAACTCTTCCATCATTGTTGTCCAACCCTTGCTACATTTTCATAGAACCTTGGAAGACCTATTGTTTTAGACCTTGCAGTTGCGTGGAAAACAATCATTCATTTGACATCTATTCTGATACTCTCCATTGACAACTAAATGTGGTTTCAATCCACCTTATCAGAAGCCTTCCCTGGGTGGACATTAGCACTCTGGAGGTTGCCTTTATATATAGTGCATCAATGCACATATGGGCTAGTGGATGCCCTTCTTATTTAAAATGCTGATTTATTATAATGGTAAGCCTAGATTTCGAGTCCCCAGTCAAAACCTTTAAAAAAAAAAAGTCTCATTTACATGTTCATGAGCCTATGGAATCTGATTTGCAGGGCATCCTTCTTGGTCATGTGATTGGTCCATAGCTTCAATCTACAAACTTCTCCAATTACTCCATTTAGCTGGACTGACCTACTGATGAAATCCATGTTGGTTCCCTTGTTCAAGACAATCTAAAGAGTAAAAAAGAACTTTAAATAAACCTTTCCCCTGTCTGTAAATAATGGATTTCATTATTGGACTTCGTTAACTACATCTGCTTATCTTAGACAAACACTCTAAAATAAAAGATAACAGGTCAAACATTTTGAATCTAGGCACTGCTTGCTTTTAAGCCATAAACGCATAGGAGGTGAAAAATCAACCATTCAATGCATAACACTGCCACTGAACATGCATAATATGATTCTGATTGTTCATCAGCAATAATGCCTATTATTTTGGGTCCAAAATGAAGTAGCCTTTATTCTCTAGTAAAAGATCTTTTTTTCCCCTATTTCTTTAAACACCCGATCTTTCTTGCTTGAATCATAT
This sequence comes from Metroxylon sagu, assembly GCA_017589505.3. NCBI lineage: Eukaryota > Viridiplantae > Streptophyta > Magnoliopsida > Arecales > Arecaceae > Metroxylon > Metroxylon sagu. The sequence continues at coordinate 581,351 of JACVBY030000457.1, forward strand.
TATGCATCTTTGTGCATTTTCTTACTGTAGTGGGGACTCATTTTTTATGTTTCCTTCTCTTCACAGGCATGAGTAAAGCAGCAGCGAACAGGAATTGAACCTGATAGTTCTCTGACATGCAAACATCCACACGGTTGAATGCTAAAAAATGGAACTTGGCTGTTTATGTGCAACAGATTTAATATTTGTCTGCTGGAAGGACATGTTTCTTCATATAGTATATTTTGCTTCTTTTTTTTTTTTTTTTCATGTTTTAGTTTTCCCATTTCTGCTTCTGTCCTTTGGTGGGTTATGTGTGTCCACCCAAGTTTGATGACCACCCTAATTGCTTCTGCCAGGTATCTGAGTTTTTGAGTGTTAATTTTGATGATCGTCCATTAACTTTATCCCCTTTCGCATTTAGTTTCCTCAGACCATTAAGAAATTATAAAATATTATCTGTTTAAGAGTTGATTTTGGTTGATCGGAGCACAAGGTGGTCTTAACAGCATTATATAATTATTAAACTTCATATCGTCAACTTTCACGTTTATGCTATAGGTGCAGGATCCTCAGAGTTCCATACCGTGTTCTTTTTCCTTTCTCTGTTTTATTGGGCTGACATGTTTATCGTGGACGAACTACTCTGGAGTACAATTTAACATGGCCAGTGCATGGTGGAAAAGCTTTATTATTTGTTACTTCTAGCTCATGATCAAGTAGTTATTGATTATTTGTAAAATGATGGCTGTGTGAAGATATGTGGGAACTGAGCAAGGCGACTGAAGTTATTGAAGCTCATTATTTTAATTAGGCCTGGCAGTTCAAATATTCTATGTTTTCTTATGAAGCGGAAAAACATGAAACCAGTGATGGCACCAGACATAAGGTGTGTCATGTTACCTGTAATTTGACCAGGCGGGGAGGTTTAGTGTTATTGGATCATTAGTCCTTTTGTAGCCATGCTCCTGATCAGCTGTATCGCGTGCCAAATTTATTTGGAGGTATCTTCCAAAATTTAGCTGAAGTGGCTTCTTTTGTTTTTTTTTAAAAAAACTCTAATTCTGCGATAGATTGCCCTAGTCAGCTACCAAGATGTTCAATCATGCAGAGCACACTTTTTTTTGAAGATTTTTCCTTTCATGTTCTGATTGAAGCCTTTTCTTGTACTGTTGTTATCAAAGAGAGTTTTGACGGTGCTGGTAAGCGGGAGGAAATGATCTGCTATCTAATTTTTTGAAATGCAGAGTCTACTTTGATGCCTGATAATCATGTCTTTTTGCGTATTTCAATTTGAAATCATGGGAATGAAGCGTAGTTTGATCACCGAGAATGTAAATGAGATGACCTAACTTCATTATCATGCCTTGTGTTCCCTCAGTTTCTCATTATTTACAGACTTTATTGGAATCGTTTACCCTATGCAGGGGCCTAAATACTTAGGCTTTGTTTATATAGTTGAATTTGCTCATTTTCAGATCAAAGTATGGGTTCATATGCTTAATTGGTGTTAGTATTGAACTATGTTTAGGACAAGAAAATTAAATTTTCAACCACTACTGAACATCCCACTTGATAAGTGGGATTGACAAACATGGACATAATTTCTTTCACGGATATTCCACTATTAAATTTTTAACTGCTGATTTGCTGGCCTGAGGTTCTATGAATCGATCTCCACTCGATCTCCACTATGTTCTCCAGTCTTATGACGTTATCATATGCCTTGAACGTGCTGAAGTTCAAACAGCGGCTAGAGGTAACCATGACTCCATTGTTGGATGGCAATATTAGGGTCTATCCATTTATCTAATCTATATTCAACCTGTAATAAATGGATTTAGATTTGGATTAGACAGGAATCATAAATAGAAAAAGATCCGTCTTGATCTATATATTAAATGGGTCAGATTTGAATTTTCTGTCCCTAACTTGTTTAACCTAGTTAACTCAATTGAATGACTAATTGAGTTAACTCGATTTGTGTTTGACCTACTTACCTAATTAATTTTTTTTACTGATTAATAGGTTAAATATGTTAAATAAATTGACATTAAGTTAAGTTGTTAGTGCCAATTTGATCGGTTATGATTTGTTTAATAAATATATTAAGCTGATTGGATTGAATTATCTATTTATTAAATATGTTAGGTTCTAATATAAAATTTTGACTTCTTTAATAAATAGGTCGAATTCATATGAGTAACTTTTTTAGGTCAACATATATTAGATTTAATCAAACACATTCTAATTGCCATTCTTAGTTCTTAGTCCATTACCCTTAGCTAGTATATTTTAGGCTTATCCATCTCTTTCACATTTGTGAGAATTAAGGGGATTTTTTTTTTTTTTTTGCGCCACAAAGGTATTTTTGTCTGGATCCCTCGTGAGTTTTTCTTTAAACTTTTTTTTTTGTTTTTACTTTGTTTATTTAATTTTTCTATGGATTTGTAGGGAGAAAAAAAAGGTTTGAGGTGTGAGAAACAAAAATAATTTCTTACCAATATTAATTAAAAATAAAAGTTTAAATTTTGAGTCGGGTATGACCGGAAATGTACATCATTTGTTCGTACAAGTGCTAGATTTTAGCGAATCTAATCGCGCGGGCCGCCTCTCCCCAACCCATCGCCCGGTGGATCCCTCCGCCCGATCCGATTCGCTTTGAAAGCCGACCTCGCAAGAGGAATCTTTTTCGTTTTCTCGGTTCTTACCGTCGAGTAGCCTCAGCCGTAACGACGAGGCAAAATCGGAGAGATCTCTCCTTGAGAGAGATGGGGGCAACGGCGGCAGTTTACTACCTGATCGCCTTCGCCGCCGTGTTTTCATTCGGAACCCTCGCCGATAGCGTTACCCCTTCGGAGGCCAAGCAGATCAGAGACGAGGTACGCCATCGTTCTCACTTTCTTAAAATAGCAGTAGTTGTTCTTGTCCGTTATTTTCCTTTCTCTGATGAGATCGTTACAAAAGCTGGAGTTTCTTGGATCCAAGAATCAGAAAGCCTTTCACTTCATGGGAAGATTTTAATTGGATGGAAAGAATAGAGGATATGGCAAAAGATTCGATTTTTTTTTTTTTTTTCCTTCCTCCTCCAAAACAACGTTGAACTTGGTGCAGAAGAACCGATTCTTGCTGCGAACGCTGGTCAGTTGGTGTCTTATACGTTAGAATTCTGATCTTTCCTCGATCGGAAAGTTGAAATAGTTTATGGTTCTCCACCTAGCAAGCTGACTGATGGGCGATATCAAGAAAAAGGACTATCTTTTGGACAATTAAGATCGTATCATTTTATTCTTTAAGACTGGACATTGTTTGCTGTCTAATTGTCTTTCTGGGACATGTTTCTTGAAGTGTGCTATGAGGCTCCTGATGAGGACGAGAAGAAGGAAAAGGGAATGATAAAAAGTTGGTGTTTTGAATGCGTTGTCATGTTATACAAGGGAAGGTTGTTAGGATGCCACAGTTAAATAGTTGGTGGGGGCAGTATAACTAAGAAGGGTAAGTTGGAAGATGGGAAAATATTGATGACTCGTGCACATTGCAGTTCTTGTTCTCCCTAAAAATAATAGAATAGTTAGTCTGTTTACAGCCAAATAATTAATCTACTATTATGGTTCCCATTGCTGACGAATTCTAAGTTTAATATTGAATACTCTGCTGAGCATATCCTTTTACGTGAGGGCACCTGCATCTAGAGATCCCAAGATAGAAAGGAAAATTCACTTTTTGGTACTTCTATGCTGCTCATCTCTCCTTGGTGGATTGAATCTGACTCGGCACATGAGCAAGTGGTAGAACATCATAGAATCCTCCTAGCTTGTGCAAACTCAATTTTTAGGCGTTGGAAGTTTGTCATACAATGTTTAGACAGCAAGTGGATATGAGATATAATGTGATAAATCCAGGAATTCAAAGTTATGATTTTGACAGAAAGTCCACCTAGCCTTCGGAGTAGGAAGAAATGGGTTGATTCTGGTCATTTGAGAGGAAAGAAATAGGAAGGCCTATGAAAAAAGGGAATTTCATTCAAGTCAAATGGCTTTACAAATATATGTGTATTGCTGGTCGAGGGGAAGAGGGATGTTGAGGTCTTGCTTGTCTTTTTGCATGCATGTTATTGAAGATAGTAAGGGAAAGGTGTTTGGTTCTCTGTAGATGAAAGATGAAGTCAAAGGAGCATTGAGTGAATTGTAGTGCTTCATATTTGATCCTTTGGGCACGAATATGTGATAATAATATACATTGATAATTTTGATTCAACACTCTTTCAAACACCTGAGAAAGTGGTAATTACATGCTTTATCATGTTAAACATTCTTAGTGCTGCGAAGCAATAATTTTTTATTTTTTAATCCAGGAATTATTTTATTTTATATCAGATGTTATATCTAGAAGATGTCTTTGTAGATGTCATCTCTTTGTTAATAAGCGTTTTGATCCTGCTCACAGAAATATTGATATTCTTCTGCCTTGCTGCAAGGTTAGAAACTAAAACATAATTGTTCAATTATTATTTAAGTCATAATTTTGTCACCAAACTTGCTGCCATGCTACTGTTTGCTTTTACTAATTGCAGGAATTTAATGGGATTTTGCATGCATGCGCCCAGGAAATAAAACTCTGTACCCTTCGTCAATTATGAAAAATAGGCATATTTTTTCTCTGTGTAGGTGCGTGAGATGTTTTATCATGCCTTTGATGGATACATGCAACATGCTTTTCCTCTTGATGAACTAAGGCCCTTAACCTGCAAAGGTGAAGATTCACTTGGTGGTTATGCCCTAACTCTAGTAAGAACATCATCAATCACTAAATTTATTTTGTTTGGTAACTGTCAATAAAACAATTTTGTCATTTGTTTTGATTTTTTTTAATCATTTATGTATTGACCAGATTGACTCCTTGGATACGCTAGCCTTACTAGGTGATCACGAAAGATTTAGTGCCTCTGTTGAGTGGGTTGGTAAAAATATTTGGTTTGATATTGTAAGTATCACATTATTCTTGATGTTGATTTCACTCTGTCTCCAATATGTTGCCACCTTTATCATATGCATTATCAATGTATTGAAATATGTAGCTAGATTTAACCTCAATGGTATGTCATCAAACTCAATAAGTAACCAATAATAAATGTTTGGAGTAGAAAATTTGAGTATTGCACCATAGAGTATTTTATTTGACTTAGCAAAGAGCCTAGGACATATTGTAACTTTCAATCCTCATGCCATTGGTTCTGGATTGGCTTTGCACAATCTTTCTTTGCTTCCTTTCTGCTAAATATACTGTTGTAATAATCTTTCACACTCCTTTTCAAGATCTAAATACTAGTATATTTAGATCTGTTCATCCTTTTCAAACTCAACCACCCTAAGCCCCTATTCTTGGTGTAGTCTCCTTTAATTTATTGCTGAACAATTTCTTAATCTCTTCTCCTTCAACATCCATGGTAGATGCTAGACATAGAAGGGTAAGAGGCTAATTTCTTGAAATGCACAGTGTCCCCATCCATATGGAAGTAATTGGACCTAACGTCAGGGGAATTTTTGTCATTATGTCTTACCAGAATGAGTTAATATGTCCTTGTTTTGAAGGAAAGAAAGATTAGTGACTTCTTTATAAAGGTCTAGAAACATGTGATTTTTTTTTAAAAAAATGTTATTAGCAATTAGGCCCTTCACAAGACCATTCACATGCAGGCTTGCAACTCTCTTTTTAGCTTGACAACATCCCTATCTGGGCCAGGTGGGTGTCATTTTTTTGCTTAGGGAAGTGCTTGCTTTTTTCTTTTACCATCTGCATGATCTATGCATTAAATAATCTGAAGGCCCTAATTTCTTTATCCTTCTTAAGGACCACTAAAGAGAGGGCAAGGTACAAATATGTTGATAAATCATTATTGCTGTAGGCTCAGTATCAATTATACATGAACTGTATTTTTGCACAACCCTAACATGTTTGATTATAAGAATATGGTGTCCACTCTTCATTTCTCTAGAAAGCCTTCATGCTAAGGCTTGGTTTGATTGCTGAGAAACTAAAGGAAAAGGAAGTTACACGAACTCCTTATATTGTTTCATGTTTAGCGATCAAAAAAACTCAAATGAGTAGGTTTCTCTTGCAACCTAATACTTTTCTTCTTTTCTAGGTGCAATTAGAAAAAAAATTAGTGGATCAGGTTGCTCCTTCATATACTAAATCATTTCCTCTATAACTTGTTCAGTAGTTTCTTAGTATGAATAAATGCTAGAGAGATCTCATTTTTCTTTTTCTTTTATTCTCCATTTCTCCTTCATAGAATTAGCCTTCTTTTGTTCTGTTTTCTGAAGAATTAGTATCAAAACTTAATTCTTAAGCCATTATTGTTATCTTAAAATGTTTTTACATGTGAAAGTGTATCCACAATATCACACAGTAACCATCTTATATTATTTTTCTGGACAGGTGGTCATCTTTCTAAATTGAGCCTAATCACCATTTCAATGACAATTTTGTATCCCCCTTTGTAAAGCTTATACTTCTTTCTTTTCAAAGTTTTTTTATTAAAAAATTTCTGAGATGACAAGGGCACCTTCTTTTGCATTTAAAGTTCTTTATTATGCTTATTCTGTATGCTCCATGCATACTTGATGTAATAAACTTTAGGCCTATTTTGGATCAATTGAATCTTTTTCAATATTTGTGTCATTATTTCTATTTTAAATTTATCTGCAACCAAGTTGTCTGAAATACACTTTCTTTCCCAGTTTTTTTTTTCTCATTGCCTGCACTTAAAAATTCTCTTCCAGTTTCCTTCTGTATGGCTCTTTAATATGAATTGGGGACTCCCCATCCCTTCTGCTTTACCTGGGTTATGTGTGGCCAACACTGTACATGAGCTTATAATCTCAAATGGCTCTCTTATTTTCTCCTTTGTCTATGCTACTACTTTGGGCTTACTTTGATATTCTCGTTTCAAATCCCAGCATTATCATTCAAAGTATAATACATGCATATCTCAATTTTCCTATCTTTGTGAAGTGCATCACATGGTCATGTGTCCTCTTCACTGTCTAACATTGTCATTAAAACATTGAATGACGTCTGGTTACATTATCCTTGCACATCTCGATAATTTTTGGCATTTTCATCTATATGAGCTTATTAAACATAATTGTCTAGTTATGTAAAACATTTAAAAGTCTTTCTATTGTATGGCTCTTAAGGTCTTATATTGTTTGTTGATTTCTTAAAAGTACGATAACTGGTTAGTCCACAACCACAACACCTCCTTAGTGTGATGTGCTTTCTTGGCTACTGCATTTTCTGCAATCTACTCCCTTTATTTGTTCCATAAACTTTTGGTAGCATATGAGAAATCTTCAGTATTTCCATTTCATCACTGAGAATTACATTTTTCTTGTCTAAATGATGTTTATCTTGTTCTCTCAGATTATGAGATGCTGTTATGTTAACTCTACTACTACTGCATATGCAGGACAAGACAGTTTCAGTATTTGAGACCACAATTCGGATTCTTGGGGGGTTACTTTCTGCTCATCTTATTGCAAGTGATTATGCCACGGTATGCTACTCCCTTTGAAGCAGTTAAATTACTACTGAGCCTCATTAGATTTTTAATATTCTTGCTGCTTGTTACTCTACATGGGTTATGCTGCTTATAAATTTGATGTCTTGAGGCTTTGGTTTGTTATTTTAGTTTCAGGATTTTATGGATTTCTTATGTGATATGCAACAGACTTATAAATTTGCACCAGAATTCATGACCTGCTGATATCTTGTAGAATTTAGTCTATTGATTAGATAAATTGTATCTGCAGATGGTTCTATGTCCAAATGTTCTGTTGGAGTTTCTAAGTGTGTGCGTGTGTGTTTGTGTATCTTCTGCCCTCAAAAGGAAAAATAGGTGGAGTCAGAAGTTCTCTCTCCGTTGTCTTTTCTTTTCTTTTTTTTTCCTTAAAGAAAAAACTGTCACCTTATGGTGTGCTGTGGCATCCATCAGGCTTACGGCTTATATAGAAGTATATGAAGGTTTGCTTGAGCGTCATATTCATCTGAGAGGCTAATCTCAAGGAAAACCTGATCCCTAATTCATGTTTTCTTTCAAAACACCTTTGGCGAGAAACCTTGATCCCTAATTCATGTTTTCTTTCAAAATACCTCTGGCATTCCACAGAACCAATTTCATTTGAATCATTTCATAGTATACACAATGTGGCCTATTATTCTCTTTCTTCCTTCTATTAAAATAAGTTTTTTTTTATTATTATTATACTAGCAATGGTCAGTACTTTACAAATAATGGACAGTTGATTTGTTCTCGTAATTGCTAGTTGTTAATTGTAAAATTTAATATGCTTGATTACAATACAAATTGTCTGATCTTAATTTATTGTTAATGAATCGAGTTGTCTCTAAAAGTGGTGCCACTTTGGTTGCCATAACATAACATTAAGTGAATAAATTTATTATAAAAAAAGTTTAATTACTGTTGGTTTTGGTTTGTGAAACCAACTCATCAATTTAACCTGCTTACCGACAAGATGTATAATGAAATGGAAAATGTAAAAAAAGAAATGGCTACCACACATAAATTTTTATTAATATTAGATGTTTCTCAATTTTGATAACTTCTCTTGGTGTTTGATATGCAATTCAAAGGCCTTGATGCCAAAAAGTTCTTAGCAGACTTAAGGATAATTTATTTACAGGGTATGAAGATCCAATCATATGATGATCAATTGCTTCATTTAGCTGTGGATTTGGCAACAAGATTGTTACCTGCATTTGACACTCCGACAGGTTCATTACTTCTTTATTCATGCACTTGTAGGGTGACTTTACAACCTGCAGCCTCTAACAACTGACTAATGATATATGGTTAATTGATATATTTTAAACTTTGGAAAGCTAAACTGAGTGATTGTGACAATTAAAAATTGAATCCATCTCTCTTTATGAAATATGGATGATGTGCAAGTAGAATATAACTTCTGGAATGCAACTCAAATCAAGTTTGTTGAACAATACCTCAGCCTATTGATAGTGACTGCAAAGTTGACTTTGACATCTATATTAATTATTCCTTTGTTTATGCAAAATTTGTTTTGATTTCTTTCAAATTGTTATTTCTGCTTCTCCTTAGTTGGCTAGGCTTCTTTTGATTATGATGTTCTCTTGTGATCAGGTTGATTATGCACAAATGATTTTATTCTATTTTTTATAATTTTTACTTAGATGAATGATTGAAATGTTCACATGCCACCAATAGCTTGCTCCCTTCTTTTTTGGTTTGTGCTACTTGCTTACCATGATTTTTTTTCCCAATGTAATAACAAGTTCAAAAGTGATTTAACTATTCCATGTTTTTTTTGCCATTGGAGATTTCAAAAGTGAAACAAAGAATGAAAGAAAGAAAATGGAGAGATGCCTGAGGTGAAAAATATTATCCATGCATAAATCTCATAAGGTTATTCTTTTCAATCTTGACAGATCTTAAGAGCTTCATTTTTCTCCCTAGTAGGGTTTTCATATAAGAAAAGCAAGCTGAACCTCACCTCCTTCACTCTTAAATCGATAGAACATACTTAAGCCCTCCAATTCTGAGCAACATCAAACAGTCTTCTCAATAAATATTTGAATACCAGCTTCGCAAAATCTCTCTCTATCCAAACTCTCTCTCTCTCTCTCTCTCTTCCCCCCTTCTCCCCCGCCACCTCAAACTGCTAGCTGCACAACTAAATTTAAATTATTGTGGTTGCTCAACAAGATCTTCCTCAAATTCCTTCCCATGTTTTATTCTTCTCTATATTATTTTCTTCTGACCAATGATTTCTCAAGTTCTTTGTTAGTAGTTAACATCCACAACTTACATAGAAGCTAGTGAATATCCGCAACTTCTTACTTGCTAAATACCCATTTCTCTCAACTTACTTGGGACACCCCGTCTCAGGTATCGAGATGGGGTGGGATAACGGTGTGTCCCATTCCATGAAAAATTGGAATGGCTTTGTTTTACAGGATTTAAAACCTTGGTTACGATTGATATAGGTGATTGAGATAAAAATAGATATACGATTATTATCCAGTCCAACATTACATTGACAACTATGGTCAACTTGTGGGGGAAAGAAGGCAACCTAGAAAGATACCAAATTTGGGAAGGAGGTGGAGGCATGGCTTGCACTGAAAAGGTTGAGTGTTGCCAAGAGATCTGGTTCACAACATTGTCTGTAATTAAATTGAACTACAAATTCAGCAAGACTTAACAAGTTTTACAACCTCATTTAATGGTAAATTATATTCAATTATATTTTTAAACTTTTAATTTAGGGAAAAAGGATTCAGCTATTGCTTAGGTGAATCCTATGTGGCAATCATTATCTTGCCACTTAAACTAATTGTAAGCAAATATGTTAGGTTGATCATGTTTAGATTATAATATAACACTTCACTATTTGATGGCAGCAAACTTATGACAACCCAGATGTCCTTGAGATTTGAGTTTTAGGATAGATAGAACTGTCAAGAAAGCTTTTTTTCTAAATCTCTTTGATGTTAGAGTGTTTTCAAATTTCTCAAAACTCATGAAAATTGAGTTTTATTTAAATAAATGCTTCTCTATATGTTAAAAAAATTAAAGAAACAGCAAAAAGGAGTGGCATAAATAGATCATATATACAACGAATTTTGCTCTATAATTTGGTTTCATTTGTGCTCTGAAACCAATTTCACTTTGAGATTTATTCTAGCCAAAACCTAAATGTTCAGCTTTGAATTTAGAGTTTCATGTGAAAATTTAAACCCATGCCAGTGAAATTCCTAGTTTCCTACCATGGTTACTGCTTAATGTCATATTGAACAATTAAATATTTACAACAGGTTCCTTGGTGTATGGAAAAATACACAAACCTGTTTTATGCTGATGAACAGTTGGTATGCTGGTAATTATACATATTGTACATAGCAATGTTTCAAATCATATGCTTAGTAAAGACATGCATTCCTAAAAATTCTTGTAATCGAAATATGTTCCTATTATCATCTTTCCACTTCTTAACAATTTAAAACTTAAACATGTTTTTACTACCTTTTTTAATTTAAATCTTAAAGTTGAAACTTAAACACATCCTTTTCAGATGGCTTCTCTTGTTGATTTGCTATCCAATTATTGATTAATGCTTTGTGCAGGAATTCCGTTTGGATCTGTCAATCTGATGCATGGAGTGGATGAAAATGAAAGCAAGGTAAGCTCTTTAACTCCTGAAAATCTCACTTGATTGATAAATCAACTTCATTGTGTTCAATTTTGATCTTATGAGTAACATTCATTAGCTCTTATAGTTCACCATCTATGTTTGTCTTATTTTCTTATCAAGATGATGGATCTCTTAGATTTAGAGACAACACCATTGATCATGATCTACAATAACTAAAATACCTAAAAGCAGTCTTATCTATGTGTCATGTGGACAATAAATGGATGTTATTGATAAAATTAATGTCCTAAAATTATATTATAAGCCACCTGACTTGAGAATCCAAACCTTCAACTTCCAAACCTCTTGATTGGAATTCTGTTCCTCTTTATATTATCTTTTGATGTGGCAACTTATTGATGCTGGACAAATGGTTTTGGGGAGTTTGCTTCTGTAACTGGTTTCATCAATGTCAAGTATTGAGGTGCTGGTTAGGCTGAAGCATGCTTGTCTATGCTGGTAGTGCCATGCTGAGATATATTCATTTGCCCTGTGTCTTATATTGGCACATGCATGTGCTGACTGCTGATATGGGTACCAGCGCCCGGCTTTTAAAACCTTGTTCAATGTACTTCATCTTTGTTTCTAATTAATGCACTTTTTGATATGCAAACATATCATAACTTCTAAAAGGATCAATTTTGCTTTCCTTTGTATGTTGGATACACTGTAAACATCTTTTTTCATGATGAGCATGTATAACATTGTCTCTTTTGCTCATTCTCTATCTACAAGGCTTTGTTTGGTTGCTGGGTAGGTGAGAGAAAGAAAATATTTTAGTTTGTTGCTTGGCAATGAAAAAAAACTAGAGAAGAATAAGAATTAAGAAGATATAGGGCTAAAGGTTTTTTTTATTATTTTTTATTTTTTAAGGATTTCTTCTCCAAAAAGTATTGATTTGGAGGGAAAATAACAGGAAAGTAAGTAGGTCAGGATAACTCAGCTGTTTCTTGTCCACATTCTCTGCAACTTCCTCTGCAATTTTTCTAGTTCAACCAAATGCAAGAAATCCCCATTTTCTTTTTTTCTGCTGTTGATTTGATTCTTCTTTCTTTCATTTTCTTGACAACCAAACAAAGCCTAAAAGCTTTAGGGCTGAAAATTTCTGTGACCATCATCTGATTATTTTTTTCCATTTTCTTCACCAGTCTCTATTGCTTAATACTATGGTTTCGGTTGTGGTTTTAGATAACATCAACAGCTGGTGGTGGTACTTTGACACTAGAATTTGGGGTGCTGAGTCGTTTGACTGATAATCCCAGTAAGTATTACTTATCTTCTGTCTCTCTGTGTTATTGTGATTATTACACCTGAAGTTTTCTTGGAAGCTTCATGTCTCCAATGTCTTTGGTTTAATCTGAGTTGCTATAATGATGATTCACTTAGCATGCTTCACCTGTTGCATTTTACTTTAACGTGGAGTCTGTTTCACTTCTTTGATTTAAAATCCCAATATATCTTCATACCATATGCTAATTTGCCATATGTACAGAAATTGCCACAGCTGCCTATCTGCTACATTACATCAGCTTCGTATTAGATAACTGTAACCTAACTTGCTTGTGTAAGCTGCAACATTCCTTATCATTGCTTCACCAAACTGGAAATACTCTTATGTAGACTGTTTGGCAAATGTATCGAAGGTATTGGCAGCATTCTCCAGATGTTTTCTAGATGGCACTGGAATATTTTCTGCACATACATTTCGTTATGTTCTTTTACCTTGATAAGATGGAAAAAAGTTCTTGTGGCCTTTTGGAATCTATCAGTTAGCAGCATCTTGGGTTGTATGCATGATTTCAAAAACTGCCAGAACGGGATGATATGACCAATACCATACTGTTTTGGAATAAACCTGACACCGGTACAGGTGTTGGGACACTGAAACCCTATGTATCACTGCATTCCAATTGTAGCTGCTGTACAGGTCTGGGCCAGTGCATACTTGTGCGTACCAACAGTACAATATGGGTGCGTACTTGTAGTTTTTCTTTTTTTTTAACTCTATCGGTTCTGGTAAGTACTGTCTGTACCATACCAGTATTACACTGTTTCGATGGAAAAACAATATGGGTTTAATTATCAGTGTTTAAAACCTTTGTTGTATGAGTGTGATCATTAAATGTGATCTCATAATCTTTATCGTGAGCTATTGTAGATTTGCTTACATTTCTTTATGCACTCAGTTCATCAATGTATATATGTAGCTTTAATATACCTTTACCATTTTCAATATTTAGGGTGCCTCACATTGGCAATATGCATATCTCTAACTATTTTATGATTAGTTGGTCATTCAAATATTGAATTTTCAATAAAAATTCTCCTCTGTTTGTTGAGGTGTTTCCTATTTGTATTGGGACAACATTGGGTGCAAGTGAACTTTTATCGGTCCTTTTCATTTTCTATCATTTTCATTCATTAGATATTACCTAGGTGGTCATACTATATGTAGTGCCACAAGGGTTTCCAGCAATCTTTATGCTGATATTATTGAAAAATTCATGAACTTAAATTAGACAAAGAAACAAACTAAAAATATTTCTATTTGAAGATGGTAAAAGTAAAAAATAGGATTTCATGGATAGGTCATGTATCATTCTGCTCTACATTCATTTTAAGTTCTTAAATGATTCATTCCACCCTACCTTCATTTCCTAGAACTTATAAACACTTCTTAGCTTTTCATGAAGTTCTTAATTGATAACTAAAATTTTCTTTTTGCTAATTGACAAGTGGTTTTCGTTTGGGATAATATCATTTAAATAATCTTGATTGCTTTAAGGGTGAGGTAGTTAATCATTATGTTTGGAGAATGTGTATTCAAGGACGTTAAAAATTGAAGGCACTCTTAGTGCAGGTGGGGAGTGAGAGTTCCCTAGCTCGTGCAAATTTTAGAGTGACAACAGACTACACTAGATCTTGCAGAATCCACCACACATAGACAGAACACGCCAAATGAACTTAAAAGAAAAACACTTTCGTTGATTGAAAATTAAAGTACATAAGCTAGATTTTTCCTGTTTATAGTTTGAATGAAGGGAATAATACTTTCATGTTTATAATTTCTGTTTTCTCTTCATTCTATAATATGATTGTGATAAATAATGATATTTTCGTACAAAATGCCATATTGACACTTGCAATATCCTTGCAACTGTGGTTATAGTTCTGTTAATGCTAGGTTTGTCTTTATAATGAATGTCAAAAATTTGCTAAATGGTGCCACTACCACAACTAACAATCCTCCTGCCTGTAGCCAGCTTCATAATTCCCTTCTCACCAATCATACCTGTTAAGAGCTAAATCCTTAATCAGTATTGGGTATTGACATTTCCAACCCTTTTGTACAATATTCATTCAACATTTTCATAGGTCTTCTATAAGACAAATTATGTCATGAAATATGAATAGAGAGAATAGAGTTGATCATGGCATAATATAGACTGATAATGTTGGTTACGATGCACCAAAGCAAAACTCTAATTTTGTTTATATTCTTTTCGCTAAAACAAAGATCACCCATTATATCCCTTGAAAATAAAATTGGCATTCTCAATGATGGTTGATGCAAAATATTGATTTGCCTCTCAGTTTTTTGCTTTTTTCAAGGCCCTAGAAAGGGTGTAAGACGAGAGCAAGGCCATCTTCGATTTCAAACAATTTTGTCTCATGTGATTGACACTGTACAATAGTGTTGCCCAAACTATTGCTTTTGTTGGATGTCAAACTGCCTGTTTAGTTTGTTCTTTGACTTAAGATAAAGTAGCACTGTCATTTCATCTACTAATGTTAATATGGTGATACATAGCAATGATTTGTATATATACGCATATTAAGAAGGGGTTGTAAGGATTTTAGTACTATCAAGCATTTCTTTTGTGGATTGAAGTTGTTGCCTTCTAACGTCATTCCTTTTTTCCTTTGCCAATGATAATATCTTATGTATCTTGTATTGGAAAGCTTGCTTATATAATATTTCATGGCTAGAATCACTTTCTACCAATAGAAAAATGGCAATCCTTTGTCATCTTGGGATATTCTAATGCCTTCCTTGTAAATTGATCTACAAGGAAATAATTGCATTATAAATTGCATATATGCTTAATTTGCTGAGAAATTTATAAATGCATCCTTTTTCTTTAATGTGAGGAAAGATAACTAACGGTCATTTGGATTTCATGGATTCTCAATATGGTGATTGGAAATGCTCTGCTATAATTAATTTGATGAGCTATTTTGCCTTTCCTTTTCTATCTATGTGGTATTTCTGTCAGTTTAAAAGGTACTAAACAACCCAACCATATCTTATTTCTTTGGCTAATATCACTAGTCCTGTGGCTAATATAACTTAACGTGTAATGTCTATGGATTTTTATTTTGAATTAACACCAGAATGTGGCTTTCTTTCCATTACCAGACTAGCCATAATGTACTAGCAAACTTGCCTCCCTACATTATGCCAACTTGCAACCGTCTTCTTCCTCTTATTTTTCCATCCTCATCTTCTGTTTCAACCTCCAGCAGGCAGTGGACTATGTTTTGTCTCCAGCAGCAGTCTTCTTCCTCCAGCAGGCAGTGGACTATGTTTTGTCTCCAGCAGCAGTCTTCTTCCTCTTATTCTTCCCCTGTTAAAACCTCCACCAGGCAGCGGACTCTGTTTTCAATCTCCAGCTATGCTGCCAGCCCTCCTCTCCTCTTTCCCTGTTTTTCTACCGGTTTCAATCTTCAGGAGGCAGCAGTCCGGCAGCCTTCTCTGTCATCATTTCTCATACAAATTTTTTCTTCTTTCTTTGATAAGCTCTCATATAGTGCTTATCTGTTCCTCCTCTGTATGTCTTATTTCTCTTGTTTTTTCCCTCTTTTCTTTCTGCCCCTTTCTCACGAGTTTTATATCCTTACTCATTAAGAGAAGCTAGATTTTATTCTGCTGGTCGTGCAGTGATTATGATAATGTTATGTTTTCATGACTTGATGATCTGTTATATGGATGAAAAATTGCTACTTCCATGATCATGCAGTTTTCGAGCATGTTACGAAGAATGCAGTGCGAGGGATATGGTCCCGGAGATCAAAAATCAACCTTGTTGGGGCTCACATCAATGTTTTCACTGGTGAATGGACTCAAAAGGTAACTTACATTCTTTGTATATTTATACATAACAGATGCAGTTGCCAAACACTGGATGAAGTTTGGACTGTTACTACACAAACAGAATCTATCGGTGCCAAATTTTATCAGAGCATCTCTCTTTGCTATACAATTTTAGCTGTTTTGCTTCTAGTTTACCCATTTTGAGCTGTTTTTTCCCATACACAGCTACCATTGCTAAAATGAACAGGCTATTTTTTTCTGCTTTTGGTTATTCTGTTTGATTCTTTATGCAACATATGTTTCCAGATTTTCTTCCTACACAAATTTATATTTCTTTCTTCAAGCCTAG
The DNA here is from genome assembly GCA_017589505.3 of Metroxylon sagu. Classification (NCBI taxonomy): domain Eukaryota; kingdom Viridiplantae; phylum Streptophyta; class Magnoliopsida; order Arecales; family Arecaceae; genus Metroxylon; species Metroxylon sagu. Next base: position 598,029 of record JACVBY030000457.1, read on the forward strand.
CGAATTCATAAATTTTGAATTTTCTGCAACAAAAATGGCATTGGAATATGTTTTGTTTTGTTTTTTTTTTTTTTTTTTTTTGTTTCCTGTCTTGTAAGCAACCTTTTGTGTAGTCATGGCATTTTCTTCCTCTATGGTCATTCAATAAACTTGAGTAGGAGCATGTGATCAGACATATAAGTATCATTTGTTCAAGATACTGACATAATTTACTGAAGTATTATCTCTCAGCCTCAATGCTAGACATATAACAACATATAATGTATGTTTTATATAATGCCAATTTGGTTCTCCATTATGTAACTTTGTTGTCTTGAGTAAAGATTGCCTTTGCATGAATTAATGTCCATAATTAGTTCAGTGGTCCGCTTAGCATTCACACTTTAACCAATTTTAGCTACCGTAGCTTGGTGGAGATTTCTGTTTAACATATCATGCTCAGAGCATTTGCATAGACCTGGAGAGTGGAGATTATCATTTAGATTGCATGGCCAAAGTCGGGCAGGAACAAATTGAATGGTGTTGATATTTTATGCCTTTTATATCGAGTTGAAAACTATCCCTTGACTGTCGTTTGCCTTTTATATTTAGTGTGTTCTTAATTTGATATTTCAGTTTAAAAGTATTAGGACACTTATTACAGTTGGAATCTGTGATTTGTGATGATTTTTAGCCTTATAATGTAGGAGTGATCTTTCTGGTTCTTCTTATGGATTTCTCCATTAAAATATGTTTCATTGCAGGATGCTGGAATAGGTACGAGTATTGACTCCTTCTATGAGTATCTTCTGAAGGCAAGCTACCAAGAAAGTTTGTTTGGCATATACTCATCCTTATTTTTTGAAGTTGCATCATTGGATAAAGTTGCATCAGTGGATATATTTAAACATTATCATAACTTTTCATATATAATTCGTATTTCTTGATGAACTGACATGTATATCACATCATGGTGGCAAAAATATATAAATCTTATTAAGGGTTTGAGTTACATATGCTGGTAGTGTTTGTGGGTTCCATATTTGAGAATCTAGTACAACTGTGCATATTACATGTTTGAATTCTGAGTTTCTGGTTTTAAGCATCCTCAAGGTTTCTTGCTTCTAATAATGATGATGATAACTATAACTTTATGACTCGTGCATGAATGTATAATACTACAGATTATAGAAATCAGTGCCATCTCATATGTCCTGTTGACTTGCCTCATAAATTAGTATTGTTTCTTTGTTGCCTAAACTTGTCAGCTACATTACTGTGTTATTCTGCGTGTGGCCACTGTTTTGTGGCTTCACATCTTTAAGTATATTCTCAGCTTATCTTTTGAGCCCGGCACTTGCTTCCTCACTTGGACATGTTCATAACCTGGTTGCTATGCTGTGTTCTAGTGTTTGTCCTATGCCATTAGCGCAGCTAGTGTTCTTTCTGATACTGTTGATTCATTCTTGTAGCAAGCAATAGGTTTGAGTTTTGTAACTATGCACCACTACTACATTCTGAGATCAGAATTATTTCCAAAGATGATTCCTCAAATTTCAACTGGCAGCAAAATAACCTGGTTATGAACACCCACGCTACATGAGTTGGATTTTCCATTTGCTAATAGTTTTCCTGGTTGCTCCTGGGGTTCACTAAATTTCTGCTTGAAACAGGCCTATTTGTTATTTGGAGATGAGGAGTACTTATTTATGTTCCAGGAAGCTTACAAGTCAGCCATGCACTATCTTCATCGTGATCCTTGGTAAAGCTTGTCCTCAATCTTGTAGTTCAAATGGACCTGTGATCCCCATGAAGTTTGTTACCAGTTCCTTGTGGTTCAATAATTCTTCACAGTTTCATAAATTTAGATTCCTTTCATTGTTTGGAAGCAGCTGAGTTTTTAAATTTTCAACTTCCCTACTGATTAACATCAGAGATACTGGTGCATGCAGGTATGTGGAGGTGAATATGAACTCTGCTGCTACTGTCTGGC